>JAJEKV010000001.1:7309453-8515628 GCA_021234155.1 Isoetes taiwanensis | reverse complement strand
ACACCCACACCACTCCACCACACACCACTCCACCACCACCGCCCCACCACCACACCACACACCACTCCACCACACCCCACCACCACCACACACCACTCCACCACCCCCCACCACCACAATCCACCACCACCCCCACCACCACACAACCATCATCCAATTAAATTGGGATTATGTCAACTCCAAAATCACGCCAACCTGCTATTGTCTTCTAGGGGTTTTGTTTTTTTAATCTTTTTTTTGGACTTCAAAAATAACATAAGGTTCTTGATTCCGTGTGACTTTTCATATCTGAATTGAAATATGCAGAAATGAAGAGCAAGTTGCTAACATAGATGAGACAAATATTGCTTGCTCAATAGATGATAATATTAGGTTTGATAATAACAAATTGCATTATTTAGAGGCAATTCGGACTTCGAAATTATCGATACATGGCACAAATATCATACAAAAATATCATATATTCCAATAAAACATTAAAGGGATCAATCCATGTTTTTCCGCGTATTTAACAAGGTGTGGTTCCATGTCGGCCGTTCTATCCGGTTAAGTGCACGAATCTAACACTTCACCCATCATCATCCCCATAGCCAAATTATGCATAATAGACACAAACTTCACCGAGAAAATCATCGTCCCAAAGTTTTTGGATCGTAAGATGGTGGATTCGGAGCACTGTGTTTGATTGTAGAAGCATTTGAGAGCATCATCATCCACTATGATTATATCATCCTTATTCACCGATACCAAGTTAGTCCATCATGTTACTCAAGTGTTTGATGAAGATAGCTTTACTGTTGGATCCTTGGGATTAGTGAACTTCACACATTTGTTACGATCCCAAAGGGTCAACCAATTTCTACGCATTTCCCCAGTGCCTCCAAAGTATCCTTGATGTTCCTTAGTTCCATGGATGACCAAATACCAACTTCGAAATAACCCTGAATGCCTCGTCTAGCATCTCCTTCAAGTGCGGGCGGATAGATCCACTTGGTGTTTGATTCTCTTTGGTGTCACGATGAAGCTGTTCTCTAGCCACTTTATTTTTGAGGACACCACAACCTTCGTTTAGAACACCACAACCTTCTTAGAAGCGCAATGGAAGCTGAAACATCAAACATGTATCCGGTCGAGAAGATCGATAACACAAACAATACAAACTGGCATGGCGTGATTTGAAATAGTCATAACCAAATGCGGCGCTCGGCGTGATTTAGTTTGACAACGAAAAATAATCAAAGCTGCGGCTTGGGCGATTTAATTCAAAGGTAATACAAATTAAATCGCGGCGTGGCTATTTCGTCGGCAAGGCCATACCTATCATCTTCGGTTTAAGCTCACCAGTCATCGGCGTCATTCTCCCCTCAGCCACCCTTAATCTTCGTCTTCTTACATTTGTTAGAATTGTTATTTTCTATTAGTTCCATTTGCGTCCTTCTGGCTGACATTATTTTACTATTGATTTGGCAAACTGTGAATCACTAGAGCCGCCGTTGCCTTCATTTTTGGTTTCCTGTCAATTATTTCATTGTTAACTTTTGTGAATCTACTCTATTGTTGCTTGCATCACCATAATGTGGGCAAGGATATTCCCTAAGTTAGCCCGCCATCCACGATTACTTTGAGCAACCGGTTTAGCAGCTATTTGTTCATTCTTGCTTTCCTTATCGGTGCAGATTACTAGTTCCCTCTCGGGAGCAAGCGTCCACTTTCGAATTGGACAAGTCTGAGACTTTTGATTCTTGATGATTTCAGGGTTGCCATAAGGGCCTTTAGGAGACTTGGCAAGCACATGCATGAGGAATGGTTCAAGAAAGTCTTTGGCACGCTCATCACTCACAAAGCGGTGACATCTTCTTGCACCCATAAGAGCCTCTCGGGCAATATAACCTCAACATGAAGCTCCAAGCGGGTTGTATCAATTGGAGCAAATGCCTCGGCGAGGTAAGCACCATAGGCGGAAATCCATTTTTATTTAAGGGGCCCTTCTCCTTAGTTTGTAGCTTCGTGCTTGATTTCCCCACTTAGGGGTCCCGATCCTCATCCTCTTCGACTCATCACGATTACGGTGATCCTGATCCGTATGAAAGAATATAGTTCTTAAGTGCGGATCATCTAGAAGAAAACATTCCCATGCTTTGCTATTGTCACCCTTGGCCTTAGCAATATCATATTCCTCGTCGGCGGCATGGATATCATAATAAAGATCACATGTGCCATCTTAGTTACGTTCAGCGACTCATTATCCTTAACATCATATATTAGGCATCCCTCCCTAATAACTTTGAGGCACTCGGATCATGAAGCGGCCGAGATAGTGCATCGCGGATGTGACTCACACGAAGGACAAGCGATGACAATAGTGAAGGACCTCTCGGTTGTCAATCCTATCTGGTGGTAAAAAGCTCTTTGTAGTCCTTACGGTTCATGCCCATATCTCCTCTCCCACCCCTTTGTCCAACACAAAGAGTGATATATTTTTAAGGCGGAAGTTGAATCGGCAAGAGACCTTTGTACCCAATGGGTGAATCTTTGGCGATTAGTGTGTCGTCTTCTCGATAATCTTCTTCACAAGGGCCACTTTTCTTCTCAACTCAGCCCGGTACCTTAGGGGTAGAGTCTCCTTATGTTTTGTATTTTTAGCCTTCCAATTCTTTAGGAAGTCCTTTGACCCAGAATACAAACTTCTTGATGTCATCATTCTTGACCTTGTATTTGTCCGGCAATCCAATTTGGATAATGCCACATCCCAGATAGCCTTTGTAACTTCGGCTCCTGGTGACTTCATTATGCATTACATCCTTTACATACTTTTGCGGCACTCAGCGAAGGACATCCTATCCTTGGTGAAAGCACCCTTCTTGTATAAGACTTCCTTCTTTAAGCGGTCTAAAACCCAAATGGTCTCGGCGTGGTCTAGCCCACGAGTCTTTCTCATCTCTGTCACATTCAAGTCAAAGATGCTTACATCACGGGGAGGCACCCTACCCATAGTATCTGGCGGCTTCCCTTGTGCATAAAGCGTCCCGGAATTCATTCCACTTGAGCCATCTTGCCTCCTTACAAAACACAATCTTATCTGAGTCTGTTGGTCGACCAACTTTGGATGAGCTTTCGGAAGGATCTGCAATGTCATCACCACCTTTTTTCTTTGATTTTCTTGCGGTCTTCTTCTTCTCGTATAATTATATGCGGCGAGTCGCTCCGGCGGCTTGAATGCCTCGGACTTTGACCATGCAATGCGGTGGGCAATGGGCAACCATATTCCACCTTTTGTTGGTTGGCGTGGCGCGGTTGTTCAGCGTATGGACTGCAATAGATACGGACATTGAATCGGTATCATAGAATAGAAAAACAGGCGTGATTTGAATAGAATTGATGAAAGAAAAATCTGCGCTGGCGTGAAATGAATAAAGTTACTAATGCAATTCCGCCCGGCGTGCTTTCAAATCAAACCAATTCCGCCCGGGCGTGTTTTTCAAATCAATGGAATTCCGCCCGGCGTGTTTTCAAATCAATTGGTTGACTTGAAAACTGCGCTGGCGTGGAATCGATGATTTCAAAACACGCTGGCGTGAATTGGTTTGATTTGAAAGCTGCGCTGGCGTGAATACAATTTATGAAACCGGGTTGATTACCTTTTGTATAGAAATGTCTTCCCCATTTCATTCAAAGTTGCACTAATCTCAGCCAAATCTGCGGGTGAAGTATTGGCATCAAGATCGACACCTCCTATCGCATAGTGATTGTAGAACACTTTTTGGCTGTTTGTTACGCGCGATGATGGCCTTTTGTGCCTCAGCGGAATGCTGCCCGTCGATGATGACATATTTAATATCATCACTTGATAATAGCTCACGGGCGTTAGTCCACACAGTGAGCCGGCTTGTTGAGATCATATCCCAAGGTAGCACATCCGTGGCATAGGCATTTGACTGGATTACTAATCATGCTCACGAACAATCTCCATGGCATGTCTTTGGATCATATCTCTGCTAACATAAATGGAGCTTGGTGAACGGATGAGGGACTTCACATGGATCATAAAAGTTTCCTTAAGACCCAATGGATAATGGTTGTACTTATTGACTTGTTCATGGCCTCTAGGCTGCGCCACTCTGTCTGTTCATTCTCAAAAGCGAAGCCTCCATGCCAGCCGACAAGCTGCGGGTTGAACATTCTTCCCTAGATCTAGGACCCTTTTAGAAGCTTTCAAGTCGGCTAATTCCTAGCTTCTTTGCAAATAGTGACTTGGTGTGGGTTTAGTGAACATGCCTCTACATACATTTGTAACCCCTTGGCAAATAGATATTGGCGTAAGCGCTACATTGGTTGGCCAACCATACTTAAAACATGTCTCACCGTTCACATCTGTCTTCATGAGCGTATCCTTGTATGCGGTAGCTCTACGGTGAGTAAGTTCGGCGGATCTTTCTTACGCTTACGTGTAATCTCCAAGAGCAATTTGCGGTTGGTGTCATCCTCTTCCTCACAAGAGATTAGGATCCCTTGTTTGGCCATCTTGTGCGCTTCCTTTTTCCTCGAGAAGAGAGTTAAGTCGAGCTTGCCATTTGTCTTGGCAAGGTCAGCGTACCACTCGGCACCCTCGTCCATTTCCTCTTCGAGGCAGGCGGGGTCGGTGGTTGCTATAAGAATCGGCCCTTCATCATCTAAGGTGAGATCATATGGTGCGCGCATCAGGGTGCGATGCGCCCTTGCTTTCTTGGCGGGGATTAGAACCGAATTAGTAGGGGTTTTCTTCCTCTTGAGCCTTTGCAAATGAAGATGAGCACTTTTTAGAGTACTTTTGAGAACAAGAGATCAGCTTGGCGTGCATTTAAACCTAAATTAGTACAAATCACGCTTGGCGTGTTGGTATCTCTATTATTGACCATGCTATTCGTTAATTTGAAACTAAATTATTTTGCATCCACATTTTAAGCTACATACCCTTCATGAATCCATATTTCACACTATTTAACCTCATTGAACATTGCTATCTCCAAGCTGTCTAACACGCTATATTCTATATATAAAAGCGAGCAAAATTATGTTTCTCTGAGCGGACAATCGAGCATTAGCTGATGTTAATACTTAAAATTCATGCAAAGCATAATAACTCAAACTCATGCAAAGCATATTAAGTGAAAGGAAATATCTCAAATTCATGCAAGCATAATACTCTCCACCACAGTGTGTGATACGTGGCAAATTAAATACCTTGAATAGGGTTACGTGTATTACGTGTATTACGATCAGCGTCCTCGAAACTTGAGAAGAGCGGGGTTTAGAATTCCTCTTCCACGCTTCCCTCTGCCCGTCGCCTCGACCTCGATTAAGCTTTAGAAGACATCTCGGATTAAGCCTAGTAACAGAGTCGGAAGGTATTTCGGATCTGGCCTTTCGAGCTGCTTTCGAAGAAATAGCTTTTTCTACATGCGAAATAGAGAAATTTGAATTTCAAGAAAACACAAAATGCGGTTTGAAATATTCTTGACACATACAAATAATAATGGCGAAGACCGTCCGCCGACTTCTTTCATTAAGTTTTTAAAATCCAATACCCAAATTTATCCGCCTAAGCGTAGTTAACCTAATCTTTCTTCTAATTGAATTTTCCGGCCGGGAGTTTCCATAAGCCTTGACTTCTCAAATCAGCCCGGAGACTCAAATCAACTTCTCAAGAATGGCTCTGAATTACGGTACTCATCTCATTCAATAGCTTGAACATTAATTTCCAATAGTAGGTGTGCGAATAGCAATTTTTCTGCGATTGTAGAAGATGAATGTTTCATGTTAACTACAAATCGAGAAAAAAGGAAAGTAGGATTATGCAAGATCGACTCCATCGATCCGGTATGCTTGTCATGGAATTCCTTTCGGGGATAAGTATGTCAGGGATTCTGATGATTAAGCTGGCTGCGCTATGGATGAAGCTTTACCTCATGAGACACCCGGTGGGGATACGGTTGGAGAAAGTGTTGGAATATTTGTTGCATGGCCAAGAAACCGCAGCTTAAAAAGGTATGTAACATGTATTACATTGTAGAAATATAGAAGTAGACAAAATTTGTTGTATTCATTGGAAAAAGATTACAATTGTATATAATCTGGATAATTTGGATAAACCGGACAAAATCCCGGACCTCTTTGTTTCAAGCCCGGTCTCTTGAGTATTTGGGCTATCGATCTCCCATTTCCATTGCGGGGCATAGTGAATTCTTACGGTAAAACCCGGCCAAAAACACGGGGCTCTAGCTCCACCACCCCGCTGCTCCACCTCCACCTCCTGCTCCTCCTCTGCTCCACCTCTGCTCCATTGGTTGAACCTCCAATGCATCGTATGGCGCTGCGGTAGTGGTTCCATTGGTTGAGCCATCTCCATTGCATCATTATACGCTTTGTGGTAGTGGTTCGTGTTGGGGCATCCGGGCATAGAGGCTAACCACTAAAGCTTGACTCCTCATTTTGAATCTCGCTGTGACGGATCGCGAGATTCACTCTCGATCAATGCATGTCTTGCATTCTCGAAGTGATTAGATAAGAGGGCGAGCCTCAGATGCGATTGCAAAGGGGCCCCGAGCCCAGATCTATCATTGCCCTGCGCTCTGCTGCCATCATCATTACTTGATCCAAGTACTCGGGGTTGCAAGGCTGGTGCTCCGGCCGAGCGGTGCTGTGCTGCGGTTCAACCGGACTGGAGATTGGTGGAGCGGAAGCTGGGCGTGTGATTGCTGGCCCAAATGTAATTCCAATCCATCTTCGTCACCAAGGGTGATTAATGTAACTGGCATCTATCAATAGGAAGTGAGCGAGTATCGGTATTCACTTGGCGTGTTATATTTCTTTATTTATAAACTTAGAAACTAAGAACTGCGCCCGGCGTGTTTAAGCGTAAAAGTTGAAAGTAGGGATACAATTGTTTGCCTTCATTTCGTGTAAAAAGCGCTATATAGGAAAAACTATACACGCTTTCGGCGTGCATTCGATAACCAAGCGTGTAAATAATTGCACGGCCTTTATCTATTTACTTATCTATCATGCGGGTTTTTTTTCTCCCTCCCTTTGAATGCACGCGGCGTGTATTCATGTTGAAGGCTAAGATTACCCTAAAACACGCTTTTAGCGTGTTTCAAATATTATCTTTCAGATTTTTCTAATGCTTTCTACTACACATTCATAATAGAAACTTGCATGCAATAGCATGATTAATTCAGGAAGAGAAACTCAAGAATTTTTCGAAACAAAAAAAGCGGATGAAGTTTATAAAAACTATTACGGTTTTCATAAACATCATCTGCTTCCTCGCCTCGAGCAAATGCAAAAGCTTGTCTTCTTGGATTAAAACGCCATTGAGATGCAACTTAAAACTAAATGAAAACTAACCTTGAGTTCGAGGCTGGAAGGATTGAAGAGCGGAGGACTATGCTTGTGGTTTTAATTCCGAGGCTTTTTCGATTCATGAGACCTTAGTCCTCTGCTTTTGGTTTTAATTACGAGTCTCCGATTTCCTCTGCTACGGATGCTCTGAGAACAAAAGGAGTCTTTTTTAGTAAGTTAGGAATTGCGAAACCAAACATCTAACATTGATGAATATAAATCTGCTCACCAAGATTTGGGACTGGGCGGATCAAACACGATGAAGCATAACCGCAAATCATTATGAAGGAAGGAAGAAAATGTAGGAACTTTGAGGCGTAAAATGGATTTATATAGGCACAATTAGAAAAAAGTTAAGCGTGAATAATTGATTGCTTGAATTAACACGCTTTGGCGTCACGGTCTTCCTTGAGACATGACATGTATATGGTATATATGGAGAATATTGCATTTCATGCAATAAATTCTCCTGACATTTTATTCCATTTATTGCATTGAAAAAATAGAATTTAGAAATTTTATATAGGCTACATTAAAAATGATTTTAAAGGCAAAATTATGAAGGCTAAAAATGACTTGTAAGGTTGGGGAATTGTTTTAGGTGGTATAGGAAAATTTCCTATGGTTCTTTGTGTGAATCGGAGATTTCTCATGTGGTTGATTTATAGTGTTCCGAGACTTTGTTGAGACAAAATTTGCAGATACAAAATTCTAGAGAGACAAAATTTTAGAGAAAACTTGACTTGGAGCCAAAATAATTGGAGAATCTGGGTTTGATTTTATCCAAAAAAATTTATGTCTGAAAAAGCGTTTGAAGAAAAGCTGTTTGAAGACAAAGTTTATGAAGAAAAGCTGTTTGATTTCATTAAAAACAGTTGTATGTACAGATGCCCCGAAGGCTTGGAAGCATTGCCGAAGGCTTTTCACACAATTCTGAGAAAAAAATTGCGGGGCGTGTCCAAAACTTCGTAAGAATGGAAACAAAAAATGGGCGCTTAGGGATACGCATCACTCTTCTTCCACTTTGTAATAAAGAAGAAAGAAAGGTGTTAGAAAAGAAAGAAAGGTGCAAAACAAAAACAAAAAAAAAAAAGAAATCACATGCAAACCTGGTTCATCTCTTAACCACTCCAAAAATTGGTCGAATTGTCGACCTTCTCCTCCTCCTCCTCCTCCTCCTCCTCCTCCTCCTCAGAGATTTCATTCTTTTTGGGGTCAAGCCAACCCACAGGCAGAGCGGTTTCATGCTCTTGGGAGGACATCTCCTCCTCTTCCTCCAACTCCTCCTCTTCCTCCTCTTCCTCCTCTTGAATCGGAGGAATCGAGAGGAGCTCAACTCCTCCTCTTCAAAATCAAGATCATCATCCTGAAGATCGGAATGAGGAGAATTGGGCAAGGAAATCGATGGCGGGGAAAGAGGGGTTCTTCAACCCGAGCGTCTCTTTGACGAGACCTCGGGTTCTTCATGAAGGCCGAGGTCAGCGCTTAATGGCGGGAAAAAAAAAAATTGGGGACAGAATGGTCTTGAGGCGTGAACCGGATTTATATAGGGTTAATTAGCTCTTAAGCGTGAATAATTTATTGCCTCAAATAACACCAGCGCATCTGAAATTCCATGACTATATTATCTAGGGTATATTATTATGGATAATAAATTCTCCGTCTATTAGTTATATGTCTTTTTTTAAGTAATCATATATCCAAATTTTCGATAATTAAAATTTGGATATATTTATATAAATGTCATTTCCTTGTTGTTGCCATGAAAATTCTTGTTTTAAATGATTTTCGTTTCGCCCATTGTTATTATTATATTAAACCTATTTCCAAGGAATTTCTTGCTTTTAAAAAATTTGATTTACCTCTACATATTCCATAAATGTGCATTACTTTTTTTATCTTATGGTGTAATAATTTTTCTTACTCATTGACTAAATAGGGTGCAATTTGCCTAGGTCAATGGTGCCCTCCAACTCAAGATGGTGAAAAGAGCAATATCAATGAAAAACCAACTCCTAGCAAAGAATGTTGAAGAAAAACAATTAGTCCTCTATAGTAGGGTGCAATGGAGGAACAAGAAGGTGAGAATCATGCACAAGTGCAACAAGGAAATAGTAGGCCAAGGAGTCATTGTGCTAGCGAGATCCCTGGTCAAGGCTGTTAATGATGAAAGGCTAGGGGAAGACAATATTGGTATTGCAATTTCGATGTTGGAAGACAACCTGGAAAGGTAAAGGTTTGGGTGACAAGGAATGTTTTGGTTGTGTCAAGCAATTGGAGGTTCCTTGCATCATGGCATGGCCTATAAGTAGTGTTCAATTTGTGGAGGATTATATTTTTTCAGAGCCCGAGGTTGTTGGGGACAATGATTGTCTTGATATTGATCCATTGGCGGTTGGAACTCTAAACCTAGGCAAAAAGGGGAGAAGTATCGGTTGCGGACATTATCCTAGCAAAAGAGCCAAGTTGATTAGTGACACCAAACGTGAGACAATGGTGAAGGTTAGGGGCTCAGATTGTTGTTGGAGTGATTGTATGCAATTCTTCACAATAGAACAATTGGTGGAAGCAAGAGCCACTTTTCAAGAGTTACTTGTTGATGAGAGGAGGACCTACATGTACACAATCTTCGAGCATGCACTTCAAGATGAAAGAAACCCAAGCAGAAAAAGATAACCTTTGCTAGGCAAATGGATATGTGCAAAAGCATGGCGAGTATCCATGCAATTCCAACTTCTTCATGGCATAATTGGCAAAAAAAGCAGTGAGGGGAACAGGGATTGCTTTACATGGAAATAATGGTTTGTTGAGACCAATGACTAGGACCACAGGCTGCCAAGGAGATATTTGAAAAATATATTGATTTCAATGCGAGTCTATGCCACACAAAAAAAGCGGAAGGGATGAAAAGGGAAGAGCAGTTGTTGAGAAAAGGTTGCCATCACATTGTACTCAAAAGAGTATTTTGGAAGAAGTGAATTCCCTACTTCGAGAATTGGGAATTCTTCCAATATCCCAACCTAGCTTTAGTAGGTTATGGAAGAAGCATTTCAATCATGTCACCATAGCAACTTCAAACAACTTTGCAAAGTGCAATTTATGTGCTAAGTTGAAGGAGACTCTTGATAAGGCGTGCAACCTAGTCAAAGGGCTAGGATAAGGGAGCATATGAAGGACCATATGAGTGACCAACTATCATGTAGATCATGTTATTGGATGTGGAGGACTTTATCGCATTGGAACCCAATAACTATTTATGTATTATACATGACAAGATGGACCAGCAAAAGACTTGTCTTCCACAATTCAAGTACATACCAAAGTCATGTGGAAGATCATACCCTTCTGAGATCTCAATGGATGGGGCAATCTTGCATGGGCGTAATCAAACCTACTATGGCCATTTTAGTTTGGAGTTGTGGAGTGATGGTCCAGATTTTCATATTGGGAGTATCATGAGGTGTTTGAGAAACTATGAAAATGGATACAATGGTCACCTCGGACCTTCTGACTAGCCGGGCACTACATAGAGCATTGTTAGATGGAAACCCTAACAATATTGAAAAGTTCAGCAAGGCAAGGTTTAGGAAGCATGGGTCTAATGAACATGTTGGAGCTTCAACTTCACGTGCTAAACCTCAAGATCTACCCAAAAGGTTTCTCTTGCAACTTGATAATTGTGCTGGCCAAAATAAAAACAGTGGATGTTTTCTTTCCTATCCTACTTAACAATTTGTGGGGATATTTGAAAAGAGTTAATTTAGGGTTTCTTATGCGGGCATACCCATGAGGATGTGGATGCATTATTTGGCAAATATAGTTGTATCTTGGAAGAACAAAGTGACCAACTTTCCTAGGCTAATGGAAATCTTGCATGAATGCACTACTCCAAACCCTATAGCTTCTCTCATAGAAGAAGTGCCCGATTGGAAGAGCTTTGTGGATGGTTATACATTGGATCTTGAAGGTCATTCCAGGCCTCTGCGGTTCACTTTTGGGTGAGAGATGGGATTCCAATCTTCCAATGGAAGATGAGACCTTGAGGAGGATGAGTGGAGAGGAGGGAGGAAATATGGCGTAGAGATGAGAATGGCAAGCCTATGATACCTCTAGGTCAACCAAAAGCTTTAAAACCCTACTGAAGAAGTGAAGCAATTGGGATTGACTAAGGAAGGAATCCAAGACTATATAAAGCATTGGCAAAACCAATCGAGATGACACCAACCGTGCCTTGGTGGCTTACTTTGGAAGAAGGTGATTAACTTTGTTGGGGAGATAGACACATCCTCGGATGAATTGAAAGAAGGGTGGTTGCCTAAAACTAGGTGGAAGACCTTAGCAGGTGTCTTTGAGGATTTTGATGACACTTTGTAAGTAGCATTGCATAAGCAATATGCTCCTCCTCCTCCGACAAACACTATGTTGGTCCTAAGAACAATAGGCCAAAGTTTCTAGGCATGGATGCTTATGAACCTTCCTTGACTTGGAATGCCACCAATTTGTGGTAGTAAAGCCGCCAGATTTAGATACATATCCGGTGTGGTTGGGGTTCACTATCTCGATATTTGCAAAGAAGAAGGTAATATTAACTTCAACCATGTGCTGCGGGTGGAATGGTGGTGTCCGGTGCATCGGTTGACCAGCGTATCGGATAAAGAAAGGGTTCAGTTGTTGGACAAAGAAATGGAGGAGAAATCCGAGTGATCCTGATCTTTGGCTAGACTATGAAAGTGTTTTGTACTCATGGACTCCAAACACTATTCCAGCTAGAAATGCGAGAATTACAATACCTCAGGATGTCAGGAAGAAGGCTATGATATCATTGGGGGTGCTTGAAGAAAGTTGAATAACTATGTAAATTTTTGTTATCACGTTTTTATGATATGGTGCTATATTGTGAAATATTGACTATTTTGTAAATAACATGATATTACGTTTTCATAATTTTGAGGTGAAATGTGTGAATTTGAATATGCTACTAAAAACATGCAATATGAAATTTGTCCCAAAATTAAGACATAAACCCAATTTAATTGAATGATGGTTACACCCCACCACCACCACACACCACTCCACCACCCCCCACCACCACAATCCACCACCACCACTCCCCACCACCACACTCCACCACCACATGGTGTGTGGTGAATGGTATGGTGTGTGGTGGGGTGAGGTGTGGTGTGTGGTAATGTACACAGCACTATTAAGGTGCTCGTTCTGGTGAATATGATGAGTGTGGGGCATGGTATGGTGCATGGTTTGATATGGTATACACATCCTAACAGTTTAGTGTTCATTTCATGCAGATGCTATTGTTCAAGAGGTTTCTGGACCAACATCCAGAAATTAAGATTCGTCTTCGAGCTTTTGAGAAGCTAAAACCCTGGTTTGTTGTGAAATTGAAGGACTTCAATAGTTCTTTGTTGCATTAAAGACGCGTGAGGATGCAAATGCTAGTGGATGGACTCAATGGGATGAGAACCAAACATCAGAAGAATTGCACTTGCACTGCGATGTTTGTAGATCACATGAACTTGGTCAATGCACGAGGGCACACCGGCATAAAATTGCAAGTACTGGGGAAGCTTGTGGAGATCTATATTGTGTCCAAAGAGTGAATTAGATGAGTTTCACAAGAAGGCGTGCATCCTTGGAGCAGGGGATAGGTTCAATACGATGTTGTACATTTTATACACGGAGGAATACGTATGAATTGTATGATACTGACACATATTTGTCGTATAAAGCGTAAAAAATACGACAAAAAATTCGGCGTCGGAAGATTTTGGCGTCGCACGGAAAACAACGTGAAAGCGTCGCGAAGTTTTCGGCGTCGCACGCCGAAACAAAAATGAAAAAGCGCACGCCTGTGAACCAAAAAAAAAAAAAAAATCGGCGTCTGCGAAACCTTTTGTATCTAGCAGACGCTGAAGTATTTTCGGCGACGCAGCGTCTGAAAAGAAATTCGGCGACGCATAAAATTCAAATTTTTTTTTTTTTTTTAAAAAAAAAAAAAAATTTGAATTTCGTCACGCGAAAACAAGCGTGAAAGCGTCTGTGAAAATTTTTTCGCGTCATTTGTATAAAAGGTTTTCGTCTGCGAAAAAAAAAATTTTGCGTTGGCGTGCAGCGGTTTTCCTTTGTTCGCCAGCGTCGCGAAAAATTTTCATCGAAGCTTTCGGCGCTAAATTTTTTTTTCCGGCCGGCGAGGTTTTAATACGTTAAATACGTATTTTATTAAAAAATACGTATTTTTTGACTTTATACGTCAGGAATTTTAATTTTATACGTATAGAACCTATCCCTGCCTTGGAAATTGTGAGCTGTGTGGAATCAAGAAGTTTCAGACCTGTCCCATGGAAGGAAGTGGCAGTAGGAAAGTGAAATGGGAGTACATTGACTATGAAAAAGACAACGTCTCGAGTTCTGGTAGGAGACTGACTCATCAGTACAATGAGACAGAACCCAAGGAGCTTCTGGCTAAACCGAAAGAGCGTCTAAAAATCTTTCCTTTGCATAATTTGGTACCAATGGCGGGCAAAAGCGGTTTAAGGAGCCGGAGAATCTCCCGGCCAGATGCATGTCTCGGCGGTGGATTTTGCGAGAGAACTATACATTCAAGGAACAAGAGGAGGTGCGATCGATCTTATTTGGGTCAATAACCAGATTACCATTTTGGTTCAAATAACATATCAGTATGACTCAGTGGCAGATGAGATTATCAAGGAAACACATTACTATGTATCAGATGATAGGGAACACGATACTTTGTTCGTGCAACACTGCTTCATGAAGCACCACAAATATCTGGAGCAGAAAGGAAGGGTTCCAAAGAGACATTATGTGTTTTCAGATGGTGCAGCATCTCAATTCAAGGCTTCTAGACCCTAGGTACACAAACGACACTGATGTCTATATGATGTGGAATTGTTATGGTTCTAACCACGGGAAAGGTGAACACGATGGCAAATGTGACGTTCCAGCATAATATACGCTCCCAATACGTATATTATACTGCCACGTCACACGTACATGTCACAATTGACATGTACTTGAGAGCAGGATAACGTTGCACCTAGGAGCTAAAGGTTGCACCTAGGGGGCAACCTTGGATGTTGGGTATGTAATTAAACATACACAACAAAAGGTTCCTTGTTCATCCATTTCCAAATGGCTTAAAGCCATTTGCCCATGTGGATGCCCTAACCTAGATAGGGTCTATATAAGGGCTAAAACCCTAGACCCTAGCTCTCTTCCATTTTGCCAATTAGGGTTCTCTAGAGCTTCCTTTCCTCTTTCGCATTTAGGGTTTCCCTGGGCCAATTCGGCCAAGGTAAGACTCGAAATCGCATTGCCAGGCTCCGAAAAGTCGGATTTGCACAACAGGTTGTTGAGTAGCAGTCGTCTCCGGCAAGATCACGAACATGGACGCCTTCCGAGGATCAGAAGCAAGCCAAGGAACAGGTATCTAGTTGTTCTGTTGTGCAAAACCGTCTTTGGGCATGGCAATATGCCGGTTTAGTATGTTAGATCATCTCTGGAAGCCTTGTAGATCCCTAGATCTGAGACTCTAACGAATGAACCTAACATTGGATGTTAAGTAGATAGATTGATATGATTCTCTATTTCTGTTCTGTGATATTGCATGTATTCCACTCTGTGATCTCCTTGTTGTGGGAAGGGGGGGTAGAGACCGAAAGGCTGTGTAGTAGATGCTCCTAGCATAGCACCTTAGTTCCCACATAATTGCGGCCCGGCATAGGAGCCCACCTGGCTGTGGGTGAAGGGGCAAGGCCGGTTGATAAGGAGGAACTTGTCTCATCGCGGACTGACCCCTCTGGTAGTAAAGCCTATCGGGGGTCTTTGCTGGCTAGGCTTAATGGTTTGTCACTGCGTGTGGGCAAGGCATGAGCTCGACACTCGTGGGGTGGTGGATATGACCTTCCAGTGAGTTCAAGTCGAATAAGGGCAGTGGCCCTCTAGCCGCCTGCGATGAGCATGGATACCTCTGGAGGAGAGGCAGCTCTCTTCCTGCCTCATCGGGGCTGGGGAGATGCAACCCAGCAGTAGTAGCCCCTCTGGCTATTCACCCGGCAGGCTACGGCCAAGTCCCAACACTTTTCAGCCTACTCTGCAAAGTGTGCACGGGAGGGGCGGATGGAGTGGACTACCCTAAGCCATGTTCTATGCCAGCCAAATCCATTGCCATGAATTCTGTCTGCAATGAACTCTGGAGGCCTAGCCATCAGTCATCCCCCTTGAGTCCGAGCCCTGGGTAGGATCTCCCCTTTTGTATTATTGTTATGAAGGTATTGCTGTCTCTGTGATGTTGCTATTTCTATGGTGATTGTATTTGTATATTATTAGTTGTGCTCACGTTTGTTTGTCACGCTTCCGCAGATAGGTCGATCCGATGGAAGACGGATGAATGACACATCCACTCTTCCCTTGCTGGCTCTGCCCCATGGGAGTAGAGTCAGGTGGATGGCCCCTGTCAGGTAGCTGCCAGGGGGAATGCTCCTCCTTCGAATACGATGCGGGCATCGTATAAGGAGTAGGGGACGTCACAGTGGTATCAGAGCATGATCTTGGCATCCAAGATCGAGCACTGGCCATTTTTTTCCTTAGGACTAACAGTAGATTCGAGTCTTGGAGTATAGCCACCCAAGCAAGAGCTTCGAAAAATTGGGAAAATTTTCCAATTTTTGGGTAGATTTTAGCTCCATGATAGGTTGCTAGTGAAGTGTAGCATCTTCCCCAACCTAAATTGCCAAAAACAGGCCACCCCTCACAGAGTGCGCCCAGGCCCATTCGGTTCGCAAACCGATCCCCCCATGGCGCACTGTGTGAGTGGTTGACCTCCGTTGACCTAGTTAGATGTTCAAATTAACTAAACTAATAGTGTAGTTTGGCTTATTCCCATAGTTCTAGATAGGTTTGTATTTTATAACACTAAGAAACTCCCTGTGAATTATAAAGTAGCCTCAAAAACAGTCGACCCCTCACAGAGTGCGCCCAGACTCATTCGATTGGTAATCCGATCCTGCCCAGGCGCACTGTGTGAGTGGTGGGTGTTTTAGAGTATGGTGAACCCCATGAATGCCTCGTACCTTCGCTAATACCCTAGTTTGTTTTTCCCCATATGAATTGCAGGTCCCAACCCTAAATTCCACCTCCCTATAAATAGAAAATTAGGGTTTCTATTTTATCCCCACCTTTCCCGGAGAACAGCTCGCCCAAGAAAACGATCTTCAGGCGCCAGAGCTCGAAACCCGACAAACAAAAGCATGGCACGGACGAAACAAACTGCCCGCAAGGTTATGCCACCCGGTTATGTGAGCGCCCAGGAGCGGGCCGTCCGACAGAAGGCCAGACGGAGACAAGTGCGCATCGGGGAAGAGGAGGCACCGGTTGAACCACCTAACCCTAACCCTGAAGGGCAGGAACAGGTATCGGAGCACCTTGACTGGGAGACGGACGCGGCGGCGGAACTGCGGAGGGAGCTGGAGAGGGAGATCTTCGGGGATGATGAGGAACCAGAGCCGGAACCGAAGAAGGCGAAGAGGAAAAGAGAAGAAGGCGAGCCAAAGAAATCCACGGCGGAGCGTCGGAAGGAAAAAGAAGAGCGAAGAAAGAGGAGGGAGGAGAAGGAACAGAGAAGGGAAGAAAGGAGGAAGCGCAAGGAGGAGCGGGAGAGGGTGAGAGCGGAGAAAGGCAAGGACCCGGAGGTGCCGGCGGAGAAACCAAAGAAAAAGAAGACACCGGCCGCGGGAGTGACCATACAGGAGCCGGATCCTGAGAAACCTCCATCTTCGTCCGACTCCGAACCTGAGGAGGGAGCGGGAGGACACGAACCAGGAGAGACTTCGGGGCCTTCAAACCCAATACCGGAGGATGAAGACCCTGTGGCTAATGCACCGCCCTATCCTAAATGGCCGTCGCCGAAGCACCCCAGCGACAGCACCAAGAGACCAAGGCCGCAGAGGGAGTCCTATGCGCTGAAGCGGGACTTGAAGTACCGGAAGGAGCTAAAGGAGTATACTGCGTACATGAAAATGTACGAAGAATACTCCAAATACTATAAAGAACACAGAGTGAAGACCATTGAGGGAGGTCGGCCGACGAAGAGGAACACGTTGAAGCCCCCACCGGAACAGCCAACCCCTCCGAATAAGCCAATGAAAAGGCCGGCGGACTCAAAATTCGCGAGGGCGGCCCAGGAAATCAAGCACTTCCAGCAGAGCTATGGCTTCCTTATTCCCAGAGCCCCCTTTGCACGTCTAACGAGGGAGATTTTGCAGGAGTTCGACCCATCCAAACGGGTCACGGACGACATGCTGCTCGCACTGCAGGAGGCGTCGGAGCAGCACATCGTACATTACTTTGAAGACTCTGTTGCGTGTGCTCAACACGCCAAGAGAGTGACTTGTATGCCCAAAGATATTAGGCTAGCTCAGTTTATTAAGAAGGAGGGCCCTTGAACTATTGTAAATGACCTTTTCTTTGGTATAAGTCTATAGTTTTGATAAATAAATAAGTCAAATCGAGTTTAAATAGGATGTATTGCCGAATTCTATAATTAGGAATAGCAAAGTTTGGAACAACACCAGGCATTTTGATTCCACCCCTCACAGAGTGCGCCCCAACCCATTCGGGTTGCAAACCGATCCCACCCTGGCACACTGTGTGAGTGGTCGAGCATGGTTTGGTGCCCAATCTTGCCTAAATGCAGAAAGTAGGTATACCAATCGACCCAGCTCACCTTAATTAGTAGGATTTGACCCATAGTTTGTCAAAATTGGCCAACTATCAGCCGAATGGAGTTCCACCCCTCACAGAGTGCGCCCAGACCCATTTGGTTTGGAATCCGATCCCACTCTGGCGCACTGTGTGAGTGGTCAAGCCCGATTTGACCCAAAGATGTCCTTAAGCGAACCAAAACCATTACTTAGAGACCCTTAGGAGTATTTTCAAGCTTAGTTAGCCCATGAAATATACCTCTAGACCCCAGAAATTCAGAGAAATGCAAACTTAAAATTTTTCCAAAATTAGGGTTTTGCCTATAAAGGGGAACCCAAGTGTCATTTGAGCCTTACAACCTCGCTCTCTGCTCCAAGCCGATTTCCCTGATCCCTAGGGCGCTTCAACAACTGTCTGTCATCCCCAGCTCCTCAGTGCTCATGGCCACTTCTTCATTCAAGCGATGGTACAGCGCCACAGCTCATGTGGCTGAAGCTGACATCGAATCCGTCTTCAGTGTCTTCCGAAGGGAACTCGACATTGAAGCTACCATCAACGCCACTCCCTTCTACCAGAACATTATGTCTGAGTTCCATGCCAAGATAGGACCCTCTTTGGTAGAACTCCCACCTTGTGTAGGGTATTTTGCACCTAACACTGCCCTCAAGTCAGCCCTGCAAGATATCCCAAATGTAGATAAGTATTAAGAGAATAAAGCAGTCCGCCTTCCCAACTACATGTCCATCTCTGTCAATAGGAGGAGGTACTTCTCCTATACAGCAGCTGTAGCCATCTTTCTATCTCTTCGGGGTCAAACCCAGATAGGGGAACCCTCAGTTCAGCCTTTAGAAGTTGAACCCATAGCCATGGCCTTGTGAGGAGGAGGAACGGATGCGAATTTCGAAAGAACGAGCAAGAAGAAGAGGAGGAGGATGAATACGAGTCGGACCGGAAGACACGGATCTAGAGCGGAGAGGAGGCAAAAGTAAGCAGCCAGATCCAAAGCTTTGAAGAGGGACTGAGAGCAACAAGAAGAGCCCCACCACTCGGGCAGGGCATTACAAGCTTGACGCCGGTGTTCATAGCAGGCGAGGCATATCTAACCCTTCACGACATCAAGAATCTTCCACAGTGTCGCGACAGAGGTCTTAGGGTAGATGAGATTCTGCATCTCCTACGACAGCAAGCGGACCTCGACGACTTCATCGATCGAGAAGCTCAGGACTTCTCTATCAGCATTAGTGAAGCCAGAACCTTCACCGGCGAGACATCATCAGATATAGAAGCTTACGCAGGTATCAGACAGATGATGGCCGAAAGGGAATTGCCCTCGGAAGAGGAGTTCATGGCGATTCAGGAACAAATGGGCATCAAGGGCAAGTCCACATCAGTATTATTACCGAGCTCGCCAACACACAAACACTTGTGTGTGTTACCGACTTGTTCGTGGGAGTGCGACTATCCATGCTTATGCATTTTCACCTCTCCAAAGGTATGGGTAGCGGCTGTATAGTAATCCTGGCGTCTTGCCATGATATGTTTTAGTAGCTTGACACACTTGGCACTGTGTTATATAATATTTTACATCATGTTTCATAACATGCCAAAAGAATTGTCTTTTAATTAATTCATATGTCTTCCATCTCCCCCCCCCCCTCCCCCGGTGTCCTGCTTGCAGGGTGTTGTGGAACTCGTAAAGGATCTCCTTCCTAAGATTCTCTTCTAAGGGTACATAAATCCGTCCCTTATAAAACCATAAATTATCATTTTGAATCCAAAGAGTACCCTCTCTTTTAGTTGGATCTTGATCCTTTTGATACACAATCCCTGATTTGTTGAAAGCAGTCCCACCCTAAAGACGCCATCCCGTTGATATACTTTATTGGGGAAAGGGCATCTACAACTGGGTTGTCCTTTCCTGGGGTATGCTAAATTTCAAAATAAAATTCATGTAAGAAATCCAACTAGTGTGCTTGTCTGGCACTTATTTCTGTTTGACTTTGCAAAAATTTCAATGGCTTATGATCTATAAACACTATAAACTTGTGTAGTTCTTTATTGATTCAACTTAAGGAGGCTGGTGCACCAGGACTTCAGAGAACTAGAGGAGGTACCAGTGGATGACTTCGCGGGAAGGCACAGGGCAACTTCCTCGTCTGCCGAAGAAACAGGGCATGACAAAGCACTCAGGTACTACCTGCCGTTGCTGCTAGATGGAAGAATAGCGGTTATTCACCGCCAATTTAGCCCAAGAGGTGAAGAAGGGGTCTTTATTATGCTTATTGCCCTCTCAGGGTTTGGACACCATGCTCGATTAGCTCCAAACATCGATCATGTTGTCCTGATCAAGAGAGCGATTGCATTAACCATCTTCGACTTTGCAATCCCTTATAGGCGGCAGGGCAGATTGGCAGTGACAGCTGCGTATACATCAGATAGGAGAATTGAAGACATGGAGGCAGCGCTCCAAGGAGGAACGACAACAAATATCCTCAGGAACTTAACAGGGTCATTAGGTACGGCCCAAGTGAAGAAATTTTTGGAGGACCACCCTGACTACCTCAAGAAGTTTCAAGAGTAAAAGTTTATTAAATTGCATGTAAAAGTTTATTATATATATATTAATATAATATATGTCTCTTTCGTATATAATTGTTCCCTCAAATTGTATAAACAAGTAAAGCAACGTAACACACAAAACAAGAACTAATGATCAAAATGTACTCTAATGTGCATGCAGCTAGAGTACCTAGAAACCTTGATGAACACAGGCAGCGAGAACAAGAACATACCCCGCCAAGGCGCTTCCAGCCGAGGAATTTGCTTGAATTCAAGCGGTAACAATCGAGGAGGAGCTATCCTGCATCAGATCCGACATCCACGACATAAGGGCATTGCTAAAGGTGGGCAGCAATAGGAGGACAGGACTGAATGTGCCTTTGCCGGAAACCCCCCGGGCTGGCGAAAGGTTAACGAAGGAAGAGAAGCAGAAGGAGAAGATCTCCTAGTTCGGGATCCTCGAGCTCCAGCTCGGATACAGATTCGGCATCAGAAGAGCAGGAAGAAGAGGCACGAGGTCGCCGCCAAGATCCAAACCGTGACGAGGACGAGATCACGACCGATTACGGAAGAAAGTTGACTCCGCCCTTAGTAATGTGTGGAAGGCCAGAAAGTTAGAGCAGTTTTCAGGAGAAAACAGATCCGGAATGGAAGCAGAGGCGTGGCTGGATGAGATGAGTGAGTACGGCAATGCCTACGGTATGAAAGATAAAGACAAAGGCAGGGTAGCAACAGCAAATCTCAAAGGAGCAGCCAGGATTTGGTGGAAGGGGTATGCCAAAGCACATAAATTTGGAGAGGGACGGTTGCAAGTTCGAGAGAAAGTTCGCCAAAGCGTTCAAACATCATTATGTACCAAGAGAACATAAGTGCAACATGATGCGGCAGATTCTATAGACCGCGCAACAAGGCAACAAATCAGTCCAGAAATACACGGAGGAATTCATGAGACTAAGGCTTTATGTGCCAAAGTTGAGTGAAAAGCATGCGGTGGAAGGCTATATTGAAGGCTTGAACGATGAGATTCGCAAGCTTGTAAGGGCAATAAACCCGAAGTCTGTGTCAGAGGCAGAAGCAAAGGCCATAAGTTTGCAAGGAACAGGTCCACAAGAGCAGGCATCAAGGCAGCAATAATTCCAGGATAAGGGGAAGAGCACAGGAGGCTATAGCCCAAGGGCGGCAAGCCCAGTAGCTAGCAAGACGCAGTACAACTCAAATTATGGGAAGCAAGGCAACACAAGTGGTGGCAAGCAGGAAAAGAAACAGGTAAGCTTCAAGGAGCAAGGAGCCACGTCTAACTACTCCCAAGCGGTGAGGCAATTTCTGCAGTCCATTCCCAAGGAGAAGAAGCAGGAATGTATAGAGAAGCAGCTGTGTTTCAGATGCTTCCAGCCAGGGCATAGGACCAACAATTGCCCCCTGATTATGAATGCGGCATTGGCAGAGCTGGGATGGGAGACACCATCGGACGGACCTTGACGGCTTGGCGAAGCACCGCGAGATTACATCCATGGTGAGTGTCACATTTTTGCAGCTATTGATACAGGAAATGCAGAGAGTCAGTATAAGGTGATCTCAACGACCGGAAAAGCCTAAGAGAAATCCTTTATAGTATTGATAGACTCTGGAAGCAGTCATAATTTTGCATCCCCTAGGATGGTAAGCATGTTGAAGTTAAAGCCGTTAAAGTCCAAGCCCGGGCGGTCGTGTTAGCCAATGGAGCAATTAGGCATCTGGCGAGGGGAAGAGAATAAACTTCAATGTAGACTTGCGGTGTTGTGTTAACCTTTGGGAGCGGAAGTCATGAACATAGGCAAGTATGATCTGATTATTGGAATGGAATATCTTGGACCAGCAGAGGAGCAATCATCGATTGTGGGAAGCGTAGGGTGACCTTAACAACTCGGAGAGGGCAAGGTCATCGAAATCACGTAAAAAAGTAACCCCAATCATGCAATGCATGAGTAGTGAAAAATTGCTTAAGTGCATAAGAAAGCGGCGGTGGCCTATCTCCTTAAGCTTGAGCTCCAAGATCAGGAGCGGGAGAGAAATAAAGAGATCAAAGAATCTAGCAAACTTCCCAGGCCAATAGCAAAGTTGATCGAGGAATTTCACGACTTGTTCCCCGATGAGATTAAGCGACTTAGCCCTATAGAGGAGTCGAAAGTATGAAATAGCACTTGAACACAGGGGCCGAAGCCTACAAGCAAGGCACCTTATAGGATGTCAACCGAGGAGTTGGCCGGAGTTAAAAAGCAATTGCAAGAATTGCTAGACCTAGGGTTCATAAGACCTAGTGTCTCCCCGTTCGAGCCCCTATTCTCTTTGTAAAGAAGAAGGATGGGAGCCTTAGGATGTGCATTGATTACCGCCAGTTAAATAAGCACACCATCAAAAATAAGTATGCCTTGCCTAGGTCGGGATGACTTAATGGATCGATTTGAGGGAGCAAAGATCTTCTCCAAAATAGATCTCGGATCGGGATATCATCGATTAGGATCAAGGAGGAAGACATTCATAAGGCGGCGTTAGGGACAAGATATGGGCACTATGAGTTCACAGTTATGCCCTTTGGATTGTCTAATGCACCAGCAACATTCATGAGGTTAATGAACGACGTCTTCCGCGAATTTCTAGATTCCTTCATCATAGTCTTCTTCGACGATATCTTGGTGTACAGCAAGTCTGTGGAGGAACACGCCCAACACTTGAGGAAGGTGCTTGAAAAATTAAGAAGGCATCAACTCTTTGCGAAGTTATCGAAGTGCCACTTCGCAACGGAAAGAGTGGAGTACTTGGGGCACGTGATCACAGCAGAAGGCATTTCCACAGACCCTGCGAAGATAGAAGCCGTGATCGGCTGGCCGGCACCAAAGAATACGCATGAAGTCAGGAGCTTCCTAGGGCTAGCAGGCTATTATAGAAGATTTGTGAAGAATTTTGCCAAGGTAGCAGCGCCATTAACGGATCTCACAAAAGGTGGGAAGATAAAAGATTGGGCAACCCATTGGCAAAACAAGGCCCAGAAAGCATTTGAGACACTAAAGGAAGCTTTGACGACGGCGCCAGTATTGGTCTTGCCAGATCCGACCAAAGATAAGCTCGTAGCAACAGATGCTAGCAGGATAGCAACAGGCGCAGTCCTCATGCAGGAGGAAAGAGTAGTGGCCTATGATTCCAAGAAGTTGAACGACGCCGAACAGCGCTACCCAACGCACGATCGGGAACTCCTGGCTATAGTAAGGGCTTTAAGAATTTGGAGGCATTATTTAATGGGAAGGAAATTCCAGTTAGACACAGATCATCAAAGCCTCCAATACATATTTACGCAGCCGCTCCTCAATTTGAGGCAAAGGAGATGGATGGAATTCTTGGAGGAATATGACTTTGAGATAAGTTATAAGCCAGGGAAGCTCAATGTGGTTGCGGATGCCCTTTCCAGGAAGCCATTGGCAACCAGAATTCATTGTAACGCCATATCAACACTCGTAAGTGAGTTTGGCAAGAAGATTGAGGAAACATTGCCGACGGACCTCGACTTCAAGGAAGTTTGGGCGAGCCTTTCCAAAGAGGCCAGGACCGACAAGGAAAGGGAGATGTTCAGGCACTACAAGAAGGAAGGAAACTTGCTATATTATAAAAACAAATTGTGTGTACCAAAATCTTCGCAAGTTAGAAAGCTTATTTTGAATGATACACACAATAGTCCCATAGCAGGGCATGCAGGGTTCATGAAGACATACTTCAAGATTAGAAGCAGTTATTATTGGCCCGGCATGAAGAAGGAAATAGCAAGATATATTAGAGAGTGCCAGATATGCCAGCAGACAAAGGCGGAACAGCTTCGGATCCCAGGTGCCTTGGAACCATTGCCCGTGCCAAACGCTAAGTGGGAGGTAATAAGTATGGATTTTATTACAGGACTCCCAAGAACAGCAAGGGGCAAAGATGCCTTGATGGTGGTAGTAGACAAGTTGTCAAAGATGGCACACTTTGTGCCGTGCAGGACAACAGATACGGCATTAGACACAGCCAACCTATTTGTTAAGGAGATTTTTAGGCTCCATGGCATGCCGAGGGAGATAATCTCGGATAGAGACTCCAAGTTTATGAGTGCCTTTTGGCAGGACCTATTCACCACCATCCAGACGAAGCTTTCGATGAGCACGGCATATCATCCCCAAACAGATGGTCAGACGGAGAGGACTAACAGGATCATCGAAGATATGTTAAGAAGCTATGTATGGAACAAGCAATCCAAGTGGAATGATTTCATCCACCTAGTAGAGTTTGCATACAACAGCACCAAGCAAGAGTCATCGCAGATGAGTCCTTTTATGATTAATTACGGGTATCAGTGTCTTACCCCGGATACTTGGCACAACCCTGTGTCCAAGGTGGAGGTTTCCCAGCAGATGCTTTCGGAAATGCAAGACTTGGTGGAGGAAGTGAGAGGATATCTCCTTGCAGCAAGAAGCAGGCAGAAAAGCATCGCCGACAAGCATAGGACGGTAAGAGAATTTGAAGTGGGAGACAAAGTGTGGTTGAAGATCAAAGTCAAGCAGGCCAAGCTCTGCATCGGCAATTGCAAGAAGCTTGCTCCAAGATGGGCTGGACCCTTCAGAATAGAGAAGAGAGTAGGTAACCAATCCTACAAGTTGGAATTGCCAGCACATCTTAAGATCCATAAAGTTTTCCACGTAAGTTTGCTAAAGAGGCATACCCCAAACCCCGAGGAAGTATTGGAGACAAATGAGTTTTTAGAAATGACGGACGAGCATATTGAAGTCGTCCCGGAAGTCCTTCTTGATAGATCTTATAAGAAGACAAGAAGGTCAAAATTCCTCCAATACCTTGTGAAGTGGAAACACTTTCCAGTGGAAGACGCCACATGGGTACTTGAGTCAGATCTTAAGAAACAGTACCCCGAGTTTATGGAGCAATGCAAGGGTCGGCTCGTCACCGAAGTAGTCGACATCAGCAACCAAGAAATCGGCCCAGGCATGCCGATTTGGGTTTAGATTTAAGCATGTGTAGCTAAGGCTAATCTACGCATGCAGCCTATGCTAGGCATGGGTTGCATGCGTTGCTACCGATGATGAGACCACTACGGTGCTCTCTAGGGCGTAGTGTAATGTCAATGTAGGCATGACCGCGTTTCCGCGTGTTTGAGTGGAAGGTAGATTAGAAGTCTACTTCTGTCCCACGGAAGTAGACGACCTCGAGAGAAAAGAGGTCATTCAGGTATGCATTGATAGGAAAAGCACCTCTAGTCAATGCCTACGGGGGAGGGCCCTTCACGCCCCATATACGAGAAGGACCCAAGTCCCGCGATAGGCAACTACAGGTGTAGGCATGAGCGGCATATAGGCATAATAGGGCGCTGTCTCTTCGGCCAGGATGGGAGAAACATAATCTTCCTATGCCGAGAGATATGCCTTGCATCCATATAATTGTATTTAATGGGTGGTTCCCTTACAACCAACCCTTATAATAATAATTAAATACTAGTAATGGTGCCCAGCGTTGCTGGTATAAGTTGGAAACCCATAATTTATAGCCCAACAATGCTTCCAACTCGAAAGATAACCCTACTTATCTTCTAAGAATTTTTCTTCAACTGCTTTTTTAAAGCTATAAACAATTAGTATTTCTCAAAGGATGGAACTAATCAATCTTCATTTGGCATGGCCATTATAGAAAGATTGGTTTATTCATGTTTGGAGTGGACAAAGTTTGCTTCCCCTCAATATGAGACAATTTTAAAGCATAGCACTATTGGTTATTTAGTGCCCCAAGTGGACAAAGTTTGCTACCCTTAATATGAGACAATTTTAAAGCGTAACACTATAATTTTAAACCTGTGTGTAATTTTAAACCTGTGTGTAGATCTTATTAAGGTTTGTGAAGAGGGAAGCATGATTGGAAAAACTGAAGGGGGGATTATTCTTGCGAAATCAAAGATCCCATAAACAAATGAATTATATGTTTTAACTGGTTTAAAGAGGTTTTTTATTCTCTTATTGTCTATTTTCTTATTAGATCCCATAAACAAATGAATTATATGTTTTAACTGGTTTAAAGAGGTTTTTTATTCTCTTATTGTCTATTTTCTTATTGTCAAACGCACATCTTTGAAACACCAAGGCAGTTGGTAAGCATATACTTTTTTATTTCATTAGATAATTTTTGATGTTATCCCTTTGCCGCTTTAAGCATTATTGATGTTATCTCTTTACCTCTTTAAGCAAAGATTTTGATATATTTGCAGAAGATTCGAAGTGCAGATGCATTTTTCCAGTATCTTATTCACGAACATTTGTCCATATCATCCATAGTAAATGCATAACAATTTTAGAGAACCCTGTGTCAAAATTATAATACCTCCAAATTGGGTAACAGTCACGAACTTTAAATGTTGCATTTGTTTGTCATATGTCTAAAGATAAACTACATTCAGATAATAGTAGATGTGCAAGAACTACTGAAAAGCATTCACCAAAATGAATGCCTTCCTCACATTGAGTACAACTGCATAAATCATTTGTTGGATAAAGGGATGTATCTTGAGAAATATAATAGTAGATGTCCAGAAGCTATTGAAAAACAGATAATATGTTATATTCATGAAAATGAATGAATTTTTATGATGCATGTTTCAAAGCATTTGACTACTTTGCTGGATCAAGTGGTAATATATCTTAAGAATAGCTAATGGATATGAACAATACATTGTCATACATCCTTTAAGATTTATGATGGCTATATAAAAACCTCATAGTAACAGAAAAGATTTTCTTCACATAAAGCTGTACCTGTAACATCAAATGATTTTGAAATCTGCACAGCGAGGAATCTGCACAACCAATCGCTCTAAGTTGATGGAGAGGTCTCAAACTTTAATCTGCAATCTACAATGGCAAGGGATACCACGGTCAATGTAAGATTGGATTATCATCAGTCATGAACATATGAATCTTCAAACTGCAAATATTTGGAAAGGAATTCCTTCGACTACTTTTGCAAACTACTTTCTTTTCCTGGTCATCTTCCCCACATCATGAGCAACTGGAAATCTTGAGTGGCGCATGGGCTATAACTCCATGGAGACTCCGGAAGCATAAATAACACCCTAAAGAATTTTGTTCATAATCGTTGAAGATTTCAGCACCATGAGGAAAGATAGAACTGAAGCAGATATCTGTTGAAGCACAGAAATCATAAGGTACCACTATTTGCGGATGCAACCAAGAGAAATTTCTAGCAGCCTCAGAACTTAATGAAATGAGAAAAAAATATTCCACACCTCTCTTTAAAGCTTGATGAAGACTCCATAACCAACCTAACAGTTCACATCATGTGTTGAGCAAAGGCGTAAGAACTTACGACCAAGCTGGCGAGGCCATCTTTGATCAAGATTGATGGTATCTTCTGGAGCTATCGTCTCTAACTGATGCAGGGTTTTTTAACAATACTGAAGACTTATCAAGAAGTTCCCATAAAATTTCAAAGATGGGAAACCCCTGTGGATTTAAATATATTGCTTCAAAAGATCAAATTCGTACGGCATACATACATGGCTACACTGCTCCAAATGGCTGCAGAATGAACTCAAACATGAATCCCTAAGTTTCAAACATGAACCCCAATCTGTCAAGCAGCAAATAATATTCTGTGAAGTCGCAAGAATTCGACTTGCAAAGCCAAAATCTTATAAATTTCTATACGAACTCTGATTGAGCCATTTGATCTAGCCAGTTTTCAACCTATTCATTCAACCTATTCATTCAAACCCCTGTGGAAACCACGGGGGCAAGAGCACAGGCGCCCCTTCTGAAATCTGAAGAAGACGCTAATAATAAGGTTAAACCTGAAGAATCGCGTGACTCTGACCTGATCAGGGCTAAGCTTATTTCTATTGCTCAAGTCGATCCTCGTACCTCTGCTCAATCTGAGGTATTATCTGAAAATTCTGCGCGTAGCTCTAGGTTAATGGCTATTTCCCAGATGACTGCTTCTGAATGAAGAATGTGAAGAAATTTCCTTCTGTTTTCTGTTTTCTGCGAGCTGTAAAAATGCCTCATCATAGATGCGATCAATATCAATTCTGTTTGCATTTTTCAAAATCGGTTGGTTCACCAGGGATAATGTATCCCGCATATGAGAGATGATGCCGCCATGAGGAGATTCTGCATCATCATATGCTGCTCGTCCAACCATAGCTAAGGGACAGACCTGTAAGCATCGGGCGGCCACCAGAAGAAAGCTAACGAAGCAAAAAAAAAAACCTAAACCCTCGGATTTTAGCCCTCGGATCTACGCCAAACAATCTGAACCATTGGATCTGAAAAATCGAATTCTCACCGTCGGATCTAGGGCGTGGTCCATTACACAACATTATAATATAAGATGTACTAACGTAGCGTACATCCTGCAGGCAATTAGAAGGACCGAGCGGCAGGAGGGTAGCGCTACAAGAACTCACAACACATAGTTTTGCCATAATGTGTTGTGAGGAGGCGATGAGAAGTTTTTAGTTAAAACCTTAAAACTATAATTGATGTTAATTTTGTTAATAGTCGATTATGAAGTAGAGGACGGAAGAGCCTCTCACCATAGTACAATTACAGTAAACTATAAATATTACCTGAGGTGATTAATATAATATGGATATATAAGTTGTTGTAATTGCAGGATATGCAGGTACCCAAGGTGGGGAGACGCGTGATGCTGAGGACAACATCAAGTCAAGGTGGGGAGAATGTGACGTTCCAGCATAATATACGCTCCCAATACGTATATTATACTGCCACGTCACACGTACATGTCACAATTGACATGTACTTGAGAGCAGGATAACGTTGCACCTAGGAGCTAAAGGTTGCACCTAGGGGGCAACCTTGGATGTTGGGTATGTAATTAAACATACACAACAAAAGGTTCCTTGTTCATCCATTTCCAAATGGCTTAAAGCCATTTGCCCATGTGGATGCCCTAACCTAGATAGGGTCTATATAAGGGCTAAAACCCTAGACCCTAGCTCTCTTCCATTTTGCCAATTAGGGTTCTCTAGAGCTTCCTTTCCTCTTTCGCATTTAGGGTTTCCCTGGGCCAATTCGGCCAAGATAAGACTCGAAATCGCATTGCCAGGCTCCGAAAAGTCGGATTTGCACAACAGGTTATTGAGTAGCAGTCGTCTCCGGCAAGATCACGAACATGGACGCCTTCCGAGGATCAGGAGCAAGCCAAGGAGCAGGTATCTAGTTGTTCTGTTGTGCAAAACCATCTTTGGGCATGGCAATATGCCGGTTTAGTATGTTAGATCATCTCTGGAAGCCTTGTAGATCCCTAGATCTGAGACTCTAACGAATGAACCTAACATTGGATGTTAAGTAGATAGATTGATATGATTCTCTATTTCTGTTCTGTGATATTGCATGTATTCCACTCTGTGATCTCCTTGTTGTGGGAAGGGGGGTAGAGACCTAAAGGCTGTGTAGTAGATGCTCCTAGCATAGCACCTTAGTTCCCACATAATTGCGGCCCGTGCACAGGAGCCCACCTGGCTGTGGGTGAAGGGGCAAGGCCGGTTGATAAGGAGGAACTTGTCTCATCGCGGACTGACCCCTCTGGTAGTAAAGCCTATCGGGGGTCTTTGCTGGCTAGGCTTAATGGCTTGTCACTGCGTGTGGGCAAGGCATGAGCTCGACACTCGTGGGGTGGTGGATATGACCTTCCAGTGAGTTCAAGTCGAATAAGGGCAGTGGCCCTCTAGCCGCCTGCGATGAGCATGGATACCTCTGGAGGAGAGGCAGCTCTCTTCCTGCCTCATCGGGGCTGGGGAGATGCAACGCAGCAGTAGTAGCCCCTCTGGCTATTCACCCGGCAGGCTACGGCCAAGTCCCAACACTTTTCAGCCTACTCTGCAAAGTGTGCACGGGAGGGGCGGATGGAGTGGACTACCCTAAGCCATGTTCTATGCCAGCCAAATCCATTGCCATGAATTCTGTCTGCAATGAACTCTGGAGGCCTAGCCGTCAGTCATCCCCCTTGAGTCCGAGCCCTGGGTAGGATCTCCCCTTTTGTATTATTGTTATGAAGGTATTGCTGTCTCTGTGATGTTGCTATTTCTATGGTGATTGTATTTGTATATTATTAGTTGTGCTCACGTTTGTTTGTCACGCTTCCGCAGATAGGTCGATCCGATGGAAGACGGATGAATGACACATCCACTCTTCCCTTGCTGGCTCTGCCCCATGGGAGTAGAGTCAGGTGGATGGCCCCTGTCAGGTAGCTGCCAGGGGGAATGCTCCTCCTTCGAATACGATGCGGGCATCGTATAAGGAGTAGGGGACGGGTGAAAGCATGCTAGGGTGTACCATCTAAAGTTCTTTTTAGGGAGTGCAAAACTACCCAAAAAAGTACCCAGCACTGGGTACTGGGAACTTCCATAAATGTCTCAATAAACAATAAGTTATGAGAGTTGATTCATTCATTTTAGTCTCTAATAGTATTGTTATCCTCTACTACTATAGGTTGACATGTTATTCACCTTCAATTCAAAATTTTTGGATTGATTTTAATGGGGAGAAAAAACAGAAAGTACCAGTTTTAAAAGTACCCAGTGTAGGTACTTTTGAGGGTTCCAAAAGTGGTATACCGTAGCATGCTTTCACCCGGACGTCACAGCAAAGCTGCTGAGTTGAAGAGATGGTTAAGACAACTGCAATTAAAATACAGCAGCATAAAATTGGGTAATGCTCATGAAGTGGTAGAAGTTGCCGAAGAGATGTTTACTTGTGGAACATCCGAGTGGATGAACACATCTGAAACCAGTAAGAGGAAGAATATAAAAAGGTTCTTTTGGGAAGTCAAGGTGGAGGATATAGATAGAAAGAAAGCATGGGGTGCAGAAAGGATTTTGGACACTAGGCAGATCCATTGTGTACATGCATTCAATCCTGAATCTCCATTGAAGTTGCACACGAGGGAACTTTCATGCTTCTGCAGCTACTGCTTGGATGGCATGTGGGGCGGTTATTGTGAACAAGCACTACGTTGATGATTGGAAACTTCAAGTTATTGTACCATCCTCCAATGTGCATCATGCGACATTGAGGACCGTAAATCCAAAGAGGTCCTTGTTCTCCTCCAATCCCACGATGTTAGCAGAGGCACTTAGAGTTGGTGATAATTTTGTTTGTTGTTGCTCGAAAGGGAATGATGAGGATTCTGAATTTTGGATTCTGATGTGCACAAAACCAAAATGGATAGTGGAGAAAGACTTCCAACTCAATGGAACATGGTACCTCGCCGGTGATAGTGTCATAGAAGGTATGTATTACAAGAAGGGCGCAAGATCAACCGTCAGCTATGATCTTTGCAGTAAAGACGCCTTAGGCATAGTATTCACAACACAGATCTGTGCAATCAGACTTCACATGCCACCAACTAAACGTCAAAACAGGACTGTATATAGGCTGGATCCTTTAGATGAGGAGAAAATTTTACAGAATTTACCCGAAGTTCTTTCTGATGATGATGAAATGTAAAACCATTCTGTAGTTTTCAGAACTCATGTGAAGTTTTGTGCTTCAGCTGTGAAAATGAGTTTGTTTTGATTTCTTTTGAAGATTTGAATTCTTCTGAAACACTTGATTCCTTTGTTTGTAAGATGAATTGAATATGAATTTTCATTGAAATGAATCGAGGTTACAATAACAATTATGTACATAAGAAAGATATACAGTGATTTAAGGGTCTAAGCACAATGGTGGGGGACACTTTTTATGTCGGCGACATATGGTGCTTGTGCTATGCTTTAAAAACTATTTTCTTTGTATTTTGAAAAAATATTTTATTTTATTTTTTTGATATTTTTCTCTAACACGCATTTATGTTTCGCCTTAGAATATAAAATTTTAGCCCAAACGGACTTCTAAAAAAAAAGATAAAAATAAAAAAAGATTCATTAGGGGGGTGCTGGTGCTATGCTTGGATTTCGCGAAAATGCCCCCCAGCTACGTGTGTTTACCCTTAAGTACGAGGCGACTCATGCACCTACATACTTCCCAATACATATGTTCCTCTCAGTTCCAGCTTTTGTTGCTTCTAATCTTAAAACTTCAAGCATTAACACTCTAACATCGACTAGATCTTGGTCTGAAATGTCCACAGCCTGCAGTTAACCACACTTTGTCAATAACAGAGTTTGGTTTGTCTGCTGCATTTAAGTTGACTTACTAGATCAGGCAACAATATATTCACTCCTTTTAAGTACCCCCTCACAAATTTGTGCATAAGCGAACATCTGGCAGGGAATACATGAATGACCATCGGTTTGAAGAGGCGTTCGAAATTTTCACAACATCGAGGTTGTAAAGCTGAAATTACGTGTCCAAGCAATTCCGGGAACGCACTCAAAGTTTGTTGTCATTGTGCCCAACAACAGCAAAATGCAATGAGCAAGCACTAACCTCTCAATATATGCTTACGCCATGCAAGCCCGAAGCTATCAAAGTGATATATCCTCGGTTTATATCAGGCGTATGCGAGACACGCGTGGCTTACAATCAGAAAACAGGTCCAGTGATGTCCATCACAAGCAGGCAAAAACATGTACTGGCACTTATCCAGATTCACATGTTTCCTTATTGTTTTGTAACTATTTGTGTCCTTGGACAATGTCGAGTGAAAAAGAGGGTCAAAGAAATGAAAGGGATGGCTCATTCCTTGGAGAATCCAGTAGTATTCCATGTATCTGCAAACATATGCATATCATCTGGCACAATCCTGATGATCACAAATCAGATGAAAGTATCACCTTGAGAAGAGGAGGATCAATTGATCATTGAACCACTGCGTATCAGCTTCCAAAATTTTGATGTCGGTGGAGTTAATCCACGGCGGTTTCGGTTTCACTCAAAGACCACTTCCGGATGTGTATTTGGCTTTTAGATAGTCGGGGACTACGAAGCTCTATCATCTCTAGTTCTAAACACACACACGAGAACATTTGCTCACAATCCATTCAAATATTTTAAATTGAAAATGTACAACACATATCATAGAAATTCTTTTACTTATATTGACTTTCAAAGAGTTTTACAAGATTCATTTATGAAAATACTTGTCGAGCATTTTCATGCAGTTGCGCGACTCTTCAGAATCCCACATGTTCCACATTTGATGTTCCTTCACATAAGCTGGCACACTTTCTGCAGCCAGAAGTCCCTCCAGCCATGGTTTGAGTTGCTCCAAAAGGAAATTGGAATCCAACTTTGTCGGGAGCAAAACTATTTGGAAATATCATTGTGTTCTTTGGTTGGCAGAACCCTTATATCTGTTGTCATCTATCAACAATGTGTTTGTCACCTGGTATCTCCAAAATTTCTGGTACACTTTGGACAGATCCTTAAGGAAAATTGGCTTATTAACCACTTTTAATTTTGTGTTGGTGCAGTCATCCTGATTCCAAATAAAAAGAAATCTGCCCTTATATTCCTGCAGCAACTTTCTCGTCAACAAGTCAACATTACTCTTAGCCATGCTGGACCACAATGCAATCTCAAATTTTGAAAAACACCATTCTAAGAACTCCTGAAATCCAGGCCTGGAAACTGCGCACTTTTGATGGTTCAATTTTCGGATGATCACTTCTGGCTCGGCCGATGCAGGGATCCTCTCTTTCAAGTCATAAAACTTGCCTAAAACCCCATTAAAATCCAGAACAAGGAGAATTTCAGTTAACCTCTTGGTTTTTGTTGGTTGAGGTTGTATTGGACTCGTTGAGCGATCGCATCTTGTCGAGGATCGGGGTTTCTTTGTCAACTTCATCACTGCATCCGCATTTGGCTCATATTCAGCACCAAAACTTTTTTTACGGTGAAGGACCCGTCTGAATGAATCTCAAGGGAATTAATTTTCCCCCCTAAATCAGATGCAAGGAATCTCTTTCGTCATGGCTTCCGGTTGCATTAGCATTTATCTCGCAACATAATTGAAATGAGGAAGACCACGAGAAAAAATACAAAAAATAAATCATGTATGTGGCATCGGTACTTACTTAATCTGATTGCATTCGGTTGACTATCCAAATTTCGTTTTGGAGTCTCCATGCCGCGTCGGCTGGTGGGATTGACTTGAGTATCAAATGGGGTGAATTCTAGGTACAACCGGGAGGTATCTTGCAGTCTCATAACTGATCGAGGCGTGGATAACTGTTGGATATACTTGGTCTCAAATTTCTGCAATTCTGCAAACACTAAGTCGTAGACACGTGACAACATCAGTAAACATTAGTTAAGGCACTTGTTTGCAGCGAATCTATATTGTTTGCAAAAGAGACAAGCAAAAGAGACTAAGCCAGCCAGGATGGAAGAGACTAAGCCAGGATGAAAGAGACCTGAGTACAAGCATCGAGACTTCCCAAACCTTGCTTTCACCCCTCTTTGGACTTACTTGTGTCTATTGGTTCTTGTGGTACCACTCGAACACCAAAAGCCAAAAGCCATGTCTCAGTCATAATGTGGCCACAACTGAGGCTGCAGCAGGTTCTAGAGTGTCTGCAAAACAAATTCAAAATCAATAGAGTCTTTAGACGAGGGTTAGAGATGATAATATTTACCTCAAATGGTGTGATAGACATGGAATGTGATACTGGTGACTGCATTCTGCTATCACAACTGGCAACATTTTACCCTCCCATTTCAGACAACGTCCACAAAATGGACAACCTTCATCACCCTCTTCTTCTGCCTCAGGAAGCATTGGAAGTGCAGGATCTAAAGGAGTGTCATGACCACTACGCTCAGAAAAAATCTCAAATCTTTGCATTCGAGGTAGCAGCTCCAGCAGTAAGTCTTCACATGCCTTTAGCTCAATTTCAGTTTCTGTTAATTCCTTATTTAATCGTTTCAGCCCGGGCAACCTTTGTACCATTTAGCTCTTCATCCTTTAGTTAAACACAACCCAGAACACCCTCTGGCCGCTTTTGATTTCTTTGTCATGATTGATTGCCATCACGTGCAAATCAGCTCTAATTTCTGATTCTTTATGCTCCATCAACTCAATCTTTCTTTTGATATCATTTTTCCTATCCTCGTTTGCTTGCAATCGTTGCTTGCATCTATCAAACCTAGCTAATGTTGCAGCCAACCATTCCTTCACAAGTCTGCCATATGTCAGCCTCCTAACATAGTAAGCCACGTACTGATGGAAAACCACAATCACACACCACACAACACAAGGTAGTCTCTACACACCACCACATACCACACACCACACAACATCGCTTGACAAGACACACCACACAACACTGTGGGTGGTGGTGGTGGTGGTGTCTGTGGTAGTGGTGGTGGGGTGGTGGTGGTGTGTGTGATGGTGGTGAGGTGTGGTGGTGGTGGTGGTGGTGGGGTGTGTGGTGGTGGTGGAGTGTGGTGGTGGTGGAGTGTGGTGTGGGACATGGTGGAGTGTGGTGATGGGGGGTGTGGTGGTGGGGTGTGGTGTGGTGGTGGTGTAGTGTGGGGTGTGGTGGTGGTGGTGGTGTGTGTGGTGGTGGTGGTGAGGGTGGTGGTGGTGGTGGTGGTGGGTGTGTGGTGGTGGTGGAGTGTGGTGGTGGTGGGTGTGGTGTGGGACATGGTGGAGTCGGTGGTGTGGTGTGGTGGAGTGTGGTGGTGGTGGTGGAGTGTGGTGGTGGTAGAGGAGTGTGGTGGTGGTGGTGGAATGTGGTGGTGGTGGTGGAGTGTGGTGGTGGTGGAGGAGTGTGGTGATGGTGGTGGTGTGTGTGGTGGTGGTGGTGGAGTGTGGTGGTGGTGTGTGGTGTGCGAGTGTGGCGGTGGGAGATGGTAGAGTGTAGTGGTGGGAGATCGTGGGGTGTGGTGTGGGACATGGTGGATGCCAACAACTCACCACCACCACACATACCTCATCTATCGATTCGGCATCCATTAGCATCATAGAGACACAACATGACAATACGACCAACATGATGCAAAATGGTAGTAGACATACCTGATTCTTGAAGTGGATTTGATGTTACCTTTTCTGTGTTGATAGAAACAATCTAGATCAAGCTTGAGATTTTTTTCTGTTGTAAGACAACTAATAATTGAACATACCTGCAATGGCATGTTTTGGTCTCAGAACATTGCTCTGCTTTTCTGTTTTGATTGTGAGTTCAGATTGAATGTGTGGTCTAGAGGAACCTGATTTGGTTATTTCCCTATCATCTTCATCATCCCTGTCACTTTTACTATTTTCCTCCTCGTCAGGTTGGATTTGCCTATGCTTTCTCTTGGGTCTAGAAGAACTGGCCTCGGCTTTCTCGCCGGGAGTTTTATAATAATCCAGAAGCTCTTCCATTAATGACCTCCCCTTTATATCACGGATAATAAGCCATTTGCCCGGGTTCGGGAGCCATTCCACCCCATGTATGTGGCTTCCCTGTAATTCTTTTGTAAATTTGCATGAAGTCTTTGTATTGTTCATTGCTCAGATTCTTCAACCTGGACAAGAAAACATATGCCTTAATTTTTCAGTTTGAACAAAACATTTGGGGGAAAACACCTGTAGCCAGATTTATTTGGAACTCTGTCACCCCAAAGCTTCTTTAGATCTTCGTGGGGCACAATCTCTTGTTTGAGGAGAGATTTCATCGTGTAACCAGTGGCGTTCAATTCCGACTCCATTAGGGTTCAATCGGCAAGAAGCGGCAAAAAAACAAAGGAAGAGGTGATTCTTTCTTAATTCAAAAAGGTGGACAATGACGTGGCATAAAATTCAAAATAACTGACGCTCATTAATTCGCACTCCCGCAATCTCCGCTTCGGTATGCACCACCCGATTCTACCACAAAGTGGTGCCAAAATGTGGCGTCAAAATGCACGTTTTTGATACACCACAGCGTGCTTTTACCCTGAAACGATGCTGTGCAAATTTTACATCCCAGGAGATAGCTTGCATGAGAACCTTTTACTGGAACATGAAGTCCTCGGAGCGCACAACCTTTGCATATAACATGCTAGATCTTTGCTCTGAAAATGGTGTAGTCCGCAACCTGATGTTGAATAACAAACAGGTGTGTGTGAAAGCATGGCATAAAGCCTATGGCATACCCATTTCCACTTTTTACAAGTGGAAGAAGCTCTTCAATGACGGCCACAGAATTGCTGAGCACGGAAATACTGGGTCTAAGAAGCCAAGGTCTCATACATTGGCTGGCAATGCTGTGCTATCTATGTTCATAGATGAAAACGCAGAGACGATGCCACACCGCTCGAAAATTACGAGCGAGGGTAGCAGACAAAATGTTAAGAGGCTACCTTCAGTCTTGACTAAGAAGGATATTCACCAAGAAGTAGATATTACCGTTACAGAGATGACAGGCAAGCATATTTCTCCTTCGTCCTTTCTGTCTGCTTGGAAAGAGAATCATTCAGAGGCAGCAATAGCTAAGAGGATAGCATTTTCTAAGTGTAACACCTGTATTGTCATAAAGGAAAAGCTTGCTAAGACCAGAGATCCAAATGAAAGAAGGGTACTTGCAATAGAGAGAAAATCGCATATGACGGCCCAGATTTCATGCAGGAGCCTTTACTGGTCCTGGAGAGCTTTGTCTCATAGATCTCCTGAGCACGCTTTAACCATTATACATGATAACATGGATCAGAATAAGACCATGGTCCCTCGTCTAGAGAAGCTAGCAAAGTCTGTATGGAGGGGTGAACGACTGAAGGTCAGTGTTACAGGTGCTCTCATGCACGGCCATGGTATAGGTGCCTTGGGCCACTTCTCACTGGACCTCTGGCCTGATGATTCTAATTTTCATGTGGGATCCTTGAATCATACCTTGAGGACACTGGAGAATAAATCTGAGGATAATTGGGGCCATTTGAGAGATACAGATCGTCCTAAAAGCAGCTGGGGTGCAGCAATTTTAAACACAGATAACCTGATGAACACTGTTGAGGAAAGTGTGGAAGCCTTGTTAATAGTGTTATTAAGAATTAAAATTTCCAGTTTAGTCCATCATAAGGTTGAAAGGACAATAAAAATTTCCCAGTAAGAAGAATTTTACTACTCTTAGTAAGAGAAACATAATCTTATAGGGTTTAGGAAGGTTTTACCAACTTGATCAAGTTGCAAATTCTAAAGTGTGAACGACCAAAAGAGACATATACATTGGCATTGGAGCTATCTAAACTCTAAAAACTGTATCCATCCATCCATCCATCCATCCATCCATCCTAAACCGTTTGGGCTATGTGTTAAATGGGATGGGTATGAGTTAATGGTTCAGGCTTTATTAATGGTGTAGGCTATGTGTTAATAGCCACAGGCTTTAAGGCCGGATGTATGTTCTCTGTGATTATTTAGTAAGGAATCATAGAGAACATACTACAGAACATACTACCCGCGGAGAAATGCAAGGATCAAAGGGTGCAAGCATGGACAAGATCTGCTGTGACATTTGCAAAACCAATGCAGCAACATTTATTTGCTGCTCAGAAGAGATAGCTCTGTGTGATGTATGCGATGCCATGCTCCATTCTTGTGCAAATAATCTGGCGACCAAGCACGAGAGGCTCAGCATTATCCAACAGGAACTGGGCCACAAATGCGACGCATGCAAGGTCTGCTTTACAGTTCGTGGCTTTTGCAGTATTTTGATGAGCATTTCCAGTGTTGTGGTGAAGTGTTTTAGTAATTTTTGCGCTTTCTACTGCAGGATAACAAGGGCCTGTTCTTCTGCGTGGAACATAGATCCCATGTCGATCCTGTGATGTGGGGATTCATTCTTCCAATAAACTAATGGAAAACCACAGGCGGCTACTTCTGTCAGGCATTGGCGTTGGGGAATCTGAAGAATCAGAGAGTAGTAGCCAGGCTTGGAGCTGGGACGATGCTGATATCTTCTCCTTTAATCCGCCCCGGTTCTCGGCATTAAAGACAATTATGATGTATTAGTTAATATAAATGCTTGTATATTCTTCTTCTTTCCCATCGCTTGCTCATATCCATTGCATTTTTGCAGGTTGACCAGAATACTACTGATGAATTGTGGAGCTTCGAGCATGACAATTGCTGTTTTGGCCAAAACAAGACCCTTGACTAAGGGCCAGTTCACATGCAACCCTCGCCGGAGAGGGGGCCTGTTTTACCCAGTGCAAATTGGCGATAGTGGACGATGGTGGGCGTAAAACGGTGAGCCCTTTTACGTGATGGTGAGGGTCATGAAGGTGCATGTGAACTCAACCTAAAGGTGGTGCTGCACTATAGTGGAATAATACATAGGTGCACATGATGAAGAGCTAGATATGCAAGGCAAATAATGCCTACTTTTTTCTTGCTATTTTACATCATCTATTAGTAGTGTTGTAGTGTAGAGTCTATTATACCATTTTTATCCATGCACTACCCCGTGTATTAGCTATTTGTATTAACTATTTTGACAAAGAGGGCCTTTGGCCTAGTACAACTTCAAGATCTCACATAATCCAGAAGTGCCATTGAGGCCAACTGCATCAAATTAGCAGATGTGTGAATAGGCTCAAGTTAATGCCAGAGCAACATTATACAAGTCAAGCCATTAGACTTGCAATTGTCGATATAGGCCACACCTAGCATGCCGCCAAGTTATATATATAACTTACCAACCTTAAGGTATGGAAGCTTATTTTCCACATGGCCACACCCCATAGATGTCGGATCATGTGGATGCACCCCATTGGAGCCTAGTGGGCTAACATGTAAACCGCAATGTATGTAAGGCCAAACCCTAAACCTGGCCCACTTTCACCTCAAACGCCAGTCATACCAAGGATTGTCTTCAACAGCACAGCATGCAACACTGGCCCCATGGGCGCACGTGCATCAACCAATTATTTCGAGCAGATATGTCGATAGATCGCCTACGAGTTAGCACCACGATGAGTTAGCGCATTGTGCTTTGAATAGAGTTATCCTAGAACCTTAATTTTTTATTATAAAACCCTAATCAACGAACCCTAGTTAGGATTGGTTGTGTCTATATTTCGCAAATTATAAATCATATATAATATGGGTGGATCATTGTGTTGCACCTCTTGTAAGGGGGGTAGAGACATAATAGCCATTATTAGATGATGCTTTCAGTTAGACAATAATTCCCAATTATTATTTCAACTTGTGCATAGAGCCCACCTGACTGTGGAAACTATGTGGTGATTGAGCACTCGATAATGGGGGCTTTAGATAATGGGGGCTTATGTTCGCAAGTAGCATCAGTGGATGGGCAGAAGGACGCAAAGAGATGGAGAAGGAAAGCTTTCCGGAGTCCCTCTACAGCAAAGTAGACGAATATCTTCTTGGGCCAGTTGAGGAGGATGGCAAACCTTTCAAGTGTTTCCACGTTAGTCCGGGAGGTTTGTGCGTGGACGTGGTAAACACTTCGGCCCGCTTCATTGGATGCGACTTCAGATATACAAAGAAATGGCCAAAGGAAGATTATGAAAAATTCCTTGACCCATTTCAAAGACGATGACGGACCACAGCCTTTCTTTGGATAGCTATATTTATTACCCCGGACTGCCTCAATGAGTGCCTATCCGCCATGAAGACAATAGACGGTGGCAGTCGTGTTTGGGTTGGTTCCTACCAGGACCCCCCGGCCAGAACTGCTTCTACCTCTAGAGTTCGAGAGTTGCAATGTCTTGTCCTGCTAATGTATGTTGCCAGAGACGCAGCGGCTGACTCGCCATCCATGACAGAAATAAATATTTGCTTTGCCAATTCCGACCATCCAAAGCCATACGCTAAGTTTCCCAAACATTTACGAGAAAAACAGGACATCGAAAAGAATTTGCCTGATCATGAGTGTGCAGCAGGTATGCATTTTAAATTGGGCGCCCGCCCAATTTGGTTGTTGACTATCAATGTTTCTAACATTTGTTTTCCCTGCAGCTTATTGGCTGTATCGTCCTTGGTGCGACAAGGGTGCAGCAGGTGGGGGAGGAGTACTCGTGCAGAATCAGTTGGAAAGTAGGAGGTGCACCTATCTAGTACGTAAGTTGATCTTTGGAAGGTTGCAATTTTCTCGACTTCTTTTCCGTGGTGCTTTTAGCTGAAATTAGCAGCGAGGGCTATAAAACATTGTCTTTTTGAGACGCACGAGAAGCTGGAAATTAAGCTTGTACGGATATTCGAGCAACTTCGATGTCATGTTAGACGAGAAAAATCAAGAGCTCGGGCACTACAAAAGATAAAAGAGGGAAAGAAGAAGGCCTCTACTTCCAAAAATGTTCCTCGACCTCACTTCCCGCGCTCCGAGACACCTTGTCCGTTCTCCTCTACAACCATAAACGAAGTGCAATCAATTCTGAGACAGGACAAGAGCGCGATTCAAGTAGAGCTCAAAAGGGCAGTGGCCCTAGGCTCTCAGGATTTGGAACTATTTAGGAGAAGAAAAAACAACATCAACGCACTGGCAGGGATGGGACTAGTGAATACTCAGGACATGATTGAGGCGACCTCAAAGTTCGAGGAAGAGGTTGCTAGAGAGCCTGAGTCTGTCGTTGTCATGGAAACACAGGAAGGGGACAATCAGGATGGAGAGGATGTGGTCCCCAACACATTGAACAGTCAAGATGTAGAGGAAGAGGTGGCGAACACAGAAGACAATCAGGGTGCAGATGAGGAGAATGAGGAACTGGGGCCCGAAGATTTTATGCAAAGAATGGAATTGATCAAAGAGGCAGCACAACAACCTCAGCCCCAGCATGAAGAACCCAGCAAGGATCATTCGGAAGATGTGCCTCCAGACGAATGAGCGATTTATGATTTGAAAATACGTGAAATATGTTATGAACAATTGTAATTACTTCTTTTTCAGAAATGATAACGTTGCACTCATTTCCTTGTCTTAAAATTCTCTAGTTTACTTTGCTAACCAAATTGGGCGCCCGCCCAATTTGCTAACCAAATTGGGCGGGCGCCGAATTTGGTTAACCCGTAGAAACTATAACCTTTTATTAAATTTATTTCACGACCAATCTTGTTGCTGTTAACTTGAGAGCTTCGCTATCCTCGGCTACAAATTGGGCGGGCGCCCAATTTACTAGCAGAGTAAACGCCATCAAACATGAAGTGAAGTGGAGGTGCAGAAACAGTGGAGATCAAAGAGCAGACCCTCAGGAATTACTCAGGTACGTTACATTATGTAATATTGACTATGCTTATTACATCCTTACAACATTATTATATCCTTGTCAGGTACATTATCATATCCGAGTGTACAATGAGTCACTCGTCGTCAACGCCTGCCAAGCCGATGCCATTCAGCTCAAAGATCTGTTGATCAGGAAGCCAATACAGGTGGACCACAACACGAGTGAGCTTCCTGCAAGCACTCGCAGGTCCATCTGCTTTGGACTAGAGCCATGGATCAAGACTAACACCAGTCATATAGCACTGGCAAATATCGTTGTAACTCAAGTAGCACTTGGAGGATCGGATGTTCTCCGGACGATCCAGCAAGGAAGCCATGAGAGATGAATGGAGCTGCTTTTATAGTGGTGAGAAATTATTGATGTCAATTATTGGCGTACATTCTAGCGCCAGTATTAACCGTATATGGTATACCTGTACAGCCACGCAAAATTAGGCGGCCGCCCAATTTCGCGTACCATTCACTATGCGCATTCAAGGGGAACCATTCTAGTTGCAAAGTGGGCGGGCGCCCAATTTCACGGGACATGTTGGACAAGTTGCACATATAGAAGACAAGTTGTACTAATACTTTATCTCATATATGATTACAGTCTGATTACAACAAGATGACAAGCATTCATTTAGGGGGACTCTTCTGAGTCATTTTCACCAGGCACCCCAGCGATCTTCTCTATCATGTACATTTGATGCTCTCTATTCCATATCAGATGGATGATAACGTCGAAGGGATCAGGATAATGGCGAGGATTTAGAGTGACTGTCGATCCTGTGATGTGGGGATTCATTCTTCCAATAAACTAATGGAAAACCACAGGCGGCTACTTCTGTCAGGCATTGGCGTTGGGGAATCTGAAGAATCAGAGAGTAGTAGCCAGGCTTGGAGCTGGGACGATGCTGATATCTTCTCCTTTAATCCGCCCCCGGTTCTCGGCATTAAAGACAATTATGATGTATTAGTTAATATAAATGCTTGTATATTCTTCTTCTTTCCCATCGCTTGCTCATATCCATTGCATTTTTGCAGGTTGACCAGAATATTACTGATGAATTGTGGAGCTTCGAGCATGACAATTGCTGTTTTGGCCAAAACAAGACCCTTGACTAAGGGCCAGTTCACATGCAACCCTCGCCGGAGAGGGGGCCTGTTTTACCCAGTGCAAATTGGCGATAGTGGACGATGGTGGGCGTAAAACGGTGAGCCCTTTTACGTGATGGTGAGGGTCATGAAGGTGCATGTGAACCCAACCTAAAGGTGGTGCTGCACTATAGTGGAATAATACATAGGTGCACATGATGAAGAGCTAGATATGCAAGGCAAATAATGCCTACTTTTTTCTTGCTATTTTACATCATCTATTAGTAGTGTTGTAGTGTAGAGTCTATTATACCATTTTTATCCATGCACTACCCCGTGTATTAGCTATTTGTATTAACTATTTTGACAAAGAGGGCCTTTGGCCTAGTACAACTTCAAGATCTCACATAATCCAGAAGTGCCATTGAGGCCAACCGCATCAAATTAGCAGATGTGTGAATAGGCTCAAGTTAATGCCAGAGCAACATTATACAAGTCAAGCCATTAGACTTGCAATTGTCGATATAGGCCACACCTAGCATGCCGCCAAGTTATATATATAACTTACCAACCTTAAGGTATGGAAGCTTATTTTCCACATGGCCACACCCCATAGATGTCGGATCATGTGGATGCACCCCATTGGAGCCTAGTGGGCTAACATGTAAACCGCAATGTATGTAAGGCCAAACCCTAAACCTGGCCCACTTTCACCTCAAACGCTCTGCCAGTCATACCAAGGATTGTCTTCAACAGCACAGCATGCAACACTGGCCCCATGGGCGCACGTGCATCAACCAATTATTTCGAGCAGATATGTCGATAGATCGCCTACGAGTTAGCACCACGATGAGTTAGCGCATTGTGCTTTGAATAGAGTTATCCTAGAACCTTAATTTTTTATTATAAAACCCTAATCAACGAACCCTAGTTAGGATTGGTTGTGTCTATATTTCGCAAATTATAAATCATATATAATATGGGTGGATCATTGTGTTGCACCTCTTGTAAGGGGGGTAGAGACATAATAGCCATTATTAGATGATGCTTTCAGTTAGACAATAATTCCCAATTATTATTTCAACTTGTGCATAGAGCCCACCTGACTGTGGAAACTATGTGGTGATTGAGCACTCGATAATGGTGGCTTTAGATAATGGGGGCTTATGTTTAAGTAGCATCGATGGATGGATGGGCGGAAGGGACTTAAAGAGATGGAGAAGGAAAGCTTTCCGGAGTCCCTCTGACAAAGTAGACGAATATCTTCTTGGGCCAGTTGAGGAGGGTGGCAAACCTTTCAAGTGTTTCCACGTTAGTCCGGGAGGTTTGTGCGTGGACGTGGTAAACACTTCGGCCCGCTTCATTGGATGCGACTTCAGATATACAAAGAAATGGCCAAAGGAAGATTATGAAAAATTCCTTGACCAGCTCAGCACGATGACGGACCAGCAGCTTTACTGGATAGCTATATTTATTACCCCGGACTGCCTCAATGAGTGCCTATCCGCCATGAAGACAATAGACGGTGGCAGCCGTGTTTGGGTTGGTTCCTACCTGCTTCTACCTCTAGAGTTCGAGAGTTGCAATGTCTTGTCCTGCTAATGTATGTTGCCAGAGACGCAGCGGCTACGCCATCTGTACAGGAAATAAATATTTGCTTTGCCAATTCCGACCATCCAAAGCCATACGCTAAGTTTCCCAAACATTTACGAGAAAAACAGGACATCGAAAAGAATTTGCCTGATCATGAGTGTGCAGCAGGTATGCATTTTAAATTGGGCGCCCGCCCAATTTGGTTGTTGACTATCAATGTTTCTAACATTTGTTTTCCCTGCAGCTTATTGGCTGTATCGTCCTTGGTGCGACAAGGGTGCAGCAGGTGGGGGAGGAGTACTCGTGCAGAATCAGTTGGAAAGTAGGAGGTGCACCTATCTAGTCTGAAGTTGATCTTTGGAAGGTTGCCTTCGTTCTCGACTTCTTTTCGGTGGTGCTTTTAGCCGAGCTGCTGCGGTGTCGCGAGGGCTATAAAACATTGTCTTTTGAGACAGACGAGAAGCTGGAAATTAAGCTTGTACAGATATTCGAGCAACTCGATGTCATGTTAGACGAGAAAAAATCAAGAGCTCGGGCACTACAAAAGATAAAAGAGGGAAAGAAGAAGGCCTCTACTTCCAAAAATGTTCCTCGACCTCGACTTCTCGCTCTCGAGACACCTTGTCCGTTCTCCTCTACAACCATAAACGGTGCAATCAATTCCCGAGACGGGACAAAGGCGATTCAAGTAGAGCTCAAAAGGGCAGTGGCCCTAGGCTCTCAGGATTTGGAACTATTTAGAAGAAGAAAAAACAACATCAACGCACTGGCAGGGATGGGACTGGTGAATACTCAGGACATGATTGAGGCGACCTCAAAGTTCGAGGAAGAGGTTGCTAGGGAGCCTGAGTCTGTCATTGTCATGGAAACATAGGAAGGGGACAATCAGGATGGAGAGGATGTGGTCCCCAACACATTGAACAGTCAAGATGTAGAGGAAGAGGTGGCGAACACAGAAGACAATCAGGGTGCAGATGAGGAGAATGAGGAACTGGGGCCCGAAGATTTTATGCAAAGAATGGAATTGATCAAAGAGGCAGCACAACAACCTCAGCCCCAGCATGAAGAACCCAGCAAGGATCATTCAGAAGATGTGCCTCCAGATGAATGAGCGATTTATGATTTGAAAATACGTGAAATATGTTATGAACAATTGTAATTACTTCTTTTTCAGAAATGATAACGTTGCACTCATTTCCTTGTCTTAAAATTCTCTAGTTTACTTTGCTAACCAAATTGGGCGGGCGCCGAATTTGGTTAACCCGTAGAAACTATAATCTTTTATTAAATTTATTTCACGACCAATCTTGTTGCTGTTAACTTGAGAGCTTCGCTATCCTCGTCGACAAATTGGGCGGGCGCCCAATTTACTAGCAGAGTAAACGCCATCAAACATGAAGTGAAGTGGAGGTGCAGAAACAGTGGAGATCAAAGAGCAGACCCTCAGGAATTACTCAGGTACGTTACATTATATAATATTGACTACGCTTATTACATCCTTACAACATTATTATATCCTTGTCAGGTACATTATCATATCCGAAAGTGTACAATGAGTCACTTTCGTCGTCAACGCCGCCAAGCCGATGCCATTCAGCTCAAAGATCGTTGATCGGGAAGCCAATACTGGTGGACCACAACACGAAAGTGAGCTTCACGCAAGCACCGCAGTCCATCCGCTTTGGACTAGAGCCATGGATCAAGACTAACACCAGTCATATAGCACTGGCAAATATCGTTGTAACTCAAGTAGCACTTGGAGGATCGGATGTTCTCCGGACGATCCAGCAAGGAAGCCATGAGAGATGAATGGAGCTGCTTTTATAGTGGTGAGAAATTATTGATGTCAATTATTGGCGTACATTCTAGCCAAAGATTAACCGTATATGGTATGCAGATACCACGCCAAAAATTGGGCCGCCCAATTTCGCGTACCATTCACTATGCGCATTCAAGGGGAACCATTCTAGTTGCAAAGTGGGTGGGCGCCCAATTTCACGGGACATGTTGGACAAGTTGCACATATAGAAGACAAGTTGTACTAATACTTTATCTCATATATGATTACAGTCTGATCGATTACAACAAGATGACAAGCATTCATTTAGGGGACTCTCTCGAGTCATTTTCACGAGCACCCGGTGATCTTCTCTATCATGTACATTTGATGCTCTCTATTCCATATCGGATGGATGATAACGTCGAAGGGATCGGGGATAATGGCGAGGATTTAGAGTATTTGTGGTCATCGATCTTCCATGGGTATCTCTCGCTCACGGCACTGCTTGAAGTTTTCGTGATTCATCTTGCAGGTGATGGAATCACGTTCAGGACCAGAATGAGACCACATGGCTAGAAGGCCAAATTTGATGGTCAAAATTGGTTTGAGATATATTTATACACACCATGATTATTGATGGTATTGTACGCATATACACCGTATATACACCCAATAATGCTGCTACAGTAGTCATCAATAATTCCATGGCTATAAATATAGCTGCATTCGACGCACAACACATTCCGCTGCCATGTCTCGCCATGTTCAGAGGCCCCATGTTGACACCCTTACTTGCCTTATGACCTATGACGATCTTTATGCCTGCGAGTTGAAAGGGATCTCTCTCGATCCCTGGCTGCATGGTATAGCTACTGGTCGAAAGAAAGACTCCCCCCGTGAGTATCATGTTACTATCCATATTGTGTGTGTTCCGGAGCGCGAGGCTTTTGAGATTAATAGAATCACCAATAATTACAATCTATGACTCATGTATTTCATAACTTTATATGATATGATGATGTAACTGTGTTGTGCATGATTCAGTTGTTATCTTTCAGTTCTTATCTTCAGTTCTGATCTACGTTTTCTCGTTTTCCTTTTGCCTGCAAGAAGGAAAGTGGGCGGGCGCCCAATTTTCCTGAAAGCGGAAGCCTTCATGAAACTATCTTCAAGCCATCTGAAGGGCAAAGTGGGCAGGCGCCCAATTTCTGGGGGAGACTATTCCCGAAGGAAATTGGGCGGGCGCCCAATTTCCTCTGGAAGGAAAGTGGGCGGGCGCCCAATTTACTCTGGAAGGAAAGTGGACGGGCGCCCAATTTCCTCTGGAGGCCTCGATGAAACAAGATATTACTATTCAGAAATTGCACGTCATTGGGCTGTTCTCAATGTAGACAAAAATATTCTATTCATATAGGAATGGAGTACATGGATGGATTACGTAGATAATAATATCAACTAAACAACATGCCTCGAAAGAGATAGTTGAACAGAAAGATAAGGGTGAAAGTATGCTGGTGGGTAGCAAAAGCATGCGTCCGGACGCATGCTTATAGCAGGGTTTTAGCCCGCTATCAGCCCCCCTGCTTTTGCTTAATCTGGGTGCTGATGGGCGTAACTGCCCGTCATTTCTTTTTACGCCCTTCATGTACTCGCACGTCCACCTCACGAACGAGCCGTTAGGAAAATAATTGTGGGCTTTTGGCTGGATTTTCGCGCGAGTGGTGTGGTAGTACGTTGCAAATTGGATTACTTCGTCATGGCCCGCGAAATTTCTCCCTCCAATTCACTTATCCTCCCTCTCTCAGGAATTTCATGGCGCTCCCTGATATCGGCCTGGAGGCAATCACACGTTTAGCATTGGATTTTCGGCCTGATGAATACCAATCTGATGTTCGATTTGTTGGATGTCAATGCAACACGGGAAATATCACGTGAAGATCCGGTTTCCTCGCAATTTACAAGAAATTGATGAAATGAGAAAGAGAGAATACAGATTACGGAATAAGATGACAAAAGGAGCGGCTGAACGGGAGGATCTGAGCATGAGACGCAGGCAAGAAATAGCCAAGCAAGTAGTTGATTACTTCAATAAGCTCACCAAAAAGCATTCACTCGAACTCAAGGCCGATGTGATGAAGAGGGTGGTTCATCACCACGAAATGGAAATCTCAGAACCTGGAATTTTGCCAAATCCAAAGGAATGCAAGGCGGCCGGGGTCTTTGCTCAACAACTTGAAACAGGACAATGGCGCCACAAAGAGGCAATGAGAACCATGATGTTTGGAGAGCGGAACCTCGACATCGGTGATGGCTTCTTCCACAAAATCGAGATGCAATTCCACTATGGCAGGGCTGTTAGGTGCATCTAATTCTTGCTTTCATGCCTGTGCTTCTTCGTGCTTTTAAGTGCTTTCAAGTGCTTGTATCTGCTGAGTGATGCTGGATGAGATATGTTCATTGATTAATGTGCAATATTTCTTATGATAGGTTGCATGAGATCAACAATTGCAACAGCTGCATTAAGAAAATCGGAAGCCGTCCTTGGAAATGGTCCGTGGTCTAGCTTCCAAAGGAGGTTGAGGTGCGATTCTCTCACCCCTGCTTGCAAGCAAAGCATAACAGAATTCTGAAAACAAAATAGCAGAGTCTCTCCTTGCAAGAAAGATGTTGTGAACACTGTTGGAGAGTCAGGCTTCCGAATTTCTTATCCCTTGCACCTTATGGAGGTCACACAGGTATAAGTTTCCATACAAATTTTTCTTTGCTATTGTTGCATAAATATTTCTAACCAACGGCCACCATTCAGCTGGAGCTATTTCAACAATACAAAAAACATCCTGAACACCCTGTTTGCTTAAAGGCTTTCGAGAAGTTGAAGCCTATTTATGTAACATGTAGGTGACAACTATTTTGTACAATGCTTCCTTGTATATGTTTACCCTTTGACAAAATTGCATGCCCATGTAAATTGGTTTGATGCAAGTTGGTATTGTTGGAACTATACTTTCTTGTAAGCATTTCTAGAAAAAGTTGTTTTGGGGTAGCTCAATTTTTGCCATGCATTTGCCATATCTTTCCTCTTACAGAAATTCCATATCTACCCCTACCGCATAATAAACTGGATCTTTATTTTCAATGAGAATCAAATTCCATCGTAAAAATAGATACAATATTGAATTGAAATGCCATTTCAAACATAGGCTCACATTTTAAGCAGATTTATGAATTGGTTGAACAAATTGCAACCAAATTGCAAACTGCTACAGCATCACTGGATCTGTCATTGGCATTCTATAATTTCCACAACAGCATCTCTAATGCACACCCTAAATTTGCTACAACAGGGCGCCATAATATTTATCTTACACTATACCTTTGCACACGGGTCTCGCATGCAGCCATATTGTTCCAGAAATTTTCTCTCCCATGTAAGATTTTCAATTGCACCAATAATCCAGAAAACTCTTCTGATGCTTTTGCCCAAATGCAATCCCTTCCATATATATGTTTTAAGTATTCTAAAAGCACTGCATTCGTACTCATGAACATGGGCATCCATGGATTAATCTCTACGAAAGAGTTCTCACTCTGTAATTGCCTGAATCAACCCTGCTTGACACAGTCACACCTCTTACCCTTCTTCTGCTCCTTTTCAAGGCTGGAAAAAGAGAAATCGTTAATACAATAATCTTCCATAGTATAAAGCATTATCTGCAATTCAATAAAAAAAAAAAAAGAAAAAAGAAAAAAAGAGAGAGCATTGAACTAACCTCGAGGTGCAGACTTCTTGTTGATGGAAGAGATGGATGCTCTCTCACCAGTCCTTTAATGGCATTGCCCTGCCAACATACAAACAAATCACATTTCTGTCAATCTCAGGCACATAGAAAGGTGCATATTCTAAATGCTTTCAATTTGATTTCTGCAATGCAAGAAAAAGTAGGCACTTCCTTTAATAGCTTAAGGATTTAGGTAGACAAATATTTGCTTGACACCAAGATCTACTCGAGCGATCTTCCATGGGTCTCGTACATCAAGGCATGTACACAGCCTAAGAGTTATAACTTTGTAATTTTCTATACAGTCCAAAGTTTCTAATTTGGGCTTGATGTGCTCCCATGTTGCTATTTTATATTTGAAGTGCTTATCCATATGCTTCTATAACATTAAAGGACAATCTACAATCTTCTTCTTGCCTAAAGTTTTTATTGGGCTTGAGGTGCTTATTCTTAGATATTCTAGAAGTTTCTACAATGTTCTAGATCATTCTAAGACATTCTACAACATTCTCTTTCGAAGGTGGGGCTTATTCACGAGCATCTAGAATTGTCATGGGTGTTTAAAGCATTTTAAAATATTCTACAACTTTTTAGATTTCAGAATTGTTTAAAACGACCTCTGTAGAACAAACCAAGATAATTTAAAACATTCTCTTTGCATATTTTTGAAACCTTTCTATTTTATACATAAGGTGCTTAATCATGAGCATTTAGAACCATTTAAAACGTTCTCTTTTGATTAAATAAATAAAGGAACTACGTGAGTGTCATAAAATTCTAAAACATTCTAATATGTAGTACAATAACATGGGGTTCCAGGGGGATTCGATATGGATACATAAATCACTATCCCTGAGACCATAGACCATACCCTTAAAACAATTGAATAGCTTATTATTAAATAATAAAAAAAAAAGATTCAATAGGCAAAATAAGCACATTAGTTCGTTAGTTTCATTGGTTAAAATATTCTTAATAAGTTATTGAATTATTTTGTCGAGTTGCCGTATCTCAAAATCTAAAACCTTAGGGAATTTCGTATCGAGATGAGTCCTAGTATTTTATATTCCAAAACCTTATGCGAACCTCTATTCCATATTTCAAAATCATAGGTGCCCCTAGTCATAAATGACCATAATCGAAACAAAAGGCATCCAGAGGCCCCAACATACGACATGGGCTAGAGGATGGATAAATTCGACGACTGAGATAGCCCAGGGTGCACCTTGTTTACAATGCTCTGATATAGATGGGGCATTAGCATCTTAAAAAGGATATTGAATATGTACTAAAAAAAGCAAGGTAATATTCAATAACTGAAGTGTAGAGAGTTGGTTAAGGAAATTTCCCTTCTCAACCTCCCTTGCAGGGTATGGAATGGATGCTCAATTGTCCTCAAGACAAATTTTTTTGGAAGATCTTCAACTCGTGGACAAAGGATCAACGAACTAGATGAGCCATAAGGAAGCTTCTAGAAGCCAGCAGATCCGACGACTGATATTGTTGGGGTATAAATGGGGGATCAAGATCTGGCAACTGATACATAAGGAAGCTTCTAGAAGTCACCATTAATAATTATACATGTATATACAAGAAAATAGCACGTTCTACGATGTTTTAGTTGTAGTATGTTCCTATGACATATTTTTGGGCCTGCGCATCATTTAGAACATTCTCCTTGTAAGATTTGTGTTCTAGAACATTCTATGAAGGTGTTTCCAATAAGGAATTATTGTGTACACTTGCAAGATTTTTGTAACGGTTTCTATTTTGGGCTTGAGACAACTCTACAACATCTATTTTTATTAAAGCACCGTCCTTAGGACATTTTTAAAAATTTTTTATTTTTGCATTAAGATGCTTACTTGTGAACATTTAGAACATTCTACAATATTTTATTTTTTATTCGCTTGTAAACTTCTAGAACATTATATGACATTTTATTTGAATTAGAGCACCCTCTTTGCAATTTTTTTTAAAACTTTCTATTTTTGGATTGAGGTCCTTACTCATGGGCTTCTACAACTTTATACAATATTCTATTTTGATTAAAGCATCGTCTTTGGAACATTTTTGAATTTGTTCCTATTTTTGGATTGAATTGCTTATCCGTGGGCTCCTAGAACATTCTCCAACATTCTATTTTGATGTGAGCACCCTGTTTGAAAGCGTTCTGAAAACTTTATTTTGGATTGTGGTGCTTATCTATGGGCTTCTAGAACATTGTAGACCATTGTCTTTTGATAAGAGCACCCTCTTTGCAAACTTTCTATTTGGATTGAGGTGCTTACACGTGGGCTTAGAACAAATCTAGAATATTTTATTTTGTTAACATCACCATCTTTGGTTGTTTTAAAACTTTCTATTTGGATTGAGGTGCTTATTTGTGGACATTTAGGACATTCTACATCATTATGATCACGCCCTTTGTAGCATTTTTGAAAACTCTCTATCTTGGGGGCCTATATGTGGACTTTCAAAATCTTTTTTGCAGTCCATCTCGTTTGTCCATCTGTAACCTCCAGATCTTGGCAGTCCATCTGCACCTAATTGTGGCAGGAGAAATCCAAGGTGACCTACACTTAACCAAACACCCAACTATTGTAAGTTCTCAACATCATCCTACCACTATTCTTCCTTAACCGGCAGGCGTTTGGATCCAAGCATTCCTGGCCATTGATTCATGCCCTGTGATAGGGCATAACAGGCAATCAAAACTTCTGGGAGGCACAACAGCGTGCACAACGGTGGACATGGCAAGTAGACTTCTGGGAGGGACATCCCCGAACCTATGATAATCGACGGACAGCCCGAACCTCGATAATCGAATGCGGCCGCCCAAACCTCGATAACCCATCTGCCGCTTTGCCCAACCTCGATAATCCAAAGAATGGATGAGGCAAACTTACTGCCCGGTTAAAGGGGATAAACACCCCTGCTCGCCCATTACCTCAGATAAACTGGCTCGCCCCTCCGGGCTCGCCAGTTTATCTGAGGTAATGGGCTCTCAGGGGGTGTTTATCCCCTTCAAAACAAAAAAAACATGGATCCATTAACACAAAGCATTAATATTACAATGCGACAACTTTTCCCACTTAAGAATAGCATGTAATCACACAAACGCATCCAATACAAATCTCAAATCAAATTAGCCTCGACGACCGTGATTCACCAGATACTGGGCATCCCCTCTAAAGTGGGGGGTTTCTCTTCAAGTCCTCTAGAACTAGCTGGTCAGAATTCTAGATTAGCGAGTTTAAAACTCGTAAGAAATCTTCCTATGCGAGAAATCTTCCTATGTAAGAAATCTTCCTATGTAAGAAATCTTCCTATGCGTTCGAATCTGTGACTGTTTACGACGCGTTCGACCTTTCTATTTTGCTTTGTGTCTTGTTGAATCATACAAGGCAGTGGTTGAACGAAGCGGCTGAGGTAGGTCCAAAGCTTTTGGTTTTGTTTTGCATTTCTGTCAAAGTCTCTAATTCCAAGCATGAAATTTTGAGCCCCATGAGTTTGAAGCCAGCCATTCTATTTCCCAAACATATTCACTCTGATCCGAACACGTCCAATACCTGATGATTTCTTCCTGCGTGCCAAGCGGATGTGGTCAATACCGACCTGCTATGTTTCAATCTCAGAAAATCTGTTTCTGCTCAGTTCAGCCGATTCTAACTCAAATGGAGCGATTTCTTCATAATCCAAGCTTTTAGAGGCAGGGAACGCGGTTGTTCTAGCCAGATTAAACCGTCCACCAAGCTCCAAGAATGATCAGTTTGAAGATATCCTTGCCCGAGCACAGTTACATCCCCTCAGTTCCTTTTTTTGGTGGTTAATCTGGATTAACCACGATATTGTCCGGATTAACCACCAAATTTGGTCCGGAGTAACAATATCCTGTTGTAAATATATGCGTCCGGATGATTTTCTAAAGTTACAAAGTCTTTTAGCTTCGTTAGGGTATACCAGGATGAAGAACTTAGTTTTTTTAACAGAGTAGGCCCATTCAGTTCTTCCATTTCTTAATGTGCATTTTGGACATATGCAACGAGCACAGTTTGCAACAGCTGAACTTTGTTAGCCCGATGGTTCCCAGATAAAATCAATATCCGTACTCTGTAATTTTTCGTCAGTGTCATGAGGTCAAGCCATTCTCCATCTTTATTTTCCCTTCATGATGATATGGAGCATGTAACAGTTGTATATGAAGTAAATTTTTTTCCTGAAGCTAGGGAAACAAGAAGATGAAAATGTGTACAAAATTGATAAAGAGGACCCGTTTGAAGTCTTATCTACCAACTTTCTTGTATCCATGCATACTGCTCATTGCAAGGTTGCTATTGAATTGCAGTCTGCATTATGGCAAACCCATGGAGAATTGTAAGTACAATGATAGTTGGACAATTTCCCTGACGATGAAGAAGAATGGCATTTCAGCTGCTGAGCAGTTCATGTAAAGCATGCGTACGCACAGTCCATATATGAACATGATCGTATTGCTAAATCTGCTCTAGATTTTTTCGAATGAAGCAGCTTCTTTGGATTAAGTTATTTCTTTGTGCTTGATTTGTTATATTAGCATATTTTCAGTATTGCTGTCAAAACATTGCCTCAAGGGTTTTGCTTTAAGTTCTCGCTTTTTTGGCCTGCAGGCAATCGTTTTCCAGAGAGACAAGGATAAGGAGATATTAACATTGAGGAATACATAAGTTTGTTTTTTTGTTTCATGCAAGGTATGATTCAACAATCTCCAGTAGAAGATGCACACTAGTTTGGTTTTGTACTTAACAGCAAGAATGGCAACTTTAACTTGAAGCTGCTGAAGATGCAAAAAGCAAGTATATAGGACTAGTTGATGCTTGTACATAAGAAACTCTCAAGCTTCTCATGGTCCATAACGTTGAGAGTAAACTCTCTATAGAGTCTATAGAGGATAATGCAGGAACCAACATTTAATGCTTATGATCATATAGAATGATCTATTCAGTTTCAAAGCATCTTCAAGAAGAACATCTGTATTTGAAACCATGTTGGCCTACTAATTCTAAGCTGTTTTGTGTGGCAAAGTTGAAGAGCCATCTTCTCTCTCGCATCCATATGTATGTTCTCCATCCATATGTATGTTCAAGAATAAAATTTGAACTGCCTTTCATATAAATCTTTTAGCTTGCAAGAAATATGCAAAGCTTCAAGTAATTTACTTGTTTGGCAATTGACTGGCAGAATGCTAGACTTGATGAGTTCGACATGGGAGCTTTTTGTTATAGTTTGTGATAGATATTGCCCCTCCAGAATTTATTTTGACCTCATAAGGATGCATCTTTCCTTGTTCAGACTCGTGGTCATATACATAGTTTATGTATGCTGTGGCGTAAGGATTGTGTACCACAACTTGCAAGGAGAGTTTGCCTAATGCCAAATGGGAGGTGCTTGATCGTATATGTTTTGCAAGAAGTTATTTTTCGCTCACAAATTTGTGTAATTTTCTGTTGGACAGTGAGTGTAGTATGCCTTGATGATTACATTCTTATGCATTGCATTTTTATATCCATGATGTATGATCGTCAGTCTTAGGCTCAGTAATAAGAACCCAGGTGGTTAATGCATGCTGTATAGAACAGATCTGGATTGAAGAGTCAATAGCCAGCTCAATTTTAAATGGCTTTGGGTTATCTGTTGGCATAAGTTAAGTTATCTTTTGAAATTGTAGCATATCGGATTGAAGAGTCAATAGCCAGCTCAATTCTTAAATGGTTTTGGGGTACCTGTTGGTATAAGTTTAGTTATTCTTTTTTAAATTGTAGTATGTTATCTTTGATGGTGTGCGGTGGAAGGTTATGTCTTGATTCAGTTGCCTTTTCTATGTAATTTATGTCTCTATTTTTTCTACTGCTCTGTATTATGTGGCTGACGGCTTCATTATGTGAAACTGAACGTGTTAGTGTGGCGAACTTACTGATATTACAAATAGTATCTCATTATACACTTTCGTGTAACAGGTTGGCTGGTACTCCGTTCAGGACATTAGTGACATGCGAAGAAAAACTTTGAGGTGCAGATGATTGTTTGGATCTTGAGAAATATATTAACAAAAGATTCAGTGGATTTCAAAGATTTACTGGAGTAAAATCGAGCAAGCCTAGCTTAACCTTATTCAGGAGCTTCTTAGTTGCCTCGAGACCATAGTATTCGTTTCTGGAGATCCATCCTTCACGCCAAACGGCACCGCTTAACTGGAAATCCAGAGATGCGCTAGCTCAACCGGAAATTCTTAATTCCAACCGGAACAAACCTCCCCGGAATCAGCTCAACACTGACTGTCTGACTTATTTCCAAAAATGACATAAACTAGCATATGTGCTTTTGCATAGATGTACTTCGACCCTCTGATCCTCATCCCCAAAAATCCAAAAATGACCCTCATCTCCAAAAATAAACTAGCATATGTATGTTCTTTTGCATAGATGTACTTCGACCCTCTGACCCTCATCTCCAAAAATAAATTAACAGATGTTCTTTTGCATAGATGTACATCAACCCTCATATCAACCCTCATGTCCAAATCAAAGTAGCCTGGGGAGCAATATTTATACCTTGTCCATTGGGCTTAGGTTAGACATTCTCATTGAGATTCGTATTAACATGCAAATCTCTAATTCCAAGCATGAAATTTTGAGCCCCATGAGTTTGAAGCCAGCCATTCTATTTCCCAAACATATTCACTCTGATCCGGACACGTCCAATATCTGATTTCTTCCTGCGTGCCAAGCGGATGTGGTCAATACCGACCTGCTATGTTTCAAGCTCAGAAAGTCTGTTTCTACTCAGTTCAGCCGATTCTAACTCAAATGGAGCGATTTCTTCATAATCTAAGCTTTTAGAGGCAGAGAACGCGGTTCCGATGCGTTCTAGCCAGATTAAACAGTCCACCAAGCTCCAAGAATGATCAGTTTGAAAATATCCTTGCCTGAGCACAGTTACATCCCCTCAGTTCTTTTTTTGGTGGTTAATCTGGATTGACGACGATATTGTCCGGATTAACCACCAAATTTGGTCCGGATTAACAACATCCTGTTGTAGATATATGCGTCCGGACGATTTTCTAAAGTTACAAAGTCTTTTAGCTTCTTTAGGGTATACCAGGATGAAGAACTTAGTTTTTTTTAACAGAGTAGGCCCATTCAGTTCTTCCATTTCTTAATGTGCATTTTGGAACAGCTGAACTTTGTTAGCCCGATGGTTCCCAGATCAAATCAATGTCCGTACTCTGTAATTTTTCGTCAGTGTCATGAGGTCAAGCCATTCAAAATGCTCCATCTTTATTATCCCTTCATGATGATATGCAGCATGTAGCAGTTATATATGAAGTAATTTTTTTTCCTGAAGCTAGGGAAGCAAGAAGATGAAAATGTGTACAAAATCGATAAAGAGGGCCCGTTTGAAGTCTTATCTACCAAAACTTTGTTGTATCCATGCATACTGCACATTGCAAGGTTGCTATTGAATTGCAGTCCGCATTATGGCAAACCCATGGAGAATGGGAAGTTGTAAGTACAATGATAGTTGAACAAGTTCCCTGATGATGAAGAAGAATGGCGTTTCAGCTGGTGAGCAGTTCATATAAAGCATGCATACGCGCAGTCCATATATGAACATGATCATATTACTAAATCTGCTCTAGATTTTGTTTGAATGAAGCAGCTTCTTTGGATTAAGTTATTTCTTTGTGCTTGATTTGTTATATTAGCATATTTTCAGTATTGCTGCCAAAATGTTGCCTCAAGGGTTTTGCTTTAAGTTCTCGCTTTTTTGGCCTGCAGGCAATCTTTTTCCAGAGAGCCAAGGATAAGGAGATATTAACATTGAGGAATACATAAATTTGTTTTTTGTTTCATGCAAGGTATGATTCAACAATCTCCAGTAGAAGATGCACACTAGTTTGGTTTTGTACTTAACAGCAAGAATGGCAACTTTAACTTGAAGCTTCTGAAGATGCAAAAAGCAAGTATATAGGACTAGTTGATGCTTGTACATAAGAAATTCTCAAGCTTCTCATGGTCCATAACGTTGAGAGTAAACTCTCTATAGAGTCTATAGAGGATAAATGCAGGAACCAACATTTAATGCTTATGATCATATAGAATGATCTATTCAGTTTCTCAAAGCATCTTCAAGAAGAACATCAACTGTAATCCATTTACGCATCAAATGTATTTCTTAATCCAACTATGGTAAGACAAGAAGGGCTAAACATCTGTATTTGAAACCATGTTGGCCTACTAATTCTAAGCTGTTTTGTGTGGCAAAGTTGAAGAGCCATCTTCTCTCTCGCATCCATATGTATGTTCAAGAATAAAATTTGAACTGCCTTTCATATAAATCTTTTAGCTTGCAAGAAACATGCAAAGCTTCAAGTAATTTACTTGTTTGGCGATTGACTGGCAGAATGCTAGACTTGATGAGTTCGACATGGGAGCTTTTTGTTATACTTTGTGATAGATATTGCCCCTCCAGAATTTATTTCGACCTCATAAGGATGCATTTTTCCTTGTTCAGACTCGTGGTCATACACATACTTTATGCTGTGGCGTAAGGATTGTGTACGACAACTTGCAAGGTGAGTTTGCCCAATGCCAAATGGGAGGTTCTTGATCGTATATGTTTTGCAAGAAGTTATTTTCACTCACAAATTTGTGTAATTTTCTGTTGATTACATTCTTATGCATTGCATTTTTATCCGCATGATGTATGATCGTCAGTCTTAGGCTCAGTAATAAGAACCCAGGTGGTTAATGCATGCTGTATAGAACAGATAGATCTGGATTGAAGAGTCAATGGCCAGCTCAATTTTAAATGGTTTTGGGGTATCTGTTGGTATAAGTTAAATTATTTTTTGAAATTGTAGCATGTTGGATTGAAGAGTCAATAGCCAGCTCAATTCTTAAATGGTTTTGGGGTACCTGTTGGTATAAGTTTAGTTATTTTTTAAAATTGTAGTATGTTATCTTTGATGGTGTGCGGTTGAAGCTTATGTCTTGTTTCAGTTGCCTTTTCTATGCAATTTATGTCTCTATTTTTTCTACTGCTCTGTATTATGTGGCTGACGGCTTCATTATGTGAAACTGAACGTGTGAGTGTGGCGAAATTACTGATATTACAAATACTACCTCTACGTATACACTTTCGTGTAACTGGTACTCCGTTCCGGACATTAGTGACATGCGAAGAAAAACTTTGAGGTGCAGAAGATTGTTTGGATCTTTAGAAATATATTAACAAAAGATTCAGCGGATTTCAAAGATTTACTGGAGTAAAATCGAGCAAGCCTAGCGTAACCTTATTCAGGAGCTTCTTAGTTGTCTCGAGATCATAGTATTCGTTTCTGGAGATCCATCCTTCACGCCAAACGGCACCGCATAACCGGAAATTTTCCAGAGATGCGCTAGCTCAACCGGTAATTCTTAATTTCAACCGAAACAAACCTTCCCTACCCCGGAATGAGTCTGACACTTATCCCAAAAAATGACCCTCATCTCCAAAAATAAACTAGCATATGTTCTTTTGCATAGATTTACTTCGACCCTCTTGACCCTCATCAATAAATTGACACATCTCCAGAAATGACACTCATCTCCAAAAATAAACTAGCATATGTATTTTCTTTTGAATGGATGTACTTCGACCCTCTGACCCTCATCTCCAAAAATAAATTCACAGATGTTCTTTTGCATAGATGTACATCAACCCTCATGTCCAAATCAAAGTAGCTTGGGTACCAACATTTATAGCTTGTCCATTGGGCTTAGGTTAGACATTCTCATTGAGATTCCTATTAACATACATAAAAAATGTGGTAATATAATCTCCAAAACAATAAGATGTATAGGGGAAGGAAACCGTGACCCCCTTCCACAGTGGAGAGGGGGAACCTCGCGATCGGCGGCCGCTGGGAGCGAGTCCCCTGTCCACTGAGGAACGGGGGACCGATTTGCTTCCCCCCTACAACAAGGAAGATGGGAGCTTCATCGATTGCTCTCGATCTTCATCGATCTTCACCGGATCTTCACCGACTGCTCCTGATTTGTACCAAATGAGCGGAATCGTGGCCCTTGTTTCCATTCCAAAGTGCAGGGGACTGCAACATGGCAACATCAGATTCATCTTCCGCTAAAAATAGCAACTCGTCTTCCTTGTTGATATACTATTTGAGATCATAGCATAATAGCGTAAAAGATGATGGGATGATCTATATGGAGTAGGAGGATAGTCCATATTATCTTAAAGATGACACAAGGTAAGATGTCTCGAAAACATCTCGAAAAACATAGGATGATTTGATATGATTAGTAAGCTTAAGAAGATTATAAGATGTGGTAACATTGAATAATATGTAGCACAGATTATCAGTTATGTAAGAGACACCATGAAAAGATATTTGGTAGTGTGACTTGAGATTGACAAGATTATGATCTGGAATGCTGTATGATAATTTGTGGTTCAATTATTAGTACAACAAGAAGGTGTAGAGATTCAGAAGTTACCTGGTTTAGAAGTGGTTGTGATAATATACCTTGGCGGCATGGTTGGAGGATATCATATGATAATAAAATCAAAACTATTTTGATTCATCACGTGAGAAGAGAATGTCCTAATGTTATGGAGATGATGACCACTATCTCATGGCAATATGACTATAAAGTCATGTAAAAATGACGTGTGCTTTTTTTCATTTATGACATTCAGCACACGTGGCTTGGGAAGCAAATTTCTGACAGCAGAATCAGACCTAGGCACGGGTTTAGTAAAGACCCTAATCCGCCATAAATGTGCTTCATTAATTTTAGCACATGTGTCGCTTCCATGTAATAAGTAAAGAAGAACATTTAAACATAAACCCAAAAATTTAGATTGCTTAGGTTTTCGACCATTGCACAATGCTGAAATCTGCATACGTGCCACTTCCACGTAATAAGTAAGGAAGGAAAAAAAAAATGAGAACAGAAAAGGCAATACAATTACATAGGAAGAATTACAATGATAATATGATCTATGAGGTTATAACTTATGAAAATTAGGAGTGTCAGCATTGTTATGCATCATCTGACAAATAAGGCATTTTGTGTCTAACAAGGAGTGGCACGAGGTAAGCTCAAGAAGCAAGAGGCCTAATTAACTGTAGACATATGTATATTTACATATACCTTTAGGTGATGATAAAAGGTACAACCAAAGGGATCATTCTCCTAAGAGTTAAACCTATTTATATTTGAATAAAAACATTTGCAATTGGGTACTCATGCTTAATTGAGAACTTATGCATCAAACGGACATCAAATGAAGGTTATAGTTTCATATCACAATGTTAGGTTGACTTGAGTAGCGATTTTAATGGCTTTAAATATATTTAAGCGATGACTTAACATTATTATAAGAAAGTAATTTATGTTACAATTGATTCTTGTCCTTAGTACTTGACGTGGGCTGGTTCGCAAGGGTCGACCTTATGGAGTAGGGGTTTGATTCTCACTACTACAGAGAATCTACTTTTACACAGAAAAGGCATCAACTGATAGTTTGATTTTTAAAACTAAATATTAACAATTTCATTTAATGCATTTTGATTTCTTTTTAAATATATTTGCCACAATCTGCCGAGATAGCGAAAATTAAATTTTAAAATTCCATTTAAATTTCATTTAAGTTTAATTTTTGCCACCGAAGCAGCGGAAATAAAATTTAAAAATTCCATTTGAGATAGTCTCCAAAGTAGCAATGAACGCGGGTAGTTTGATACTTAGCACTATATTTAATAGAAAGAAAGAAAGAAAGAAGGGAGGGAGGGAGGGAGGGAGGGAGGAAGGTTTTTATCGTCCATTGGGACCAATCGGCCTATGGGACCCATTTGACATAGGTGGCCAACACACTCTGCCGTTAAGAGGTTTTGTTAATATCGTTTCACTCAAGCAACCAATGGCACAAGAACTGAAGTAATGATAACAAATGGAAATTTCCAGTTATGGCCATTTTAAGGTAGTGACGAGCTCAATAAATTCAAATTTTACAATTAAAAAAGAAAAATCCACTTTGTGGACTCTATTGCTAGGATTCGTTTCTTGATTTTTTTTAAATCAAAATTGCATTTTTTTATTCTATTTTTCAAAAAGGAAATTTTTTGTCAAAGTTTAGGCAACAACTTCGGCAAAATTTTGCAAAATTTGGCAAAGTTTGATCTAAATACCCCTTTGTGATGACTTTAGCAGCTACTCTAAACTCAAGGTGAGGCAGTCCATGAGGAGCTCCACTTAGCGTGTGAGACCAAGGTGCAAGACTTTATGGCTCTGATACCACTGGAAAACACTCGAGCCCTTACACATGGGTGAGCCACATGGAAGGGAAGAATGTGTACCCGAACCCTAGAATACCCAAAGAGGGGTTAGATCACCTTAACTTTAAGTATGCTAATGTTATGCCCTAGCTTACAAATTAGATACTATCTAAAGAGCGATTTTGGGTAGTGAGTCTCGAGGCCTTTTCTCACAAGAGAATGACTGCCTGGTTGGCAAGTTATATCCAAACAGACTAAGTATCCACTTCCTTCCACCTCTCTACTACCATGTCAGCATAAGATCAACCAAAGACATCAGGAGTGAGACCTTAAGTTTTGAAACCAAAGCACCCATAGCAGAACCCATAATGCTACTTCAAATAGTCCAGGGCATGCTGGTAGTTGCCTTGATGTCCAACTGAGCAAAGATTTAGGTGTCTTTAGAAGAACATCAGATCGATACTTAAATGAACCTCACAAGCCACGATACAGTATGGATGGAGGCGACTACCTCCAACTCTACTCATTAGTGGGACCCTAACCACCCTACCCTCCATGGCATCCCCAACTAGCGAGAGTAGTGTAAAGCATGATTTCATTAATTGGATAAAATAACGCAATTTTGAGAATTTTAAGCACACCTTATTTGCTCAAGCACGAATACTTTCACCTAGTTCTCGAGCCCAACAAACATGAGGTAATTAACATACACATATACATACAAATTATGTGTTATACTTGTACGTGTACATGATACTTGTAGAAGCCCAATAATGGCCCTATATTCTACACCAATAATTCACATCAATAATTTCACTTCACTATAAAAACAGCTCCACTCGGGGGTAGAGATCATTCATCTTCCATGGCTTCCTCGATGCCTCGTCCAGAGCACATCCGATCTTTCAAGTGCTACTTGAGCTACAACGATCTGAATGAATGCGCAAGAAATGGTATTAATCTTGATCCATGGCTCCAATCTAAGGCTGATGGTCCTGCTAGTGCTTGCAGGGAGCTCACTCGTGTTAAAGTCCACATTTACTGGCTTCCCGATCAGGAGATCTATGAGCTGAATAGCATCACGAGCTTTGATGTTGATGATGAGTGAATCAATGTTATCAGTGATGTATGAGTACCTATGAAGTATGTATTACAATCAATGTTGTATTCGTTTATGATATAATAATCTTATGAGCACCTATAAACTATGTAAGGATGTAATACCACAATGAAGGAGTTTGATGTATCATACCTGAATGTAGTGTAAGGGTGTGCTCTTCGACTTCCAGTATATCTACAAGCAGTTCCTAATTTCAACCACACCTGAATTACTCAAGCACACGTTTTAAAAGCATACATATATCCATACGAAAGATGTATTATACTTGTATTTATACAGCGGTCTTATACACGAGCAATAATGGCGCTGAAGTCTACCCCAATAATTCACCTCAATAATTCTACTTCACTATAAAAGCTTCTCACTTCGGGGCTAAAGTTCATTCTTCTCCCATGGATTTTTCGCCTTCATCAGTTCGCCACATCGAGGCGATCAAGTGCTCAATGAGCCACTATGATCTTGTTGGTTGCCTAGACATGCATCTTCTTCTTGATCCCTACCTGCGAAGAAAAGCTTTGGGCGCTGAGATTCGTTGCCCTGCGTCAATTCGTGTAATGATCCATCTGATTTGGCTTTCTGAGCGAATGAGCTATGAGATATCAGGGATCACTACTACAGATCCTGAAGATGAATCAATCACCTGTTTAGCATTGTATAGTGTAAGAGCTCTTGTGTTGAGATGAAAAACGCAGAGCGTAATGAATAATAACTAGTCTATTGTAACTTGCATGTTATGAATGATATAGTAATTATGTAAAAGAGCATTGCATACCTCAAGAGTTCTCATCATCGTCCTTAGCTTCTTTAGCCACTAATTCTTGCAACTGAGCCCCCACACTACTGGGGATCACCACTGACAATGGCCTGGTCTCTACGGCCCAACCATAGTCTATTGTTTTCAAATGTTGGTAGCGTGGCGGGTCATTAGGATTGGGTCTCCAATTCTTGCTCCAGCAATCCCTATACTGCATTGCATATGAGGTTCCCTTTCTGGCAACAGGCTCAAACCAGGAGACAAACACCTCTTCGTAATGTGGGAGATTAGGGTCCTCTATTGGGTCCTCTTCGGCAAAAGCCATCCACGTCGGGCAGTTATCATGTGGTCTGATTAGCAAGAGCATTCCTTTCTTGACATCTTGGTAGGGGTCGAATATTTCAACTGGGTTCTTGGGTCTACCCGAGAAAGGCCCAACGTAATGAGATGCTTCAATGTGCTCATCCACAAACACTCTTTCGGGTTCTTCCAATGCACTTTGCCTGGTGCTGGGCCAGAAATCCTGAATGACAGCTCTACCGGGCTGCACGTCCCCAAGCACTCGCAGCAAGGTGGACCAGTAGTCAATAACTTCATTCATATATGTGTTGGACCATGACTTATCGCCAGCTCTAGAAATAGCTGCCCAGTGCATCATGTACTTGGCAATAGAAGCTCTTAATGCACCTATATCTTTCAAGCTCCCATATGGCTGCACGACCTTAGGTGACCCTCTCGGAATCATAGGTAAACCTTGGGCATCCTCCTTCCACATTCTGATTCCCTTTTCAGGGAGCCACTCCCTATGCCCTGGCCTCATCTTGTAGAACATTAGTGGCCATCCATCCTTCATGCAAAACTTGAAGAGTAGAGGTTCCAAGTGACCACATAAACGGTCCTTCTTATCAGGGATAAAACCTTTCACGAATTCCTTCCAATTAGGAACCTCTGTCACAAGGTAAGGTGAAGGAGCCTTTGAACTACACTGCCTGAAGAGTTGCATAAGCTCCGGAATAGTCAATGCATCTGATCTTCTCATTAGAGTAGAGTAGTTTCCAAATAGGGCATCTATGTCATCGTGGGTGTGTCCAACCATCATGAATCCCAGCTGCACTTGATCAAAGACACCTAACCAAACCAAGTATGACAAGTAAGAGAAAAGATATCTATTCTTATTCATCTAGCTGCAAGTAAAGCCTCCTAGGCAACTTGTTCGCTACCATGGGGCCTTTGATAGGAGGCATAAAATCATTTCTACTGCCATTCATCATTTTAACATGTTTTTTGGTCGTATTCATTGCTATACATAACAAGTAAACGAGGTCCACAAATCTCGGTAGCACCTTCTTGCCCAATATTTTATTGTTCTCTGTAGCCTTGTTGTCATGTCAGGGATTGCCAGTTCTATAGTCTATACTAATTATGTATCGTTTGTACATTCATACTACGTCAACAATGATCTTACAATTAAAAAAATAATGATGATGATCACGATTCAAAAGGTCTATTGTTGTGTGTACTGATCATGATATGCACTAGTTTCAAGAGTGATGAAATACAAAATCCATCTAACAAACTAGCACATGTGATCAAACATATGAGAGTACTCGAATATTTGTTTGAAATATTCTAATCACACATATCAAAAACTTTGAATGCTTCCAACAAACTTAAAACAAATGAACTAAGTTAAATACTTGTACCTCAATTTTGAAATAAGATGTTGTAGATATTTATTCCTTTCATGCTAAACCATTAAATTTGGATCGTATTGTACGATGAAGTCAGTATTTTCTAATACAATTTTCTAGATTTGCACATTGATACTTAGAACGTATGTTGACTATAGTACGCAAAACGACCGAAGTGCCAAATTCTCTTTTTTTAATATTATTCTCCTTTCGTCATCATGACAACGGTAACATCTCAAGGTACTGCATCTATAATAGTGTATTGGTTCCTTCTAATACATACAAGTACTTTCGAGGTTGGTCAAGTATTATTGTTGTGTATATTGGTCATGGTGCATGGCTTAGAGTGGCTTTATGTGCTAGAGTTCTTCAATTGCAAAACTCTAATTGAATTGATTTTATCCTCCACGGAGACCAATCGGCCATGGGACCAATAAAGAAGCGCAACAAACTTATCATTGCCCGGATTAAAAAACCCCTAGTTTCAAGTGAAAAACCGTCGCAGTAATAAGAGTACTGACAAACTGTACAAATATACATCATCTTTATATTATAATGTTATAGCGTAAGTATGTAATGGACCACGCCCTAATCTTATATTATAATGTTATAGCGTAAAGTATGTAATGGACCATGCCCTAATTTGGACGTCGAAGATCATCAAATTGCATCCGAAGGCAGCTCTGCAGGGAGTGACACTCATCTTCAACGACTCCATCATGGCAGCACTAACAAACCCTGTCATGGTGTGGCTCCCCAATTCATCTGTCTGTCTTGATTCAGAGACGTAGTGCGCATGTGCGATGAGTTTGCACTTCTTCATAGATAGATGGGTATGTAAGCAGCTTTGCGGGCCCCATTGCAATGTGGAATTTATGTGGACTACAAGAGAATGTACTAAACATCAGAAAAAATGGCAGAGGGTCTAAAACAATTTGTTTTTTTTTTTTTGTGCATGTTGCTTATTGGCTGTCTCTTACAAGCATTTAAATAGTATGGTACCTGATTGTGGCCGAAGCATAACTATTGGACATGGCTTTTTAATGCTTAGTGGCTTTTTGAAATGCTTTACCTTCTTAACTCCATGATTTTTTCTTTGGAGTAGATATGAACACATTTGTTTTAAGTTACTATTGGGTACATTGAAATGCCCTCTTTATGGAAGCAATGTGCATTTGGACCATGGTTGCAATGAGGAATACTTGGGATATATCACCCCAATTTTAAATTTTCGTTTATGGAGAAAGAGACTCTTACTGCAAACCATGGCAAATTTCTAAGTGAATCTTTGGCAAAAAACATCATTGGGCAGTCTACCCAATTATTTCTTCCATGTATAATAAATTCTGGCTACTCCTTTATTATGAAGGGTTTTCATTTATTCTATGGTACAGCTATACAATCGGGATAATTCTGTGGGGCCAAGGGCTACCTAAACAAATCTCAAGTCCTCATTCTCTACCTATTTTACCTACTGGCAGTGCTGCGGTATGCAAATTGGAGCTCCCAAGTGCCTGCTATGAGAAATTATGCAAACTTGGCATGGATTTGCTAGGCTCTGTCTATTTACAGATCAAAGCTGAAAAGAAAAGATTATTTCGCATTGAAACCCTTAGGGTTTGCGCTCATGTAGGCGATGCCGTCTGTGCAAAGAAAGCCAAGAGGTGACCATTTGGTCTTAATGCTATTTTTTCTCAGTCCTGGATGGTTTGGATTGCCGTTTTCATCTCTAAAAATGATCTATTGAAGCATTTCGAATTTGTGAGTACTCCAAGAACATTTCGGCCTGTTGCTAGGAGCCAGAAGTTGGCCTTTCATCCTTGATCACATTATCTCGGATCTGGACATTTCTGGATGCCCTTTCCACAAGCATCACAATCAGAGAAGGAGAAGCTTCACAATTGATGCCAGAGGCCCAACTAAAATATCAGGTTTTTCCATTAGATAATGCTATGGAAAACATCTCATTTGGTTCCAGCCCCAAACTAAAGGCATCTTTGGGTCTGACATTGTGGTTAACCAGGTATTGCATTCTATTTTTCTAAAATTACTAAGAAAAATCAGATTTTAGCAAAGCAAGGTTTCTATTATGCAAAAATACAGATGGAAGTTATTGCATACAAGCATAACATGATTTTAAGCTTAAAGATCTGAGCAAAGAATGTTATTTTTCTAGATTTTTAAATGCCAAAAACAGGTCTGTTTTTAGATTGCTAACTATTAAAGGATTGAAGAGTTTTGTTCTCTGTTGAATAAGCTTTACTGCTGTATATTTACTTTGCTCACTTGGTCTTTGGGCTAAAGGTTCCTGGTAAGATTTGCTAACTGCCCTTAATATTGCTGTACTAAAGACATCTGGATTAGTATGGCAAAATGAAGTTTAAGGCATGGCTACTCTGCTAGCAAAGGAATAAGTGTATTAAGTCATACCCATTAATTTGTTTCCATTATTCCTGTTAAAATTTTCATTGGCAAACATAGCCTTATAACTGAAAGAGATATATCTCTTTGTCTATTCCTTTGTTCCACTTATGGATTTATTTCTCATTTAGCATGATTTATGTCAATTCTTTCTAAAGTTCTTCTTGATCTCTGGGCAAAAGGATTACATTAAGTGATCGGTTGACAACCGAGAAGCCTAAGGTACCTTTTGGCCCTTGCATCTTTACCCTTATCAGGCTAATGATGTATTGGTTGGCTGCAGGTACGGGCTTCTCTTCTTAATGTTTTCCTTTTGTCCAATAGGTTGTAGGTGAGCTGGGGATTTGACATTGGAAGGTAACCTTATCAAGGAATAACGAAAGAAGTTAAGAGTGTATATATAAACATGGATTTGACCACTCTTTTGGAAACTGTCGCTTACTTACATGTCGCTTACTTACAAGCTGTATTTAGGCACTTAAAAATCCTGCTAAGGTAATCTGGAACTTACTCTAATTTTTACATGATGTTACAAGCTGATTCTAATTTTTACATGATGTTACAAGTTGATTCGGATAATGGGTTCTCTACTATGTCTTATTGTCCCTTCTAACAAATGTTCTTGATATTATACTATTACTACTTGGATCTTACGTGGCTTTAAGGAAAAGGCCTTACGTGGCTTTAAGGAAAAGGCCTTAAACTGAATTTTTTGTGTAATATGGTTGCAGCAGTATTTAATTCTGAACTCTCCCCTTTTAAATTATGCAGTACAAGACTTTCGGGCTACATTTCTTTATCTATATGCTTATGGATTAAGACTGAAATCTACTGATATGGTTTTGAACAAGTAACATAAATTCTTGCAAGAATTTTACATTAAAAATACGTCCTTGTTTGATATCAAGGATTATTGACCAAGGATTATTGACCAATGGGTACAAAGGCTATGGAATTGGGATTCTAGTTTTGTTTGGTTATATGATAACATAGCTGTTGTACACCAGGAAAGGATGGTACCATCTAGGACTTAACGGTCCTTGTATGGCCAGATAAGACAGCAAAGGGATTGACCAATGCTGATGTTTGTGCTAGTGTAGACTAGTTCAAGCCGGTTTTTTTTTTTTGGAGGCAAGGTGACACCATGAAGGTGCCATTTTTATATTATCAGAATAAAAGAGTACATGCATCAACAATATGGGAAGTTACTACAGGAGCATACCTCAACATCTTCGCTTCCCATAAGCTATGCTTATTCAGAACTCCTTAAGAGTTAGATTGGAAATATTTTAGCAAATCAGATAGCCCTGTTATGGCTTGGTAAAATTAAGCACAAAAATTTTCACAAATAACAGAAAATATACCAGATAAAGAGACATGTTTTTTGTAGAAAAGCACGCCCTGCTTGATCCAAAGAGCGCCCAGCGCTCCACCGCCCTCTACGATCCGGCGTCCAGGCACTAAGAGGGATCTTGATGCAATCTTTGCATTGTTGGGAAAATCACGGTCATCCTCAAGTTGGCTGGGCTTAAAACAAGCCCGACCGCCAAACTCCTCTCTAAAAGTCCGGTGCATAATATATCTCCGCATTTGGATGTCCCTAGCTCGGCATTATCATCACAATCCCTTCTTGTAAATCCAATCGTCAAAGAACTAACTTTGAATATAACAAACTTGAGCCCAGAGAATTCTCAAGATTGCAAAACTGTCGTGGAACCTTTAGCCACAAAGTCCAATCCCTGGGAGCATCCCTAGATAGACTTAAATAAAAATATTCTTCAACAGGATCACACTCTTGAGGAATTTCTTTCTTTCTCAAGATTGTAGTTCATGTAACCTCCCCGACAAAGAATCTCTTGCATTTCAAGATCTAGAGGGATAAGATACCATGTCCTTGATCTGCAAATACAATCACGAAACTCCTTGCGGTAAAAGAGTGTGAAAGATAAAGGAAGAACCTATGATGCGGACACGCTCCAAAATATACACGAAGAACTCAAAGAAGATTATGCCCTACAAGGAAAACACGTCTCCGGTCGGCCCGGATCCAAGAAAGACCTCTTGAAATCTGCAGAAACTGATTCTTTTGCGGCATAATCGGACTTAGAGAAACGCATCATCTTCAACCGGTGTGCCAAAAGCGTCATAAGGATCTCTGCTGGCTCCGGAGAAACAAGAAAAATCGCATTCCACCGCAGCAGTACCGACTTGGAGAGGCGGCAAGAAGCCGCCTAAACATGCCGCCCTACCTGCGCCACCGCCCAAAAAAACCAGATAGTCAAAAAGCTAAAACAATTTGTCAAATGTATACTTGACAAGGGTAAAAGAAAGCTAGGGTGTCTAAAAAAAATGCCCTTACATTATGTATAATGTAGGGCATGTAGGCACCCGTTTTTGTTATTTTTTTGAATTTTAGTTAGTTGGGATATGTAATGATTAGGAGTAGCCACGTCAGCAATTCAAAATTATGAGTGGCGGTGGCAAACGAGCGTACCTTCATTACAATTTTTTAGGAGGAGATTGCAAAGTGTTTCTGTTTAGGAAAAAAAATTTGCCTTGCCCGTTCAATTTTTTGTGTTTGTGAGTGATCAAGAAGTAATTATTTGTAACTATTCTTCTTCCTCGAAATCCTTGCCCAAATCCAAGCAATGGGCGCCTTTGCCTCCGGAAGTCACCAGTTAAATAAAAATTTGAAAATAGCCGATTCTAGCAAGAAAGAAAAAAAAAACAAGAGGAAGGTTCAAACTTCGAGGAACGGGGCCAAAAAGAAGACTTATTTGTGAAGAAATTTGTTGTGGAAGCAAAGCATGTAAGATGTGTCAATGCGGATGAGATTTTTCCAGATTTACAACGGATAATGGACGAGCGGTGGGGCTAAAGACATACGGGGTTCAAAGAATCTAGCGTGAAGCCGAGTGGGCGAGAACTTCTACCAACATTATGAAATTGTTTTTGGTAAGCGGGGAGGTCACAAATCGCCATGTACACGAGTACTTTGCTCGTGCATTTGCCCTTCAATTGACGAGGGTAAAAAGTAGATTGAGATACTTTTAAAGTTTTGGCCAAAGATTTGGCAAAGGGAGGGGGCAAAAGAATCGCTATTCTAGGGAAGAAATTGGGACCTCTAAATCCCACATCAAAGGTTCCTAAATTTCAGCAAGGATTTTACCCTAAGGAAGAGCTTGAATTTGCGAAACTCTATTGCGGCAGTGTCATGGAGAGTTAATTAGCGGCACATCCAAGGTTGAAGAAGCTGAAAATCCAGTGAGACAAAATTGCGTGACAATATAAATAAGATTTCGGGGAAGAAAGGATGCACATGAAGAGGACCTATAGCGGATACAAGAAGACATCAATAGTGTTCTCGACGACGCTAAAAGCGAGAATAAGAGAGACATCAAGACATGCGGCAGGAGGTTGACCTTTTGATGAGGGATAGAACCGGGAAGGAAGAAATCTTCAAGAGAATTCGGGAGCCATTGAGAAAGCCATTCGGAGAAGGAGTTATGTGAAAAGAGGATTGCGAGAACTTGAGGAGGCTCACAAAGTTCGGGTTTGAGTCTTTATGAGGCGGCTTGATGATATGCATAAGTACATGATGCATTGCATGGAAAATGATTCTCCTTCAGCCCAAAACAAGCTTAGTGATCTCTCGGTGAAGAAAAATTCATATCGTGCATGGATGTGTGTTTTGCGATAATGGCTTTGCTAATAATGAACCTATCCTAGTTGCTCCATGCGAGCATTCATTTCATATCTTACATTTTTTCATATTCTATTTCGCATGCAAATGGGACGATAACATTTCAAAGACCTTGGGTGTACTTTGGAGGTAAGCGGTATTTCATGATTTATGTTCAATTTCTTTGCACCCGGGATTCTTGCAATGTAGAATCCATTTACATGTAGAATCCGGTTACATGTAGAATCCATTTACATGTAGATTTGACTTAAGGTTTTGCTACTGACATGTAGGAGTGTCTTGGTTATTTTATACTTATAGTTCCTTGGCTTGCATGTCATACATATATGTGTTTCTTGCATACATGTTGTACATTCACGATGTAGGGTCCTAAATGTAGAACTTAAATACATAAAATTAGGAGTTGTGTCTTCGAGTTTTGTGGCGAGAACATTTAGAGGTATTTTATGTAATGTCGATGTGTACATGTGCATACATTGGAGCACATTCATGTACATTACATGTACATTCCATCTGAATAAATAGTGTTTACATGTGTATGTACTCAAAGTACTTCAATGTAGATCAGTTCTAGTAATATATACTGACTATTGATATGTACGAAACGCAGTTAGAGACCCGATTAGTTTGAGACCCGATATCGATTTGTTATGTGATTTATTTTGAGCTTCAAAGTGCCAAAAACTACTGGCGAAAGCAGAAATTACACCACGGATCAGGTCGCTTGTTTTCAAATTCTATTTGCATTGTGTCGAGAGGAAGCAATTTCTTATTCTTGGTTCGGTTTTCCACGGTTTTGGAGGTTCCAAAGAAAATTGAGGTGCAAGATGTAGCCGAGGGGAGAAAGCGTTGATTGAAGGAAAAGCAAAATCACTATTCTGCGGTGTCTGAGGTTGAGGAGGTCGGCGCCAGTGCATGGTGACATTCAGTTATGACGAGGAACTCAAGAGATTGAGGGGGGAGGCTAAGGCCACATCTTCAAAAGTAAAGGTAGCGGCAGAAAATGTGACTCCAAAGAAGAACTCCCGCCTAAAAAGCCACGAAGAAGATATAATTGAAGCGGTAGAAGAAAGGTGTAAGAAAGCATTTTATTTCGATTAATGCAATGTTGAAATCCATGACATCCTATGTTTTGAGGTCCTAATGAAAGAGAATATTACGAGCATCAAGATGTAGAGCGAGGATACTTTTAAGTTTGTGTCAAATATTGCTTGACATAGCAAAGGCATTTGAATTTCGACAATGAGAAATCGGGGAGAGTTGCGAGGCGAGGATTACGGACCTAATAAGAATGCGAGTGAGGAAACCAAAAAGTAGGGAAGGAAATGGATATTGACTCAGAAAAACGATATCAAGTGAGCAAAAGAATGATCTCTGGTAACTTGATCTACATTTCTTACATTTTTTTTTACATCTAGTATCCAAGTTAAAAACTTTAAAATAATATGGATAGTAGTAGGCGAATGTAGATGATTTGTGTAAATGTCTTTTGGTCATTGAACCCGATTGCGATTCTGAATACGAGGCCATACGATGCCTTGTTGAACCGAATGATGAAGCTCAAGAAGGCAAAGGATTTTTTCGGGATCTTTGCCTGAAATGGAGTGTTATTTATTTGAACAAGATGTCTTTGGACATGGATGTGGGGAAATTTTCCAACGGCATGTGGATATGTATGCTAGGTCTTGGACTTTGAACTTGTTCATTTGTATGTGTAAGTCAAGTTAGTAATTGTATCCTTTTCAACTTGTTATAGGTACCGCGACTCGTGTTCGGATGATAAGAAGGCCGGCGTCGGTTCTTCCCATAGGACAGACTTCATGGAATTTGCGGCATGGGCCAAGGCAAGCGAAAAAGATAAATCTATGGCGACCTCGAAGCGTGGAAGAGATATTGTAAAGGGAGCTCTTACAGGGGATAAATTGGCTGAAGTGCGGATGGATCATGATTCCAATGCTATGTAGAGTTCTTGAACATCACACTTTGGCCATCTTCAACATGGCACTTACTAAGAGTAAGAACACCATCAACATTCGGATCTTCAATGCAGAGGACATTGATGTTGACATGCTTGCACTTAAGAGGTATTTTGTATTTCACATTTTCTTTTATTAATATTGAGTAGATTGGATACCATGTTAGCGACTTCTTTCATTCATTTGCTACAAAATAGATCACGGTCTTTTCGGGCTCCATATCCTCACTATGGCGCAGCGGTTGTGTCGAGTGTCCCACTTTTTGAAGCATGGACAAAATCCTTCACCGGTTGTGAAGATTCATAAGTGTCCACAAGCAGAAAGATGGGGATTCATGTGGCCTCTATGTTGCGGCTTATATGCGAAGTTTGTAGACACAATCGTGTGTGGTAAAACTACCAATGTGAGTGTCTCACTTCTTTTGTCTTGCAAACAAATGGTTTTAATACTTATTATGTGAGTATTGTTGTCACATTTGCAGATTACCCAAACCGGTTCTTGACAAAGTATGCATCGATCGTCGTGATGTTCTCACCCTAGAGCACTACTTCGGGAGTTAGACCACATTCACATCCTTTTAGAAACTATTAGACCACACGGTACTAATAAATGTGGGTGAGAAAGCTTGACCTCTCCCTATTGTCAATGCTAAACACTATTTGATTATAAAATACACATTTTTTCATTGAATTTGAATACAATCTCTTTTTATTCAACTCCACCATACTTTATTGATAAATTGCATGTTCTTTCATATCAGTTAAACGAAAAGGTTGATAGTGTTTGATATCAATAATGTTTTGGCAAAACAAATACATAGGACTTTGGTATCGGATGATCGACTAGTTGGAAATTATGACATAATAGGCAAGAAAGTGTTGTTTTAAGGCCCCACCTAGGCGAATTCACTGGAATTTGTATTTGAACACTTTGAAGTAGGAATATGGTCATCAATAGCTCCATAGAACCTATCAAAGAGTAGTGGATAAAATCTTCACAATACGCTTGGATAAGGGACTTAAGGTTCACCTTTGATGGAAGCCTTTGTTTGGGCTGCCTTTACGGATTGCGACAAGTGAAGATAAACCTTTGTATCGAAGCCAATTGAGTTTATATACGAGAAGTATCTAGGCGGGAATAATGACAACACACTAATAGTAGGCGACTCAGAGTACAAGATGCTCTTCAATCCCAAGCGAAAATTGCATATGCCCACCTTCATGGCGGGGAAAGTGATGTTGAAGACACGAGGTCTCTTGACACCGAAACCATGGCTAGAGGGTTTGTTGATAGCACCGGACACCGCAATGGTATGTGAAGCGAGAATCCTTTTACATAATCAACCCGATGTACTAACAATAGCTGTTTGGAGGCAAATGCTTTGAGGGAGAGGACTCTGAGGGACAGAGATGGCATGTCGGGCTATGGACAAAAGCTGCAAAAGAAAGTAACATATTAAAACAGCATAATAGTATGTCGCGGCTTCACATCGGTTTGTGACCAGATTTTGAATGTAAATTAATGTTAATATAAAACATGAACAACGGACTTGTATATATTGGCATCATATCGATATGACCCAGTTGTATATCTTGTGATATGTAATACAAGAGTTTTTGTCTCCATACATGTTCCACTTTACGCTTTGTTTCATGAATCAAAAGAAAAGCTATTGATATCCATTATAACGAGAACAAGTTCACGAGACTAGTTTAACTTCTTCATGCAACAATTGATGAACATTTTGTACTTTCGATATACATTGTGCTTGGAAACGAAGATATTGTGTGATACTGAAATTTAAGTATCAAAATGCACTTGATTAAAAAAAATAAGTAAATAAGAAAAACTTTGCAAAACAATCGACTAGTTTTCTCAACATAACCTGAGACTAGTTTAACTTCTTCATGCAACAATTGATAAACATTTTGTACTTTTTGATATACATTGTGCTTGGAAGCGAAGATATTGTGTGATCTTGAAATTTAAGTATCAAAATGCGCCGGATTAAAAAATAAGTAAATAAGAAAAACTTGCGACAATCGACTAGTTTTCTCAACATAACACAAACTAGTTTAACTTCTTCATGCAACAATTGATAAACATTTTGTACTTTCTGATATACATTTTGCTTGGTCACGAGAAGATATTACGTGATAATTGAAATTGAAGTATCAAAATGCACTTGATTAAAAATAAGTAAATAACAAAAAACTTACGACAATCGACTAGTTTTCTCAACATAGCGAAGATGATGGCAAATATGAAAGTTCCTTTATACGAGAACTTAGTCATGTGCACTCAACAATCTCGGGTAGGCTTGATATAAGCATGTCATGCACCTCTCGTGTGATCATATATCTTTATGACGTGCCCCCTTCAACTTATGCTTGACCTCTTTGCATCGTGAACTTTGCTCCAATTACAGTTAAATTTGGTACCAATACTATTTTGTCATCCAAACAACTTGTACTTGTGCTTTGTGCCTTGTAGCGGTTGATAGTAATGACCAGCTATAACCACGTCACCGGCAAGCATTCTATTTCCATAGTCGTCAATCACATCTTCACGAAGAATATGCATCTCCTTCACGCATAGGAGGGCGAAGTATGGAACATTTTTCATGATTCCACAGGGCAGCAAAAGATGCAAATATGTCTCCAATTTGGAGTACATCGGATAGTTCTTGCTCATCGGCTACATAAAACCAACTAGCTCTTCTTGTTCGTCGACTGGGCGAACTAGGCTCCGGTTGTGCGACTTCCACGCACCACAATGCTCGAGATTCTCACATTCTCCCCATCCGAAATTCAAGCAACCATTGCAAAAACATGACGGGGATCTATCTATACATGACAAGTGTTGGGTCATTTGGATTAATAGCGGACACACAATGTATAGCTAGAGTACTGGGCAATGTCTCTAATCTGAACGAGGGTCCCCTGTTAATGTCTTACGCCATCACCTCCCATATGACTCTGTCCATTTTGCACTTCTTTTGTCTCACCAAAGTGCAAGCGAGTTGGCACCCAAAATCGGAACACCATTCTCTTTCCTTTGCTCATACGCTAGGAACCTTTTCTCCAAAGCGACACCGCCCATCATGTTCTCCTTTTCCATGGCACGAGCCAAAATAATTCCACTTTGCATCCTAATTTTATACCTGTTATAATATTGGGCCACATTCAAATAAAGGCTCGAGAACACTTAAAACCGAAAGCGGCACACCCATCGGACCACATGACATGGTATTTGATGTGGCCAAAACCTTTTGCATCATCCAAATATGGTGCTTCTTGAGTGCGGCTTTGAACAAACAAAGCATCATGCTTCATAACATCGGAAACATACAAATGAACAGTTTTTTCAGCTCGCCATTGACTTTCATCATGGTTATATGCACCGAATAGTTATCGGTCATTGTTCCAATGCTTTCGGTTGAACCTCCACGAATGGTGCAAAGTGTAGTTCTGCGCAAAGTCCATTCTCGACAAAAGCAGAATCATCCCTCAAATTTTTAATCGATTTCCTGAATTGTTTGCTCGCCAACTTCTTTGAAAAGTTGTGAATAGTGAACTTTGTAAGGTCTTTGAAACATCTTGTCAAGCAATGTACACGGAGTCCCGCTTTCGGTAACAAGCTTCAACCTCCTTGAAGTGCCGACTTTGGAAGGTTCGTTCGCGTGCTTGTAAACTTGCCATTCAATGTTCTCATTCTGCGACTCTTTCTCCTTAGAAACGATTTGAATATTTTCGCCACAGTTCGGCACTCTCCCTTGACACGATCCAAACTATGCCACTCTTAGCCTTCCTTATCACGCATCGTAGCTCTCCACATAGCACCAACATTTTGAAATGTTTTAGAAGGAGCTTAGCGGGGCGCCATTGTTCTCATCTGCTGCACAAACACCACAAGAACATGTACAGTTGGCATGAAATTTGCTCCTCAGGACGCTAAAAGCTTTCCTGTATAGATCAGCTTGTTCATGCTTCACGCAGCAGCATGTGTTCCTCTCTTTCAACCTTCTCACACACGTAGGCTTAAGCAGCTCGAACTTTCTGATGCTAATCTTCACTTCAGGATATTCATCTTTGAACATCTCATACAATTCACTCTGCAAGGAAAAAAACGGCATGTATAAGTAAGATATAAATTAGAACTACTTACGAATTCAAAGATGTTGCAGACATTGCATTAGTTCTATGGCACTCAGATCATGATTTGATATACATTCAACTACTATATTACATTATCATACATACCATGTACATGATATGTATAAATGTATAAATAATGTACTCCAAAGAGTACTCAATATGTAACCAGGTCACAGACAGTATCACTGTATTACAAATGTATGTATTTCATACTTTTCTTATGGAAGGAAGTACATTTAAATACTTTTATGTATCACCCTATCTTTAAAGACTATTTTGAGATCAGGAAGGCTTAAAATGTACTATAATGTACTTGGGAACTACAAAAAGCAAGACTATAATAACACAACCTGACTTTCAACACATTTTCTGCCTTATGCCACATTGGATGTAACTGGAAGTACATCCAAGTACTTTTCCTGTTAAACATAGCTCATTCAGTACCTCCAAGTGTAAAAATATAATTATTGTAGTTGGATGTACTACAATGTATATCAGATACATCCCTTACATGGAATGCAAATAGGATTACTAAACTTATTCAGGATGCACATAAGCTAGCTTCTATCAAGCTTGCAAGAAAGAGGATTAAAAGACTTAAAACTGACCTGGGGCATGTCCAAAAACTGGATTGGAAGTGTCCTTTTCTTCCTGACATCCCTGTACTTTGGAGAAGTTTTTGTGTGGGTTAACCAAAACTCATTTACCAACTGTTTGGTTGATTCCGGAAGCATGTCTGCCCTGGGTTGCCTTCCTGCCAGTGCCCACATATTAGCACCTGATAATGACATCCGCTTTGTTGATGTTTGGGGTTCTTGGCATCACCTTGCAGCAGCAGTCCATGACTGCCGAATGCCACAAGGCTGCCACAAATGCTCATGGATCAACAAAAGAAGATGGGAAGAAACTCCAAGAACAAGAACAAAAGAAAGAATGAACAAAACAGAATCATATTGATGCTCCAAAAGAAGGTGCTCCAAAACGTGAGCAAAAACCTAAACAATGAGAGGAAATGCTCTCTCTAAATAGTAGAGCAAAACCCTAACCCTAAATGATATCTCACCCTCCACAGATCTAGGCTAAATCTGGGCCATAGATTGTGGGGTCCAATATGACAAATACATGTGGCCTATGCCACCTACCACATATGTGGGCTAAATCTGGGCCCTAGATCAAGTGGTCCAATGTGATAAATACATGTGGCCTATGCCACTCATACATATGTTTAGCCCAAAGGGCTAACACTCCCCCCCACCACACCAAACTATGTAGAACCTTTATAACAGTAGGTTAAACATTTACAACAGTGTCCAAAGTGAGGGGAAATGATGAGAAATCGCAAGTAGATCTTGATCCAAAAATGCCAATGTCGATGAAGTACAAAAATCATGAGAGGTTGAGAAGGTACATCACCACTTCTCTTGAGCTTGCCACAAGCTCCTTTAAAGCCAGAGAAGTCGAATCTAAGGTTGAGAAGGCTGTCACCACTTCTCATAGAGCTTGCCACTTAGCTCCGAATACATGCGCCAATCTAAGTGTCGTGTAATGAGTTGAACAAAAAATGAGAAACAAAAATTGTTGAAGGGGCGGAAGGCCCTAAGTCATCTTCACGCCATGTCTTTGAACTTGAAAGAGTTTGAGCAGATAGTTGAACTTGAAGGAGTTGAAATGGAAGGGAAGAAGGCGGAATTCATCTTCACGCCATTTGTTGAACTTGAAAAGGTTCAACCGCCATGTATTATGGACAGTAGAGATGGAGTAAAAAATTGTCTCTCAAAGCGCCTGCATTTGGGTCGATGAGGTAAGCTTGAATGTTGAGGAAAGATTCTTTGGAAAAAAAGGGCCTACACACACCGGTGTGTGAGGTTTGTTGGTACAAGGGTGCAAAGAAGATCGCCAAGAATGTGGCAAAAGATGGCGTCCCCAAAATGTGCCCAAATTATGCTCCATAGACTTCTTGCATGAAAAAGAGGATTGAAAGTTTGTGCTCAAAGTCACTTGTAGGAGTGGCGTGACAATTGTGATGAACTCACGCCCGTTGGGCGCGTGATGTTGTTGTATTGATGGGTATGGAATCATGGGTTGATGAATTTGTACCGCAAAAGGCATGATGTCATAAAAAATTGGACAAAGAGGCAAAAAGTCACCATTGAAAAATCATGCCAAGTGGCCGTGATCAAGTTGTGCATGCATAGCTCAAGAATGGCCTTAACATGCCGTTGGGCCATGTAAGGTTGATGTTGGAAGAGGGCGGAAGGCAAAATGCATCTTCACGCCATTTGCCATATACGTATGCCAGATAAAAGACGTGATAGATGGTAGAGAAAAGAACCTTCTCCAATATAAGATGAGGTGGAATATACCAAAAATGTTGTCCATTATAAATGGCCTTAAATGCGAAATTTTCTCTGAGAAAAAATGCCACGCCAAAAAGGCCGTGGTGAATACTATGGATGCCATCCTGTGCTTTTTTTACGCGTCCCACGCAGTGAAGTGGTGCCACGCCCGTGATGGGCCGTGGGCTCTAGTCTTGACCCACGCGGCCGTGGTCTTGACCCACGCCGTGGGGCCGTGGACATGTCGTGGGAGGCCGTGGAGGAAGGGTGCCACGCCGTGGGGGCCGTGGACACGCCGTGGGAGAAACATGCCGTGACAGTGACAGGGACAAGATGCACAGTTGAACTTTTACCGTCAGGAACAGATCGAGCTTGAGTCTGAAGGAATCCTCCACGCCTGATGGGGTTGTGAACATCAAAAATTGGTTGTGGTTGAGCCTTTGAGGGGCCGTGGAGTCGTGGAAGGCCGTGAACAAAAAATTTGCACGCCAAAGTGCCGTGGAAATCCAAGTTTTGTATTTGTTTTGTAGCAAGCAGGTTGTAGCGCTGTGTCGCCAACGAGACCGAAAACACATAATGCTGGTGTAGCAAAAGGAATGGAAGGTCGAATTGATCCGTCTGGCGGGCCCTAGAAATGAGGCAGAAAGAATTTAATAAACCCGTAATTGATGGGTCAGTGTTCATGATTGACAATACTGTCTGGAGCGATGCGTGAGGCTGAATCATGGCCTGAAAGATTGAAGGGCTAGAGTTGCCCGAAACTTCCCTCTAATGGCAGAGGTCCCCTGTAAGAAAAAAACTCTTTTCTCAAGAATCAAGAATCGTAAGGAAGAATGAGATGATGTCCTCCAAGGAAGTTGGGGCTTGATTGAAAAATTGGGCAAATGCAGTTCCTGAAGTCTGTAACAAAAGGAGAAGTTTAAACTGTAAGCGACCTTGGATTCATAGCGATTGATGGACGATTAATCATGAGTGCATGCCACCGATTTTGCATCACGGAAGGAAAAGAACTACTTCGTAATCTTGGAAAACGAGCCCCCGCTATCGAATCGAGCCGGGTGCAGAGAGGCAGAGTAACCCGGAAATTTGTTTTGTCCAGGCGGAAAGAAAATTGGAGCTGTATGTGTAGATGTTTCCGGAGGAGCAGATAAGCTTACTGAGAAGGGCGATGTCCGCTTTTATTTGCTTGGCGGATAGATGGAAGCTAGCCGAAGGCTTTGGCCTTCGTAAAGAATCGAACAAAGAAAGCTTCATTTCGGATGTAGAAGATGTGGCGTCCATCATGATTTCTTTGGAAAGGTGCAGCCCGGGAGACCCGTAGGGCATCTCCACCTCAAATTACAGGCTTTGAGGCTTAAAGGTTGCTTAAGAACAGAGCTTTATTTCCATGAAAAAAACTTGGCAATGATGCAGGTCTGGAACCAAAAAGAAAGGGGCTTCAATAGACTCGCCGCGAGCGAGGCCAAGCCCACAATTAATGCTGCGAAAATATTTGGAAGAGCCGTTGGGCCTCTTCTAGTGTTTCTTACTTGCCCAAGAAATGGAATGTTGGTACCCAAAAAGAAACGTAATACCGCTGAGCAGAAAAGAAAGTATCAGTAGATAGATAAAATCTCATCGTTGAAGAACGTAAATGTGGACAAATAAGAACTGTTCTGGCCAAAAACCAGTTTTGCCCCTTTCTGCAGTGGGCAAATACCAGAGATATACCAAATAAGAACTGTTCTGGCCAAAAACCAGTTTTGCCCCTTTCTGCAGTGGGCAAATACCAGAGATATACCAGAGATAGAATCTGAGGAAGTGTCTATCGTAGAACCATTTTTTTTCATAATAACTTTTGGAGATGCTGGAAATAAAAACAACAAATGGATCATGAGCGAAAGAGACCCCGGCATGAGGCGCCAGTGTTGATGTTTGGGGTTCTTGGCATCACCTTGCAGCAGCAGTCCATGACTGCCGAATGCCACAAGGCTGCCACAAATGCTCATGGATCAACAAAAGAAGATGGGAAGAAACTCCAAGAACAAGAACAAAAGAAAGAATGAACAAAACAGAATCATATTGATGCTCCAAAAGGAGGTGCTCCAAAACGTGAGCAAAAACCTAAACAATGAGAGGAAATGCTCTCTCTAAATAGTAGAGCAAAACCCTAACCCAAATGATATCTCACCCTCCACAGATCTAGGCTAAATCTGGGCCATAGATTGTGGGGTCCAATATGACAAATACATGTGGCCTATGCCACCTACCACATATGTGGGCTAAATCTGGGCCCTAGATCAAGTGGTCCAATGTGATAAATACATGTGGCCTATGCCACTCATACATATGTTTAGCCCAAAGGGCTAACACTCCCCCCCACCACACCAAACTATGTAGAACCTTTATAACAGTAGGTTAAACATTTACAACAGTGTCCAAAGTGAGGGGAAATGATGAGAATGTCGCCGTAGATCTTGATCCAAAAATGCCAATGTCGATGAAGTACGGGCAGGCAGCAGATGGGTTATCAGAGGTTTGGGCGGCTGCACAGCTCGATTATCAGAGGTTCGGGGCTGTCCAGATCGATTATCATAGGTTCGGGGATGTCCCTCCCAGAAGTCTACTTGCCATGTCCACCGTTGTGCACGCTGTTGTGCCTCCCAGAAGTTTTGATTGCCTGTTATGCCCTATCACAGGGCATGAATCAATGGCCAGGAATGCTTGGATCCAAACGCCTGCCGGTTAAGGAAGAATAGTGGTAGGATGATGTTGAGAACTTACAATAGTTGGGTGTTTGGTTAAGTGTAGGTCACCTTGGATTTCTCCCCGCCACAATTAGGTGCGAGATGGACCGCCAAGATCCGGAGGTTCTGAGATGGACAAAGCGAGATGGATCAAGAAAAAGATTTTGAAAGTCCACATATAGGCCCCCAAGATAGAGAGTTTTCAAAAATGCTACAAAGGGCGTGATCATAATGATGTAGAATGTCCTAAATGTCCACAAATAAGCACCTCAATCCAAATAGAAAGTTTTAAAACAACCAAAGATGGTGATGTTAACAAAATAAAATATTCTAGATTTGTTCTAAGCCCACGTGTAAGCACCTCAATCCAAATAGAAAGTTTGCAAAGAGGGTGCTCTTATCAAAAGACAATGGTCTACAATGTTCTAGAAGCCCATAGATAAGCACCACAATCCAAAATAAAGTTTTCAGAACGCTTTCAAACAGGGTGCTCACATCAAAATAGAATGTTGGAGAATGTTCTAGGAGCCCACGGATAAGCAATTCAATCCAAAAATAGGAACAAATTCAAAAATGTTCCAAAGACGATGCTTTAATCAAAATAGAATATTGTATAAAGTTGTAGAAGCCCATGAGTAAGGACCTCAATCCAAAAATAGAAAGTTTTAAAAAAAATTGCAAAGAGGGTGCTCTAATTCAAATAAAATGTCATATAATGTTCTAGAAGTCTACAAGCGAATAAAAAATAAAATATTGTAGAATGTTCTAAATGTTCACAAGTAAGCATCTTAATGCAAAAATAAAAAATTTTTAAAAATGTCCTAAGGACGGTGCTTTAATAAAAATAGATGTTGTAGAGTTGTCTCAAGCCCAAAATAGAAACCGTTACAAAAATCTTGCAAGTGTACACAATAATTCCTTATTGGAAACACCTTCATAGAATGTTCTAGAACACAAATCTTACAAGGAGAATGTTCTAAATGATGCGCAGGCCCAAAAATATGTCATAGGAACATACTACAACTAAAACATCGTAGAACGTGCTATTTTCTTGTATATACATGTATAATTATTAATGGTGACTTCTAGAAGCTTCCTTATGTATCAGTTGCCAGATCTTGATCCCCCATTTATACCCCAACAATATCAGTCGTCGGATCTGCTGGCTTCTAGAAGCTTCCTTATGGCTCATCTAGTTCGTTGATCCTTTGTCCACGAGTTGAAGATCTTCCAAAAAAAAATTTGTCTTGAGGACAATTGAGCATCCATTCCATACCCTGCAAGGGCGGCTGAGAAGGGAAATTTCCTTAACCAACTCTCTACACTTCTGTTATTGAATATTACCTTGCTTTTTTTAGTACATATTCAATATCCTTTTTAAGATGCTAATGCCCCATCTATATCAGAGCATTGTAAACAAGGTGCACCCTGGGCTATCTCAGTCGTCGAATTTATCCATCCTCTAGCCCATGTCGTATGTTGGGGCCTCTGGATGCCTTTTGTTTAGATTATGGTCATTTATGACTAGGGGCACCTATGATTTTGAAATATGGAATAGAGGTTCGCATAAGGTTTTGGAATATAAAATACTAGGACTCATCTCGATACGAAATTCCCTAAGGTTTTAGATTTTGAGATACGGCAACTCGACAAAATAATTCAATAACTTATTAAGAATATTTTAACCAATGAAACTAACGAACTAATGTGCTTATTTTGCCTATTGAATCTTTTTTTTTTTAATTATTATTTAATAATAAGCTATTCAATTGTTTTAAGGGTATGGTCTATGGTCTCAGGGATAGTGATTTATGTATCCATATCGAATCCCCCTGGAACCCCATGTTATTGTACTACATATTAGAATGTTTTAGAATTTTATGACACTCACGTAGTTCCTTTATTTATTTAATCAAAAGAGAACGTTTTAAATGGTTCTAAATGCTCATGATTAAGCACCTTATGTATAAAATAGAAAGGTTTCAAAAATATGCAAAGAGAATGTTTTAAATTATCTTGGTTTGTTCTACAGAGGTCGTTTTAAACAATTCTGAAATCTAAAAAGTTGTAGAATATTTTAAAATGCTTTAAACACCCATGACAATTCTAGATGCTCGTGAATAAGCCCCACCTTCGAAAGAGAATGTTGTAGAATGTCTTAGAATGATCTAGAACATTGTAGAAACTTCTAGAATATCTAAGAATAAGCACCTCAAGCCCAATAAAAACTTTAGGCAAGAAGAAGATTGTAGATTGTCCTTTAATGTTATAGAAGCATATGGATAAGCACTTCAAATATAAAATAGCAACATGGGAGCACATCAAGCCCAAATTAGAAACTTTGGATTTGTATAGAAAATTACAAAGTTATAACTCTTTAGGTCGTGGTACATGCCTTGATGTATGAGACCCATGGAAGATCGCCGAGTAGATCTTGGTGTCAAGCAAATATTTGTCTACCTAAATCCTTAAGCTATTAAAGGAAGTGCCTACTTTTTCTTGCATTGCAGAAATCAAATTGAAAGCATTTAGAATATGCACCTTTCTATGTGCCTGAGATTGACGTAAATGTGATTTGTTTGTATGTTAAGGTGGCAATGCCATTAAAGGATCGTGAGAGAGCATCCATCTCTTCCATCAACAAGAAGTCCGCACCTCGAGGTTAGTTCAATGCTCTCTCTTTTTTTCTTTTTTCTTTTTTTTTTTTTATTGAATTGCAGATAATGCTTTATACTATGGAAGATTATTGTATTAACGATTTCTCTTTTTCCAGCCTTGAAAAGGAGCAGAAGAAGGGTAAGAGGTGTGGATCGTGGTCAAGCGTGGTTGATTCGGGCAATTACTGAGTGAGAACTCTTTTCAGAGATTAATCCATGGATGCCCATGTTCATGAGTACCTAATGCAAAGATTTTTTAGAATACTTAAAACATATATATGGAAGGGATTGCATTTGGGCAAAAGCATCAGAAGAGTTTTCTGGATTATTGGTGCAATTGAAAATCTTACATGGGAGAGAAAATTTCTGGAACAATATGGCTGCATGCGAGACCCGTGTGCAAAGGTATAGTGTAAGATAAATATTATGGCGCCCTGTTGTAGCAAATTTAGGGTGTGCATTAGAGATGCTGTTGTGGAAATTATAGAATGCCAATGACAGATCCAGTGATGCTGTAGCAGTTTGCAATTTGGTTGCAATTTGTTCAACCAATTCATAAATCTGCTTAAAATGTGAGCCTATGTTTGAAATGGCATTTCAATTCAATATTGTATCTATTTTTACGATGGAATTTGATTCTCATTGAAAATAAAGATCCAGTTTTTATTATGCGGTAGGGGTAGATATGGAATTTCAGAAGAGGAAAGATATGGCAAATGCATGGCAAAAATTGAGCTACCCCAAAACAACTTTTTCTAGAAATGCTTACAAGAAAGTATAGTTCCAACAATACCAACTTGCATCAAACCAATTTACATGGGCATGCAATTTTGTCAAAGGGTAAACATATACAAGGAAGCATTGTACAAAATAGTTGTCACCTACATGTTACATAAATAGGCTTCCAACTCAAAGCCTTTAAGCAAACAGGTGTTCGGGATGTTTTTGTATTGTTGAAATAGCTCCAAACTGAATGGTGGCCGTTGGTTAGAAATATTTATGCAACAATAGCAAAGAAAAATTTGTATGGAAACTTATACCTGTGGTGACCTCCATAAGGTGCAAGGGATAAGAAATTGAAGCCCCGACTCTCCAAACGTTGTTCACAACATCTTTCTTGCAAGGAGAGACTCGCTATTTTGTTTTTAATTCTGTTATGCTTTGCTTGGGTGTTGTGGGTGAGAGAATCGCACCTCAACCTCCTTTGGAAGCTAGACCACGGACCATTTCCAAGGATCTGGCCCGATTTTCTTAATGCAAACAAGGTAATTGTTGATCTCATGCAACCTATCATAAGAAATATTGCACATTAATCAATGAACATATCTCATCCAAAGATCACTCGCCAGATACAAGCACTTGAAAGCACTTAAAAGCACGAAGAAGCAATGTGCATGAAAGCAAGAATTAGATGCACCTAACAACCTCGCCATAGTGGAATTGCATCTCGATTTTGTGGAAGAAGCCATCACCAAATGTCGAGGTTCGCTCTCCAAACATCATGGTTCATTGCCTCTTTGTGGTGCCATTGTTCTGTTTCAAGTTGTTGAGCAAAGACCCCACGCCTTTGCATTCCTTTGGATTTGGCAAAATTCCGTGTTCGAGATTTCCATTTCGTGGTGATGAACCACCCTCTTCATCACATCGGCCTTGAGTTCGAAAGTGAATGCTTTTGGTGAGCTTATTGAAGTAATCAACTACTTGCTTGGCTATTTCTTGCCTCAAGCGCCTCATGCTCGATCCTCCCGTCACCGCCTCCTTTTGTCATCTTATTCCAGTAACCAGATTCTCTCTTTCGCCGTGATCCAATTTCTTGTAAATTGCAGAGGAAACTGGATCTTCACGTGATATTTCCGTGTTGCATTGACATCCAACAAAACTGAACATCAGATTGGTATTCATCGTGCCGAAAATCCAATGCTAAACGGTGATTGCCTCCAGCCGATATCGTGGAGCCATGAAATTCCCGAGAGAGGGAGGATAAGTGAATTGAGGGAGAAATTTCATGGCCATGACGGTAATCCAATTTGTAACGTACTACCACACCACTCGCTACAAAAATCCAGCCAAAAGCCCACAATTATTTTCCTAACTACTGCTCGTGAGGTGGACGGGCGAAAGTACATGAAGGGCGAAAAGAAATGAAATGGGCAATTACGCCCATCGTAAGACCGTGATTAAGCAAAAGCAAGATAGCTGATGGGCTAAAACCCCGCTATAAGCATGCGTCCGGACGATGCTTTTGCTACCCACCAAAGATACTTTCACCCTTATCTTTCGTTTCAACTATCTCTTTCGAGGCATGTTGTTTAGTTGATATTATTATCTCGTAATCCATCCATGTACTCCATTCCTATATGAATAGAATATTTTTGTCTACATTGAGAACAGCCCCAATGACGTGCAATTTCTCGAATAGTAATATCTTGTTTCATCGAGGCCTCCAGAGGAAATTGGGCTGGCCCACTTTCCTTCCAGAGTAAATTGGCCTCCCGCCCACTTTCCTTCCAGAGGAAATTAGCGCTCACAATTTCGAATAGTCTCCCTGTAAATTGGGCTACCGCCCACTTTGCCCTTCGATGGCTTGAAGATAGTTTCATGAAGGCTTCCGCCGCCAGAAAATTGGGCGCCGCCCACTTTCCTTCTTCTTGCAAAAAGGAAAACGAAAAACGTAGATCGAATCAAGATAAGAACCGAAGATAACAATCGAATCATGCACAACACGGTTACATCATCATATCATATAAAGTTATGAAATACATGAGTCATAGATTGTAATTATTGGTGATTCTATTAATCTCAAAAGCCTCGGCCCGAAACACACACAATATGGATAGTAACATGATACTCACGGGGAGTCTTTCTTTTCGACCAAGAGCTATAGCTATACCATGCGCCCGTGGATCGAGAGATCCCTTTCAACTCGCAGGCATAAAGATCGTCATAGGTCATAAGGCAAGTAAGGGTGTCAACATGGGGCCTCTGAACATGGCGAGACATGGCAGCGAAATGTGCTGTGCGTCAAATGCAGCTATATTTATAGCCATGGAATTATTGATGACTACTGTAGCAGCATTATTGGGTGTATATATGGTGTATATCCAATAATCTTTGCGTACAATACCATCAATAATCATGGTGGGTATAAATATATCTCAAACCAATTTTGACCATCAAATTTGGCCTTCATCTAGCCATGTGGTCTCATTCTGGTCCTGAACGTGATTCCATCACCTGCAAGATGAATCACGAAAACTTCAAGCAAAGGTCGCTGAAGCGAGAGATACCCATGGAAGATCGATGACCACGTCGCCGCCTAAATCCTCGCTATTATCCCCGATCCCTTCGACGTTATCATCCATCCGATATGGAATAGAGAGCATCAAATGTACATGATAGAGAAGAAGACCGGGTGCTCGGTGAAAATGACTCAGAAGAGTCCCCCTAAATGAATGCTTGTCATCTTGTTGTAATCGACCTGTAATCATCTATGAGATAAAGTATTAGTACAACTTGTCTTCTATATGTGCAACTTGTCCAACATGTCCCTTGAAATTGGGCCCGCCCACTTTGCAACTAGAATGGTTCCCCTTGAATGCGATAGTGAATGGTACGCGTAAATTGGGCCGCTTAATTTTTGCGTGGTCGTATGTGTATACCATATATACTAATATCGGGCGCTAGAATGTACGCCAATAATTGACATCAATAATTTCTCACCACTATAAAAGCAGCTCCATCGCATTCATCTCTCATGGTTTCCTTTGCCGGATCGTCCGAGAACATCCGATCCTTCAAGTGCTACTTGAGTTACAACGACATTTTGCGATTGCTATATGACCGGTGTTAGTCTTGATCCGTGGCTCCAGTCCAAAGTAGATGGACTGCGAGTGTGCTTGCGTGAAGCTCACTGCAGTTGTGGTCCACCAGTATTGGCTTCCCCGATCGCCAGATCTTTGAGTCGAATGGCACGGCCAAGCGGCGCTGACGACGAAAGTGACTCGTTGTACACTCTGATATGATAATGTACCCGACAAGGATATAATAATGTTGTAAGGATGTAATAAGCGTAGTCAATATTATATAATGTAACGCACTCCGAGTAATTCCCCGAGGGTCCGCTCTTTGATCTCCACTCGCTTCGCACCTCCACTTCACTTCATGTTTGATGGCTTTTACTCGCTAGTAAATTGGCCGCCCAATTTGTCGACGAGGATAGCTAAGCTCTCAAAGTTAACAAAGAACAAGATTGGTCGTGAAATAAATTTAATAAAAGATTATAGTTTTACGGGTTAACCAAATTCTAAATTGGCTGGGCCCAATTTGGTTAGCAAAAGTAAACTAGAGAATTTTAAGACAAGGAAATGAGTGCAACGTTATCATTTCAAAAAGAAGTAATTACAATTGTTCATAACATATTTCACGATTTTCAAATCATAAATCGCCATTCATCCGAGGCACATCTTCCAATGATCCTTGCCGGGTTCTTCATCATGTCAATGAGGTTGTTGTGTCCGCTTCTTTGATCAATTCCATTCTTTGCATAAAATCTTTGGGCCCCGCCTCCTCATTCTCCTCATCCGCACCCCGATTGTCTTCTCGTGTTCGCCACCTCTTCCTCTACATCTTGATCGTTTCAATGTGTTGGGGACCACATCCTTCCATCCCGATTGTCCCCTTCCTATGTTTCCATGACAATGACACTCAGCCCCTAGCAACCTCTTCCTCGAACTTTGAGGTCGCCTCAATCATGTCCCCGAGTATTCACCGGGCCCCATCCCCGCCAAAGCGTTGATGTTGTTTTTTCTTCTTCTAAATAGTTCCAAATCCCGAGAGCCTAGGGCCACCGCCTCTTTTGAGCTCTACTTGAATCAAGGCTCCCGTCCCCGCCTCGGGAATTGATTGCACTTCGCTTATGGTTGTAGAGGAGAACGGACAAGGTGTCTCGAGAGCGTGAAGTCGAGGAATGAGGAACATTTTTGGAAGTAGAGGCCTCTTGTTTCCTCTTTTATCTTTTTGTAGTGCCCGAGCTCTTGATTTTTTCTCGCCTAACATGACATCGAAGTTGCTCGAATATCCGACAAGCTTAATTTAATTTCTCGTCTGCCTCAAAAGACAATGTTTTATAGCCCTCGCGACACCGCATTTTCGGCTAAAAGCACCACCTAAAAGAAGTCGAGAACAAAGGCAACCTTCCAAAGATCAACTCTCAGACTAGATAGGTGCACGTCCTACTTTCCACACAAGGCCCCCAAAAAATAATCATTATCAGTTTTGTAGAATAGTTTTTACATAAAACCACTATAATAAACAAATATCACTAAGTGGGTTAATGTGTTGAATAGCCACTACTAGTTACACATTGTGGTTATTGTGTATGTTTTGTTTTGCGAGTTTATTGTCATAGTTCACCGGTAGTTTGTTTATTTGGTTTATTGCTATGTTTTAGGTAGGGGAGCCATAAACCACTATTAATTTTGGCTTTCACTTGTTCGTGCAACTTACAGTGGTTTCCTTATGAAGTTATCTACTCATTTTCAAATGAACCATGCAAGAAAATGTTTACTTCTTATTACAAAATACTAACTAACTATGGGTGGTTTTGTCATCAAGATAGTAAATTTTGTATCGAAATAAAAGCAATGGTGTCTTGGACAATGCAATTGGTAATGGTTTGTTAAATATAGGACATACGCAACTTGAAAGTTTATTGATGCTTTGTTAGATCAAGCGATATTGGTTTATACATCATCTTAACAAATATTTCGGAACGTCCCATTATTATTGTAGAGTAGAAAGATTCCATTTTACGAAAAATAATGCAATTTTTTATATTAAAACATCAAGGATGTTCAAAAGTAATGCAAAATTTAACAAACCATTGTTATTACAACAATCTAAAAATATACATAAATGTAGATCTAGGGATTTGAACCCTCGTATTTTCCAATTCTTGTGAGAAGTTGACATTTTGAAATGAGATAACCACTAAAGAAACTTTTTTTTTCAGTAAACTTTATATCGCCTATTTGTTGAAGGACACTTTGTGTGTGCCGAAGAGCCGATAGTCGAGAATTCACACACATAGGAATATGCCAAGCTTTTAAGAGGGGAAAGAGCCACCAAAGCAAGAACTCCCAAGTTCTAGATGTGCAAAAACCTAGAATTTTCTGAAAGCTTGTCCTACCCATGGAATATTGCGCCACGCCATATATTGGAGGATATCCCCGTGTAAACAAGATAATAAGAAAATCATAAGTCGCATTACAACTTTGTGCACACCGATTCCCAACCATTAATAACAACTACAAGATTACACAAAGGGCATACAATGTAGATAAGAAACCCAATGATATACATCAAATCGCAATCATAATTGTGAGCACACACCGGCAACATGGCTTTCGTAAGACCAAATCCCTCCGCTTTGTAAAACATACATGAAGCTGAAGTTGATTTTACAACCATCCATGCATACACGATCCGCAATAAGCATAAAAAAATTGAAACATTTAAAGAACTCCAAAATACCATTTCCACAAGAACCGAAGAAGAACACCGTGCATTGATTGATCAAGACTTGCTTGCATCCGTAAAGCCATGATTAGATTCTAATACACAACTCACATTTTTAACAAGCCGGATGGAAGAACACATAGAAGAAGATCTATAAGCTCCGCACACCATTACTTTTCACAACAGAATTTACAGAGGGCCGTAATAAAGAATTGTTGTACCCGAATTATGTTTCGCCTCGACTTTGAAGTTAAGATGATACCTTGAACTTGAATACCATGAATAAGTTCATACCATGAAGACTCTAAGTTTCTCATATGGTAAAGCATTGCAATTTAGCACTTCGAAAAGCTTGGAGTGGTAGGAAGGAGAACGTGGAAAATGCACACAGAGAAGATCGCCCGATATTCGGGACCGCAAAGGAGTGAATATAAGACGATAGTCCATGAGTAAATATTTGATTCATCAAGGTGGATCGCCAAGCCACCGACCTTGAGGTCTTCAAAATCCTAATCCCGTGATTGCATAACACATATCCGTATGATAATCACAAAATAGAGCAAGCAAAGATAAAATGACCGCCAAAATCATGGAACAACATGTTGAGAAGAAAAATTAGAGCCGAGTTTTGTCGTAGTCAAGATATGTTCCGCGTAAGCTCCAGCTCCATTGCGGTGGAGTTACAATGATCCGCTTGTCATGGAAAAAAAAAAAAAACGAAATGCAGACACAAAGAATCTATGCCCCAAAGACGAGCAACCTACATTCCAATCAAATGCAACATACCGGTAGTCGGTGAGGACCCCGCCATTGCATCAAGATCGTTTCGACCTATCTCCGGGGCCATGCCGCTCAACCCTAAACCCGTGATCGAAAAGCATTTGCCATTCTGAACCCTAACCCCAATTTCGAAAATCACTTGCCTGCATATTTTTGAAATTGCTATAATTATTATCTAAACATATATAAAGCATTTTCCTTTTTTCGGTCCGATCGTGTTCCAATTAACATGGGCTCCAACATGCCAAGGTGGCTCAAACATGCCGCTGCTAGGATTTTGAGTCACTATAATTTTGAAACCAAAGACAATGTGATAGTCGCCAAAGTGTGTCTTTCAAACAGATTGGGAATTCCTAACGAATCGGGCGGAATGCTTGTGGACCACTAGTAACGTGTTGGATATGAGTTTTTAACTCCTCCAATCTACAAAACATTTGAGCAAAAAGAGCATATAAGCTTCTTAAACATGATTTAAGCCATTACCTTGGTTCTAGGGTTGGGGAGTATTTCGTGAAGGAGGCCCGAAAGTATTTCCATTTTTCTTCATGTATTTCAACCAGATACCTGATATTTGAGCCTTTTAATAATGGTTGTTTTACGTGTCTCGAGGGCTAAAAATAAAAAGGCTTAGGTCATTTCAAGGATCCAATACGCATTAATGGGACCTCTAGGAACATTGGCTATGGATTTTGCATAGTACATATCTTGAATGAAGTGAGGGCGACGTCATCAAGGTATATTTGGAAGCGAGGCAACAGAATAATGGGGCAAGGAGTGAGGGCAAAAAACAATATTGAAGCAATGGTAATGGAATAAGTGTAAAAATGAGAAGGTGGAGTTTTGAGGGTTAAAAGTGTTTCACAAAGAGTGAAGGGTAATGGATATGAAAGAGATAGTGGCATGGGTTTTGACCACAATAGCAAAGGTGTAAAACTTTTAACATAAAAGGTATGGAGTATGAATTGAAATGGTGGAAATGGATGGCTTATGGTAGTATATATAGGAATAAAGAGAGAAATGGGCTAGGTAAAAATTCTCAAAGGGGGATATATGGCAATGTGGGCATAATGAAGGTGAAAATAGGAAAATGGCTAGGCTAAGAAGAGGCAAAGGTGAATATTTGGCAAAAGTGAGCATAGTGGAATAAAAATGGAATGTGGATAGGGAAGTGGAGAAAATGACTAGGGCTTAGAAGCCTTTCAAGCTTTAACTTCGAAACTTCAAATGAGCATCTTCCAATCTTCCTAACCCAGTGTCTTCTAGAACATGCCTTGACCAAATGTTTAACCTTAAATATAATACCTTTTATGAAGTTTGACCTTGAAGATGAATTTCTCTTGACCTTCCTACAAAGGTCTTCCAAACTCCGACCTAGTCTTAAAGCTTAGAGCAATAGTAGTTAGTGTGTTGCCCTTTGGGGGCAACAAGCCCCCATTCACCTTATATTGCATGTCTACATGAGGACTTGAACTTGAGACCTTTTTACGGCATCGATCAAGTGAACCAAACATTAACCTCAATCATCAACGCCAATAGACAATAATACATTTTAATATAGACCATGATGATATATAATATGACTCCTTGCACAAAGTTCATAAAACATTTGCCCATCACAACCCCTCCCTCCCTCCGGCCCCCAAAAAAAAAAAAAAAAAAAAAAATACAAGAAATTTAACACGCCCCTACTACAAGATTGTTCGAGTTTTAGCATGTTCTTACGGTGCAAGGCCCTGTGTTCAACATTCTATGTACTATATCCAAAATCTTAAAAAAACTCTAAGATTTCATCAAGATTTTCTTAGATTCCCTTAGATATTATGAAGATTCCCTTAGATTCAACTAGATTTTAAGAGATTCCCTTAGACTTGTAAATATCTTCCTAGATTCTCTTACAATTTATGAGATTTCCTTAGATTCCCTTTAATTCTCCTGGATTTCTTTACATTCTAGAAATTTCTAAAACATTCTAGAACTTTCTGGAACATTCTGAAACTTTCAAAACGTCCTAGAACTTTTTGGAAGTATTTGCCTATTTCCTTATTAGAATGTTATATTCCATTTTATCTTAATTAGGATATTACCCTTAAGTATATTTGAAACATAAATTATTCATAGAATTAATGCTTGGTCTAGTGGTTAGAATGGGGGGTTGGGGAATTAATGACTAGGGTTCGAATCCCCCCAATAACATAAAAAATTTTAAAAGCCTTTGCTTAAAATTTATTGAAAATACCAAGGCCCGAGCATGCAATGTGAGCCGTAGGATCTTGGACCAAGGATTATGATCAATCTGGACTGTAGGATCATGTAGGATATATCTAAAACAACGTGAGCCGTCGGATCTCGGACCGACGGTCAGGATCAGATCAATCTGGACCGTAGGACCGCGGTACACATATTATATGTAAACTCCCAGGCCATCTGGGCCGTAGGATACGTCCCAAACCCACGTGAGCCGTCGGATCTCGAACGGACGGCCGGATAAGCGCGACAAACATAAGAACATATATAGATCAGATATAGATCAGAAATAACCAGTTGTCCTTATATCTCATTCAACCCACCACATCATTATAAAGCTTGAGTACCCATAAAACATGTGCCCAATTCTTAAATCCATGCCATATACATGATATTGGGTATAATAAAACTAGCATCCAAAACACGATATATTTAAGATACTTTTAACAAACTAGACTAGTTTTAATATACCACTATTGTATGCATGAAACTATCTTATAAACCTTAGCTAGCTTTAAGAATCCATTATAGTTCCAATAACCAACATGGATAACCATGTCATAAATCACTATAATCTCAACAAACCACTATGGGATGTGGTTTTCTCCTATCAAATAAATTTGCATGAAAACCACATATACCATGGTTTTTAAGCATTTTTGATGCCTTTAATGTAATAGTTCATTTTGGGCTCCTTGTGCCAACCGATTCTCGAGACGAAAGTACTCCTCCCCACCTGGCCGCACCTTTGTCGCACCAAGGACGATATAAACCAATAAGTTGCGGTGGAAAACAAATGTTAGAAACATTGATAGTCAATAACCAAATTGGGCGGCGCCAATTTAAAATGCATACCGCCGCACACTCATGATCGTGCAAATTCTTTTCGATGTCCCGCTTTTCTCGTGAATGCTTGGGAAACTTAGCGTATGGCTTTGATGGTCGGAATTGGCTAAGCAAATATTTATTTCCAGACAGATGGCGAGCCGGCCCAAGGCTCGCAACATACATTAAGGTGACAAGACATTGCAACTCTCGAACTCTAGAGGTAGAAGTGTGTAGGAACTAACCCAAACACTACCGCCACCGCCTATTGTCTTCATGGCGATAGGCACTCATTGAGGCAACCGGTAATAAATATAGCTATCCAAGAAAGTCGGCCGGTCCGCCATCGGCCGAATGGGTCAAGGAATTTTTCATAATCTTCCTTTGGCCATTTCTTTGTATATCCGAAGTCGATCCAATGAAGCGGGCCAAGTGTTTACCACGCCCACGCACAAACCTCCCTGACTAACGGAAACACTTGAAAGGTTTGCCACCCTCCTCAACCGCCCAAGAAGATATTCGCCTACATTTTGTCAGAGGGATCCTGAAAGCTTTTCCTTCTCCATCTCTTTTTGCGCCCTTCTCGTCCCATCCATCGATGCTACTTTAACATAAGCATCGATTCTCTGCGGAATATGGGGTGAGCTTGCCTCAAGGCGCCCATGTCTTGAAAAGGAAGTTTCTTTCACTTCCCTTCATGTATCCGACAAGGGCCCGCCCATTGTTCCACCTTCTTTTCAGCTCTAGGGCTCACTTTCATGGTACGCCTCCCAAGGTAATCCTTGCTTCCCCTTCAGAATGTGGTGCCATCCTTGATCTCCTTCGCCAGCCTTTTGCGCATCTAGAGGATGCATGGACTTTAATGGGCGACAGGAATTGTTGGTGAAAAAGTCTAAGCCTATCTTTTCACTTCAATTTTTCTCCTTCGCGCCCTTCAACCGCCTTCGAGAATAACCGGGCAACTTCGTGCACAAATTCCACCCACTCGCTATCAAGATATACAAAGTAGTCGTAGTCACACATAGTTGACTTCTTAATCGCTTGCGCCACAAAGTTTTTCAATCCTTTGATGACGCCGTATAGCATTAGGGATAAGGCGACATCATCTTAATTTGTTGGTGACTAGTTTACCCAATTGGCGCCTAATTTCGTGATCATCCAAATCAGGGAGACCATAAGCGCTTCACTTCGGAACGCAGCCCCAAATTGGGCGAAGGCCAATTTGCACTGTTCTCGAAATTAAGTCACCAATTTGAAAAGAGTGTCAACAAATTCAAATTGGGCTGCTTCAATTCTCAACTAGTGGATAGCAATCTAACCCGTCAGAAATAATGGCGGTAGTGCACTCACGTATAAGCTCCACCGACGGAGTGCCCGCTTTCTCTCTTCTTAGGCTTCCCCCGTGAGAATGCCCATCGTTACGAAGGCTGTCAATTTCTTCCAAGAATACTTCTTCGTATAGTCTTCTTTTGTTATGTCATTATTCTCCGGGCCGACACCGAACGCAGCCTGATTGCTGCGGAGATTTCCGCCAGACTTCTGCAAGATTTCTTTGGCATAGAAAAGAATATCGTTCTCGCCAAGTGCTTTCCTTTCAGAGGCTATGCCAAAGCTTGTGTGACAAGCAGCTTGAGCAACCGTGGTCGTATGGTTGCCATTTACAATCCAAAATTCTCGCATTTTTGTGTCCTCCGCCTTCTTCCACTTAATTGCTCGCCATGTCTGTGGATCGAACGACACCGACATCGCCATTGTGGAGGGTGCATCCGATGGTCGATAAACGATTCGTAGAGAGTGTCCAAGTGTTCGGACTTATGACCCTACAAGTCATATTTGCTCGGCTTTATGCATCTTGAACACATCGACTTCAATCTCAAGCCCACCCCCGTGCAGGGTAGATCTCTCCATGTGCTTGATGCTTGCTATGGCGCCTGCAGGACAACTCATGTCCGCTTCTCCCGCGGTGACGCCGCCACCGTGATGGAGTGAACTTCACGACTGGCCGGCTACTCTCCTGTTCTTTCTTCGGGATGAATAAGCAGATAAGGACTCCTCTCCGAACTATTTGGGCTCAGAAGATGTCCTGCTTGCGCCTCTTGGACGGGATTACACCCAAATCTTTTTTCCTCTCAGGCTTAGAGGGTTCCTCTTCAGACGGCCGGGTCCTCTTCTGCACTCACCCTCGAGCTTACCTTGATATTCTCTTCATTCCACCGAATACAAGTTTAGTGGCAGCTTTACGGTGAATAGTCAGAGTGTGTGTCGCCTTCTTTGCTTTGCCCTGCCTCCATGAGCGCCCCCGCGCTTGGCCGGGTCTCACCTTTCTTGTATGACTTAAGCCACTTAGTATCGTATACTTTAGGTCGGTTTTTGCTCTGATACTCCGTGAACAGTGCTTTCGACCTGTTCTGTTTGTGTTCTAATATCCACTGCCTGACAGCGTAGTAGCCATCCAAGATATCGGGCCTGATTTGATGCCCGAGCTTCTAAACTTTCATATGAGTTAGCGCCCATCCTTTTCTGAGCGCAAGAATGGGCTTTCCTTTTATACTTACGCTCATCATACATGGCTCGCACTTAGAAAGTGGAACTTTATAATGGGACGAAAAGTCCGATCTACTTGTCTTCAACATCGATGAGGAAGTCATCCTTGTTCTCAGGCGAGACCTCCGTGTCGATGACGATACCCGCCGAATTCATTTTTCCTGCCCCTATCTTGCCAAAGAAAAGCAAAAGATCCTTGAGGTGGTTTGTCTGGGACCTAGGATGAATATTCCCTATCTCTATGCACTGCACTCCATTCCTCAAAGAACCGGCAAAATTTCATGGGGCACTACCGATGCCAAAGAAACAGCTTCTTTTTCTTCTTATGTTCTTGCATCCTCTCTTGCAATAGCTCTCTCGAATTTGGGTCCTGGCATCGAACCCAAGTACCGCTTTGTTCGAGACCATATTAATTCCTGCAGAACGGAAAGTAGTGTTAGTACTTGGGAGACATGGCTTGCATCCTAGAGGACAAATTGGGCGCCCGCCCAATTTGGCCGGATCCATACGCACACCAAATTGGGCTGGTCAATTTTATCACGCCGCCAACTCATGGTGAGACTTGGCGCCGAGGAGAAGGTTGCATCATAGTGGGCAATTTGGGCCGCCTAATTTGGTCGGATCCCACAAGACACCAAATTGGGCGCCCGCCCAATTTATCGGCCAACTCATGGTGAGCCTTCCTAATGAGGAGAAGGTTAAAAGATAGTGGCCACTTCCTACCGCCTAATTTGGTCGGATCCTTTACGCGACACCAAATTGGGCGCCCGCCCACCACTCTCCCAAGTCTACCATCCAAGGAAGTCGGTCAAGATTTCTATCAAGTAAATTGGGGCCCGCCCAATTTGGTGTGAGGGAGAGGTTCGCTTCACGCGCCTTTGAGCATAGTTAAGATACCCCGCGTGGATGGAAGGGTAGCCCACTGTGAGAAAAAGGCCAATGTTGTGCAAAATGAAAGCCCCTGGGAGGCAATTGGGTGCCCTATGAAGTTCTCGCATTACCGTGTATGCATTTGTGGGGACCAAGGAGGCATCTAGAAGATGTTAATTTGTCGTGCACGCCAATTTCCTCCTAGCAAAAGTGGGATACTCAATCGCAAAGCGCCAAGTTTATATTTGGATAGTAGTCCAGCCTTACCTTTTGCCTCCCCGTGGTGGGCGCAGATGCCATCAACCGCTAAGATTCGCTGGTGTACGATGTTCCCCAGCGATAGGACAATGAACCGAGGAAGGCGCCAATGATGGCGCATATGCCTAAGAAACCCAAGGCGCTAAGTGCTCGATCCGCCGACAAACCGGTTCTTGGAGTATAGTGCGCCACAGGATGGGATGAGAATGACTTTCCGTGGAAAGGAATATGAAGGCGACAAAGTGTTAAGCTGGAGCGTAAAGCCAAGGAAGCACGTAATTTTCTAAACCGCAATGAGGAGAATGAGGGGCTTTTAAAGGGTTATGGACCTTGCATGAGCCGAAGACAAGTGTCTTGCATGTGAGAGTTTGGACTTTTCAAATAAAAATGGATCGTTGATGGGTTCGAGTGTGAGTAATTAATTGTGGACCTTATTAGTAATTGCACGGAGATGTCACGCACGTGTCGCACGTGCTTTAGGCGGGAAGTTGTGTTTCAAATTCCGGGCCGGACATATTACTTCGAAATTAGTTTAACTTCCAAAATAGGGGGGAAATTACATTCAAATTTTGGGGGGAATTTGTGTTTATATGTAAATGCGCTTCAGACCTTTTTTTTTTTCTGGCACTGCTTTTCTTCAAGACGCAAACATCTTCTCTTCTTCGCTTCAAGACGCACTGCTTTTCTTCGCTTCATACTCATGGCCACGAAATCTCCAAAGGTTTGTGCTGCTCCTCAGTTTTATTCGCCATAGCTCCATGTGTAATTGCTGCAAATGTAATCTGAAGGGATGTAATCATTCACGCCTTTCCATTCACGGCTCTTCAATCGCACCTCTTCAAGCACGCCTGTTCATTCACACCTCTTCACCCACGCCTGTTCATTCACACCTCTCCATTCACGCCTTCTCGATGGCGCCTGTTCATTTACTCCTCATCATTCACCGGTGTTGTAGTTCGGTCACATTTTTGAAGTTTGGACTTCGACATCTACTGTGACATTAACATAAACTCTAAGTTTCGATGCAGTCTCCATGCTCGTTTGTTTGCCCCCAAGAACTACCCTGATAAGTCCACTCTTGTTTGTAGTCAGGCCCTTCCAATGCTCGATTGTATTTGTTTTGGTAGCTCATTGATGGATTCCACTTGTCAGGCCCTTCCAATGCTCGATTGTATTTGGTTTGGTAGCTCAATGATGGATTCCACTTAGGTGTGCACTCCAACCCTCCCCCTTTCAATCGAAGGGGGTTCTTTTAGTGACTGCCTACTTTACAGCTCTTCTACAACCACGAGCATATTGGGCGGGCGCCCTATTTGTAAGCGGTCATGGCCTGTTCAGAGCGAGAACCTTTATTTGTACCCATTGTGAGACTGAAGTCATCAATACTAACCATCTATAAGCGCCTCATTCGGTTGAAGTATCTCAAGTTGTGCCTATTGTGCCTATTCTCAAGTTGTCACTCGAATGTGTCTTCTCTATGGCAGCTAATTTGGGTGGGCGCCGAGTCTCCGCTTTCTTTTACGCTTTACAACCACGACTAAATTGGGGGCGCCCACTTTGTCCCATGGCCATGGCCTCGCTCCCTACGTAACTAACTCCGCTCTCAAATAATACTAACCTTATGTAAGCTTTATTCGGGCTTCAAATTGGCGAACCGCCCAATTTGCAACAAGGGGAATCTAAAGACCTCATATGTAAAAAAAGAGCACCAGCCCAATTTCATTTTATGTGGTAACCATTGAATGGTCATCCCCCATGTCCTTTGCATTGCTTCCTTACTTGATGTTAACACCACCAAATCCTTGTGCAAAGTTGTGTATCTCTTCCTTAATGAACATCTAGTAGCAAAGGGAGTTGTGGGGCAAATGACACAATGCCACTTCAAGGAGATATCGAATGGAGTAGTGAGCGAGGTGTGGAGGAAGTGTTCAAGGCCACCATACCCTTCCTTGGCCAACTCCCAGATGCAAACACAACAGCGTAAGCCGTGGGCTCATTCATTCTTCCGAGAAGCGTTTAAGACGCCGCGAGTCGCCTCGCTAATGACGCCCCAAAGAAAGACAAATGGACAGAGGTGGGAAAGGAGATACAACCGGCCGACAAGATATACCCTTCTTGAAAGGATTGTGAGATATGGCACTCCCCGCACTCCATTATCGCCTTCTAAAAGGATTCATTTTCTTTCACGGCCCCGGCGATGCGCTTTGTGACCGCCTGGTTTTGGGTATGTGGGAGTATCCAGAATCTAAAGGTTTCCTCCCTTTTCTAAAGTGAACATCCGCCGTGATTGCTTGCAGCCGCCAAAACCGGGGATGCTCGTGAGATGGAGCAATGACCTCGCCTTTTGTTGATGGAGTAAAGCTATCAAGATATTGACCGCAAAGACCGCAAGAGGAAGCAGATCAGGTCCAGCCGTGGAGCTCAGAGCATCAATAACCCAAATTATGAGAAACGACGTTACACTTTTCATTCCTATACAGCCTCGTGAAGGTTAAGGCCACCAAAGCTTGCTCGGGCCACCACCGCACGTTATCCCCGCCATGTGGAGGACCCCCGTTGCAAGAATAGGTGTTAAGGCCAAGTTCTCTACTTAATCAAGTTGTTAACATGCTTAAAGGAATTCCTTGCCATGAAATCAAGTGATAGGGTTACTTTTGTTTATGACATGTTCGCCAACAACATGAAAGGTCAAGAGTGGGACGACTAGTGCCGCAGGGAATCTCGCTGGTAAAGGGCGCGGGTACCTTGGTCTGGATCTCAAAGTCGCCTATCTGGAAATGGAAGGCCCAATATCTTGAGGGTGCACGCAAGGCCAACATGGTAACCGCGGGCACCTTTGAAGCCTCGCCCTCGACCGGCATGTGAGGCCGCGGTTTTCCATGTTTGTGAGGGAGAACGGTGAATCCTTGCCCCACCGCAAGAGGGAGAAACGAGGAGGGGATAAGAGAGAATGTCGAAGTTGCCTCGTAATGTTTATTTAAGTCCAAAGATTCTAGAAGAGGTTAATGCAGAGGTTGTGGCATTGATCGGCAAGAAGGTATCACCGATGTGTTTCCATAGAACGTGGAGGCGAGCTTCCCGGACGCCAAGATCGCGAAAGAAAATTGCATTCTCCAAATGCGATACATGTGAGGTGATCCGCACGGGTTATCAAGACCAAAGATGAAGGGAGAGGAGGATGTTGCATGATGAAAGAAGAGCGTGATAGACCGGAGCAGCCTCGTGGTCGCACACAAAGATCGGGCCGTGGAGATTATACTCCCACGTATCCCGCCAATATCTTTGTATTATTCACGCACAAAATGGATCAAGCCAAAACAATGATTCCAAAATTGCAACAACTCGGAAGTCTCTCTCGAGACTTGACAAGCTCAAAACGACATTGACAGTGCATTGACTCATGGTCATGGGAATGGATCCTATGGAAACTTTGCCCTTGACTTATGGCCAGATGACTCTAACTTCCATGTAGATTCTTTGAATAGCATCTTGAAGAGACTAGAGATGGGGCACGAGTATGCAGGAGGCCACCTGCCAATGCCTCGAATCATCTGCTCCAAAATGGGTCTCCTCATTATGAGAGACACCATGGCCTTTGGAGTCAAAGTTGTCACTATCCAATACCAAAGATAATTTAATTTGCCACAAAAGAGGGACCATCATTGAAGCCTCTCCCAAGGATACTTTATTTGCAACTGGACAACGCATCTGGACAGAACAAGAATAGGTACGTCTTCTCCTATCTTTCTTACCTAGTATATCTTGGTGTGTTTGAAGAGATTGAGCTAGGGTTCATGATGCCCCACATACACATGATGATATCGATGCCTTGTTTGGTAACTTCTACATCTTTAAAGAAGGCCGAGGTGCTCACAATGCCGTAACCATCAGATGAATTCCACAAATGCAACTTGAATACACTTGTGCCCAATGTTGTTGACAAAGTTCCTGATTGGAAGGATTTTATAGAAGGCTACATACCGTGATGGGGATGATAGATTGACAAAAGTCATACCACCCTCTAACTTTCGATTCGGGCTATGAATGGTGATTGGCCACCATGTATTATAAAAACTCGACCCACTTTACTTGGATTGGTTGCCTCACGGGTGGAATAAAGATGTGGAAAGAAAAAGAGGACTGAAGCCCATGATGCCAGCTTGATACCCTAAGCCGCTTCCTCCCAAGAAATCTATGGAAGGACCTTGGAATCGTCGAAACAAGATCCACAAGCATATATTGCATTGGGTTGCTTGTTCAACTAGTGACAAGGGTGCTCCGTAAACCGCCAAGTACTACTATGACATTTCACGCCCACGATTGAATATTGATGAAACTCGCAAGAACTGAACATCAAGCAAAGTGATTTAAGGCACTTATAATGACTTCGCCACATACTAGGGGTGAAGCACAAGCTCCACCTCATGTAGTTGTAGTGGTGGAGCCAATTGTTACTATCACTCCTCCTTATGTCGGCCCCGAAGGACAAAACTGCACTCGAATTCAATCCATACAAAGATTTGAAGAAAGGTATGTTTATTATGGCACGCCTCGATGATTTGTTGTGCTTCCAACTTGGGTGGGCCTAGCTAATGAGGACCCACAAATGGATGATAAGAAGGAGAACTTTGAGACTATTCTCGTGACTTGGTGGGAGCCAATCCCGCTGAGGAACTGAAGTCTACCCAGCCTAATTATGCCAATTGCCGGAAGAAGAGATGGAGGCCAACGATCGCAAGTGGCCACATAGAAGTGGAGACTATAGACTACGCTTTGGGAGCCATCAAACAAGAAGAAGATACCTAATACTATTAAGATACTCGCGGCATGCCGCCGAGGCATATGCAAAGACTCGTAGGGATGTCAACTAGTGTATGAAAACGAAGTCATTCATCCAAGTGTACTAAAAAATGGTCCATAAATTCAGGTATTGTCCATAATTAATGAAATTGTGCTTAAATACTTGTAGGTGAGTGTCAGTTCCACATTCTGCCCGTGGTAATTGAAGGAAGGAGGCCTTGGCTGACATGAGGACCATCTTAGTCTTGGCCAGGTTGACACACATGTCAGTGGCTTGGCATAATGTGTCTAGTGCATTGAGATGGTGTTGCATGTGGTAGCTCTTAAGCTCTAAAAAATCGCCAAAAAGGCTATTTTTGGACATTTGCCTTATTTTTCACTAATGTTGAGTAGGATCAATTAGAATGGTGCCAATAAAATATCGCCACCTTGTTCATTTAAAAATTTCTCCCTCCACTCATAAGTTAGCCTACGCCACTAAAATGATGGATTCTTGATTCGCCCCCATGTGAATTTTATTCTGGTAATTATTCTGGCTCCGCTTTAACCCCTAAGAATCATGTAAAATTAATACTTAATTTATTCTTGGTGAGTTTTTTTGAATTGCCGCTTCTGTGAAGAGGTCACATCATCAACATATATTAGCTGCATAGTGATCTGGTGCAAAAGTTGAGCTCCATTGTCCCCATTGTCAGCAAGCTAACTCTCCAACTGATCAATGTAGAGTGCAAAAAATGTCGGAGAGAGACGACATCCCTAGCGAAAAATGAAGAAAATAAAGTGGTAAAATGATAAACGACACCAAGATTCTGAATTGCAGAGCCTATTGCACAAAGAAATGGGCAAATGGACGTAAGTGATTTTCTGGTGAGATTTAGAAAGTTTTGCAGATTTTCATTTCAGGCCAAAGCAGTCAAATTCATGAGGAGGCATGGGAAAGAGCAAATCCGACATGCGTCACAAGACCTTAATCCAAAGCCGACATGGGTCATAGTGTTTGATATTAAGTCTGACATAAACAGGGATAAGAGCTTAAATCCCGCTTAACATAGAAGCCAAACATGGCAGAGTTTATGGAGTTTAGATTCAGACATGAATAGAAGGTAAAAACCCTTTTGAAACTCAAAGATGGCATAAAACAAAGCTTTGAGTCAAATCCTACAATACATGGCTCGAATTCAAGTTCTGTCGATCTTTGGCAGAGGAGACTGGCAATTTCGGAAGGGGCTCTAAAGATTCTTGCATTCCAGGAAGCTCGATTTTGCAGCAACTACATTGTAGATATTAGATATTGGTTCTGCATTGTAGGTATCAAATATGAGATACTGATAAGCAAAGGACAACACTAGATATTAGCTGATTCTTTGGCTTCACTTGCTTCAATGTCCGAGTTTAGACACACGATTTTTCTTTACATTCCTAGAAACAGAAAGGCAAAAGGGATCTTTGCACACTGAGTCCCAACCTAGAATCATTCTTAGCTTTAGATATGAAAACCATGCTGCCTAGAATCATCTGTAGTCTAATGAAAATTGAGCAAACAAGGGTAAAAATAGAAGGGGCAACTAGGCAAATGGGATTTTAGCCCCCAATCTAGCGAAAAAGAGCAATGTTTCCACATACCTATGCAAGAGTGAAACAAGAAACCTACATACCTGCACAAACTTCAGTTCACAGCCGGATTTCGGCAATTTCATGTGCCTCGCTACACATTAGATCTAGATCGAATTCAAGGTCGGATTTATGCGACCAGACCAAAGTCCTACATGTTCACATGTCACCAAATTTGGACGAAGGTCCAATTTCATTCCACAAAAGTTACACAAATAGAAAGTATTTCTACTAAAAGTTGGAAAAATAGAATGTACTGCCACAAAAGTTGAAAAAATAGAAAATATTGCCACATAAATAAATTTATCACATATTTAAGAATGGCCATGCTCAAAAACTCTAAATTTAGAATACCCAATGTATAAGAATAGGCAAACCCTAATATCATATAATATATGCTTTTGGCAACAAAAAAGCCCTTTTGGCAACCCTAAAAAGTTATACACTTCCAACCTAAAGAATTTAGGCCCTGATTCCCACTTTTCATGATTATTCGTATGGATACAACTATGTGAATCCCCCTGGTGTAAAAGACGACACAAACCATTCACATCTAACATATAAAAATTAAATCCCCCAACACATAACAACCAACACATAACAACCATTGACATTAACAACCAACACATAACTACTATTGACATTAATTAACACAACCATTGGGTCCAACACATTTAAATTAAAATCCCCCTTAAACCCCCTTTGGTTTGGGTGCATATTCACACGGGGGGTGACTCCGGGCAACGAGAGCTGTTGGATAGGCATATTCACCCCTTATTCCTTAATATATACCGTACGTAAAGTTCCTCGTTTGTGGGGTATGCAAGTACAAATTTTGCTATACTGTATAACAAGATTTGCAAAATACTATAAGATTTCAAGCGGAATACTATATGGTGTTGATTTCGTACGTGCACAATACAATTATGAGGGCTCTCGCTGCCCTACGTCACCCCCCGTGTGAATATGCACCCAAACCAAAGGGGGTTTAAGGGGGATTTTAATTTAAATGTGTTGGACCCAATGGTTGTGTTAATTAATGTCAATAGTAGTTATGTGTTGGTTGTTAATGTCAATGGTTGTTATGTGTTGGTTGTTATGTGTTGGGGATTTAATTTTTTATGTTAGTTAGATGAATGGTTTGGTTTGCAAAATTTTTTTGCCTCCGGGGCCTTAGGGACGCTTTTCACCATTTGCGGTGTGACAAAATTTTTAGAATTCAAACCAGAAAAAAAACTAGAATTCATTTGAGGCTTTCATCACTTGTAGCTTTTGAATTTGATCACAATAAAACAAATAGAACATAAGTAAAAGTTACCATAAAGATAGAGCATATTGATCCCATTATTCTAAAAATCATAAAGTTTGCAACACAAAGAAAACCCCCTATTATTATGCTACATATTGTTACTTCCACTACAACTATTTCTCTTTTTTTTTTTTTTTTTTTTTTTTGAAGGCAAGATATTTTAATTTATAATAAATATGGTATACAACCTTATTTATAAGCCTCTTGAAGGCTAGATGGAAAAAAATTGCACCACACCCAAAAAACAGGTGAGAGTGAGGCACTGACTAACTTAGTACTAAAATTAAAGTAGCTCTACATCTTCTTTGCCTCATCTGATACTATTAGCGGACTCACGTCCAGCCTTCTTCTCAAAGACCAAGCAAATACTAAAGGAGCAAGTCTCCATCATTTCCACCCATTAGATTTTTGTCTCCTCCTCCCCTCCAGATTCGGGTGTCAAAAATCCCTTATGGATTGAATAGAATTAAAAAGGGAGCCTTAGATTAGGAGCTAAACCAGATGCATGTTCTTCCAATTCAAATGAAAACCGAAGGACCGTATAAGAGCTAGTCCATGGCCATTACAAGCTCCTACTCAAAGATGCAAGCACAAAAAAGAGTTGAGGTAGCAAACTTCATCCTTGAAATAACTTGGACTGGACTACCATCCTCCATAGCTAAACTAGAAGTTTTCCTCCATCTTTCTGTCTTCCTACTATGAAGGAAAGGCAAATATTAGCCAAATGCAATAGTAATTCAAAAAATCCAGTTCATTACTATGAAGGATTCTCATTGAATAAAGGGTAAATACATTGTCAAGACTGCACCTCTCTACATGAAGATAAGCCCCAAAATCCGGATACCAAATCCTCTTTCTTCATTCCAACTTGGAACATAAACGTGAAAAAGAAAGAAAATAGAACCCCTCTTCCCCTTACACAATGATACATTGTTTATCAATCTATATGATTTTGGATGCTCCATCTCTAGCTTAAAGGTAATGCATGATTCACCTGATGGATATGGTTCAATTAAAGTTCAAAACCTACAATACAAATGCATTCTTGTGGCCAAAAAAATTGGTTTAGAATTTTTTGCGGACATGGAAAATTGGAATAATCCGCTTTGTGCATAAGAATCCGTTTGTTGACCTTAGCTAAATTATTTTATGAACAATCCCGAAGTCTAAGGAATATCCAGCAAGTTGGTAAAATAGAAGGGCCTAAACTTAAATGGGATTTTAGCCCAAATCTTAGGAAGGAAACAAAAGGGGGTTTTCCACACACTACATTCTAGAATGAAACAAGAAACCAATACCTTGTAAAAAGAACATTATGCTAAATTCGAAGAAACATTAAAAACAAATACCTTTGTAAGTGTGAGCAAAATCCATCTCGTCAAAGTAGTAATGTTCACATGTCAATAAGAATCAAGAGGGCAATTTCATGCACAAAAGTGCACATGCAAATAGAAAGCATTGCTACTAACAGTTGAAAAATGCATATACATGCACATGAACATGAACATGCACATGCACACACATAAAAATGCATGTGCACATATTTAGCATACCAATCATTGCCTAAAAGTTCATGCACAAACACATGTAGAGAAAGAAAACAAATTTAGATTGTTATAAACCAACTAAAAATCACGGCCCATAAATATATGATTTCTAGAAATACTATTTAGTAACCCTCAAAAAGTTACAACAACGAAATCATAGAAAAACCATGTGAACTTTTCATGATTAAAAATCTACAAAATGTAACCCCCGGTTGTTATTGTGCTACATATTCTAGATGGATACGGTCAAGTTCCATGAACTTTGAGTGTTAGTCTAGTATGCACATATTCATGAATAGATAAACTTGAGCATCCATGCATCCATTGACTTTCTCATCATAATGTTGACCTCTTGAATTAGTTTATCATATCATATTCTAGATGTTTAATTGAGCATCACATTTTGGAACTTAGAGTTCACTTATAGCATCTAACTTTATTATTTTTGGACTCCATGGGGTTTTCCTACATAGTTCTTTTGGGGTTATGACATGCTTTCCTCTAGAAATAGGTTCAAATCCTACTCTTTCATTGCACAAACTTGTGATGAGGTAGGTTTTTGCTCCTCTTTTCCTTTGAATAACGTGATGAAGCAATAAAATGCAAATTTATTACTTGGGATAACATAGTTCTAAGAACTTCAACAAAGATCCAGTTACATAATAAAAGACATTTGCTCCAAGGATTTCATCGAGAAATTGCTAGTTGAATGGATAGCAAAATTTATAGAGTAGTTTGTGCTCAGGCTTGGAAGCTCCACAGTTGGTCAGTGGCCCTCTGGTCGGCCTGCAAATATGCAGCACAAAGCTATGGTTATTAGTCACGTTTGCTACATTCTAATATACAGTGTTTCAGTCTTGAGGAAAGCAATAGTAAAAGGAAGAAGATACAACCATAGTTACATCATAATTTGCTTCGATGCTGTAGAAAATTGGGGGAGGAAAAAACGGGAAGATATCTCCATCAAGCCAAGGAAATTCCTGCGGGTGGCTACTGCTCTCAGATTTTGTCAACTGCCCAAAGCCAATGCCTGAGACTAGAAGTCGTCTGTGTGCAGAAGCTAGTGTACTGGAAGAATGAACTGCAACATCACAGAATGGGCATAAGAGTGATCTGTGTTCGATACAGAAGAAGAGGCCCGTGCTAACCTGCAGTAAAAACGCTGAGAACGCTACGAAAAACACCCTCAAACGCTCAGAGGGAGGCATACATAGAGCAAACCTGACAGGTGTCGCATTTTCGTAGCAGCTCCTGCTGGATGAGGCTGACCCTTTCATGCTTGCACGCCAGATTATTGGCAGAATGGATCGTTGAATCACAGCCATCACAGAGGGCTACATTTTCTGAGCAGCACATGATTGTTGCTGCAGTGGACTCGCAAAAGGCGCACCGGATCTTCGCCATCTTTGCAGATCCTGCCATGCTCTGTTTCCAATCTCTAGGAACTTTGAGGAGCCCTTAGCAGCCTTAAGGCTTGTGTTTAGCCAAGCCTTAAGACTCGCTTTCACAGGTGCTGTAGTATTACATGCACCTGTAGGGCTGCATCATCTGGCCCTCAGGTCTTGCCACCGGCATACCGGCTCGTGCCCGTGGCAGGTTCCTGGCATGGGACCAGATGATGCCCCCATGCCTCATCATCATTTGTTGTCATTTTCATTGTGCACCCGAGCAACTGTTGAGAGTTATTTGCCTCACTGTACTTAGGATTTTTTTGCTTCATTGTCATTGTCCTCGTGACTTTGATGAGCACTTGTTGAGAGTTCTTACACTTCCAATATTCTACTCATTTGTTCAGCAACCCCATTACAATATGCTGCCATGAAATTGTCAGACGCTAGACTTGCAACTTGTTCTTGGGATTCTCAGGTATTTGGATATGGAAACTAGGTATTTAGATATAGGAACTGATCAGTTTACTTGCACCATACTATATTACTCCTAGAATTCTTCACGACTCTTATTGCATCCTTTTGTGTACGAGTCCTTGTCAAGTTGCTCTGGATGTTCTACAGTGTGTATTGGTCCTGTTGCCTGATATAAATAAATGAACCACCAAAGCATCAATAATTAATCTCTATTCGTGTTTAAGTGACATTGACATGAATATGAAGTTTACCATGTTATAGAAAATAAGAAACGCATATCCAACTATGACCCAAAGGATTAAATATTGTTTTAACCTTAAGATGACAACTTTGTGTTGTCATTAGTACTACATTGTCTTTGCTTCCTCTTCATATCCTATGTTATCTTTACTCTATCATGTTGGTCATATGACACAAAATCGCATGCATGCATTTAAATTAAACTTGAGTAGAACAAAATGCTATATTACCAACTATATCATAACATATATATGTTCTTATGTTTGTCCTCCTGAATCCGACCGTTGATCCGAGATCCTACGGCTCACGTGGCTTTGGGACGTATCCTACGGCCCAGATGGCTTGGGAGTTTGTGTCCGATTATATGTAAGCGATCCTACGGTCCAGGTTGATCTGATCCTGATCGTCGGTCCGAGATCCTATGGCTCACGTTGCTTTGAGACACATCCTACGGTGCACATGGCTTTGGGAATTATATGTAATCGATCCTACAGTCTAGGTTGATCCGATGATGATCGTCGATCTGAGATCTTACGGCTCAAGTGGCTTGGCACATATCTTACGGTGCACATGACTTTGGGAATTATATGTAATAGATCCTATGGCTCATGTTACTTTAATTATTGTCACGTGGTGAGATCTCGACCCTTGATCGGGTCCAAGATCCTACGGCCCAAGTTGAATGCTCATTCCTTAGGAAAAGGCTTTTAAAATTTTTATGTTGTATGGGGGATTCGAACCCTGGCCGTTGATCCCCCAGCCCCCCATTCTAACCACTAGACCAAGCATTAATTCTATGAACAATTTATGTTTTAGATATACTTAAGGGTAATGTTCCCATTAAGATAAAATAAACTATAACATTCTAGCTAGTTCAAGAAAGTTCTAGAATGTTCTGGAAGGCTCTAGAAAGTTCTAGAATCTTAGAAAGTTCTAGAACATAAGAGAATCTGGAGGGGTCTAAGAAAATTCTTCTGGAAAGTTCCAAATTGTTCTAATAAGTTTTAGAATGTAGGGGAATCTACGGGAATGTAAGGAAATCTAGGGAAATACTTCCAGTCCAGAAAGTTTCTAAAAAGTTCTAGAATGTAAAGGAATCCAGAAGAATCTAATAGAATCTAAGAAAATCTTATAAAATGTAAGAGAATCTAGGAAAATATTTACAAGCCTAAGGGAATCTCTTAAAATCTGGGGGATCTAAGGGAATCTTCATAAAATCTAAAGGAATCTAAGAAAATGTTGATGAAATCTTAGAGTATCTAGGGGAATCTTTATAGAATCTCTTTGAATCTCATGTAATATAAGGGAACCTAGGGCAATCTCATAAAGTCTAAAGGGATCTAAGGGAATCTAAGGGGATCTAGGGGGATCTTTATAGAATCTTGGAGAATCTACGCAAATCTAATAGAATCTAGAGGGAATCTTATAAAATTTAGAGGAATCTCCACGAAACCTCCAAGAGAACCTTGGTAGAATCTTAGAGAATCTATGAATTTAGAGTATTCTTAAAAGATTCTTTTAGAATGTAGGGCACGACAAGAACTTGCAGCATAGGAACATGCTAAAACTCGGACATGCACCGTAGGACGCATTAAATTTCTTGTATATGATATTCTTTTAATATTTAAACTGTTTTGATCTGGAAAGGTGCAATTTTCATGGTAGAAGTTGCTCTGATATATACATAAGGCAACATACAAGAATAAATAGATGTAGCTATACTATTGCAAGGTTTGATATGGTTCATATATGTGAAGAGAGAGCACGACATATGAGTTTCAACAAAGCCATAACACACATCTTTGCTTGCATAATACATCACAAAGATGCAATGCATAAGAGCAATTACCCAGCCAGGTTGAAGTTAAAATTCCATGAAGCCATTAAATTTGACAAAATTAAGATTCAAAGGCCTCATAGTCTTGCTAGAAGGGACAAAAAATGGACTACTTAAAGTAGGTCCTACAATGTCTTTATCTTGCTACAATTAAAATGTATAAGTTATTGTAACATAGGAATTTTATATGCTCTGTACTTTCTATAATGATATCCTTTGTTCAACATATATCAATATATGGTATTTCATCAATGATGAGGCTTTAGAATACATGTGTTCATCATCATTTAATAATTATGACAACCGATCTCATCCACTTTCGATTTGGTGTGATAGTTGATAATCCTTCCTTCCGGTAGAGTTAAACATCATGTCATGATTCAGGTGCGTGCTGGAAGGGACCTTGCATGAGACTATAAATTGTATTCATCGATGCGCGTTGAGCTGCGATATTAGCAATTCCAACTTCATGTTCTTAAGTTGCAGCGAACAATCCGGACTGGAACATATATTAACACACCTCTTTTGCTCCTTTGTTTCCTTCACCCTTCCCTATTGGGTATGTAATCCCTTGTGCATGTCCTCTCTCTCTCTCTATCTTAGGCTACACCCCGGAAGACATGCATATCACCTACATGCCTTCGATACCTTATGTCGAGCCACTGGAATGCGGGTCAATTTGGCCAAGACTAAGATACTGCTCCTCTCATCTTCAAGCCAGCTAAGGCTTCCCTATTCACTTATCAGAGGCAAAATGTGGAGGTAGCACCCACCTACAAGTGTCTTAGACATAAAGTTTTCAGCTACCACATACTAGGACAGTTCCACTCGGTTGGCAACAAGCTGGCAATGTATGCGATGCAGAATAACACTAATATATAGTTGTATGACTGGGCCCATTTTCATAGTTGTGTAATAGGTTTTTGCAGAATCTTCTCTTTTATATGGGTCGAAGTCTAGGGTCCGGTCATATCCCTTGCCACCTGGAATGACCTGACGCAGGTGGAGAAAGCCTTACTAGCTCAGGCACTTGGAAAGTCCCATATCAGATTCTTCTACATGAGATAGGTTTCTTACCTTTACAGAGTGGGAATGATTGTCTCCCCAACCTTGTTTCTATCATGTCCAAATTGATGCGCATGTCAGTAGCCTGACAAAATATGTCTAGGGTATCTAGATGGCGTTGCATATCTTTTGGAGAGTGGTCAATATCGTGACAAAAGTTGCCTGGTGATCTGGTGCAAAAATTGAGCTCTGACGCGTCCATTCTCTGCAAGTCAGCTTTCCAACTGATCAATGTAAATACCAAATAATATTTGAGAGAGAGGCATTCCTGCAGACCTTGATACTACAGTTGAATTGCCACAACTGCGCTATTTTTTCCACAGCTTTTCTCGAGGTACAGTGCCAAAAGCCTTGGCAAAGTCGATGAAGCAACAGTACAGGTCTTGCTGACCAGTAGTTTTGCAAACAAGAACTAACACTACTACAGAATGTACAATTTGCGACGTCAATAGCGACATCCTAGCAACATATCAGCGACGTCTGACGTCACATGCACACGCCCTAAGAACGTTTCCCGCACGTCGCAAAGGACGTCGCTGTGGATTCGTCGCAGTGCGACGTCGCGTCGCATATGCGACGTCATGGAAACGTCATTGACGTTGTAAAAACGTACATGATATGTCATTTTTACGTTGTAAACACGTTTCACATGCGACGTGATGGCAACGTCATTGACGTTGTAAAAACGTACATCATATGTGCGCCCAAAATATTTTTCTGCGACTCGAACCCCTAACTTCTCGGTAACAAACCTATGGCCTTACCAACACACCAATAACTCATATTGATATTTATTCTCTATTTATTCCTTAAGTCGTAATGACACGTCGCAGTTGCGACATCTCACGTCGCAATGATGTCCCATTTGCGACGTGACACGTTGCTCGTGCGACGTGGCACGTCGTGCTATGTAAGACACCATTGCGACGTCTAACTAGACGTTCCAACTGCGACGCGGGATGTTCTATCTGCGACGTCGTTTAAATTTTGTGCGACGTCATGGGAACGTACACGATTTTTGCGACGTGGACGTTTAATATACGTCGCAAACTGACGTCGCAAACAACCCATCCTCTAGTAGTGTAACTAGATAATAAAATGGTACTTAAAAGTTTGCTCTATTTCTTAAGATGCAATACAAACTACCCTGGTTGTAATGAAATGATTATCCAGAGCCTTCCTCTTCAAGGTTCGGTCTTGTTCTTACGCGCTGCCACCATAACCAGTCGCTATGCATGCTACAAGGTATGTGGATCATCTCTATTTGGTGCTTCATCCAAGAAGTCCATTGTGGGTATGTGGATTGTTGTTAGTTGATTCTTCGATGTATGATCTTCTTCTTATGAATGATGATGTAAGTTCTTGTTATGTTCCGTCCATTATATATTATGGAAAGATTCTCTCTAAAATAGTAGGTAAAATCCCTGGCCTAAAGGAGTAATGATGCATTTAGGTACTAGTTCTAGAGTACTTGAACCTATTCGGCAAGCCCACATGGGATCATTATGGATCCACATGTGATCACCATGGGCTCAAATGAGGTTGTGCCAAACTAGCTACGATGGGGAGATTGTGACTACAATACTCTCGCTAGTTGGGGATGCCATCGAGGGCAGGGTGGTTAGAGTCCCACTAATGAGTTGGAGATACTTGCCCCCATCCATACTGTGTCATGGCTTGTCAGGTTTATTTAGGTATCGATCTGATGTTCTTCTAAAGACACCTAAATCTTTGCTCAGTTGGGCATCAAGGGCCTACAAAGATGCCCCGGGCTATTCAAGTAGCATTATGGGGCTCGCACGGTGCTTTGGTTTCCAAGCTCAAGGTCTCACTCCTGATGTCTTTGGTTGATCTTATACTGACATGGTAGTAGAGGGGTGGAAGGAAGTGGATACTTAGCTGTTTGCATATAACTTGCCAACCAGGCAGTCATTCTCTTGCTTAGAAAAGGCCTCCGGACTCACTACCCAAAATCGCTCTTTAGATAGTATCTAATTTGTAAGCTAGGGCATATCATTAGCAGACTTAAAGTTAAGGTGATCTAACCCTCTTCTCTCTAGCTTACGTATGTTCTCTTTGGGTATTCTAGAGTTCGGATACATATTCTTCCCTTCCATGTGGCTAACCCATGTGTAAGGGCTCGGGTGGGTTTCAGTGGTATGAGCCATAAAGTCTTGCACCTTGGTCTCACACGCTAAATGGAGCTCCTCACGGACTGCCTCACCTTGAGTTTAGAGTAGCTGCTAAAGTCATCACAAGGGGTATTTAGATCAAACTTTGCCAAATTTTGCAAAATTTTGCCGAAGTTGTCGCCTAAACTTTGACAAAAAATTTCCTTTTTGAAAAAAATAGAATAAAAAAATGCGATTTTGATTAAAAAAAATCAAGGAACGAATCCTAGCAATAGAGTCCACAAAGCGGATTATTCCTTTTTAATTGTAAAATTTAAATTTATTGAGCTCCTCACTACCTTAAATGGCCATAACCCCTTTTTTTTTGGAAATTTCCATTTGTTTTCGTTACTTCAGTTCTTGTGCCATTGGGTTTCTTGAGTGAAAAGATATTAGCAAAACCTCTTAACGGCAGATTGTATGTCAAATGGGTCTCCTCCCTCCCTCCCTCCCTCTCCCTCCATTTCTGACAGTGTATAATTCTCGTTGAAGTCTCTCCCTTGCATTTCTCATGCCCTCTCATGATCCGAAATCTTTAATTTTTTCAATATATTTTAACATCATGTTAAAGTAGATTCTCTGCAGTAGTGAGAATCAAACCCCTGCTCCATAAGGTCGACCCTCGCGAACCAGCCCACGTCAAGTACTAAGGACAAGCATCAATTGTAACATAAATTGCTTTCTTATAATAATGTTAATTCATCGCTTAAATATATTTAAAGCCATTAAAATCACTACTCAAGTCAACCTAGCGTTGTGATATGAAACTATAACCTTCATTTGATGTGCGTTTGACGCAAGTTCTCAATTAATCATGAGTACCCAATTGCAAAATGTTTTTATTCAAATATAAGTAGGTTTAGCTCTTAGGAGAATGATCCCTTTGGTTGTACCTTTTATCATCACCTAAAGGTATATGTAAATATACATATGTTTAGGCCTCTTGCTTCTTGAGCCACTCCTTGTTAGACACAAAATGCCTTATTTGTCAGATGATGCATAACAATGCTGACACTCCTAGTTTTCATAAGTTATAACCTCATAGATCATATTATCATTATAATCCTTCCTATATAATTGTATTGCCTTTTCTGTTCTCATTTTTTTTCTTACTTACTTATTACGTGGAAGTGACACGTATGCAGATTTTAGCATTTTGCAATGGTCAAAAACCTAAGCAAGCTATTTTTTTGGGTTTATGTTTAAATGTTCTTCTTTACTTATTACATGGAAGCGACGCATGTGCTAAAATTAATTCAGCACATTTGTGGCGGATCGGGGTCTTTTCGAAACCCGTGCCTAGGTCTGATTCTGCTGTCAGAAATTTGCTTCCCAAGCCACGTGTGTTGAATGTCATAAATGAAAAAGACACATGTCATGATAATTCGCACTATCTCGAACGATGAAAAAAACACATGTCAACTTTGGACACTCATCATTATTGCACATAATCATTCAAAATCGATGTCATAAATGAAAAAGGCACACGTCATGATAATTCACACTATCTTGAATGACAAAAAAGGCACATGTCAATTTTGCGCACTCATCATTATTGCACATAATCATTCCAAACTGATGTCATAAATGAAAAAGGCATATGTCATGATAATTCACAAGATTCTGATGACAAAAAGACACGTCAATTTTGCACACTCATCATTATTGCACATATCATTCAAAATCGATGTTATAAATGAAAAAGGCATATCTCATGATTATATTAATGATATTTGATATTATTTACATGTTGCTTAAAATGCGAACACGTGGCAGAAGGAAGGCAATGACATATGTTGATTGTCGAGATAGACTTCGTTTCAACGATTGCCTATGAAGATATATACATTATATTTGGCTTAGAATGCAAACTGACACGTGTCGACTATCTAAAGTCGGGATGTTCGCGGTGGGGAGTCGAGAAAGAGAAATGTTTGTGGCGGCATAAATTTCTTTTGTAAATACAATTTTATTTTTGACGATTACATACCAAGCCTTCATATCTGATATATGATTTTTGACATATGATATTCACAACACTTTAATATTTTTACATGACTTTGTAGTCATATTGTCATGAGATAGTGGTCATCATCTCCATAACATTGGGACATTCTCTTGTCACGTGATGTTTCAAAATAATTTTGATTTTATTATCATATGATATCCTCCAACCATGCCGCCAAGGTATATTATCACAACCACTTGTAAAATAATTTTGATTTTATTATCATATGATATCCTCCAACCATGCCGCCAAGGTATATTATCACAACCACTTGTAAACCAGGTAACTTCTGAATCTCTACACCTTGTTGTTGTACTAATAATTGAGCCACAACTTATCATACAACATTCCAGATCATAATATTGTCAATCTCAAGTCACACTACCAAATATCTTTTCGAAATGCTAGGGTAGGCCACATTTCTCCTTATTATCATCATTCTTACATCCTATAACTTTCCTATGACTTTCCTGTCCTATGTGGCAGGTTGTTAGTGCCAACTGCCCTAGCTAGTGCCATCCGGCAAAGGTTCGTGCCTATACATTACAAAATGACTTCTCTAGAAACATCCGGCCAGAGCTTTATGGTCGTAATCATCCGATGGACATCTTGCAATTTAGCTACCGCTTGGTTAGACGATAAAATGCAGCCTAATCGCCCCTCGGCTATGCCCATCGATCTCAAGAAGGTACCCTCCAGCCTTTTTTTATTCTCAATTCATAGATCCGGCAGATAAATTATAAGAATCGTCTTCTTGAAAGTAGAAAAAACAGAGGAAAATTTTAGGTAAGTTTGTTTTTTCTTGTTTCGATGCAGAGCATGACGCAGGTTTACAGAAAAGGAAGATCAAGAGAAGGATTGTTTGATTCTGTGCCGGATGGACAATCTAGACAAATTGTTCATGCCTAAGTCCAAATAATCCCAAGCAAGGCAAATCTGGCAATCAAAGGGCCGAAGCAATTGCAGAAGCTCATCGCCTTAGTGTGAAGCAGAGGCGCAATCTTACTTAGGTTCTGCTACTCGAAAAGCTGAAGCTAAAGCATTTCGCCAACGAGTGGGCCCGCCCTGTTTCTGCCTAATCTTGAATGACTCAATCCTTCTTTTCCAAGGTTCAATCCGTCGCTGACCTTGCCAAACTGGCCGGAAATGTTAAGGATCAAAAGCAGTTGGTGAAGATCCGGTGAAGATCAATGAAAATCAAGAGCAATCGATGAAGCTCCCATCTTCCTTGTTGTAGGGGAAAGCAAATCGGTCCCCCGTTCCGCAGTGGACAGGGGACTCGATCCCGGCTGCCGCCGATCGCGAGGCTCCCACTGTCCACTGCAGAAGGGGGTCCCGATTTCCTTCCCCCTATACATCTTATTGTTTTGGAGATTATACTACCACATTTTTTATGCATGTTAATACGAATCTCAATGAGAATGTCTAACCTAAGCCCAATGGACAAGGTATAAATATTGCTCCCCAGGCTACTTTGATTTGGACATGAGGGTTGATATGAGGGTTGATGTACATCTATGCAAAAGAACATCTGTTAATTTATTTTTGGAGATGAGGGTCAGAGGGTCGAAGTACATCTATGCAAAAGAACATACATATGCTAGTTTATTTTTGGAGATGAGGGTCATTTTTGGATTTTTGGGGATGAGGATCAGAGGGTCGAAGTACATCTATGCAAAAGCACATATGCTAGTTTATGTCATTTTTGGAAATAAGTCAGACAGTCAGTGTTGAGCTGATTCCGGGGAGGTTTGTTCCGGTTGGAATTAAGAATTTCCGGTTGAGCTAGCGCATCTCTGGATTTCCAGTTAAGCGGTGCCGTTTGGCGTGAAGGATGGATCTCCAGAAACGAATACTATGGTCTCGAGGCAACTAAGAAGCTCCTGAATAAGGTTAAGCTAGGCTTGCTCGATTTTACTCCAGTAAATCTTTGAAATCCACTGAATCTTTTGTCAATATATTTCTCAAGATCCAAACAATCATCTGCACCTCAAAGTTTTTCTTCGCATGTCACTAATGTCCTGAACGGAGTACCAGCCAACCTGTTACACGAAAGTGTATACGTAGAGGTACTATTTATAATATCAGTAAGTTCGCCACACTAACACGTTCAGTTTCATATAATGAAGCCGTCAGCCACATAATACAGAGCAGTAGAAAAAATAGAGACATAAATTGCATAGCTTCCACCGCACACCATCAAAGATAACATTCTACAATTTTAAAAAATAACTAAACTTATACCAACAGGTACCCCAAAACCATTTAAGAATTGTGCTGGCTATTGACTCTTCAATCCAACATGCTAAATTTCAAAAAATAACTTAACTTATACCAACAGATACCCAAAACCATTTAAAATTGAGCTGGATATTGACTCTTCAATCCAGATCTGTTCTATACAGCATGCATTAACCATCTGGGTTCTTATTACAGATGTGTTCTATACAGCATGCATTAACCATCTGGGTCCTTATTACTGAGCCTAAGACTAACGACCATACATCATGCGGATAAAAATGCAATGCATAAGAATGTAATCATCAAGGCGTACCACACTAACCGTCCAACAGAAAATTACACAAATTTGTGAGCGAAAATAACTTCTTGCAAAACATATACGATCAAGCACCTCCCATTTCGCATTGGGCAAACTCACCTTGCAAGTTGTGGTACACGCCACAACATAAAGTATGTATATGACCACGAGTGAACAAGGAAAAATGCATCCTTATGAGGTCAAAATAAATTCTGGAGGGGCAATATCACAAACTATAACAAAAAGCTCCCATGTCGAACTCATCAAGTCTCGCATTCTGCCAGTCAATCGCCAAACAAGTAAATTACTTTAAGCTTTGCATGTTTCTTGCAAGCTAAAAGATTTATATGAGAGGCAGTTCAAATTTTATTCTTGAACATACATGTGGATGCGAGAACATACATATGGATGCGAGAGAGAAGATGGCTCTTCAACTTTGCCACACAAAAGAGCTTAGAATTAGTAGGCCAACATGGTTTCAAATACAGATGTTCTTCTTGAAGATGCTTTGAGAAACTGAATAGATCATTCTATATGATCATAAGCATTAAATGCTGGTTCCTGCATTTATCCTCTATAGACTCTATAGAGATTTTACTCTCAACGTTATGGACCATGAGAAGCTTAAGAATTTCTTATGTACAAGCATCAACTAGTCCTATATACTTGCTTTTCGCATCTTCAGAAGCTTCAAGTTAAAGTTGCCATTCTTGCTGCTAAGTACAAAACCAAACTAGTGTGCATCTTCTACTGGAGATTGTTGCATCATACCTTGCATGAAACAAAAAACAAACTTATGTATTCCTCAATGTTAATATCTCCTTATCCTTGGCTCTCTGGAAAAAGATTGCCTGCAGGCCAAAAAAAGCGAGAACTTAAAGCAAAACCCTTGAGGCAACATTTTGGCAGCAATACTGAAAATATGCGAATATAACAAATCAAGCACAAAGAAATAACTTAATCCAAAGAAGCTGCTTCGTTCAAACAAAATCTAGAGCAGATTTAGCAATACGATCATGTTCATATATGGACTGCGCGTATGCATGCTTTATATGAACTGCTCACCAGCTGAAACACCATTCTTCTTCATCATCAGGGAAATTGTCCAACTATCATTGTACTTACAACTTCCCATTCTCCATGGGTTTGCCATAATGCGGACTGCAATTCAATAGCAACCTTGCAATGAGCAGTATGCATGGATACAACAAAGTTGGTAGATAAGACTTCAAACGGGCCCTCTTTATCAAATTTTGTACACATTTTCATCTTCTTGCTTCCCTAGCTTCAGGAAAAAAAAGTACTTCATATACAACTGTTACATGCTGCATATCATCATGAAGGGATAATAAAGATGGAGAATTTTGAATGGCTTGACCTCATGACACTGACAAAAAATTACAGAGTACGGACATTGATTTGATCTGGGAACCATCGAGCTAACAAAGTTCAGCTGTTGCAAACTGTGCTCATTGCATATGTCCAAAATGCACATTAAGAAATGGAAGAACTGAATGGGCCTACTCTGTTAAAAAAAACTAAGTTCTTCATCCTAGTATACCCTAAAGAAGCTAAAAGACTTTGTAACTTTAGAAAATCATCCGGACGCATATATCTACGACAGGATGTTGTTAATCCGGACCAAATTTGGTGGTTAATCCGGACAATATCGTGGTTAATCCAGATTAGCCACCAAAAAAGGAACTGAGGGGATGTAACTGTGCTCGGACAAGGATATCTTCAAACTCATCATTTTTGGAGCTTGGTGGACGGTTTAATCTGGCTAGAACAAATCAGAACCGCGTTCCCTGCCTCTAAAAGCTTGGATTATGAAGAAATCGCTCCATTTGAGTTAGAATCGGCTGAACTGAGCAGAAACAGACTTTCTGAGATTGAAACATAGCAGGTCTGTATTGACCACATCCGCTTGGCACGCAGGAAGAAATCAGGTATTGGACGTGTTCGGATCAAAGTGAATATGTTTGGGAAATAAAATGGCTGGCTTCAAACTCATGGGGCTCAAAATTTCATGCTTGGAATTAGAGACTTTGACAGAAATGCAAAACAAAACCAAAAGCTTTGGACCTACCTCAACCGCTTCGTTCAACCACTGCCTTGTATGATTCAACAAGACACAAAGCATCAAATGCGTCAGAACTGCACAAAATACGAGAGCAAAATAGAAAGGTTAAACCGGCTCCTCTTCCTCTTGACCGTCGACTCGTAAACAATCACAGATTCGAACTTACAGATTCATAAAGGTAAAGGGGGCCACATTTCGGCTTTTTTCAGCCAATTTTAAATCGAGTAATAGTTCTTGTTATGGTCAGTTGATTTCAGGTCACTGATCACTTGATTTTTATACAGAAATATACTTGATCAGATAACATAAAAATTACACAGATATTCAATCAAAACATCAGATATAGAAGTTTAGGAAACATCTGAAGAATTATAGAAATTGAAGAAACAAAATCTGATCAAGAAAAAAAAAGTTGATCAAAAATCTGGCGGGATAAGCTAGGCATATTCTTGGACCGATTTGGCATAGAAATAAGCCATGCATGTTCTTGAAACAAAGGATCTAACTGCCTAACACACTCCACAAACAAGATCCACGTAAATGTAGGCACCTAAATCCATAAAAATGCTAGAAAAGAAAAGATACTAAATAATCCAAAAAAAAGGCATGGTTATGATGTTACCCGAGAAATCTTTAGGAAATATCCTTCCAAATCTAGAAAGCAAGAACACGGATCTTAGCACTGTTATTGACACATTAACGTAAAAAACCGACAAAATCTCAAGAAACCTCGCCTATGGCGAGTCCGAACTGGAATCGCCTACAGGCCCAAAGACTCAAAAATCCCCAAGAACACAAAGATTGAGCACAAAATAATGGCCCCGCCAAGAAATCATGTCCAAACCCGGCTATGGCGACGTCCGAACTCAAAATCTACTATGGCCCAAAGACTCAAAATCCCCAAGAACACAAAGATTGAGCAAAAAGCAATGGCGCCGCTTCCAAGAAATCGCTTATATCAACATCTAAAGCATGCAAAATGCTATGCAAACCCCGGCCATGTTAAACATGACATATAGCTCGTCGACGGCTATGGCGGCCGGAACCATCGCTTTAAAAAAAGGAGGTAAGAAAAAAAAAAAGCTTTATAAATGATGCCGACGTGGCAAAAAGCCAAAATGTGGCCCCTTTAATTTTTGTAAGGTAAAGGCCATTTAGGCCACCATGCCGAAAAGGCCCCGGGCGGCGGAGGTTATCCGGCGCCGGGCCCAAAAACCTTAGCCCGAGCCTTTTCTGGCCGTATCAAAAAATGGCCTTTACCTATTACGAACTTGGTCGTTCAACGGATTTGGCCCTCTTATTTGCCTCGAGAAAAAAGAACTGCGTCGATGTAAGTGTTACTGTTGTTATATTGAATTTTTTATACATCTCAATCACAAATCACAATAGTTCATGAGTATAATACCACAACATAACAAGGCTTTACAAAGTGAAATCATAACATACAAGGCACGGATTAGGCTTGCGCACTACGGGTTGCCTGCCTTGCTACTTCTAGAGGACTTGAATTCTGACCAGCTACTTCTAGAGGACTTGAAGAGAAACCCCCCACTTTAGAGGGGATAATATCCCGCTAATTCCATGCTACCTCGCCAAATTTCGAATTTTGCCAAATGGATGCCCAGTATTTGGTGAATCATGGTCGTTGAGGCTCATTTAATTTGAGATTTGTGATTACATGCTATTCTTAAGTGGGAAAAGTTGTCGCATTGTAATATTAATGCTTCATTTGTGTTAATGGATCCATGTTTTTTTTGTTTTGGAAGAATAGTGGTAGGATGATGTTGGGAACTTACAATAGTTGGGTGTTTGGTTAAGTGTAGGTCACCTTGGATTTCTCCTGCCACAATTGCTAGGTGCAGATGGACTGCCAAGATCTGGAGGTTACAGATGGACAAACGAGATGGACTGCAAAAAAGATTTTGAAAGTCCACATATATGCCCCCAAGATAGAGAGTTTTCAAAAATGCTGCAAAGAGCGTGATCATAATGATGTAGAATGTCCTAAATGTCCACAAATAAGCACCTCAATCCAAATAGAAAGTTTTAAAACAACCAAAGATGGTGATGTTAACAAAATAAAATATTCTAGATTTGTTCTAAGCCCACGTGTAAGCACCTCAATCCAAATAGAAAGTTTGCAAAGAGGGTGCTCTTATCAAAAGACAATGGTCTACAATGTTCTAGAAGCCCATAGATAAGCACCACAATCCAAAATAAAGTTTTCAAAAAGCTTTCAAACAGGGTGCTCACATCAAAATAGAATGTTGGAGAATGTTCTAGGAGCCCACAGATAAGCAATTCAATCCAAAAATAGGAACAAATTCAAAAATGTTCCAAAGACGATGCTTTAATCAAAATAGAATATTGTTAAGGACCTCAATCCAAAAATAGAAAGTTTTAAAAAAAATTGCAAAGAGGGTGCTCTAATTCAAATAAAATGTCATATAATGTTCTAGTAAAAAATAAAATATTGTAGAATGTTCTAAATGCTCACAAGTAAGCATCTTAATGCAAAAATCAAAAATTTTTAAAAATGTCCTAAGGACGGTGCTTTAATAAAAATAGATGTTGTAGAGTTGTCTCAAGCCCAAAATAGAAACCGTTACAAAAATCTTGCAAGTGTACACAATAATTCCTTATTGGAAACACCTTCATGGAATGTTCTAGAACACAAATCTTACAAGGAGAATGTTCTAAATGATGCGCAGGCCCAAAAATATGTCATAGGAACATACTACAACTAAAACATCGAGAACGTGCTATTTTCTTTGTATATATACATGTATAATTATTAATGGTGACTTCTAGAAGCTTCCTTATGTATCGCTTGCCGATCTTGATCCCCCATTTATACCCCAACAATATCGGGCCGTTTGATCTGGGCCGGGCTTCTAGAAGCTTCCTTATGGCTCATCTAGTTCGTTGATCCTTTGTCCACGAAGTTGAAGATCTTCCAAAAAAAAAATTGTCTTGAGGACAATTGAGCATCCATTCCATACAAGCGGCCGAGAAGGGAAATTTCCTTAACCAACTCTCTACACTTCTGCTATTGAATATTACCTTGCTTTTTTAGTACATATTCAATATCCTTTTTAAGATGCTAATGCCCCATCTATATCGTGAAAGATTGTAAACAAGGTGCACCCCGACTATCTCGGGCCGTTTAATTTATCCATCCTCTAGCCCATGTCGATGTTGGGGCCTCTGATGCCTTTTGTTTCGATTATGGTCATTTATGACTAGGGGCACCTATGATTTTGAAATATGGAATAGAGGTTCGTGATAAGGTTTTGGAATATAAAATACTAGGACTCATCTCGATAATTTTAATTCCCTAAGGTTTTAGATTTTGAGATACCAAGAACTAGACAAAATAATTCAATAACTTATTAAGAATATTTTAACCAATGAAACTAACGAACTAATGTGCTTATTTTGCCTATTGAATCTTTTTTTTTTATAATTATTATTTAATAATAAGCTATTCAATTGTTTTAAGGGTATGGTCTATGGTCTCAGGGATAGTGATTTATGTATCCATATCGAATCCCCCTGGAACCCCATGTTATTGTACTACATATTAGAATGTTTTAGAATTTTATGACACTCACGTAGTTCCTTTATTTATTTAATCAAAAGAGAACGTTTTAAATGGTTCTAAATGCTCATGATTAAGCACCTTATGTATAAAATAGAAAGGTTTCAAAAATATGCAAAGAGAATGTTTTAAATTATCTTGGTCTGTTCTACAGAGGTCGTTTTAAACAATTCTTAAATCTAAAAAGTTGTAGAATATTTTAAAATGCTTTAAACACCCATGACAATTCTAGATGCTCGTGAATAAGCCCCACCTTCGAAAGAGAATGTTGTAGAATGTCTTAGAATGATCTAGAACATTGTAGAAACTTCTAGAATATCTAAGAATAAGCACCTCAAGCCCAAAATAAAAACTTTAGGCAAGAAGAAGATTGTAGATTGTCCTTTAATGTTATAGACATATGGATAAGCACTTCAAATATAAAATAGCAACATGGGAGCACATTAAGCCCAAATTAGAAACTTGGACCTGCATTTAAAATTACAAAGTTATAACTCTTAGGTCGTGGTACATGGTGTCAAGCAAATATTTGTCTACCTAAATCCTTGCTATTAAAGGAAGTGCCTACTTTTTCTTGCATTGCGTAAATCAAATTGAAAGCACTTAGAATATGCACCTTTCTATGTGCCCGAGATTGATGTAAATGTGATTTGTTTGTATGTTAAGGTGGCAATGCCATTAAAGGACCGGTGAGAGAGAATCCATCTCTTCCATCAACAAGAAGTCTCGCACCTCGAGGTTAGTTCAATGCTCTCTTTTTTTCTTTTTTCTTTTTTTTTTTTTATTGAATTGCGATAATGCTTTATACTATGGAAGATTATTGTATTAACGATTTCTTTTTCCAAAATTTTGAAAAGGAGCGTAAGAAGGGTAAGAAAGGTGGTTGATTCGTGCAATTACAGAGTGAGAACTCTTTTCAGAGATTAATCCATGGATGCCCATGTTCATGAGTACATATATATGGAAGGGATTGGATGCAAAGGTTTTTAGAATACTTAAAACATATATATGGAAGGGATTGCATTTGGGCAAAAGCATCAGAAGAGTTTTCTGGATTATTGGTGCAATTGAAAATCTTACATGGGAGAGAAAATTTCTGGAACAATATTGCTGCATGCGAGACCCGTGTGCAAAGGTATAGTGTAAGATAAATATTATGGCGCCCTGTTGTAGCAGATTTAGGGTGTGCATTAGAGATGCTGTGGTGGAAATTATAGAATGCCAATGACAGATCCAGTGATGCTGTAGTAGTTTGCAATTTGGTTGCAATTTGTTCAACCAATTCATAAATCTGCTTAAAATGTGAGCCTATGTTTGAAATGGCATTTCAATTCAATATTGTATCTATTTTTACGATGGAATTTGATTCTCATTGAAAATAAAGATCCAATTTATTATGCGGTAGGGGTAGATATGGAATTTCTGTAAGAGGAAAGATATGGCAAATGCATGGCAAAAATTGAGCTACCCTATATTACTTTATAAATTTTTTGGATTATAAACATTGGCTCATGGAAACAACACAAAAAAGCACACCTTAAATCTGGATGTTGAATTGCGAACAGTCTCATAACATTGTATGGTAAGGCTCGAGAAGGCTAAATACATGTTCAGGGCTTCAAGAGAATACATGAACCCTTCCATCACGTTTGATGGTTTGAGGATAGATTTTTTTGTTGATTCCGCACTCATACATATATGTATAATAGATGTGCAAATTTACATAATGCACAAAACAACTTTTTCTAGAAATGCTTACAAGAAAGTATAGTTCCAACAATACCAACTTGCATCAAACCAATTTACATGGGCATGCAATTTTGTCAAAGGGTAAACATATACAAGGAAGCATTGTACAAAATAGTTGTCACCTACATGTTACAATTTGGAACAAAATTATTACTATGTATGAAAATGTGGAGACCATAGATATACACAAGCAAAATGCATACACATCATTGACAATATTATTTGCAAGCATAAATGGGCATGGTCATGCTAAAGAACTCATTCCAAATATTTATATTTATGCGACATAGAGGCTAATAGATTGCATATTCTACAGTATCTGCATAATGGAGTCCTCCTTGGTATCATTTAGCATTTCCCAATATATGCCTAGCAATGCATAGATATCAACAACTCATAGACATGGTCACTTGCAATCTACAGGCTCCCAAAATGATCCAATGGCCTAAAAGTTATTGTATGCAAGTTCATAGCTCCAATGGCCTAGAAGTTACTGTATATGCAAATGCACAGGTTTTCAACATTTATAGGTTTTGGATGGGGCATTTTTTGCCCCATCTGCCAATCCCTGTGTGCCACATGGCACACATTCTTTCCAAGAATCAATGATTCTTGCAGGCCATTTTCAGTCATTTCTTGGAGCTATGTTTTTCAGTCATTTCTCGATCCCATATTATTCAAATACAGTAACGACATTCGATGAGATATTAGACACAATTCATTCAATGAAATTAGATAGAATTCCATTCTTTTGCATTGAACTTTTCAAGTCTGTTCAGATACATTGAAAATAGCAGAAACATTACATTCAGAACCAGATTCATAGCAAAAACATTACACAGAAATTCCTCCTACAAGTTGTCAGAGTCGTCCTAGCACTCTGAATATTGCAATTGAAGGTGCACTTGCTGAAAGAACAAAAACAGGTTACAACTAAGAATACCAAAATCTTATGCAAGAATGAGAGATTCTTACTCGAATGAGACGCTCCAATTAAAAAAAAAAAACACAAAAATATCCGGAAAGACACAAGGAAGTAAAGATCCTTCAAAAACTATGAAAATCTCAGGCACTCTACTTGAAAATTGCATCAAAAGAAAGAGAGGGGCGAGACGCTTTAAAAAAAGCAAGCAACGACCGGATTGGTTACGGCTAGAGCCCTGGCATCACGACGATGCCATGCCAAAGCACGGCCAACCAGACCAAAATTGTGAACAGTAAAATTAGCCGAATACCCCCACCACAAATTTCACGTCACATTAATGTCCACGCGTCGCAAATTCTAGCCAGAAAATTGGCCTCTGCGCAGAGCTCCACGTGGACATTCTCTTGTATATAAAATTATGCCCAGCAATGCATATTGATATTAATTTGTCTCGGTGTCATGTCTTGCATGTTGCATGTTTCAACATCAATGTTCATGAGTCTTCTACGAATATTAAATCTGCCTAGTGGGCACAGTCAACTGGTTCTTCTAGTTGATAATTATATGCATATACTGGGTATATACACTTCATAATAATGGAGAGGTTTGTCTTGGATAATTACGTGAGTATACTAAACTTTAATATGGAAATGGAAAATTATGTGCCATAAATTAAACAATGTACATTTTCAAGATGGCATGACCTCACGGTTTGATTTAGGCCACTTCACCCTTAAGAAACTGGAGGGCAACCCTCTGTGCGCGGCACCTTGTTTCTTTGGCATCATGTATTGTTTTGTACGGTAATTTTGATAAACATGTACTCTGCAGTGTCAAACTCCTCTTCTTCAACTGGTGTTGTTCTCTAAATTTTGCGTTAAGTTCTGTTTCTATGTCGATAATTTAACCCGTTCGTCGAATCCCCTTTTGAGGCTGAATCAGGTAGGAGCCTCAGTATAGTATCTAGCATATGTTATATGATGTGTTCTTTGATGTTATGATTGGATGGATCGTTACTATCTAATTTAACAAGGTCACTTCATATCTAAATGGGCTGACTTTGGAGCTTTTATATGCTTATCCATATTTTTGCTTTTCTATTATAACTGCTATGACAGCATGTACTTCGAACTTTCCTAATTAATATAAAAAAAACCAACTCTTACTCTATTCTATTCTAAAAAAGGTAGAAAAATAATTAAAAAAAAATTGCCAAGACAGGATACCCTCATAAAGTGCAAAAGAACATGAAATATCATCTTGGACAAGACTAGTGTGTGAAGTTTGTTATTTAGGTCCTCCCTTGCCTCCTTAGGGAGGCCTCGAACTACCAAATTGTGACCCTTGCATCTCCATTCTTGTTGTGCTTTACAATATCCTTTATACAATGGGCAGATGTAATAGCACTTGTTGCAAGACGTCCCTATGTTCTTATCATTGCTCGACCTAAGTTGACCCATCAGAGTGCTATCCGCGCTTAGAGATTCTTTGGCTTGCCCTTTGTTGGGCAGCCGCTTTGTTGTCTTGTTGGACGGTATTAGGCAACCTAACATGGATAATAGCCGTGTTAGCCACATTAGCCTTTTCAATGCTTAAAGTCGAGAGCTTAGTTCTTGATGCGCCACATCAGGTTTCTTCAATTATCAAGGCAATGGCATAGCTACCTATGATCATCAACCATGAAGTTTCTTACCTTGTAAAGCAATTGTTTTGCACAGCTCCCATATATCCATGTCTCGATTGGAGAAGCTTTCTTCTAGCCAATGAAGTTTGGAGGCAGCCCCAATGTCTTCTGCAGCTCTTTCGTATCTGGAGTGGTGATTCGATCATGTAGGACCAGAAGATATTTCTGTTGTTTGATGTTCTCGGTAGATCCCGGCGATCATCTCTCTACAACTTTTATTTGAAGCTATGACATAATCTCCCTAATATTTTGGTCAAATCGCTCCCAGTCCTGGAATATGGCGCCTATGCCAATTGATATCATGGATAGATCAGCTCAGAGGCTGGCAATATTTGACCTATCCTGCTACCTTTCAAACTATGCTAGTCAAAGGCAATCATCAATCTGATGTACATGCGTCTCTGTGCTGGAGACACATTGCTTCTTTGTGGCCAGTTGTTATTTTAGCATTTATTTTAGCATCGAAGTCTCTAGCTGCTCAGCAAGACATGCAACCTTAGCTATTAAGCCTTCAACAATTGCATCAACTTGGCTTTAGGGCTCTTCAATGTACCCGATCTGGACCTATTTGAGAATAGTTTGCCACTAGGTTTATGCGTCGACCATAATCCTGCTCAGTCAAGTGCGTCACATGCACTTTTGCCCTTCAATCTTTTCACATGGTAGACTTGTCGGCATTGCCTGTCACCAGGGATGGAATCTTCTATATCCCCTAGTATATGCTTGGCTACATGTCTGCCTATGGTGGCAGTGGTTGGATTGTTGGAAGTCTTCTCCATCTTCCGAGGGATTCATCTATATGTATATTGGATATGTCATTTGCAAAGTTGGGGTCAAGTAAAAACCCCTTACTTACCATTGTTCTAAATGAAAACCCCTTTTCATACTCCTACCCATTCCTCTACATGTATACCTCTTAAAATATTTCCACAGAGAAATTAATAAACTTTTATATGTATTCTCCCGCCACATTCAACTTTTTATATATATTTATACATAATCTATACCCCTTATGTAACTAAGTCTATACTTGCTTATTTTCTTGTATATATATACATAAGAAAATGTTAATAAAAAACCCTTAAAAGTATTCGTTGATGTTACTACAAATGTATATCCCTCCTTGCTACATCTATGGGCATGGTCGTTGGTCAAGATGTGGAAGCTGGAATAAACATAGCAAAGCTGTGTGTTAGGCATGGTATAAATCGTATATGGAACCATTTTTATACAAGTGGCTCATAATTCAAAGAGACCCCAAATTTGAGATGAAGTGTTCAAATTGTGTTTTCGTCTCTCGTTAAAGATTCCTATTTCCTCTAAAACTTGATCCCCCCCCCTCCTCCAGCATCCATGAGGACATATGATGAACCCCTAGAGACTTGAACACAAGATCTCTTAATTGCTAATCCAATCGAAAAAACAAAAGTACGCACCTCAATCAAAAAATTGAAAGTTCTTGAAGATATTCACAAAGGAAACTCGAATCAAAATGGAAACTTTTATTATGTTCTAGATGCATATGAGCAAGCACTTGAATCCAAAATAGAAATCTTGGGCTTTAATCAAAATAAAGTGTTCTAAACTCAAATCCAAAATGGAAAGCTTTCCAAAGTCTTTATAAAGAGAACGTTCTAGAATACTTTAGAAAATCTTCTAGATTCTAGACATCCATGTGTAAGCACTTCAAGTCCAGAATAAAAGGTTTTCAAATTGCTAGAGTAAGCACCACGAGTTTTATCCGTGTCCTTTAGAATGTTGTAGCCACCCATGACTAGGCACCTCAAACCCAAATAGAAACATGGGTAAGTACCTCTAAATATTTAGATGCCTATAGGCAAGCGCCTCAGACCCAAATAAGAAAGTTCCACAGTTTTTTTAAGTGTCTTCTTGAATATTGTGGACGCTTATGTGTAAGCACCTCAAGCCCATAAAAAGTATTCAAAAATCGTGCAAGGAGAAAATTTCTAGAGTGTTCTACATACCCATGGATAAGCATCTCAACAAGTACAAAGGAATTAAAGACTCGCTAAGGATATCTGGTACAAGAATATCCGATGGTGCATGCTTGGAGCAAGCACTATAAGAGCTTCAAGGGGGTATACAAATGAGAGGGAGGTGATTTTTTCCAATCATGTTGTAGATGAGAGGGTTTTTTCATCATCTCATCTCAATTCTGTGACTACAGGATAGTTGTCCTTTGTAAATATCTATTGTAAAGTCTGGTGTTAGAAGTTGTGCTCACACCATGTATTAACGTCATAAGGAGCTATGGACCAATATGACATTAATACATATTCAAATCTATTGATTCATAAAAACTTTTTCAAAACTCTTGCAAAGAAAATGTTCTACAATTCCCTACTCGGAGAAACCCATACAATTGAACCATCCATCAGCCCGAATTTGCACCGTACAGGCATGCTACATGTTCCACTTTTAGCATGTTCCTATGATGCAAGCTCGGGCCAGTGGATGGTTCAGAACATGTGCCTTGGACAGTTCAGATTATTCGCCTTGCAAGATTTATGCTCTAGAACGTTCTGTTTGGGTGTTTCCAAATAGAGGGTTTTTGTATACTCTCTGCTTCACATTCTTTTACTCTTTTTATGTGGTTTATTCTTTTGCCTAGTACTACAGATTCTCTTAAATGTAAGGTTTTTGCAATGCATTCTGTTTACTATTTTCTTTTTCTCTAACTTTGAGAGTCCGGTGCATGTGCAGATTTGGAAAAAAATTGATGCAATACAACAATAACAAATACATGGGCCATTTAGATGTAACAAGTATTGCTACAAAACAACATTTTTAAAAGTCCTTATGCTAGTGATGCCTATATGCATGGGCGGCTCTTTTAGACCAAGATTGTTCTTTTGAATCAGAAGATTTTTTAAATATGATTCAACAGCTTATAAAGCCAGGTAATATGATTTTGTCTTTTTATATGGAAATTTTAGACTAGAAATACTTAAACTTTGATTTCATTGTTTAAACATTTGTTGTGAATAGAATCGCAATGTATGGCGTGGAGATTATTTTATCTAGTATCAGAGTTTTGTTCTTCAAGAGTTAGGATCCAAAATGGCAATAAATTGACTTGAATAAAATGGGGTCATAGTTATTGCATTTATTGAATGGGTTCTTAGTTGCATATGTTAAATGGTTATGCCATGTTTTAGGTTGAGCATCAATTCAAGAGGTAGAGGCCTCTTTAATTACATAAGTTCTCATCCCCAAATAAGGACAAATCCAGGTGTAAAATTACATGCTTTCTACCAAAGCAAACGTATTGTTTTACTTTGATTGTTATGCATAATGTCAAAATAGGGATAACGTATCCCGATGAATGATTAGCCTTCATGGGATGTAGCTAGTTCACAAGTTGAACATGGAAAGATTTTCCTAACCCTCCAATGAGAGAAGATAAAAGAAGCCAGAGAAAACAAATACACAAACATAAGTTTCCGTTCTTATATTAAATTCAAATGTCCTCACTATCCATAAGTTTTGTCTCTAACAAAAGCATCTCCATGTTTTCATATTGTTGCTAGGGCCTCAAAGCTCCATAATTCATCAGTGAGAATTTTATGGTCCTATGAATACAACGACAGGAAAACTATGCTATTATTTACAAAATGATCGAAAAGAAAAAGCATGAAGATTACTTACATCATCAATACTATAAGGAACTATGGGAGGAGTGAATGGGATGATATCTCCATCATGCCAACTCTCTAAATCTTGTGGATTACCAGTGGTAATGCTTGAGAAAACCTCTTGAGATATCTTTAGATTGCCTACACCGACGTCTGAGATAAAAAATCGTCTATGTGCGGACATTAGGGTATTCGAGGAGTGATGTCACATCATGCAAGTGACATGAAAGCAACCTATGCTTTATGCGAAAAAGTAATCCACTGCTATCCTGTAAAAAGCTCAAAACACTATGACAACATAAATATTTAATCAGCATGCTCATCAAAGTGTTAATCAAACAATTCATACTACTAACATAACTCTTCGCAAACATTACAATCATCACATTGGCGTAAACCTAACCTGACATTTGTCACACTTCTGTTGCAACTCATGTTTTATCAGGTTGATAATTTTATATGTGCTCAATGTTGTTTTCAAAATGAATCTTGGTATCACTCATCACATAGAGCTATGTCTTGAAGCAGAAGAAAAGTGTTGCTACAACCCGAATTGCAAAAGTTGTTCGATTTTGGCATCTTTGCACTCAACTCGTGATAGCTATCCTACTCTTTGATCCAATTTATGTTCTATTGCATAAGCTAACCGAAAGCACGGCTACCAGAGGCTTGTTAGGATCGCACTCTGGAGGTAATGGATATGCGACTCGCTTATGCCCCCGTCCGACATTAACCCTCATTGCATTTGTGATTATGTATATAATCATAAAAGATGTCAAAGATCCTTATTGCTACTAAGGTTTTTCCTCCAAAACCCTTCGGCTGGGGTTTTTAATCCGGTAGTAATACGCCCGCCGCTCTTTTTGTACTTGGGTCCCATAGGCCAGTTGGTCTCCGTGGACGATAAAATCATATTCTATTCTATCCTTTTTGCTTTGTTTTAGTTCCCGCACTCTAAGAAAATAGAGTTTAACTAACATAACATAACATAACATAATATTATAGTTGATTCAAAAGATTCAATGTTTATTAAGGGGAGTTGTTGTACAGATCCGCCTTGACATCTAGGTCAATTTTTCTAGTAACTTGCATCATAATTTATTATTTCAAGATTTTTATCTAATATTTAGCACGTCCTTTTATGTGAGAAATATATATTGTGTTCTTGTCGTGTCACAATAGTTTCCACAATATAAACAAGTAAACCGTGATGGGAACTGATGTTATTAATATAGTGTCGAGAATGCAAATAATTAGATAGTACCATCAAAAGAAGTGTCATCGGCGAGGTAATCAAAAAATTTTTTTTTTCATATTCTTTTCTTTTTCTTTTCAACCCCCCCCAAAAAAAAAAAAAAAAAAAAAACAATCTTTATTTCATTTTCACCATCTTGCACATACTAGCACTATTGCAAGTCACAGGATTCCTTTAGATGGTGGTCCTCTAGTATCTTCAGCCCATCCGTGGTAGGTGTGCATATGAACCGATTGGTATAATAATCAAATGCGCTTGTCGGGTACGCCCGAAGCTAAGTTCCTCATTTTAAGGTGGATCGGGCTATTTGGCGTAAGGTTTGATTGATGATGCTATAGTCATAAACCCCATTGATGTTGCAAAGGATGATGTTTGATGTTTGTGTGTAAAAGTAATGTTTCGTTAGACTTAGATATAGCTAAGATGTCCCTCCCCTTGTGCGCTTGTAACTCTACATGACTTCTTCTCCAGTTCTTCCATTCTCTGCTTGTTTATCTTATTATTATATCTTCCAAGTTATAAGAACATGTACTACGATTTTCAAATTTCACATTTCCTATCCCATATTTTTCAATCAAATCCAAATATGAAAGATACCTCCAACAAAAATTCTCCTTGCTTTGTTGTGCCCTTTGGGTGTGGGATACTTTTTTTTGACCGATCTCGTCCTTCGAGATCACCACATGGGATCTCCTCCTCCGAGATCCCGCAGTCAACAAGATCCCCTCCTTGGGGATCGCACAGTGAACTGCGCAGTTATCGTATAGTTTCGGCCCCATTAGAGCCCTTCAATAGCAGCCGACGCCTGCTTTCCCCGCTCACTCCTATTTGCACCTCTCGATCCAATTCATTCGGGTCACCCTCAAGTAATCATTCCATGGAGAATCGGGGAGAAAACCTAGCACACACAATGTGACGCTCCAACATAATATACTTATATAAATACATATATTATACTGCCATATCACTAGTGCATGTGGACTACGATGACATGTAAACAGCAACCGTAAAGTTCCCATGGGGCACAACTATTAGAACCCACTATATTGCACATATTATGCAACATGTGAATATATATTCTATATTGCCAGGCAATACCCTATATGAGCTATATGGCCATTAGACCCTAAGCCTAAAACGTGGGCATAAAGAGGCAGGAACCCTAAAAGTGTCCCCTTTTCTGATTCCAGCCTCAGGAGCATGCACTACTTAAGCGCTCGACTCATGCAGTAGTGAAGCTCGCGTTCCGAAGCGGATCGTCAAGACTCCGGCATCTCAGCCCATTCCGGCAACATGGACGCATTCCGAGGACTTGGAGTGAGCCAAGGATCTGGTATGTGGTTGATCTGTTATGCAACACCAGCTTCCCGACTGCATTAGGCCAGATTTGAATCTATTCTTAGCTGTAGATACTGTGCATAGGAGCCTGTCTGGCTGTGGGTGGCAGGGTTAGACCAGCTGACAAGGACGACTTGTCCACCTATAGTTGATCCCTCTGGTGCGAAGCAATGGCCAGGGAACATTGTGGGCTAGGCCTAATAGCTTGCCACTGAGTGAGGGCAACATATGGGCTCGACATCTCCTAGGTTATGCATTGCCTCAATGGGGTTCAAGTCGTAGACGAGGAGTGGCTCTCTAGCTCGCCTGTAATTGGCATGGACCTTCTGGAGGGGAGTGATCCCCTCCTACCTCATCGAAACTGGGGAGATACAACTCAGGAGTAGACACGGCCCTCTGACTATGCACCAAGGGCTCGTGCCAAGAAGGCTTCTGTACCTGCTCGAGATCATTCCATCACCGGACCCCATACTTCTCGCCCCCATACAAGAGGACCGCTCGATCAAGGCCCTAAACAAGTGTGACTGCCGATGGCCCTGTGCATACAACTCGCCTTCCTGTGCATACAACCGATGTTTCCAACCCGGGCCATGACCGCAACCCCGATGGCAAAGATCCCGTATATGCGGTAGCGAGAACTCGATCCCTGGGTACTTGTAGGTCAGAGCCACCTCACATCTTGTCCCTGGTAAGTGATTGAGGGAAGCCTTGGCTGACGGGATGATGAAACTAGCAGCACCATAGTTTTGGCCAAGTTAACTCGCATGTCAGTGAATCGGCAAAAAGTGTCAAGAGCATCCAAGTGGCGTTGCATGTCCTCTGGAGTATGGGCCAGGAGGTTGACATCGTCAACATATATGAGTTGGCGGATTGCGCGGATGCATGAGATGGGTGCTCGCACCTCCGCTCGTGAGAGCCAATCTTCCAAACCGGGTCAATGTATATGCCAGGTGGTGGGGGAGAGGAGGCAACCCCGACGACTCCAATACTACCGACAATGGCTGTCCCGACGATGTGATACTCTTAATTCGAGCATGTCTCGTATAGCCTATATATTGCATTTTGCAAGTCAAGGGGGGTTTCCAGCTACCGAGTCTATCCCATAACTTGTCCCGGCATCGTGGTCAAAAAAGCTTTTATGTAAATCCAATTTAAACAACAAGATGTGTTTTGTTTGGTGATTCCCAAGTATCCTCAATCGGGCAGCGCAGAGTGAAGATATGATCAATGGTGGAATGCCTGGGCCGAAAGCCTGCTTGTGTGAGAGCTTGCACATCCGCCTCCTCTGCCCATATTGTCAGCCGCTGCTCAAGAATGCCAGTCAAACAGTTTTGCAAAGAGAGAGCTGACCATAATAGTACGATAGTTGGCTGGGCATTGAGGGTTCCCTGCCTTGTATATGGACGCAACTCTACTAGTGTCCACTACGGAGGGAAGCCTTCTTGCAATGCTTTATTGAATAATGCCGTGAGGACGGGCCCAACCCATTTCAAGTTCCGCTTACATGTCATTTAAAATGGCCGGCCAGAACGCTTCCTAACCGACATGCCCTTAGCCAACTGGGCAAAATCGTCTAGACGTTTATGAGTAGTTGCCGGTGTCTCGGGAATGCCCGGGCCCGTTACAGTCTCTCCCACTAGAACTATGCTCGTCCTCGAGCATCCAAGGATATACCATGTCTATGTCATACCATGTCACAATGATTACCAAGTCTTTGCAAATTACCCATGCATATAGGCACCCATGGAGACTCGAACTCGAGACTGCTCTCGATACTAAGCGCGACGCTTTAACCGACATGCCTTAACCAACGGGCAAAACCGTCTAAACGCTTATGAGTAGTCGCTTCTACCCATTTATGCCGTTGTCTCGAATGCCCCACGTGCATACTCAAGGTTCAATACCGAAAGCAGCCTACCATGGGCCCGCTTATAGTTGATTATGTATTTTGCTTGTTACTTTTTGGATTTGGCCACCCAAGAAGTCTTGAGAGATTACATATCTAGTTCGACCTGAGTATCTCTTTGGAATGGTGGTTTTTTTTTTATGGCACGTACCTTCTTTATGAAAAGTTGTATTAACCGTGATTACGTTATTATTATATTGAATTGATATGTATGTTCCTCTTTTCCTTTTGTTGTTATTGATGCATAGAGTATACCAATGTTATTAATATTTGAGTTAGTTCTAGACTCTACGGGTATGTTAAATTGAATGTTAGAAGGGTCGCATTGAGCTATATCTTTCCTTTAGCTTAAATTACTTGTATGAAGCTAGCTTTGAACTTTCAAGTTTAGAGAGGCACATCTTGGATTGGAAGGCTAAGCAATTGTGTTTGACAAGGAATGGGTCAGTTCTGAGGGACAAAATTGTATTCATTTGGGAGTATGTTGAATTGAGGATTAAGATGTGAAGGCATAAAGGGAAGAGAGACCCGAGGAATTAAGGAGGCAAACTATTAAAAAAAAAAATTTAGATCAATGGTTGGGTTTGTTCCAAGGAAGATGTCACAAAGGGAGATACAAACTAGATTTTTCATGAGTGCTCTGAGATGCACCCATGAGGACATGGGTTGAATTTTTGGAGGAGAGACTGTAACGGACCTAGCAACCTAGCACCAACATTAAGATGTAAGTAATGTTACCATTATATAAGAGTGCAATTTCAATGGTAAAATAAATTATTATGCACTAGAATACATGCATGCAATGTGTCCATGCATGTAGCAGGTGCATGCATGTAGCATGTACATGCATGCAAGGTCATTGTTAGGTTATATAAGCGTAACAATATTATTCTTGATTTCTTAGGAAGGAGTTTTCTATGGAAAAGAAGCCTTTTTTTGTTGTGGTGGATGCGCTTGCACCAGTTGACTTAATTGAACCAAGGAGAAGGAGGAAAAGTATTTTCGTGTGGGGGGTCAAGTCTTACACTGGGGTTCTTGTGATGTCTATGTTTTGCTGACATAGTTTGGGAAAGCTTAATGAGCTTTGAGGATAGTTTGTAGATTTAATGGATGGAGGCAGGATCTGAATTGAATTAACATAATCAAAGATAGATTCTTGAATGTAAAAGAGAAGGAAAAATAGTGCTTTTAGATTCTTATCTGTGGTTTTTATATAATCATATAGTAGAGATTGATTCTGAATAGCTGAGAAATTGATGAGTTAAACACACATAATTGTATTACGGTTGGATGATGCTATTAAATTGTCTTAGGTTGTTGGTCCTTGAAAGTATATCATGTCGGTGATTTAATTGTTCTAGGAGCATGGGATCATACTTACTATCATCAATGTAGCGTGTTGTTAATGTTTGCATTTAATTAAAGGAATTATGATTTATCATATCTCTGATTTGGTTGGCTACGTAAAGTATAATTATGGGTGCATGGATTATTGTTAAAAACATGTCTTTGGGATGTATCATGGTGTGGTTGGTTGGCCACTAACATGGCATTATGATTTGCTACACAATTTGATTGACATTGAGAATCCCTTGTTGAAATATGCTATGATATATTTTTATGTGAAGTGCTATAATAGTATTGGAATGCTCTGTGATATAATCCTCTGGGGCCGGAGTCTAGGTACGATGGTCTAGACTCGCGGTTATTGCACAGTGATATGTGAATGGTTTATTTGGAACATCGGGCATTGGTACCTTAGGGTACACCGTCTTGCATAGTTAAGTGGTCCTCCAATGCTGGATGCAACATGGATGGGTGTGTACACACGTGATTTACCCCGCCTTATGTCAACCGGGCCTCGAAACCGAAGCTGACCATGCCTAACCCGTGAGGAATATTGGTTGTTGTCTATGTTGCCATGGTAATTATGTTAATTGGGATATCTTGAAAAATCGAATTGCAATGGTTGTACTATGTAGTAGCTATTCATGGGTAAATTGTGCATTGTGGGACATGCTTGTATGGATTGCTAACTTGAGTTTCGTACAGGCTACTGTGAAGGTTAGATTATTGTTTTTGGATGGATGCATTATGTTGTTGATGCTTTAGGCATGTCCTAGAACCTCGATCCCCACTTTAGTCCCCGCGGACTACCCCATTGTTGATGGTGGGCTGCACGCAAGACGCCCCGGAGTGTAACTCAAGCTTTGGGAAGGCGATAGTAGGAATTGATTGCGTGTTATGGGGAATAGTTTTTGGGACCTTGAATACCGATATAAAAGAATAAATTTTACCTAAGTGTTATTGTTATGATTCATGAGTTAATTTCTTAAGTTTTAAGCTTAAGTAGATCCAATGGTCGAGATTGATGGGATCTCCGCTACCATAAAGGTTAATCGCCAGCCCGCCATACCGCCTTCCCATTAGCTAGGTTGTAGGCCCATGATGACATCCCCTCCTGCGGATGACCGTGAGCCATGCCTATCTCGCGGAGGGATCGGGCCTCGCCTCGAAAGTGGGTCATAAAGCTGTTGCAAGCAACCGCACTCCATTGCTCCAAGGTGATGTTCCCCGTGGGCTGTGGCCAGCCTTGCTCAATACCCTTCTTCGTAATGGCTTGGGATGTTGATCCAGAGACCTAACATCTGCTGCCGGTGCTCGCGAGGTATCCGGGCTTTCTTTGTCCTTGAGGAAGGAGCGGGTATTGACCGATGGCCCTGTGGGGGAGGTGGGATCGCTGACTTGCCTGGAGTTTTGCGCTTGAGCCCGACACTCATCATCAAAACGCTCATAAGTGGGAAAGGTGCCAGCCCGAGGTTCTCCCCGTGAGTGGTTTCCTCCCAAAGCATCTCTCAAACCGCCGGGCGTGTGAGATTGTCGTTGAAGTGTGGTGTTGATGGCAAACCCGCTAAGCCACCAACCCTCAGGTCAAAGAAGCAATAATCTTGGTCTAGGACCTCCGATCACTTGAGGTGATCACTGCGGTTGAAATATCCGGGGTTTAAACTTCCGTAAAACAAGATTTCACTAGTTTCCCAAAGCAAAAAAGCTAGTCTTATTCTAACAAAGTACGTGAATCAATGCACTCGACATTTTGAACTCCAAACAAGCATAGCATGCTACAATGATATCTGAAAAAGTGTTGTAGAAAGTCTATGCAAAGAATCTTCATGGTACAGGAGAAATATTGATTCTGACTAAGTCGAAATTGGTCAATGGACCTGACAAATGCAAGACTAAATTTTGCCAAATGAAAACGTTGATGAATTTTTGATCCAACTAAATTCGACAATGAACACGAGACCTCAAGACAATAAGAGCATGCCATTTTCAAGGTCAAACATTCGGGGCTTTGTAATTTGAAAAGCATGTCCGAAAGCATCTAATATCCATAAAAATGAGACAGACTTTTTAAAACATCAGAGATTGATCTTTTTACCTCCCTTTTTTTTTTTTCCTTTCTAAATGATTGTACTAATGCAACTAGAGCTTTGTATGCAAACCGATACGTATGTGGCTTTTTCTTTTCTATTTCTTGAATTAATTCGCATACAAATGCACTAAATGATATTTCCCAAGGCCGCATTTTCATTAAACCGAATCAAAGTCATCACATTTGATATCATGTTAATGATCAAGATGATCAATCAACACGACATCTCTAAAACACACAAATCATGAATTTTTGGATACAAGTCAATCATAATATGCCTCGTGACAGATTTCTTAAGGCAGGAGGAACTCTCAAGATCAATTCCGACTTCACTCTTCGTGTACTTCTGCCTTTGAATCGCCAAGAAAAGCCCACACAAATCTCTCGCTGAACAAATCCCCTTTAAAAATCTTGCTTCCACGGATCTTGGCAATTTCGGATCTTGGCCATGTTTTTTGGTCGGTTTAGGTATTTCTTTGGGTGTAACAGACAGTAAAATGGTTAGCCAATGCAATGATTGGGCCTCGATCAAGAAAAACAAGTTCTTGGCAAGTTAAATTTTAGGGTTCTGAGTTTTCTTAAGAGCAATTATCCCACGTGCGTGAATCAAAAAATGGGCCAAGGTATAAATAGAGAACTATTTTCCTATTTCTTGATTACGTGGTCCTCCCACCAAGCCTCGGCCTGTGGTTTCCGGGACTTGGCATGCCGTGGGGACGCAATCGGGCAGGAGGGGGGTAGATGTAGGTAGGTTTTTGCCATTTTTAAAATGAAGCACGCTTCCCAAGGAAGCCATTTAGAAGATCAATATACACTTTTTTTTTTTCAAAATTTTTGTGCCACCGGCATGATTTCATGAGGGCTACCGTGTGGTATCATCAAACTTTCAAATGCAATACTTTGATTTTTGTAGGAAAAATGAATGGAGTGAGTAGGCATTAGACATGGATTTGGTGAGGTGGCAAGGAGGAAGAACAAGGCTAATAGGCACATTTACCAAGCATTTCAATCTTTATGGTTGACCAACTTTTTGGGTTTGGTCAAAATTTGCCTAGTCATCATTTGATGATGTAAGGTGACGGATGATGTAGAATGATGTAATGATGTTGAGTGATGTAATGGTATGGAGTGATGTGATGATGTGGACACTTGTTGCTTAGGTGGCAACTTGGTGAATGACATATGGAAGTGGCAAATGATGAATGGACCAAAGTGGCTTTGTAAGTAATGACATGTGTATCTAGTCATCATGCCATGTCACTTGAGGTGGTGACTAGGCAAACCCCGTGTTTCGCTTTTCCTTTCCTTTTTTTTACTTTGGCTAGCATAAAATGCTTTTGGCTTTAGCCACTTGGTGGAGGTGTGATAATGGAGTGGTATGATGAAAAAAAGATGATATAAAACTTGATGCTTAGGCAATCTTTTTGGTGTAACAACTTTGAAAATGTGCCTTAGGTAGTGGTAGGTCAACTAAGGAACAAAAGGCTATGTGTGAGATGCATGATAGTATAGGGTGATGGAATGTTGGAAATGAGGTAGATGTGAGGTAGGGGAATAGAAATGACAATATGAAGGAGAAAAGATACCACTTTTAATAGCTTGCAAACTTCATAGGGTCTTCCAAACTTCTAGATGCTTAGATCCCCTCAATGTGTGACCTTGATTCCAGCCAATGTCTTCACTTGGTTCTTCAACATAGTTTCTTCTTTTTTCCCGCAACATGAACATGAATAAGATTTGATGGCACCTTGCCATGTTGCCATAGCAGGGCAACATCATGCTAAACAAGGAAAAGGAATGGCTGTCCCCAAAATTCTTGTGAGCAAAAAATGGAATATGACAAGAGTAATGATGGTAGTACAAGAGAATGGAAATTCCGAGAATATGGGCAGCAAGGGTGATAAAAAGAGATGAAAAAAAATGGAAATGATGTTGGGGAAAGTCTGAACAGATGGACATAGTGATATGAGTGATGCTTGAATGGATGTCTTCAGAAGGATGTTTGTATGGAGCTGGAACAGGGACTTGACTTTGAGAGTGATTTGACTCGTGACCTGACTTGACTTGCTTGACTTCTTTTGAAAGATGTGGAGCATGAACAAAGGACTTGAGTTGGGAGTATTTTTACTTTTATAAAACTTGAGCTACCTTTATGGAAGGCTGATGGAAGGTAGCAGGCTATGTTCTCTTCTTTTTGGAAAATGATTTGGGAAGCAAGGGCTGGATGAGAATGGAACAAAGGCAGATGAAAATGAATGGAATGTATCAGGTGAACCTGCAGGTGTGGAGAAAAATATGATGTTAGTACCACATTCTCCCAGCTAATTGTAGTAATGTTTAGCCGTTTGGGATCCCGTGACGCTGAAGAATTCGGGCCGATATGAATTGAGGGCAACTATTTGCTCAGGTGGAGATTATTCAGATCGGGATGAACCCGCCATGACAAGTTCTACATATGTTAGAAAACACTTCCTCGGCGGCTTTTTATGACTGTGAACTCAACCCCGCAACATCATAATACACACACAAGATATCAAAGTTAAGTTTATTTTCTCTTTTTTCTTTTTTTTTTCTTTCTTCTTTTTTTGTTTATTTTATGAAAGCAATCAGAAGAGCACAAGCATCCACATCTTTAAGGAACATGCCTATTAATTTTAAAGCTAGTGTTTCTAATAATTCAAGTGGCTAACTATCCAATGACTATTCTATTCGAACAAACTCATACAAATGTGTTGTTGCCAATACCTTTTCAGATGTAATATGTTTATAGGGTTCATGAGTCTGCTGACCTGTTAGATATCTTCTAGGAAGTAAGAATTTGTACCGCTGTCCACGATTTTGTATGGCCCCTTCCCATAAGCCAAATTTACTCCTCATTGTGGTTTTCCCTTGCCTTGTCCCAATTTGAGGACTAGCTCTCCCTCTTTGAAACTTCCCTTGTAATTTGTGAATGGCCTTGAATGTGCTGCGATCCTTTGCTTTCTTTAAGCAAGATGGCATTTCTCGGCTTCAAACCTCTCTTCTTCTAGATGGAGCAACCTATCAAGCCTTTCTCCTCAGATAAGCCTCCATCCGCATTTGAATCTTTAGAGCTAACCTTTTAATGAGGGCAACTCCAATTCCATCGAACAACAGCCTTTCAACACCATAGACAAGAGCAAAAGGTGTATGATTAGTAGCACTTTTAATTGTAGTTCTATATGCCCAAAGTGCATCATGTAATTTAAGGTGCCAATCTTTTTATGCACCTCTATTGTTTTCTTTGAGAATAGCTTTTAGTACCTTGTTGGTGGATTCAGGGCCCCGCCATTGCCTTGAGGGTAGTATGCCGAGCTTTTTACATGCTTTACCTTCAAGCAAGGTCTTTAGCAGTGTTGCTGATCACATCATTCATGAACCGAAAGTGCCTCCCGTCGTAAACTATTTTCAGAGGAATGCCAAACCTAGTGCATATGTTTTCAAGGAAGGAACCTAGCAGCTTGTTAGAGCATTTGCTTGTCTCAATGGGATGCCTTCCCAATTTGGTGAAGAAATCTGTTGCCACTAGTATGTATTCATGCCGAGAGGGAGAGTTTGGATTTATAGGTCCTATGAAGTCTAGTCCCCAAGTCCTGAATGGACTCCGAGACGGATGCTAGTCAGCAAAGCAGTCAAGAATTCTTCTTCCATGTATCCGCATTTATGGCATCTCCCGATGGTCTCATAACAATCTTTAAACAAGCTAGGCCAATAATATCCGCATTCGAGTAGATTTTGCAAGCTTGTGTCACCGCATAGTGGCCTCCACAAATTCCTTCATGACAAGCCTCCAAGATCAACTCAGCCTTTCCGACCTATCAACACACCCCGAAGGACACCATATTGATCAATCTTTACATAATACCTCCAATCATCCCGTGATGTTTTTTGCTTTTTCTTTGAATCTCCTCACCGGCCGCTTGTAAAAGTTTTCTCGCACCTCCTCATGTTTGAGAAACTTGATGATTTCATCCTCGCCAATCTTCTTGCATCTTACTAGGACACCACAAGGTTAGTAGCAATTTCACACACTTCATCAAGATTTCTAAAACCATTAAAAATCTTCAAACTCAAACACCTTATTGGTCAAATAATCACTAGGACTTTTTAATTGTTTTGACAAATTCTAACATTTAAATTTGTAACTCAGATCTTGCAAGCCCATCTACATAATTTAGCCTTTACTCGAAGTTTTCGAACAACATGGGAATAGATTTTGATGCATCATTACTTTTACCTCATTGTGCCGAACTATATGACCAAGCCTTTGTAGGAAAAACAAGATTCCCGGCCAGACTTTTTCCATTCTCGGGTATTCCGGTTTCTTCCGCGATCAGGACAAATCTTGGTCGTGGGTAAAGATATTATCCCATGCTTCGCAGATGAGTGCTATGCCTATGCCTTTGCTAGTGACAATCGATATATGCCGGAATGGTTGAGCAAGGTCCGGGTGGTTTTAGAATCTCCGGATTGGCATATGGAGGTTATCGTCAAATGCAAATTTGGCATTCATCCTATTCATTCTATTGCAATAAATTTGTTTCACTCTTACCGCATTTTCCAACACGACGACGCTAAAGGACTCTATGATGTGTGAAAAGTTAGGCACATACATTCTCAAGAAACTTGTCAAGTCCCATGAACTTTTCACCGCTTTTTAAGGTTTTAGGTGGGGCGAATTTCAAAGCCTCCATTTTTCTCCTTCCGATACTTTTTGATTCCTTGGAGTAGACACCTCATGACCTAGCAATTCACCTTTAGAACGAGGAAATACACACTTTTTGATTCAAACACACTCCACCTTCCCCGCGACAACTCCATTGTCATTGTCGCGAACTCCATATGTTTAGTTAGAGAAGTTCCTAGGCACAAATCATCCAAGAAAACTCTAAAGTTTGACATTGGCATGCTCAAATATTTTAGCCATTGTTTTGAAAGGTGGCGATGCATTCATCAAGCCAAAGGGCATTTTCATCATAGCAAAAGTAAAATTTCAAGGAGTTATGAAAAGAGGTCTTTAGTTTTGATCTGCCTCTTTTCATTTGATTTTGATTGAAACCTGAAAAATCCATCTAAAAAAGAATATATTTTTCCCCTAGCTGCATGCAACACTTCTTCTAGAAATGGGGTAAAGGATAACAGCTCTTTTAATAGTGGCCTTGTTTAGATCCCCCGTAATCTATACTAAATCCTAATGTTTTATTCTTCTTCTCTCATCGAACAATGCAAGATACCTAATGATTTCCATATTCTTTTAATAACCCCTCAGCTTCTTTTCATCTTCATCTTCAATACCCTCTCGATCAAGGTAAGCAAAGGATGCATTTATTCTTCCGAGCTTTTTTGCATTGCTGTGTTTAGCATCTTCTTTATCTTTATTCTTAAATCCACAAATACGGGCCCTCTCACCCCACTAATCAGATAATCCCAAGTGCAAATACATCTTTCCAAAATTCTCTCAAAGAAAGTTTTTAGGAGGGGCTCATATCTTTGCTATCAAAAAGATCTCCAAGGAAAAGTGTTCTTACCCCGGTCCATTTTTGTTGATAGTTAACTCTTTTACCTCTTTCTCTTGGTGCAGGCATCTATCACCTAATAGGATATAGTTGTGTTGCATCTTCCTTTGTTCAACCATCTTCATTTATTTATAGCTCCCCGCCCAAATAGTCAGGGAGCACCTGCTTCGCAAAGTGCACCGGCCTCACAATTCTCCCTAGGTATATGTTTGATCTCCCAAGCCTTGAACTTGCTTAGCAATTGCGCATTCTCTTTGAGTTCTCGAGCATGTCTTATTTGGTCCGATATTCTCCAGCACTTTCAGATATCATGGGCTTGAGAGTCACCAAAGATAGATATGTTAGTCAAACCTAAAGCCAAAGACTTTCTAAGCCAGTGCCTTTATATTCAGCCATATTTGAAGTGATTCCTTCATGTACTCTACCAACTTTGGATAAGAGTTTATTGGCAGAAGTTTCCGACATTACAAAAGTAAGATGCTATATTCAATTTGATTGAAATTCCACCTCATCAAACCACACAACACATTTTTCGAGTTTGCGCCAAGGTCACCTTAATGTGTAGGTATGATTTCTATTGGTTTGCATACGAGATGTGCATTTTAACACACCTGCCTATCTTCAATCAACATGTCTTGTTCTATAAAGTTAAAATGCATTAGCATCACCTGTTTTGTTGTGTATAGAGTTACAGCTCTGCTCCATTTGAAATAGTACACGCTCGGCGATCCTCGCATTGTGTCTAAGATCTACAAAGGACAAATTAAATCCTTCCCAAACAATCAAAGTCATATATGTCACTACATCAAATTATCTTCAAAAGCCACAACTATGAAACTTGCCTCAATAATTATAACCAACCCCTATCCCAAATTTGTCACTATGTCCTGATAGGTTTGATTTTAGCACAGAATGACCATTATGATTGTGATGGTTGAGTGGACAAGAAGAATTATATTTTTCACATGCCGAGGCATGATGAAAGGAGTCATCATCTATGGCACCTATAAATGTATACCAACAGTCAAAATTCTGATCTTTCTGAGTTACTGGCGAAACTGCTCTTGGCGCACCAAGAAATGAAATTTGCCCAACATTATTAGACTTCAATATTTTCTCTCTATAGCTAGGTGCAATTCCGGCAGCTGCGGAGGAGATCTATGCTACTTTGAACTTTTTAGGACTTATATCTAGCCTATCTAATCCTTTATTCCTTTTATTAAACTTCAAAAGGAGTGTTTTTGTTACACCAACTTTTCTGATAGAACGTTTGCTCATACCTTTATCCGCAGTTCATTTCCAACATTTTTCTTGTTTGTACCACCATGATCTCTTCCTGCTCCTCATATTCTCCTGCCAAACCTAATGGTATTCCTTCAATTTCGCTCCTTTGTCTTCTTGCTTGTCGCTATTCTTTAACAAAACATTTGTCTTCTACATGACCTATCTCTTTATGTTCAAAATAATGTATGATTCTCCTCAAACACCTTTCCGGCTAAGTAACTAGATAATAAAATGGTACTTAAAAGTTTGCTCTATTTCTTAAGATGCAATACAAACTACCCTGGTTGTAATGAAATGATTATCCAGAGCCTTCCTCTTCAAGGTTCGGTCTTGTTCTTACGCGCTGCCACCATAACCAGTCGCTATGCATGCTACAAGGTATGTGGATCATCTCTATTTGGTGCTTCATCCAAGAAGTCCATTGTGGGTATGTGGATTGTTGTTAGTTGATTCTTCGATGTATGATCTTCTTCTTATGAATGATGATGTAAGTTCTTGTTATGTTCCGTCCATTATATATTATGGAAAGATTCTCTCTAAAATAGTAGGTAAAATCCCTGGCCTAAAGGAGTAATGATGCATTTAGGTACTAGTTCTAGAGTACTTGAACCTATTCGGCAAGCCCACATGGGATCATTATGGATCCACATGTGATCACCATGGGCTCAAATGAGGTTGTGCCAAACTAGCTACGTGGGGGAGATTGTGACTACAATACTCTCGCTAGTTGGGGATGCCATCGAGGGCAGGGTGGTTAGAGTCCCACTAATGAGTTGGAGATACTTGCCCCCATCCATACTGTGTCATGGCTTGTCAGGTTTATTTAGGTATCGATCTGATGTTCTTCTAAAGACACCTAAATCTTTGCTCAGTTGGGCATCAAGGCAGCTACCAGCATGCCCTGGGCTATTCGAAGTAGCATTATGGGCTCTGCTACGGGTGCTTTGGTTTCCAAGCTCAAGGTCTCACTCCTGATGTCTTTGGTTGATCTTATACTGACATGGTAGTAGAGGGGTGGAAGGAAGTGGATACTTAGCTGTTTGCATATAACTTGCCAACCAGGCAGTCATTCTCTTGCTTAGAAAAGGCCTCCGGACTCACTACCCAAAATCGCTCTTTAGATAGTATCTAATTTGTAAGCTAGGGCATATCATTAGCAGACTTAAAGTTAAGGTGATCTAACCCTCTTCTCTCTAGCTTACGTATGTTCTCTTTGGGTATTCTAGAGTTCGGATACATATTCTTCCCTTCCATGTGGCTAACCCATGTGTAAGGGCTGGGGTGGGTTTCAGTGGTATCAGAGCCATAAAGTCTTGCACCTTGGTCTCACACGCTAAATGGAGCTCCTCACGGACTGCCTCACCTTGAGTTTAGAGTAGCTGCTAAAGTCATCACAAGGGGTATTTAGATCAAACTTTGCCAAATTTTGCAAAATTTTGCCGAAGTTGTCGCCTAAACTTTGACAAAAAATTTCCTTTTTGAAAAAAATAGAATAAAAAAATGCGATTTTGATTAAAAAAAATCAAGGAACGAATCCTAGCAATAGAGTCCACAAAGCGGATTATTCCTTTTTAATTGTAAAATTTAAATTTATTGAGCTCCTCACTACCTTAAATGGCCATAACCCCTTTTTTTTTGGAAATTTCCATTTGTTTTCGTTACTTCAGTTCTTGTGCCATTGGGTTTCTTGAGTGAAAAGATATTAGCAAAACCTCTTACTTGCACAGTGTATGTCAAATGGGTCTCCTCCCTCCCTCCCTCCCTCTCCCTCCATTTCTGACAGTGTATAATTCTCGTTGAAGTCTCTCCCTTGCATTTCTCATGCCCTCTCATGATCCGAAATCTTTAATTTTTTCAATATATTTTAACATCATGTTAAAGTAGATTCTCTGCAGTAGTGAGAATCAAACCCCTGCTCCATAAGGTCGACCCTCGCGAACCAGCCCACGTCAAGTACTAAGGACAAGCATCAATTGTAACATAAATTGCTTTCTTATAATAATGTTAATTCATCGCTTAAATATATTTAAAGCCATTAAAATCACTACTCAAGTCAACCTAGCGTTGTGATATGAAACTATAACCTTCATTTGATGTGCGTTTGACGCAAGTTCTCAATTAATCATGAGTACCCAATTGCAAAATGTTTTTATTCAAATATAAGTAGGTTTAGCTCTTAGGAGAATGATCCCTTTGGTTGTACCTTTTATCATCACCTAAAGGTATATGTAAATATACATATGTTTAGGCCTCTTGCTTCTTGAGCCACTCCTTGTTAGACACAAAATGCCTTATTTGTCAGATGATGCATAACAATGCTGACACTCCTAGTTTTCATAAGTTATAACCTCATAGATCATATTATCATTATAATCCTTCCTATATAATTGTATTGCCTTTTTCTCATTTTTTTCTTACTTACTTATTCGTGGAAGTGACACGTATCTGAGTTTTAGCATTTTGCAATGGTCAAAACCTAAGCAAGCTATTTTTTGGGTTTATGTTTAAATGTTCTTCTTTACTTATTACATGGGGCGGACTTGTGCTTAAAATTAATTGACACATTTGTGGCCGGATCGGGTCTTTTGAAGCAGGTGCCCAGGTCGATCTGGCTGTCAGAAATTTGCTTCCCAAGCCACGTGTGTTGAATGTCATAAATGAAAAAGACACATGTCATGATAATTCGCACTATCTCGAACGATGAAAAAAACACATGTCAACTTTGGACACTCATCATTATTGCACATAATCATTCAAAATCGATGTCATAAATGAAAAGGCGCTGCGTCATGATAATTCACACTATCTTGAATGACAAAAAAGGCACATGTCAATTTTGCGCACTCATCATTATTGCACATAATCATTCCAAACTGATGTCATAAATGAAAAAGGCATATGTCATGATAATTCACAGTATCTCGGATGACAAAAAAGACACGTCAATTTTGCACACTCATCATTATTGCACATATCATTCAAAATCGATGTTATAAATGAAAAAGGCATATCTCATGATTATATTAATGATATTTGATATTATTTACATGTTGCTTAAAATGCGAACACGTGGCGGAAGGAAGGCAATGACATATGTTGATTGTCGAGATAGACTTCGTTTCAACGATTGCCTATGAAGATATATACATTATATTTGGCTTAGAATGCAAACTGACACGTGTCGACTATCTAAAGTCGGGATGTTCGCGGTGGGGAGTCGAGAAAGAGAAATGTTTGTGGCGGCATAAATTTCTTGCAGTCACAATTTTATTTTTTGACGCATTACAGTCAAGCCTTCATATCTGATATATGATTTTTGACATATGATATTCACAACACTTTAATATTTTTACATGACTTTGTAGTCATATTGTCATGAGATAGTGGTCATCATCTCCATAACATTGGGACATTCTCTTGTCACGTGATGTTTCAAACTAATTTTGATTTTATTATCATATGATATCCTCCAACCATGCCGCCAAGGTATATTATCACAACCACTTGTAAAATAATTTTGATTTTATTATCATATGATATCCTCCAACCATGCCGCCAAGGTATATTATCACAACCACTTGTAAACCAGGTAACTTCTGAATCTCTACACCTTGTTGTTGTACTAATAATTGAGCCACAACTTATCATACAACATTCCAGATCATAATATTGTCAATCTCAAGTCACACTACCAAATATCTTTTCGAAATGCTAGGGTAGGCCACATTTCTCCTTATTATCATCATTCTTACATCCTATAACTTTCCTATGACTTTCCTGTCCTATGTGGCAGGTTGCTAGTGCCAACTGTCCTAGCTAGTGCCATCTGGCAGTGCTCGTGCCAGCTATACATTACAAAATGACTTCTCTAGAAACATCCGCCGCCGTAGCTTATGGTCAGAATCATCCGATGGACATCTTGCAATTCTTAGCGCCTGCTTGGTTAGACGTATAAAATGCAGTCCAATCTGTCCCTGGCTATGCCCATCGATCTCAAGAAGGTACCCTCCCAGCTTCTTTTTTATTCTGAATTCATAGATCCGGCAGATAAATTATAAGAATCGTCTTCTTGAAAGTAGAAAAAACAGAGGAAAATTTTAGGTAAGTTTGTTTTTTCTTGTTTCGATCACGAGAGCATGGCGAGGTTCTGAAAAGGAAGATCAAGAGAAGGATTGTTTGATTCTGTGCCGGATGGACAATCTAGACAAATTGTTCATGTCGGAAGTCCAGCGCAATCCGGCAAGGCAAATCTGGCAATCAAAGGGCCGAAGCAATTGCAGAAGCTCATCGCCTTAGTGTGAAGCAGAGGCGCAATCTTACTTAGGTTCTGCTACTCGAAAAGCTGAAGCTAAAGCATTTAAGCCAGCGAGTGGGCCCATACATTTTACGCCTAATCTTGAATGACTCAATCCTTCTTTTCCAAAGGTTCAATCCGTCGTTGACCTTGCCAAGCGTAGAAATGTTAAGGATCAAAAGCAGTTGGTGAAGATCCGGTGAAGATCAATGAAAATCAAGAGCAATCGATGAAGCTCCCATCTTCCTTGTTGTAGGGGAAAGCAAATCGGTCCCAGTTCCGCTGATGGGCGAGGGGGACTCGATCGGCTGCCCGCCCGATCGTGAGAGCTCCCACTTGTCCCTTTGCGGAAAGGGGTCCCGATTTCCTTCCCCTATACATCTTATTGTTTTGGAATTATACTACCACATTTTTTATGCATGTTAATACGAATCTCAATGAGAATGTCTAACCTAAGCCCAATGGACAAGGTATAAATATTGCTCCCCAGGCTACTTTGATGATATGAGGGTTGATGTACATCTATGCAAAAGAACATCTCTTAATTTATTTTTGGAGATGAGGGTCAGAGGGTCAGAAGTACATCTATGCAAAAGAACATACATATGCTAGTTTATTTTTTGGAGATGAGGGTCATTTTTTGGATTTTTGGGGATGAGGATCAGAGGGTCGAAGTACATCTATGCAAAAGCACATATGCTAGTTTATGTCATTTTTGGAAATAAGTCAGACAGTCAGTGTTGAGCTGATTCGGGGAGGTTTGTTCGGTTGGAATTAAAATTTCCGGTTGAGCTAGCGCATCTCTGGATTTCCAGTTAAGCGGTGCCGTTTGGCGTGAAGGATGGATCTCCAGAAACGAATACTATGGTCTCGAGGCAACTAAGAAGCTCCTGAATAAGGTTAAGCTAGGCTTGCTCGATTTTACTCCAGTAAATCTTTGAAATCCACTGAATCTTTTGTTAATATATTTCTCAAGATCCAAACAATCATCTGCACCTCAAAGTTTTTCTTCGCATGTCACTAATGTCCTGAACGGAGTACCAGCCAACCTGTTACACGAAAGTGTATACGTAGAGATACTATTTGTAATATCAGTAAGTTCGCCACACTAACACGTTCAGTTTCACATAATGAAGCCGTCAGCCACATAATACAGAGCAGTAGAAAAAATAGAGACATAAATTACATAGAAAAGGCAACTGAATCAAGACATAACCTTCCACCGCACACCATCAAAGATAACATACTACAATTTAAAAAAGAATAACTAAACTTATACCAACAGGTACCCCAAAACCATTTAAGAATTGAGCTGGCTATTGACTCTTCAATCCGATATGCTACAATTTCAAAAGATAACTTAACTTATGCCAACAGATAACCCAAAGCCATTTAAAATTGAGCTGGCTATTGACTCTTCAATCCAGATCTGTTCTATACAGCATGCATTAACCACCTGGGTTCTTATTACTGAGCCTAAGACTGACGATCATACATCATGCGGATAAAAATGCAATGCATAAGAATGTAATCATCAAGGCATACTACACTCACTGTCCAACAGAAAATTACACAAATTTGTGAGCGAAAAATAACTTCTTGCAAAACATATACGATCAAGCACCTCCCATTTGGCATTAGGCAAACTCTCCTTGCAAGTTGTGGTACACAATCCTTACGCCACAGCATACATAAACTATGTATATGACCACGAGTCTGAACAAGGAAAGATGCATCCTTATGAGGTCAAAATAAATTCTGGAGGGGCAATATCTATCACAAACTATAACAAAAAGCTCCCATGTCGAACTCATCAAGTCTAGCATTCTGCCAGTCAATTGCCAAACAAGTAAATTACTTGAAGCTTTGCATATTTCTTGCAAGCTAAAAGATTTATATGAAAGGCAGTTCAAATTTTATTCTTGAACATACATATGGATGGAGAACATACATATGGATGCGAGAGAGAAGATGGCTCTTCAACTTTGCCACACAAAACAGCTTAGAATTAGTAGGCCAACATGGTTTCAAATACAGATGTTCTTCTTGAAGATGCTTTGAAACTGAATAGATCATTCTATATGATCATAAGCATTAAATGTTGGTTCCTGCATTATCCTCTATAGACTCTATAGAGAGTTTACTCTCAACGTTATGGACCATGAGAAGCTTGAGAGTTTCTTATGTACAAGCATCAACTAGTCCTATATACTTGCTTTTTGCATCTTCAGCAGCTTCAAGTTAAAGTTGCCATTCTTGCTGTTAAGTACAAAACCAAACTAGTGTGCATCTTCTACTGGAGATTGTTGAATCATACCTTGCATGAAACAAAAAACAAACTTATGTATTCCTCAATGTTAATATCTCCTTATCCTTGTCTCTCTGGAAAACGATTGCCTGCAGGCCAAAAAAGCGAGAACTTAAAGCAAAACCCTTGAGGCAATGTTTTGACAGCAATACTGAAAATATGCTAATATAACAAATCAAGCACAAAGAAATAACTTAATCCAAAGAAGCTGCTTCATTCGAAAAAATCTAGAGCAGATTTAGCAATACGATCATGTTCATATATGGACTGTGCGTACGCATGCTTTACATGAACTGCTCAGCAGCTGAAATGCCATTCTTCTTCATCGTCAGGGAAATTGTCCAACTATCATTGTACTTACAATTCTCCATGGGTTTGCCATAATGCAGACTGCAATTCAATAGCAACCTTGCAATGAGCAGTATGCATGGATACAAGAAAGTTGGTAGATAAGACTTCAAACGGGTCCTCTTTATCAATTTTGTACACATTTTCATCTTCTTGTTTCCCTAGCTTCAGGAAAAAAATTTACTTCATATACAACTGTTACATGCTCCATATCATCATGAAGGGAAAATAAAGATGGAGAATGGCTTGACCTCATGACACTGACGAAAAATTACAGAGTACGGATATTGATTTTATCTGGGAACCATCGGGCTAACAAAGTTCAGCTGTTGCAAACTGTGCTCGTTGCATATGTCCAAAATGCACATTAAGAAATGGAAGAACTGAATGGGCCTACTCTGTTAAAAAAACTAAGTTCTTCATCCTGGTATACCCTAACGAAGCTAAAAGACTTTGTAACTTTAGAAAATCATCCGGACGCATATATTTACAACAGGATATTGTTACTCCGGACCAAATTTGGTGGTTAATCCGGACAATATCGTGGTTAATCCAGATTAACCACCAAAAAAGGAACTGAGGGGATGTAACTGTGCTCGGGCAAGGATATCTTCAAACTGATCATTCTTGGAGCTTGGTGGACGGTTTAATCTGGCTAGAACAACCGCGTTCCCTGCCTCTAAAAGCTTGGATTATGAAGAAATCGCTCCATTTGAGTTAGAATCGGCTGAACTGAGCAGAAACAGATTTTCTGAGATTGAAACATAGCAGGTCGGTATTGACCACATCCGCTTGGCACGCAGGAAGAAATCATCAGGTATTGGACGTGTTCGGATCAGAGTGAATATGTTTGGGAAATAGAATGGCTGGCTTCAAACTCATGGGGCTCAAAATTTCATGCTTGGAATTAGAGACTTTGACAGAAATGCAAAACAAAACCAAAAGCTTTGGACCTACCTCAGCCGCTTCGTTCAACCACTGCCTTGTATGATTCAACAAGACACAAAGCAAAATAGAAAGGTCGAACGCGTCGTAAACAGTCACAGATTCGAACGCATAGGAAGATTTCTTACATAGGAAGATTTCTTACATAGGAAGATTTCTCGCATAGGAAGATTTCTTACGAGTTTTAAACTCGCTAATCTAGAATTCTGACCAGCTAGTTCTAGAGGACTTGAAGAGAAACCCCCCACTTTAGAGGGGATGCCCAGTATCTGGTGAATCACGGTCGTCGAGGCTAATTTGATTTGAGATTTGTATTGGACGCGTTTGTGTGAATACAAGCTATTCTTAAGTGGGAAAAGTTGTCGCATTGTAATATTAATGCTTCATTTGTGTTAATGGTTCCATGTTTTTGTTTCGGAAGAATAGTGGTAGGATGATGTTGGGAAGTTACAATAGTTAGGTGTTTGATTGAGTGTAGGTCACCTTGGATTTCTCCTGCCACAATTGCTAGGTGCAGATGGGTGCCAAGATCACGGAGGTTCTGAGGATGGACAAGCGAGATGGACTGCAAAAAAAGATTTTGAAAGTCCACATATATACCCCAAGATAGAGAGTTTTCAAAAATCTTTGCAAAAGCGTGATCATAATGATGTAGAATGTTCTAAATGTCCACAAATAAGCACCTCAATCCAAATAGAAAATTTTTAAAACAACCAAAGATGGTGATGTTAACAAAATAAAATATTCTAGATTTGTTCTAAGCCCACGTGTAAGCACCTCAATCCAAATAGAAAGTTTGCAAAGAGGGTGCTCTTATCAAAAGAAAATGGTCTAAAATGTTCTAGAAGCCCATAGATAAGCACCACAATCCAAAATAAAGTTTTCAAAAAGCTTTCAAGCGAGGGGTGCTCACATCAAAATAGAATGTTGGAGAATGTTCTAGGAGCCCACAGATAAGCAATTCAATCCAAAAATAGGAACAAATTCAAAAATGTTCCAAAGACGATGCTTTAATCAAAATAGAATATTGTTAAGGACCTCAATCCAAAAATAGAAAGTTTTAAAAAAAATTGCAAAGAGGGTGCTCTAATTCAAATAAAATGTCATATAATGTTCTAGTAAAAAATAAAATATTGTAGAATGTTCTAAATGCTCACAAGTAAGCATCTTAATGCAAAAATCAAAAATTTTTAAAAATGTCCTAAGGACGGTGCTTTAATAAAAATAGATGTTGTAGAGTTGTCTCAAGCCCAAAATAGAAAGCAGATTACAAAAATCTTGCAAGTGTACACAATAATTCCTTATTGGAAACACCTTCATGGAATGTTCTAGAACACAAATCTTACAAGGAGAATGTTCTAAATGATGCGCAGGCCCAAAAATATGTCATAGGAACATACTACAACTAAAACATCGTAGAACGTGCTATTTTCTTGTATATATACATGTATAATTATTAATGGTGACTTCTAGAAGCTTCCTTATGTATCAGTTGCCAGATCTTGATCCCCCATTTATACCCCAACAATATCGGTCGTCCGGATCTGGCGGCTAGAAGCTTCCTTATGGCTCATCTAGTTCGTTGATCCTTTGTCCACGAGTTGAAGATCTTCAAAAAAAAAATTGTCTTGAGGACAATTGAGCATCCATTCCATCTGGTGAGAAGGGGAAATTTCCTTAACCAACTCTCTACATACGTTATTGAATATTACCTTGCTTTTTTTTTTAGTACATATTCAATATCCTTTTTAAGATGCTAATGCCCCATCTATATCGAGCATTGTAAACAAAGGTGCACCACTGGACTATCTCGGTCGTCGAATTTATCCATCCTCTAGCCCATATGGGTATGTTGGGGCCTCACGGATGCCTTTTGTTTCGATTATGGTCATTTTATGACTAGGGGCACCTATGATTTTGAAATATGGAATAGAGGTTCGCATAAGGTTTTGGAATATAAAATACTAGGACTCATCTCGATACGGAATTCCCTAAGGTTTTAGATTTTGAGATACGGCAACTAGACAAAATAATTCAATAACTTATTAAGAATATTTTAACCAATGAAACTAACGAACTAATGTGCTTATTTTGCCTATTGAATCTTTTTTTTTTATAATTATTATTTAATAATAAGCTATTCAATTGTTTTAAGGGTATGGTCTATGGTCTCAGGGATAGTGATTTATGTATCCATATCGAATCCCCCTGGAACCCCATGTTATTGTACTACATATTAGAATGTTTTTAGAATTTTTATGACACTCACGTAGTTCCTTTATTTATTTAATCAAAGAGAGCGTTTTAAATGGTTCTAAATGCTCATGATTAAGCACCTTATGTATAAAATAGAAAGGTTTCAAAAATATGCAAAGAGAATGTTTTAAATTATCTTGTAATGTTCAACAGTCCGTTCTCTGAGAGGTCGTTTTAAACAATTCTTAAATCTAAAAAGTTGTAGAATATTTTAAAATGCTTTAAACACCCATGACAATTCTAGATGCTCGTGAATAAGCCCCACCTTCGAAAGAGAATGTTGTAGAATGTCTTAGAATGATCTAGAACATTGTAGAAACTTCTAGAATATCTAAGAATAAGCACCTCAAGCCCAAAATAAAAACTTTAGGCAAGAAGAAGATTGTAGATTGTCCTTTAATGTTATAGACATATGGATAAGCACTTCAAATATAAAATAGCAACATGGGAGCACATTAAGCCCAAATTAGAAACTTTGGACTGTACAGAAAATTACAAAGTTATAACTCTTAGGCTGTGTACATGGTGTCAAGCAAATATTTGTCTACCTAAATCCTTAAGCTATTAAAGGAAGTGCCTACTTTTTCTTGCATTGCAGAAATCAAATTGAAAGCACTTAGAATATGCACCTTTCTATGTGCCTGAGATTGACAGAAATGTGATTTGTTTGTATGTTGGCAGGGCAATGCCATTAAAGGACTGGTGAGAGAGAATCCATCTCTTCCATCAACAAGAAGTCTGCACCTCGAGGTTAGTTCAATGCTCTCTCTTTTTTTCTTTTTTCTTTTTCTTTTTTTTTTATTGAATTGCAGATAATGCTTTATACTATGGAAGATTATTGTATTAACGATTTCTCTTTTTCCAGCCTTGAAAAGGAGCAGAAGAAGGGTAAGCGAGGGTTGATTCGAGGGCAATTCTGAGTGAGAACTCTTTTCGTAGAGATTAATCCATGGATGCCCATGTTCATGAGTACGGATGCAGTGCTTTTAGAATACTTAAAACATATATATGGAAGGGATTGCATTTGGGCAAAAGCATCGAGAAGAGTTTTACGGATTATTGGTGCAATTGAAAATCTTACATGGGAGAAAATTTACGGAACAATATTGCGCATGCGAGACAGTGTGCAAAAGGTATAGTGTAAGATAAATATTATGGCGCCCTGTTGTAGCAGATTTAGGGTGTGCATTAGAGATGCTGTGGTGGAAATTATAGAATGCCAATGACAGATCCAGTGATGCTGTAGTAGTTTGCAATTTGGTTGCAATTTGTTCAACCAATTCATAAATCTGCTTAAAATGTGAGCCTATGTTTGAAATGGCATTTCAATTCAATATTGTATCTATTTTTACGATGGAATTTGATTCTCATTGAAAATAAAGATCCAATTTATTATGCGGTAGGGGTAGATATGGAATTTCTGTAAGAGGAAAGATATGGCAAATGCATGGCAAAAATTGAGCTACCCTATATTACTTTATAAATTTTTTGGATTATAAACATTGGCTCATGGAAACAACACAAAAAAGCACACCTTAAATCTGGATGTTGAATTGCGAACAGTCTCATAACATTGTATGGTAAGGCTGGAGAAGGCTAAATACATGTTCAGGGCTTCAAGAGAATACATGAACCCTTCCATCACGTTTGATGGTTTGAGGATAGATTTTTTTGTTGATTCCGCACTCATACATATATGTATAATAGATGTGCAAATTTACATAATGCACAAAACAACTTTTTCTAGAAATGCTTACAAGAAAGTATAGTTCCAACAATACCAACTTGCATCAAACCAATTTACATGGGCATGCAATTTTGTCAAAGGGTAAACATATACAAGGAAGCATTGTACAAAATAGTTGTCACCTACATGTTACAATTTGGAACAAAATTATTACTATGTATGAAAATGTGGAGACCATAGATATACACAAGCAAAATGCATACACATCATTGACAATATTATTTGCAAGCATAAATGGGCATGGTCATGCTAAAGAACTCATTCCAAATATTTATATTTATGCGACATAGAGGCTAATAGATTGCATATTCTACAGTATCTGCATAATGGAGTCCTCCTTGGTATCATTTAGCATTTCCCAATATATGCCTAGCAATGCATAGATATCAACAACTCATAGACATGGTCACTTGCAATCTACAGGCTCCCAAAATGATCCAATGGCCTAAAAGTTATTGTATGCAAGTTCATAGCTCCAATGGCCTAGAAGTTACTGTATATGCAAATGCACAGGTTTTCAACATTTATAGGTTTTGGATGGGGCATTTTTTGCCCCATCTGCCAATCCCTGTGTGCCACATGGCACACATTCTTTCCAAGAATCAATGATTCTTGCAGGCCATTTTCAGTCATTTCTTGGAGCTATGTTTTTCAGTCATTTCTCGATCCCATATTATTCAAATACAGTAACGACATTCGATGAGATATTAGACACAATTCATTCAATGAAATTAGATAGAATTCCATTCTTTTGCATTGAACTTTTCAAGTCTGTTCAGATACATTGAAAATAGCAGAAACATTACATTCAGAACCAGATTCATAGCAAAAACATTACACAGAAATTCCTCCTACAAGTTGTCAGAGTCGTCCTAGCACTCTGAATATTGCAATTGAAGGTGCACTTGCTGAAAGAACAAAAACAGGTTACAACTAAGAATACCAAAATCTTATGCAAGAATGAGAGATTCTTACTCGAATGAGACGCTCCAATTAAAAAAAAAAAACACAAAAATATCCGGAAAGACACAAGGAAGTAAAGATCCTTCAAAAACTATGAAAATCTCAGGCACTCTACTTGAAAATTGCATCAAAAGAAAGAGAGGCGAGGCGGCTTTAAAAAGCAAGCAAGCGGACCAGGATTAGTTCACGGCTAGAGCCACGGCATCGCGGCGATGCCATGCCAAAAGCCGCGACCAACCGGACCAAAATTGTGAGCGATAAAATTAGCGAATACCCCCACCACAAATTTCACGTCACATTAATGTCCACGCGTCGCAAATTCTAGCCAGAAAATTCGCCTCTGCGCAGAGCTCCACGTGGACATTCTCTTGTATATAAAATTATGCCCAGCAATGCATATTGATATTAATTTGTCTCGGTGTCATGTCTTGCATGTTGCATGTTTCAACATCAATGTTCATGAGTCTTCTACGAATATTAAATCTGCCTAGTGGGCACAGTCAACTGGTTCTTCTAGTTGATAATTATATGCATATACTGGGTATATACACTTCATAATAATGGAGAGGTTTGTCTTGGATAATTACGTGAGTATACTAAACTTTAATATGGAAATGGAAAATTATGTGCCATAAATTAAACAATGTACATTTTCAAGATGGCATGACCTCACGGTTTGATTTAGGCCACTTCACCCTTAAGAAACTGGAGGGCAACCCTCTGGCGGCACCTTGTTTCTTTGGCATCATGTATTGTTTTGTACGGTAATTTTGATAAACATGTACTCTGCAGTGTCGAACTCCTCTTCTTCAACGGGTGTTGTTCTCTAAATTTTGCGTTAAGTTCTGTTTCTATGTCGATAATTTAACCCGTTCGTCGAATCCCCTTTTTTGAAATTTTGAATCGGTAGGAGCCTCAGTATAGTATCTAGCATATGTTATATGATGTGTTCTTTGATGTTATGATTGGATGGATCGTTACTATCTAATTTAACAAGGTCACTTCATATCTAAATGGGCTGACTTTGGAGCTTTTATATGCTTATCCATATTTTTGCTTTTCTATTATAACTGCTATGACAGCATGTACTTCGAACTTTCCTAATTAATATAAAAAAAACCAACTCTTACTCTATTCTATTCTAAAAAAGGTAGAAAAATAATTAAAAAAAAATTGCCAAGACAGGATACCCTCATAAAGTGCAAAAGAACATGAAATATCATCTTGGACAAGACTAGTGTGTGAAGTTTGTTATTTAGGTCCTCCCTTGCCTCCTTAGGGAGGCCTCGAACTACCAAATTGTGACCCTTGCATCTCCATTCTTGTTGTGCTTTACAATATCCTTTATACAATGGGCAGATGTAATAGCACTTGTTGCAAGACGTCCCTATGTTCTTATCATTGCTCGACCTAAGTTGACCTACTGTAGTGCTATCTGGCAGTTAGGAGATTCTTTGGCTTGCCCTTGTTGGGCAGCGTTTGTTGTCTTGTTGGACGTGTATTAGGCAACCTAACATGGATAATAGCTGTGTTAGCCACATTAGCCTTCAATGCTTAAAGCTGAGAGCTTAGTTCTTGATGCGTCACACTGTGCCTCTTCAATTATCGCGTGCAATGGCATAGCTACCTATGATCATCAACCATGAAGTTTCTTACCTTGTAAAGCAATTGTTTTGCACAGCTCCCGTATATTCCTGTCTCGATTGGAGAAGTTTTCTTCTAGCCAATAAAGTTTAGAGGCAGCCCCGATGTCCTTGGCATATTTTTCGTCTCCGGAGTGGTTATTTGATCGTGTAGGACCAGAAGATGTTTCTGTTGTTTGACATTCTTAGTAGATCCTGGCGATCATCTAAACAGCTTTTATTTGAAGCTGTGACATAATCTCCCTAATATTTTGGTCAAATCGCTCCCAGTCCTGGGATATGGCGTCTATGCCAGTTGACATCATGACTAGATCAGCCCAGAGGCTGGCAATATTTGACCTATCATGCTACCTTTCCAACTATGCTAGTCGAAGGCAATCATCAATCTGATGTACATGCGTCTCTGTGTTGGAAACACATTGCTTCTTTGTGGCCAGTTGTTATTATAGCAATGCAGGCACCGAAGTCTTTAGCTGCTCAGCAAGACATGCAACTTTAGCTATTAAGCCTTCAACAGTTGCATCGACTCGGCTTTAGGGCGCTTCAATCTGCCCGATCTGGACCTATTTGAGAACAGTTTGCCACTAGGTTTATGCGTCGACCATACTCCTGCTGAGTCAAGCGCATCGCGTGCACTTTTGCCCTTGAATATGTTCACATGGTAGACTTGTTGGCATTGCCTGTCACTAGGGATGGAATCTTGTATATCCCCTAATATATGCTTGGCTACATGTCTGCCTATGGTGGCAGTGGTTGGATTGTTGGAAGTCTTTTCCATCTTCCGAGGGATTCACCTATATGTATATTGGATATGTCATTTGCGAATTTGGGGTCAAATAAAAACCCCTTACTTACCATTGTCCTAACAGAAAACCCCTTTTCATACTCCTACCCATTCCTCTACATGTATACCTCTTAAAATATCTTCGGCCACATTCAACCTTTTACATATTTTTATACATAATCTATACCCCTTAGTGTATGTAACTAAGTCTATACTTGCTTATTTTCTTGTATATATATACATAAGAAAATGTTAATAAAAAACCCTTAAAAGTATTCGTTGATGTTACTACAAATGTATATCCCTCCTTGCTACATCTATGGGCATGGTCGTTGGTCAAGATGTGGAAGCTGGAATAAACATAGCAAAGCTGTGTGTTAGGCATGGTATAAATCGTATATGGAACCATTTTTATACAAGTGGCTCATAATTCAAAGAGACCCCAAATTTGAGATGAAGTGTTCAAATTGTGTTTTCGTCTCTCGTTAAAGATTCCTATTTCCTCTAAAACTTGATCCCCCCCCCTCCTCCAGCATCCATGAGGACATATGATGAACCCCTAGAGACTTGAACACAAGATCTCTTAATTGCTAACCCCCAATCAAAAAAATAAATGTAAGCACCTCAATCCAAAAATTGAAAGTCTTTGAAGATATTCCACAAAGAAAACTCGAATCGAAATGGAAACTTGTATTAAGTTCTACAATGTTCTAGATGCATATGAGTAAGCACTTGAATTCAAAATAGAAAGTTTGGGCTTTAATCAAAACAGAGTGTTCTAAACTCAAATCCAAAAGGGAAAGCTTTCCAAAGTCTTTATAAAGAGAACGTTCTAGAATACTTTAGAAAATCTTCTAGATTCTAGACATCCATGTGTAAGCACTTCAAGTCCAGAATAAAAGGTTTTCAAATTGCTAGAGTAAGCACCACGAGTTTTATCCGTGTCCTTTAGAATGTTGTAGCCACCCATGACTAGGCACCTCAAACCCAAATAGAAACATGGGTAAGTACCTCTAAATATTTAGATGCCTATAGGCAAGCGCCTCAGACCCAAATAAGAAAGTTCCACAGTTTTTTTAAGTGTCTTCTTGAATATTGTGGACGCTTATGTGTAAGCACCTCAAGCCCATAAAAAGTATTCAAAAATCGTGCAAGGAGAAAATTTCTAGAGTGTTCTACATACCCATGGATAAGCATCTCAACAAGTACAAAGGAATTAAAGACTCGCTAAGGATATCTGGTACAAGAATATCCGATGGTGCATCTTGGAGCAAAGCACTATAAGAGCTTCAAGGGGTATACAAATGAGGGAGGTGATTTTTTCCAATCATGCTGTAGATGAGAGGGTTTTTTCATCATCTCATCTCAATTCTGTGACTACAGGATAGTTGTCCTTTGTAAATATCTATTGTAAAGTCTGGTGTTAGAAGTTGTGCTCACACCATGTATTAACGTCATAAGGAGCTATGGACCAATATGACATTAATACATATTCAAATCTATTGATTCATAAAAACTTTTTCAAAACTCTTGCAAAGAAAATGTTCTACAATTCCCTACTCGGAGAAACCCATACAATTGAACCATCCATCAGCCCGAATTTGCACAGTACAGGCATGCTACATGTTCCACTTTTAGCATGTTCCTATGATCTGGCTTCGGGCGATGGAATAGTTGAGGCTATGCCTTGGGCCGGTTGGATTATTAAGCCTTGCAAGATTTATGCTCTAGAACGTTCTGTTTGGGTGTTTCCAAATAGAGGGTTTTTGTATACTCTCTGCTTCACATTCTTTTACTCTTTTTATGTGGTTTATTCTTTTGCCTAGTACTACAGATTCTCTTAAATGTAAGGTTTTTGCAATGCATTCTGTTTACTATTTTCTTTTTCTCTAACTTTGAGAGTCAGGTGCATGTAATTGATTTGGAAAAAATTGATGCAATACAACAATAACAAATACATGGGCCATTTAGATGTAACAAGTATTGCTACAAAACAACATTTTTAAAAGTCCTTATGCTAGTGATGCCTATATGCATGGGCGGCTCTTTTAGACCAAGATTGTTCTTTTGAATCAGAAGATTTTTAAATATGATTCAACGACTTATAAAAGCGAGGTAATATGATTTTGTCTTTTTATATGGAAATTTTAGACTAGAAATACTTAAACTTTGATTTCATTGTTTAAACATTTGTTGTGAATAGAATCGCAATGTATGGCGTGGAGATTATTTTATCTAGTATCAGAGTTTTGTTCTTCAAGAGTTAGGATCCAAAATGGCAATAAATTGACTTGAATAAAATGGGGTCATAGTTATTGCATTTATTGAATGGGTTCTTAGTTGCATATGTTAAATGGTTATGCCATGTTTTAGGTTGAGCATCAATTCAAGAGGTAGAGGCCTCTTTAATTACATAAGTTCTCATCCCCAAATAAGGACAAATCCAGGTGTAAAATTACATGCTTTCTACCAAAGCAAACGTATTGTTTTACTTTGATTGTTATGCATAATGTCAAAATAGGGATAACGTATCCCGATGAATGATTAGCCTTCATGGGATGTAGCTAGTTCACAAGTTGAACATGGAAAGATTTTCCTAACCCTCCAATGAGAGAAGATAAAAGAAGCCAGAGAAAAACAAATACACAACATAAGTTTCCGTTCTTTATATTAAATTCAAATGTCCTCACTATCCATAAGTTTTGTCTCTAACAAAAAGCATCTCCATGTTTTCATATTGTTGCTAGGCCTCAAAGCTCCATAATTCATCAGTGAGAATTTTATGGTCCTATGAATACAACGACAGGAAAACTATGCTATTATTTACAAATGATCGAAAAGAAAAAAAGCATGAAGATTACTTACATCATCAATACTATAAGGAACTATGGGAGGAGTGAATGGGATGATATCTCCATCATGCCAACTCTCTAAATCTTGTGGATTACCAGTGGTAATGCTTGAGAAAACCTCTTGAGATATCTTTAGATTGCCTACACCGACGTCTGAGATAAAAAATCGTCTATGTGCGGACATTAGGGTATTCGAGGAGTGATGTCACATCATGCAAGTGACATGAAAGCAACCTATGCTTTATGCGAAAAAGTAATCCACTGCTATCCTGTAAAAAGCTCAAAACACTATGACAACATAAATATTTAATCAGCATGCTCATCAAAGTGTTAATCAAACAATTCATACTACTAACATAACTCTTCGCAAACATTACAATCATCACATTGGCGTAAACCTAACCTGACATTTGTCACACTTCTGTTGCAACTCATGTTTTATCAGGTTGATAATTTTATATGTGCTCAATGTTGTTTTCAAAATGAATCTTGGTATCACTCATCACATAGAGCTATGTCTTGGAAGCAGCAGAAAAGTGTTGCTACAACTGAATTGCAAAAGTTGCAGCCGATTTTTGGCATCTTTGCACTCAATCCTGTGATAGCTATCCTACTCTTGATCCAATTTATGTTCTATTGCATAAGCTACTGAGCACGGCCTCTGTAGGCTTGTTAGGATCGTACCTCCAGGAGGTAATGGATATGCGGACTCAGTTATGCCCCCCTGTCCGACATTAACCTCAGCTGTACTTGTGATTATGTATATAACTGTGCAGTATGTCAGCATCCTTATTGCTACTAAGGTTTTTCCCCCGAAAACCCTTCGGGGCGGGGGTTTTTTAATCCTGGTAGTAATACGCCTGCTGCTCTCTCTTTGTACTTGGGTCCCATAGGCCAGTTGGTCTCCGTGGACGATAAAATCATATTCTATTCTATCCTTTTTGCTTTGTTTTAGTTCCCGCACTCTAAGAAAATAGAGTTTAACTAACATAACATAACATAACATAATATTATAGTTGATTCAAAAGATTCAATGTTTATTAAGGGGAGTTGTTGTACAGATCCGCCTTGACATCTAGGTCAATTTTTCTAGTAACTTGCATCATAATTTATTATTTCAAGATTTTTATCTAATATTTAGCACGTCCTTTTATGTGAGAAATATATATTGTGTTCTTGTCGTGTCACAATAGTTTCCACAATATAAACAAGTAAACCGTGATGGGAACTGATGTTATTAATATAGTGTCGAGAATGCAAATAATTAGATAGTACCATCAAAAGAAGTGTCATCGGCGAGGTAATCAAAAATTTTTTTTTTTCATATTCTTTTCTTTTCTTTTCAACCCTCCCCCCCCAAAAAAAAAAAAAAAAAAAAAAAAAAAAAAACAATCTTTATTTCATTTTCACCATCTTGCACATACTAGCACTATTGCAAGCTGTTGGTGGATTCCTTTAGATGGTGGTCCTCTAGTATCTTCAGCCCATCCGTGGTAGGTGTGCATATGAAATCCGATTGGTATAATAATCAAATGCAGTTGCTGGCACAGTTCCGAGCTAAGTTCCTCATTTTAAGGTGGGATCGGGCTATTTGGCAGAAGGTTTGGATTGGATGATGCTATAGTCATAAACCCCATTGATGTTGCAAAGGATGATGTTTGATGTTTGTGTGTAAAAGTAATGTTTCGTTAGACTTAGATATAGCTAAGATGTCCCTCCCCTTGTGCGCTTGTAACTCTACATGACTTCTTCTCCAGTTCTTCCATTCTCTGCTTGTTTATCTTATTATTATATCTTCCAAGTTATAAGAACATGTACTACGATTTTCAAATTTCACATTTCCTATCCCATATTTTTCAATCAAATCCAAATATGAAAGATACCTCCAACAAAAATTCTCCTTGCTTTGTTGTGCCCTTTGGGTGTGGGATACTTTTACCTTGGACTGGATCTCGTCCTTCGAGATCACCACATGGGATCTCCTCCTCCGAGATCCCGCAGTCAACAAGATCCCCTCCTTGGGGATCGCACAGTGAACTGCGCAGTTATCGTATAGTTTCGGCCCCATTAGAGCCCTTCAATAGCAGCGACGCTCGTTTCGCTTCCCCTGTCACTCCTATTTGCACCTCTGATCCAATTCATTCTGGTCACCCCTGAAGTAATCATTCCATGGAGAATCGGGGGAGAAAAACCTAGCACACACAATGTGACGTTCCAACATAATATACGATATAAATACATATATTATACTGCCATATCACTAGTGCATGTGGACTACGATGACATGTAAACAGCAACCGTAAAGTTCCCATGGGGCACAACTATTAGAACCCACTATATTGCACATATTATGCAACATGTGAATATATATTCTATATTGCCAGGCAATACCCTATATGAGCTATATGGCCATTAGACCCTAAGCCTAAAACGTGGGCATAAAGAGGCAGGAACCCTAAAAGTGTCCCCTTTTCTGATTCCAGCCTCAGGAGCATGCACTACTTAAGCGCTCGACTCATGCAGTAGTGAAGCTCGCGTTCCGAAGCGGATCGTCAAGACTCCGGCATCTCAGCCCATTCCGGCAACATGGACGCATTCCGAGGACTTGGAGTGAGCCAAGGATCTGGTATGTGGTTGATGCGTTATGCAACACCGGCTTCGGTACGCATTAGGGCGATTTGAATCTATTCTTATTTGTGAGATCTTGTGCATAGGGCTGTCTGCATTTGTGGGTGGCGAGGGTTAGACCAGGTGACAAGGACGACTTGTCCACCTATAGTTGATCCCTCTGGTGCGAAGCAATGGCCAGGGAACATTGTGGGCTAGGCCTAATAGCTTGCCACTGAGTGAGGGCAACATATGGGCTCGACATCTCCTAGGTTATGCATTGCCTCAATGGGGTTCAAGTCGTAGACGAGGAGTGGCTCTCTAGCTCGCCTGTAATTGGCATGGACCTTCTGGAGGGGAGTGATCCCCTCCTACCTCATCGAAACTGGGGAGATACAACTCAGGAGTAGACACGGCCCTCTGACTATGCACCAAGGGCTCGTGCCAAGAAGGCTTCTGTACCTGCTCGAGATCATTCCATCACCGGACCCCATACTTCTGCCCCATACAAGAGGACCGGCTCGATCAAGGCCCTAAACAAGTGTGACTGATGGCCCCAGGCATACAACTCTGCCTTCCCAGGCATACAACTGATGTGCTTTCCAACCCGCCATGACCTGCAACCTGATGGCAGCATCCCAGAAGGCGGTAGCAGAGAACTCGATCCCCAAGTACTTGTAGGTCAGAGCCACCTCACATCTTGTCCCTGGTAAGTGATTGAGGGAAGCCTTGGCTGACGGGATGATGAAACTAGCAGCACCATAGTTTTGGCCAAGTTAACTCGCATGTCAGTGAATCGGCAAAAAGTGTCAAGAGCATCCAAGTGGCGTTGCATGTCCTCTGGAGTATGGGCCAGGAGGTTGACATCGTCAACATATATGAGTTGGCGGATTGCGTGATGCATGAGATGGGTGCCTGCACCTCCGTGCTCAGAGAGCCAATCTTCCAGCTGGTCAATGTATATGCCAGTGTGGGGGAGAGGAGGCAACCCTGACGCACTCCAATACTACTGATTACCGGCTGTCCTGACGATGTGATACGACCTGAGCATGTCTCGTATAGCCTATATATTGCATTTTGCAAGTCAAGGGGGGTTTCCAGCTACCGAGTCTATCCCATAACTTGTCCCGGGGCACTGTGTCAAAAGCTTTTGCGAAATCCACGAAACAACAGTACAGGTTTTGTCGGTGATTCCTGCTATCCTCAATCAGTGTGCGCAGAGTGAAGATATGATCAATGGTGGAATGCCTGGGCCGAAAGCCTGCTTGTGTGAGAGCTTGCACATCCGCCTCCTCTGCCCATATTGTCAGCCGCTGCTCAAGAATGCCAGTCAAACAGTTTTGCAAAGAGAGAGCTGACCATAATAGTACGATAGTTGGCTGGGCATTGAGGGTTCCCTGCCTTGTATATGGACGCAACTCTACTAGTGTCCACTACGGAGGGAAGCCTTCTTGCAATGCTTTATTGAATAATGCCGTGAGGACGGGCCCAACCCATTTCAGAAGTTCTGCCTACATGTCATTTAAATCTGCTGCTGTAACGTTCCTAACCGACATGCCCTTAGCCAACTGGGCAAAATCGTCTAGACGTTTATGAGTAGTTGCCGGTGTCTCGGGAATGCCCGGGCCCGTTACAGTCTCTCCCACTAGAACTATGCTCGTCCTCGAGCATCCAAGGATATACCATGTCTATGTCATACCATGTCACAATGATTACCAAGTCTTTGCAAATTACCCATGCATATAGGCACCCATGGAGACTCGAACTCGAGACTGTTCTGATACCAAGTGCGACGTTTCTAACCGACATGCCCTTAACCAACTGGGCAAAACCGTCTAAACGTTTATGAGTAGTCGCTTCTACCCATTTATGCCAGTGTCTCGGGAATGCCCCACAGGCATACTCAAGGTTCGAATACTCGAGCAGTCTACCATGGGCCCGCTATAGTTGATTATGTATTTTGCTTGTTACTTTTTGGATTTGGCCACCCAAGAAGTCTTGAGAGATTACATATCTAGTTCGACCTGAGTATCTCTTTGGAATGGTGGTTTTTTTTTTATGGCACGTACCTTCTTTATGAAAAGTTGTATTAACTGCATTACGTTTATTATATTGAATTGGATATGTATGTTCCTCTTTTCCTTTTGTTGTTATTGATGCATAGAGTATACTCAATGTTATTAATATTTGAGTTAGTTCTAGACTCGGCGGTATGTTAAATTGAATGTTAGAAGGGTCGTGCATTGGAGCTATATCTTTCCTTTAGCTTAAATTACTTGTATGAAGCTAGCTTTGAACTTTCAAGTTTAGAGAGGCACATCTTGGATTGGAAGGCTAAGCAATTGTGTTTGACAAGGAATGGGTCAGTTCTGAGGGACAAAATTGTATTCATTTGGGAGTATGTTGAATTGAGGATTAAGATGTGAAGGCATAAAGGGAAGAGAGACCCGAGGAATTAAGGAGGCAAACTATTAAAAAAAAAAATTTAGATCAATGGTTGGGTTTGTTCCAAGGAAGATGTCACAAAGGGAGATACAAACTAGATTTTTCATGAGTGCTCTGAGATGCACCCATGAGGACATGGGTTGAATTTTTGGAGGAGAGACTGTAACGGACCTAGCAACCTAGCACCAACATTAAGATGTAAGTAATGTTACCATTATATAAGAGTGCAATTTCAATGGTAAAATAAATTATTATGCACTAGGAATACATGCATGCAATGTGTCCATGCATGCAGTGTGTGCATGCATGTAGCATGTACATGCATGCAAGGTCATTGTTAGGTTATATAAGCGCAACAATATTATTCTTGATTTCTTAGGAAGGAGTTTTCTATGGAAAAGAAGCCTTTTTTTGTTGTGGTGGATGCGCTTGCACCAGGTTGATCAGAATTGAACCAAGGAGAAGGAGCAAAGTATTTTCAGGTGGGGGTCAAGTCTTACACCTGGGGTTCTTGTGATGTCTATGTTTTGGTTGACATAGTTTGGGAAAGCTTAATGAGCTTTGAGGATAGTTTGTAGATTTAATGGATGGAGGCAGGATCTGAATTGAATTAACATAATCAAAGATAGATTCTTGAATGTAAAAGAGAAGGAAAAATAGTGCTTTTAGATTCTTATCTGTGGTTTTTATATAATCATATAGTAGAGATTGATTCTGAATAGCTGAGAAATTGATGAGTTAAACACACATAATTGTATTACGGTTGGATGATGCTATTAAATTGTCTTAGGTTGTTGGTCCTTGAAAGTATATCATGTCGGTGATTTAATTGTTCTAGGAGCATGGGATCATACTTACTATCATCAATGTAGCGTGTTGTTAATGTTTGCATTTAATTAAAGGAATTATGATTTATCATATCTCTGATTTGGTTGGCTACGTAAAGTATAATTATGGGTGCATGGATTATTGTTAAAAACATGTCTTTGGGATGTATCATGGTGTGGTTGGTTGGCCACTAACATGGCATTATGATTTGCTACACAATTTGATTGACATTGAGAATCCCTTGTTGAAATATGCTATGATATATTTTTATGTGAAGTGCTATAATAGTATTGGAATGCTCTGTGATATAATCCTCTGGGGCCGGAGTCTAGGTACGATGGTCTAGACTCGCGGTTATTGCACAGTGATATGTGAATGGTTTATTTGGAACATCGGGCATTGGTACCTTAGGGTACACCGTCTTGCATAGTTAAGTGGTCCTCCAATGCTGGATGCAACATGGATGGGTGTGTACACACGTGATTTACCCCGCCTCTATGTCACTGGCCTGATCAGCCGAGTTGACCATGCTCAGACCCAGAGGAATATTGGTTGTTGTCTATGTTGCCATGGTAATTATGTTAATTGGGATATCTTGTACTGAATTGCAATGGTTGTACTATGTAGTAGCTATTCATGGGTAAATTGTGCATTGTGGGACATGCTTGTATGGATTGCTAACTTGAGTTTCAGGGGCGAGGCTACGGTAAGGTTAGATTATTGTTTTTGGATGGATGCATTATGTTGTTGATGCTTAGGCATGTCCTAGAACCTCGATCCCCACTTAGTCCCTGTGACTAACCCCATTGTTGATGGTGTAAGCAGACGTGCAAGACGCTCTGGAGTGTAACTAAGCTTTGGGAAGGCGATAGTAGGAATTGGATTGCAGGTTATGGGGGAATAGTTTTTGGGACCTTGGAATACTGATATAAAGAATAAATTCTTTACCTAAGTGTTATTGTTGCGGATTCATGAGTTAATTTCTTAAGTTTTTAAGCTTAAGTAGATCCAATGGTCGAGATTGATGGGATCTCCAGTTACCATAAAGGTTAACTGGCCAGGCCTGTCACAGCTGCCTTCCCATTAGCTAGGCGTTGTAGGCCCATGATGACATCCCCCTCTGTGATGACCAGAGCCATGCCTATCTGTGGAGGGACTGGTGCCTCGCCCCTGAGTGGGTCATAAAGCTGTTGCAAGTACTGTACCCATTGCTCCAAGGTGATGTTCCCTGTGGGCTGTACAGTCTTGCTCAATACCCTTCTTCAGAATGGCTTGGGATGTTGATCCAGGAGACCGAACATCTGTTGCTGGTGCTCTGCGAGGTATCTGGCTTTCTTGTCCTTGAGGAAGGAGCGGTATTGACTGATGGCCTGTGGGGGGAGGTGGGATCAGTGACTTGCCGGAGTTTGCGTTTGAGCTCCCGACACTCATCATCAAAACGTCTGTTGCGGGGAAAGGTGCCAGCGCCCGAGGTTCTCCGTGAGTGGCCTCTCCCAAAGCATCTCTCAGCAACTGTCAGAAGCAGGTGAGATTGCTGTTGAAGTGTGGTGTTGATGGCAAACCTGGCTAAGCCACCAACCTCAGGTCAAAGAAGCAATAATCTTGGTCTAGGACCTCCAGATCACTTGAGGTGATCACTCTGTGCTGAAATATCTGTGCTTAAACTTCCAGAAAACAAGATTTCACTAGTTTCCCCAAAGCAAAAAAAGCTAGTCTTATTCTAACAGGCACAGGAATCAATGCACTCGACATTTTGAACCCAAACAAGCATAGCATGCTACAATGATATCTGAAAAAAGTGTTGTAGAAAGTCTATGCAAAGAATCTTCGCGGTTGGTGAGAAATATTGATTCTTGACTAAGTCAGAAATTGGTCAATGGACTGGACAGCGCACTAAATTTTGCCAAATGAAAACGTTGATGAATTTTTGATCCAACTAAATTCAGACAATGAACACGAGACCTGCACAATAAGAGCATGCCATTTTCAAGGTCAAACATTCAGTTTGTAATTTGAAAAGCATGTCTGAGCATCTAATATCCATAAAAAATGAGACAGACTTTAAAACATCAGGAGATTGATCTTTTACCTCCCTTTTTTATTTTTCCTTTTCTAAATGATTGTACTAATGCAACTAGAGCTTTGTATGCAACCAGATACAGAAGTGTGGCTTTTTCTTTCTATTTCTTGAATTAATTCAGATACAAATGCACTAAATGATATTTCCCAAGGCCAGATTTTCATTAAACTGGAATCAAAGTCATCACATTTGATATCATGTTAATGATCAAGATGATCAATCAACACGACATCTCTAAAACACACAAATCATGAATTTTTTGGATACAAGTCAATCATAATATGCCTCAGGACAGATTTCTTAAGGCAGGAGGAACTCTCAGCATCAATTCCGACTTCACTCTTCAGGTACTTCGTCTTTGAATCGCGCAAAAGCCCACACAAATCTCTGTTGAACAAATCCCCTTTTAAAAATCTCTGTTTCCGGCCGGATCTTGGCAATTTCGGGATCTTGGCCATGTTTTTGGTCGGTTTAGGTATTTCTTTGGGTGTAACAGGACAGAAATGGTTAGCCAATGCAATGATTGCTCAGTTCGATCGAAGAAAAAACAAGTTCTTGGCAAGTTAAATTTTAGGGTTCGGAGTTTTCTTAAGAGCAATTATCCCACAGGCAGGAATCAAAAAATGGGCCAAGGTATAAATAGAGAACTATTTTCCTATTTCTTGATTACGTGGTCTCCTCCCACGCCAAGCTCGGCTCGTGTTTCGACTTGGCATGCCAGGGGGGACGCCACTGGGCAGAGGAGGGGGGGTAGATGTAGGTAGGTTTTGCCATTTTTTAAATGAAGCACGTTTCCCAAGGAAGCCATTTAGAAGATCAATATACACTTTTTTTTTCAAAATTTTTTGTGCCAGCTGGCATGATTTCATGAGGGCTACCAGGTGGTATCATCAAACTTTCAAATGCAATACTTTGATTTTTGTAGGAAAAATGAATGGAGTGAGTAGGCATTAGACATGGGATTTGGTGAGGTGGCAAGGAGGAAGAACAAGGCTAATAGGCACATTTACCAAGCATTTCAATCTTATGGTTGACCAACTTTTTGGGTTTGGTCAAAATTTGCCTAGTCATCATTTGATGATGTAAGGTGACGTGATGATGTAGAATGATGTAATGATGTTGAGTGATGTAATGGTATGGAGTGATGTGATGATGTGGACACTTGTTGCTTAGGTGGCAACTTGGTGAATGACATATGGAAGTGGCAAATGATGAATGGACCAAAGTGGCTTTGTAAGTAATGACATGTGTATCTAGTCATCATGCCATGTCACTTGGAGGTGGTGACTAGGCAAACTCGTGTTTCGCTTTTCCTTTCCCCCTTTTTTTTTACTTTGGCTAGCATAAAATGCTTTTTGGCTTTAGCCACTTGGTGTGGAGTGTGTGATAATGGAGTGGTATGATGAAAAAAGATGATATAAAACTTGATGCTTAGGCAATCTTTTTGGTGTAACAACTTTGAAAATGTGCCTTAGGTAGTGGTAGGTCAACTATGGAACAAAAGGCTATGTGTGAGATGCATGATAGTATAGGGTGATGGAATGTTGGAAATGAGGTAGATGTGAGGTAGGGGAATAGAAATGACAATATGAAGGAGAAAAGATACCACTTTAATAGCTTGCAAACTTCATAGGGGTCTTCCAAACTTCTAGATGCTTAGATCCTCTCAATGTGTGACCTTGATTCCAGTTCAATGTCTTCACTTGGTTCTTCAACATAGTTTCTTCTTTTTTCCTGCAACATGAATAAGATTTGATGGCACCTTGCCATGTTGCCATAGCAGGGCAACATCATGCTAAACAAGGAAAAGGAATGGCTGGTCCCCTCAGCCTTGTGAGCAAAAAATGGAATATGACAGAAGAGTAATGATGGTAGTACAAGAGAATGGAAATTCTGAGAATATGGGCAGCAAGGGTGATAAAAAGAGATGAAAAAAAATGGAAATGATGTTGGGGAAAGTCTGAACAGATGGACATAGTGATATGAGTGATGCTTGAATGGATGTCTTCAGAAGGATGTTTGTATGGAGCTGGAACAGGGACTTGACTTTGAGAGTGATTTGACTCGTGACCTGACTTGACTTGCTTGACTTCTTTTGAAAGATGTGTGGAGCATGAACAGTGACTTGAGTTGGGAGTATTTTTTACTTTTTATAAAACTTGAGCTACCTTTATGGAAGGCTGATGGAAGGTAGCAGGCTATGTTCTCTTCTTTTTGAAAAATGATTTGGGAAGCAAGGGCTGGATGAGAATGGAACAAAGGCAGATGAAAATGAATGGAATGTATCAGGTGAACCTGCAGGTGTGGAGAAAAATATGATGTTAGTACCACATTCTCCCAGCTAATTGTAGTAATGTTTAGCTGTTTGGGATCCTGCATCAGTGAAGAATTCTGGCTGATATGAATTGGAGGGCAACTATTTGCTCAGGTGGAGATTATTCAGACTGATGAACCTGTCATGACAAGTTCTACATATGTTAGAAAACACTTCCTCCTGTGCTTTTATGACTGTGAACTCAACCTGCAACATCATAATACACACAAGATATCAAAGTTAAGCCTATTTTCTCTTTTTTCTTTTTTTTTTTCTTTCTTCTTTTTTTGTTTATTTTATGAAAGCAATCAGAAGAGCACAAGCATCCACATCTTTAAGGAACATGCCTATTAATTTTAAAGCTAGTGTTTCTAATAATTCAAGTGGCTAACTATCCAATGACTATTCTATTCGAACAAACTCATACAAATGTGTTGTTGCCAATACCTTTTCAGATGTAATATGTTTATAGGGTTCATGAGCTGCTGACCTGTTGTGATATCTTCTAGGAAGTAAGAATTTGTACCTGCTTGTCCACAGATTTTGTATGGCCCTTCCCATAAGCAGTCAAATTTACCTGCTGTGTTTTCCCTTGCCTTGTCCCACTTGAGGACTAGCTCTCCCTCTTTGAAACTTCCTTGCAATTTGTGAATGGCCTTGAATGCTGCTGCATCCTTTGCTTTCTTAAGCAAGATGGCATTCTCTGCTTCAAACCTCTCTTCTTCTAGATGGAGCAACCTATCAAGCCTTTCTCTGTATGCTTCCTCCATCTGCATTTGAATCTTTAGAGCTAACCTTAATGAGGGCAACTCCAATTCCACTGGAACAACAGCCTCAACACCATAGACAAGAGCAAAAGGTGTATGATTAGTAGCACTTTTAATTGTAGTTCTATATGCCCAAAGTGCATCATGTAATTTAAGGTGCCAATCTTTTTTATGCACCTCTATTGTTTTCTTGAGAATAGCTTTTAGTACCTTGTTGGTGGATTCAGCCTGGCCATTGCCTTGAGGGTAGTATGCTGAGCTTTTTACATGCTTTACCTTCAAGGTCTTTAGCAGGTTGCTGATCACATCATTCATGAACTGAGTGCCTCTGTCGGAAACTATTTTGAGGAGGAATGCCAAACCTAGTGCATATGTTTTCATGAAGGAACCTAGCGGTTGTTAGAGCATTTGCTTGTCTCAATGGGACAGACCTACGCCCACTTGGTGAAGAAATCTGTTGCCACTAGTATGTATTCATCTTTGAGAGGGAGAGTTTGGATTTATAGGTCCTATGAAGTCTAGTCCCCAAGTGCGGAATGGACACGGAGGCGTGATGCTAGTCAAAGCGGCGGTGAAGAATTCTTCTTCCATGTATCTGGCATTTATGGCATCTCCTGATGGTCTCATAACAATCTTTAAACAAGCTAGGCCAATAATATCCAGACCTGAGTATTTTCTTTGCAGTTGTGTCAGCTGCATAGTGGCCTCCACAAATTCCTTCATGACAAGCCTCCAGTATCAACTCAGCTTCTGACCTATCAACACACCTCAGAAGGACACCATATTGATCAATCTTACATAATACCTCTCCAATCATCCTGTATGTTTTTGCTTTTTCTTTGAATCTCCTCAGCTGGCTGCTTGTAAAGTTTTCTGGCACCTCCTCATGTTTGAGAAACTTGATGATTTCATCCTGCCAATCTTCTTGCATCTTACTAGACACCACAAGGTTAGTAGCAATTTCACACACTTCATCAGTACTTAAACCATTAAAATCTTCAAACTCAAACACCTTATTGGTCAAATAATCACTAGGACTTTTAATTGTTTTGACAGTCCTAACATTTAAATTGTAATCCTGTATCTTGCAAGCCCATCTACATAATTTAGCCTTACTCTGAGTTTTCTGGAACAACATGGGAATAGGATTTTGATGCATCATTACTTTTACCTCATTGTGCTGAACTATATGACCAAGCCTTTGTAGGAAAAACAGTATTCCCGCTGCACTTTTTTCCATTCTGGGGTATCTGTTCTCTGCATCAGACCAAATCTTGCTGGCAAAAGATATTATCCCATGCTTCTGCATGAGTGCTATGCCTACAGCTTTGCTAGTGACACTGATATATGCCTGGAATGGTTGAGCAAGGTCTGGTGGTTTTAGAATCTCTGATTGGCATATGGAGGTTATCAACAGGTCAAATGCAGCTTGGCATTCATCTGTCCATTCTATTGCAATAAATTTGCTCTCACTCTTACTGTACTTTCCAACACGTATCAGAGCTGCCAAAGGACTTATGATGTGTGAAAAGTTAGGCACATACATTCTCAAGAAACTTGTCAAGCCCATGAAACTTTTCACCTGTTTTAAGGTTTTAGGTGGGGCTAATTTCTTCAAAGCCTCCATTTTTCCTTCAGATACTTTGATTCCTTGAGTAGACACCTCATGACCTAGCAATTCACCTTTAGAACAGAGAAATACACACTTCTTTGGATTCAAACACACTCCACCCTTCCTGCACAACTCCATTGTCATTGTCAGCAACTCCATATGTTTAGTTAGAGAAGTTCCTAGGCACAAATCATCCAAGAAAACTCTAAAGTTTGACATTGGCATGCTCTGAAATATTTTAGCCATTGCTCTTTGAAAGGTGGCAGATGCATTCATCAAGCCAAAGGGCATTTTCATCATAGCAAAAGTACCCCAAGGAGTTATGAAAGAGGTCTTAGCTTGATCTGCCTCTTTTATCTTGATTTGATTGAAACCTGAAAATCCATCTAAAAAAGAATATATTTCTTTCCCTGCAGTTGCATGCAACACTTCTTCTAGAAATGGTAAAGGATAACAGTCTTTAATAGTGGCCTTGTTTAGATCCCTGTAATCTATACAAATCCTAATGCTCTTATTCTTCTTCTCTACTGGAACAATGCAAGACAGCCAGTCAGGATTTGTTATCTCTTTAATAACCTCAGCTTCTTTCATCTTCAATAATTCCTCTCTGATCAAGGTAAGCAGTGATGCATTTATTCTTCTGAGCTTTTGCATTACAGGTTTAGCATCTTCTTTTATCTTTATTTCAAATCCACAAATATCAGTCCTCACTCCCACTAATTCTGTATAATCCCAGGCAAATACATCTTTCCAGCTCTCAAAGAAAGTTTTTAAGGAGGCCTCATCTTTGCTATCAAAAAGATCTCCAAGGAAAAGTGTTCTTACCTGTCCATTTTTGTTGATAGTTAACTCTTTTACCTCTTTCTCTTGCTGTGCATCTATCACCAGAATAGGATATAGTTGTGTTGCATCTTCCTTGTTCAATTCATCTTCATTTATTTATAGCTCCCTCAGCCAAATAGTCAAGGAGCACGGTTCTGCAAAGTGCATCTGCCTCACAATTCTCCCCCCTAGGTATATGTTTGATCTCCCAAGCCTTGAACTTGCTTAGCAATTGCAGTACCCTTTCTTTGAGTTCTGACATGTCTTGGTTTTTGGTCTGATATTCTCCAGTTACCTGTCTGCATATCAGTTGAGAGTCACCAAAGATAGATATGTTAGTCAAACCTAAAGCCAAAGACTCTTCTAAGCCAGCTATAAGTGCCTTATATTCAGCCATATTTGAAGTGATTCCTTCATGTACTCTACCAACTTTGGATAAGAGTTTATTGGCAGAGTTTCTGATTACAGCTGCAGAAGATGCTATATTCAATTTGATTGAAATTCCACCATCAAACCACAACACACCTTTATTGAGTTTTGCTTCCATGCCAAGGTCACCTAAACAGGTAGGTATGATTTCTATTGGTTTGCATACAGAGACAGGCATTTTTAACACACTGGCTCATCTTCAATCAACATGTCTTGTTCTATAAAGTTGTGCAGATTAGCATCACTGTTTTTGTTGTATAGAGTTACGAGTTCTTGCTCCATTTGAAATAGTACTTTGCCCGTTGGACGGGACATGGTCTAGCATCTCTGATAGACAACCATCTCCTTCCCAACAACAAGTCATATATGTCAGTCACATCACAATTATCTTCAAAAGCCACAACTATGAAACTTGCCTCAACAATTATACCTTCAATTTCTATTGGCACCTTTGTCACTAGTCCTATAGGTTTTATTTTAGCATTGGAGAATGACCTCAATATGATGGTGATGGTTGAGTGGTGACAAGACCACATTTCTTCATTACATCTTTGAGGCATGACATTTAGTGGGGAGCCTCCATCTAGCAAGACCCTAGATAAATGCAAGTTACCTAAACTAGCTGAGCAAGTGAAGGCACCTGGATCCTTTTCTTCTTGAGTTAATACAACCTTCTCTGTCTCATGCACATCAGTAAATGAAATTTGTTCAACATTATTAGACTTCAATATTTTCTCTCTATAGCTAGGTGCAATTCTGAGAAGCGTGAGGAGATCTATGCTTACTTTAGAACTTTTTAGGATCATATCTAGCTCATCTAACTCTTTGTCCTTTTTATTAAACTTCTCAAAAGGAGGTGGAGCTATTACCTGAACTTCTTTGTTGATAGGAATGTTCTTGCTCATACCTTTATCTGCAGGTGTTCCATTTTCCAACATTTTTCTTGTTTGTACCACCATGATCTCTTCCTGCTCCTCATATTCCTCCACAAACCTAATGGCAGATGTTCCTTCCAATTTCTTGCCTTTGTCTTGCTTGTCAAAGTATTCTTTAACAAAACATTTGTCTTCAAGATGACCTATCTCTTTGCAGAAATTGCACACAGGGCAGATCTTTCCAAAATGACCTTTCTTTCCACATTTTAAGCATGCCCTGTAATAGCAAATATCAGAAGGATGAGTATCTTTGAAACAATGTGCACAAGGAGGATAAGTTTTTTTGCTGTTCTTCAATTCCAAAAGTTGTTTGGTCAGTTCTGCAATGGTCTCAGACATTTTGGCCATCTCACTCTTGGACTCATTGATTTTAGATGTGGCTTCTTCATCTTTGGATTTTCTTCTTTCTTTTTGCACTGCATACACAGGCACATGCTCATACTCCTGCTCATAATCTGGATAAAAAGGGTCAGCACAATGGTTTACGTGGTTATCAGGTAAAAAAGACATATCATTAGAGATTTTAGTTGCCTTTTCAAAAGCCTTGTGTATGGTATCAAAACCTTCCTGATTTTGAATTTTTAGCATCTTTCTGTGCACCTTAGGCCTTGGTGACAGTCCCTTAATGAAAGCAGCCACGAAATAGAGTGTGGGAGTAGGTACCTGACTCTTGGCATTTTCTCAGGTATGCACTAAACCTTTCCACATAGTGGTTGATACTTTCACCTGCCCTTATGCAAAAAGTCTGTAGCTCATTTGCTAACTCTTGAGGGGCAGACAGTTTGCCAAACCTAGCCAAAAATTGCTGCACAAGACTCTCGTATGTATCAGTACCCATAACTGAGGTCACATGCTCACACCAAGCATATGCCTCATCAGATTTCATGCATCTCTTAAACTCAGAAAATCTACAGCCCTTTTTACAACCATAATCTCTATAATATTCATCAAATACTTTCAGAAAATGGTTAGCATTCATAGTTGGTTCAAATATGGGTGGAGTAATGGGCAAACTTAGCTCAAAATACTGTGGGATTGCACAATTTGGCTGCACCACAGTTGCAACAGGTACTCCTTGTGGTTCCAATGGTTCTGGAGCTTCTTGCTGTTCATTTCTTCTAGGAGCCATGAGTTCTTCGAAAACCAGGTGGAAATCTCGGTAGGACCTCCAAAATGTTGATGGCAAACCTGGCTAAGCCACCAACCTCAGGTCAAAGAAGCAATAATCTTGGTCTAGGACCTCCAGATCACTTGAGGTGATCACTCTGTGCTGAAATATCTGTGCTTAAACTTCCAGAAAACAAGATTTCACTAGTTTCCCCAAAGCAAAAAAAGCTAGTCTTATTCTAACAGGCACAGGAATCAATGCACTCGACATTTTGAACCCAAACAAGCATAGCATGCTACAATGATATCTGAAAAAAGTGTTGTAGAAAGTCTATGCAAAGAATCTTCGCGGTTGGTGAGAAATATTGATTCTTGACTAAGTCAGAAATTGGTCAATGGACTGGACAGTGCACTAAATTTTGCCAAATGAAAACGTTGATGAATTTTTGATCCAACTAAATTCAGACAATGAACACGAGACCTGCACAATAAGAGCATGCCATTTTCAAGGTCAAACATTCAGTTTGTAATTTGAAAAGCATGTCTGAGCATCTAATATCCATAAAAAATGAGACAGACTTTAAAACATCAGGAGATTGATCTTTTACCTCCCTTTTTTATTTTTCCTTTTCTAAATGATTGTACTAATGCAACTAGAGCTTTGTATGCAACCAGATACAGAAGTGTGGCTTTTTCTTTCTATTTCTTGAATTAATTCAGATACTAATGCACCAAATGATATTTCCCAAGGCCAGATTTTCATTAAACTGGAATCAAAGTCATCACATTTGATATCATGTTAATGAACAGGACATCTCTAAAACACACAAATCATGAATTTTTTGGATACAAGTCAATAATAATATGCCTCAGGACAGATTTCTTAAGGCAGGAGGAACTCTCAGCATCAATTCCGACTTCACTCTTCAGGTACTTCGTCTTTGAATCGCGCAAAAGCCCACACAAATCTCTGTTGAACAAATCCCCTTTTAAAAATCTCTGTTTCCGGCCGGATCTTGGCAATTTCGGGATCTTGGCCATGTTTTTGGTCGGTTTAGGTATTTCTTTGGGTGTAACAGGACAGAAATGGTTAGCCAATGCAATGATTGCTCAGTTCGATCGAAGAAAAAACAAGTTCTTGGCAAGTTAAATTTTAGGGTTCGGAGTTTTCTTAAGAGCAATTATCCCACAGGCAGGAATCAAAAAATGGGCCAAGGTATAAATAGAGAACTATTTCCCTGTTTCTTGATTACGTGGTCTCCTCCCACGCCAAGCTCGGCTCGTGTTTCGACTTGGCATGCCAGGGGGGACGCCACTGGGCAGAGGATGAGAGGGTAGATAGATGGGGGGTAGATGTAGGTAGGTTTTGCCATTTTTTAAATGAAGCACGTTTCCCAAGGAAGCCATTTAGAAGATCAATATACACTTTTTTTTTCAAAATTTTTTGTGCCAGCTGGCATGATTTTATGAGGGCTACCAGGTGGTATCATCAAACTTTCAAATGCAATACTTTGATTTTTGTAGGAAAAATGAATGGAGTGAGTAGGCATTAGACATGGGATTTGGTGAGGTGGCAAGGAGGAAGAACAAGGCTAATAGGCACATTTACCAAGCATTTCAATCTTATGGTTGACCAACTTTTTGGGTTTGGTCAAAATTTGCCTAGTCATCATTTGATGATGTAAGGTGATGTGATGATGTAGAATGATGTAATGATGTTGAGTGATGTAATGGTATGGAGTGATGTGATGATGTGGACACTTGTTGCTTAGGTGGCAACTTGGTGAATGACATATGGAAGTGGCAAATGATGAATGGACCAAAGTGGCTTTGTAAGTAATGACATGTGTATCTAGTCATCATGCCATGTCACTTGGGGGTGGTGACTAGGCAAACTCGTGTTTAGCTTTTCCTTTCCCCCTTTTTTTTTTACTTTGGCTAGCATAAAATGCTTTTTGGCTTTAGCCACTTGGTGTGGAGTGTGTGATAATGGAGTGGTATGATGAAAAAAGATGATATAAAACTTGATGCTTAGGCAATCTTTTTGGTGTAACAACTTTGAAAATGTGCCTTAGGTAGTGGTAGGTCAACTATGGAACAAAAGGCTATGTGTGAGATGCATGATAGTATAGGGTGATGGAATGTTGGAAATGAGGTAGATGTGAGGTAGGGGAATAGAAATGACAACATGAAGGAGAAAAGATACCACTTTAATAGCTTGCAAACTTCATAGGGGTCTTCCAAACTTCTAGATGCTTAGATCCTCTCAATGTGTGACCTTGATTCCAGTTCAATGTCTTCACTTGGTTCTTCAACATAGTTTCGTGGTTCGTTTCCAAAGACAAAGGGGCGCCCCCCGCGTCTTACCGCATCGCTGCCACGCCGCACACGCCACTCCGGCTGACGTGTACGCTAGCGTGTAGCCAGGTGGGTAGCCCTAGGGGGCAACTTGCCAGAAATATGTGCAACTATTAATGTGCACATTTTCCAATGTACACATTAATGTGGGCACACATTTCCATGTGGACACTTCATGCCAAGTGGGCCACACCCATAGGTGCAATTAATGTGCACATTCTCCAATGTACACATTAATGTGGGCACACATTTCCATGTGGGCACATTTTGCCACCTAGCCATTAAAGGCAAGTGGGCCCATTTCCAATTATCCCACATGCCAAAAGGGGATAATTGGAAACCCTAACCAACCCCCTTGTCTATATAGGGTGGGAAACCCTAACTTGCCCATTTTCGATTCTAGGGCTTTAGAACTGTTTTGGGCTGCCTCACCAACTAAACCGCCTCCCGCACTTCGCACGGGAGAATTGCATCCTTAATTTCCCTTGATTCGAAGGCGTTTGTGGGATGGTCGAAGCTCAGTCGAGGAGCCCCTCAAGGATCAGGTATTTGCCAATTAGATAGTCTAAACCCTATTTTAGTCATTGAATCAAGAGGGTTTAGCCTATTAAATTGCCCACAGAGCCCCTCTAGATCTCTAGATAGTGATTCTAACCAAAGAACCTAACTCTATGATGTAGATTAGATCTAGTTCTTTAGTTCTCTGTGAAGTATATGGATGATGTATCTCTATGAACTCCTTGTATTGGGAAGGGGGGTAGAGACCTAAAGCTTTGTAGTTGATGCTCCTAGAGTAGCCTCTCTAGCACACTGTAGATTCGGCCTGTGCACAAGAGCCACACCGGGATGTGGGTGAAGGGGCCAGACTGGCTGTGAAGGAGGTTCATGTCTTGACTCTTGAACGATCCCCCTGGTGTGTAAAGCCTACCGGGGATCATTGTGACTAGGTCCAATGGCTTGCCACTGCGTGTGGGCAAGGCATGGGCTCGACACCCGTGAAGTGGTGATCACTTTCCAGTGGGTTCAGTCGAATACGGGCAGTGGCCCTCTAGTCACCTTGAGTCAGCATGTAGATCTCTGGAGGGAGTGATCCCTACCTGCCCCATCGGAACTGGGAAGATGAGCCCAGGAGTAGCCCTTTTGGCTATGCATCCGGCGGGCTACAGTCGGGTCCCGACACTCTTCAGACCACTCTGCAAAGTGTGCACAGGAGGGGCGGATGGAGTGGACAACCCTAAGCCATGTTCATATGCCAGCCAAATCCATTGCCATGAATTTCGCCCGCAATGAACTGGAGACAAGCCGCCGGGCCATCCCTTTGAGTCTGAGCCTTGGGTAGGATTCCCTATGTGATGTGCTGATCTTTGTCTATGCAGATATGTGGAGGACCATCCTTCGTGATGGTCATATGATGTTGATGTATGTGCTACTGACATGTATGTTTACGCTTCCGCAGCTAGGTAGGCCCTGAGGGAGACGGGGTGCAATGACCCTTCCACTCTTCCCAATGGAACCCGCCACGTTGGCAAAGTGTCATGTGGAGGGCCCCGTGATTAGCATGGAGCGGGTATGGGGATGAACTCCTGTTTGTATACCGGTGAGGGCACCGTGATAACAGTAGGGGACGCCACAATGGTATCGAGCTATGTTCTGGAGACCAAGAGCAAAGCACCGCCATATTCCCAGTAGCACTAACTTGATAGGATCCTTAAACCTCGAAAAATGGGAATTTTTTTTTCTCATTTTTGTAGTTATGCTAAGCTAGTAAATGCTTAAAATGAACAAAATGTAAAAGACTAAAATTGGTGAGCCAACATCCAAAAGTAGGGTGGTCTCACACGCCGCGCCAGACCGAAAATGAGATTCTCAAAATCGGGCTGGGCGCAACGTGTGAGACATTCAGCTTTGACACCAAAAAGTTGTAAATTACAGTGAAATAACTTGATAATTCTAATTTTAAGCTAAGAATCAGTAGAATTATCATGTTACATGTTAATTTAATAGTGGGTCCCACCATGTCTCACACGTCGCACTGTGGGGACCTAAAAATGAGATTCTGGGCTTCCGGGCCGGGCTTAACGGTGAGACCTTGCTTAATTAGGTGTTTTAGATGCTTTAGGCAACCCAAAAAGGTAGTTAAAAGTTGACCTAAAATTTGGCCCCTATAAATAGACCCAGACCCCTCCCATTTTCGTGTTCTTCCTTAGGAACTCTGCTCGTACTCGCCAAGGCGATCTTCTGGCGCTTAGCTCCGATCGACAAACCGCCAAATGATGGCCCGCACCAAACAAACTGCAAGGAAGCCTAGACGAAGCGGATCCTCCAGCGCCCGCCAACGGGCCCTCTTTTGAGAGAGAGTCCTTCGAGAACGCCTTCTCCATGAAGGCGAATCTTCTTCGAGCGAGGAAGCAGGATCGGACCGGAGCGACCATACAAAGCTCGTAGAGGACGACCGGCCGGATATCATGCACCAAATCCTCGAGGAGATTGCACAAGAGGAGGGAAGAAGCGGGAGCTTTAGGAGCGAGATAGGGCGGGCCAATGGCCAGTGAGCAACCCCGGGAGGACAACAACCTGCAGGAGGAGCAGCGGGAGCAAGCGGACCAGTCAACAGCTCAGGACCAACCCCAGGGGGACACCAACCCACGGGAGGAGCAGCGGGAGCAGGCGGACCAATCAACAGCCCAGGAGCAACCCCAGGCTGAGCCCCACCTGCAGGAAGAACAGGGAAGAGAAGAGGAGCATCAGCCAACACTCAGCCCCGCGGAAGAAGCCGACCTTGCACACTTCATCAGCAAGTATGAAGCTAAAGAGCGCCGCCGGGAGCAGAGGACGAAGAGTCGGGAAGACGACCCGACCACAGCCAGCGAGCCCAAGAAGAGGAAGGCCAAAGCCATAAAGGCGGGCAAAAGGAAAGTGGTGAAGGTCGGGAAGCGAGCAGTGGGTCCCTCATCAACGAGCCGTCAGGAGAGGAGACCCCGCCTACTACCGACGACTCGGATGAAGACTACGTGCCTGGAGCAGACGGGGCAAGCTCTTCAAAACCCCCGGTCGTAGAGGAAGAAGCCCCTGAGCAGGTAGCACAGGAACAGGAGGAGACCGGACAGCTGGCGAAGCCCCCACCTTTTCCGACGTGGGATAGGGTTAAAGCCTCGCGACCCCAGTGGGAGGCGTATGTGATAGACCCTGTCAAGGTCTATCAGAAGAGAATTAGGGAGCACAACTCCTATATGGAGAAGTGGGAGGCATACAATGCCTACTTTCAGGAGCATCGGGTGAGGGCAGTTGAAGGTGGAGTACCCCCGAAGCAGACCTTGAAGCCACCGCCACCCAGGCCCAAGCCTCCCCGAGCACCAGGTAAGAAGCGGAGCAAGAAGAAGAAGTTAGAGGACAGAGCCCTCAAGGAGATCCGCCACTTCCAGAAGAGTTACGGACTCTTGATCCCCCGGGCGCCGTTCCAACGCTTGGTTCGTGAAGTCATGCAAGAATACAACACGGACATGCGAGTAACCGACGAAATGTTGCTGTGCCTACAGGAGGCAGCACAGGCAAAAATAGTGCAGCATTTTGAAGATTTAACGGCCTGCACAGTGCACGCGAAGAGGGTTACCCTCATGAGGCAGGATATGTATCTTGCTAGGCACATCAAGGGAGAACGCCCTTGAGATTTTGTAAATAACTGTAAATTTTGCTAATATAAAGAATTTTGGAAGTAAATAACATGTCTGATCTAGCTTAATTAAGTTAAGTTAAAGAATTCTAGCTTTTGTTTTAGTCAAATTAGAGCTTTTGAGCAAAATTGAGACGATGTCTCACACGTCGCGCCAGGACAGAAAATGAGATTCTCATTTTCGGGCTGGGCGCAACGTGTGAGACCATGCCCAAAAATGCCCAAAATAGCTCCAAATCGACCAAATAAGGGGTCAATTCTGCCTAACTCAATGAGTTTAGTGGAATTACAGCCTTAGATCACTTAAATTGAGTAAGCCTAGCCCAATTAGGACCCATGTCTCACACGTCGCGCCAGGACAGAAAATGAGATTCTCAAAATCGGTCTGGGCGCAACGTGTGAGACCTCGTACGTTTTCTCACCAAATGATCTCCAAATTGTACAATAGGTTCAGTAGTTGTTCTTAGCATGCTCAAACCCTAGAAATAGTCTTCAAACTTGCAATTGCATCCCTTAATAGATCAGAATTGCCTAATCTCAGTAAATTCTAGGTCATCCAAAAATTAGGGTTTTCCCCAATTCTATAAATAAGTTCCCCATTTCTCATTTAGCACCCTGCAAATTTGCTCTCCACTGCTTAGGCGATCTTCCAGCTCCTTGAGGCGCTTCTGCATCCGTCTGTTACTCCCTTCTTTGTTAGATCAATGGCCACTGCTGACTTCGGGCGATGGTGGTACGGCCGGTTATGTCGCCGAGGCGGATGTCAACGACATCTTCCAAGTCTTTGGGAAAGAAATTGACATCCAAGCTACGCTAAATGCAACCTCAGCATATAGGCAGGTGCTAGCATAATTTCAAGCTAGGGTAGGACCCTCCCTTGTTCAGATCCCCCCTTGTATAGGATACTTCGTTCCCCGCCCATCCCTTCAAGCCGCCTTGGGCGATGTCCCCAACATCGCCAAGTACTTAACCAACAAGGCGCAGAGGCTGCCTGACTACATGGTCCTGACAGCCAATAGGACCAAGTATTTCTCTTACACCGCTGCCCTAGCCATCTTCTTATCTCACGGCGCCGAAAACCCGATGGGAGCAACCTCTATCCCTCCGATGGAGGTGGACCCCATAGCAGCCCAAGCAGAAGAGCAGATGCTTCTGCAGTATCAGCAGGAGCAAGAAGCAAGGGAAGACGAAGAGGAGTCCGACGACGAAGAATACACGGAGCTCGACTTCGGGCGAAGAATCGCCAAGCCAGAAAGCGGGGAGATGATCAACTTCGGAGCCGACAGGCATCGAGTTGCCCCACTCCTGCCAGGCATCACAAGCCTAGCCCCTATCATCATCAACGGAGAGGAGTATCTACTCCTCCGACATCCCGAACCTCCCCGAATGCGGGGAGAGGGAGCTCGATTGGATGAATCGGCTTCACCAACCGCGCGTAGATCGACATGGACGACTTCATCGTCCGGGAGCCCTGACTTCCCGCTTCAAGTGAGGAAGGCCGACACCTACTGTGGGAAGCGACCTCCAGATATCCGTGCCTACAAAGATCGGGCAAATGATGGATGAGCGGGGGAGTCGCCAACAGAGGAGGAGTTCCTCGCCTCCAAGAACAGATGGGGATCCGTGGGAAGACCACGAGCATCCTAATGCCGAAGTCCCCGACACCACCCCTAAGAAGAGGGAGGAGGAAGGAATCGACCGACGAAGTCGACTCCACAATTGAAGATTACAGGAGCTGACCGAAATCGAGGTCGACGAAGTACGGCGGCAAGACAGAGCCGAGGCCAAACAAGTGGAGAAGCTTCGGCGACACACAACGACAGGTCGCTCAGGTACTACTTGCCGCTGTTGCTGGATGGGAGAGTAGTGGTAATACACCGCAAGTTCAGTCCCAGAGGTGAAGAAGGAGTGTTCATGCTGATTGCACTCTCAAGCCGCAGTGCATGCTCGAATAGCAACAAACGCCGACTATGCTTTGTTTTAGTCAAGAGGGCAATGGCACTTGACCTATTCGACCGGCCATACCCCATCGACGTCCGCGAGATTGAGCGGTGATCAGCGGCCCTTACATCCCAATCGCAGGGGTAGAAGACTGGTGAGAGCCTTACTGGGGAGGCTCGTCGCCAAGCATCATCGTGAACTTGGGTCACTCGGTAGGGACGGCCCAAGTTAAGAAGTTTCTTGAAGACAACCCGTCTTACCGGCGATTTCAAGATTAGTTAGACTCTTGATCCCGGAAACTTTTTGTACTAAAATATTATATGATATATGAATATAAATTCTGTTGCACTTTAAATGTTTTGTTGATGTATTTTTGCCCCACAATTATACCAACAAACATAAACAATGCAAGAGAACAAAGGAAACTAACCATATAGCCATGAATCACTTGTGTATGTAAAAGCTAGAGGCCTAAAGGTACCGTGGAGGGAACGCGTAATATCCCAATAAAAGGTACATTCTAGAACTTTTTATATATATTTTGGGAAGAATCTTTATCTTAACTTTGAATATTACCCGCCCTTGACTTTTATTTTGGATATTTGTACTAGTTTTAATGAAAATAAACCACCCCAGGCAAGGAACCTATTTGAAGATATGGAACCCATGACCCCTAGAGGAGGAGGAGATATCCATGAGGATCCCAAACCACCCCGCAAAAGGAACCTATTTGAAGATATGGAACCCATGATGAGGACGATGACCTGGACTGGAGATAAAGGCCTTGCTGTCCGCCGCAGCGGTGAGTGGGTTCGGTGGGCAACGCCAGCTGTGCCAGTAGAAGCATCAGCTCGGAGAGCAGGAAGGGACAAGAAGAGGAGCAAGAGAAGGAGATCCTCCAGTCCGGAATCTTCCGACTCAAGTTCAGACTCAGACTCCGACTCCGAGGAAGAGGAAGAGCGGGCTCAGGACCGAACAGATGGAAGGCAAAGGAACACTAAAGAGGGAAGGCAGAGGAACACCCCAGATGGACGACAAAGAGACACCAGGGCCTCTGACTACCAGAAGAAGGTAGATTCCGCGACCGGCAATGTATGGAAGGCCCTGAACCGAACAGCTTTCGGGAAGAACAGTCGATTGGAAGCAGAGGCATGGATGGACGAAATGAGTGAGTACGGCAATGCTTATGGCATGAAAGATAAAGACAAAGGCAGAGTTGCAACAGCCAACTTGAAAGGGGCCGCTCGGATTTGGTGGAAGGGTTATGCAAAGGCACATGGCTTAAGCAGGGATGCTTGTAAGTTCAGGAAGTTTGCTAAAGCCTTCAAGCGCCGCCATTACGCCCCGAGGGAACATAAGTCCAAAGATGATGCAAAGAAGTTCTATAGGTTGCAAAGCAAGGCAACAAATCGCCGTAAATATACAGAGGAATTCATGAGGCTAAGGCTGTATGTGCTAAAGTTGGGAGAGAAGCATGCAGTTGAAAGCTATATTGAAGGGCTGAATGAGGAGATCCGCAAGCTTGTGAGGGCAATAAACCCTAAGACAAGATCGGGCGAGTCCAAGGCTATAAGCTTGTGGGGGCGGGACCTCGTAATAGCGGGCGTAAGCGAAAGATTTCCAGGATAAAGGCGAGGCGACAGGAAGCTATAGCCCTAGGGCAGCCAGTCCAGGTCCAGCTAGAGCCCCATATGGTGGAAACCAAGGGAAACAGCAGGAGAAGAAGCAGGTGTCCTTCAAGGATAAACAGGAGGGGTCAAACTACTCCAAAGCAGTGCGATCCTTTTTGCAGGCGATGCCCAAGGAAAAGAGGCAGGAGTGCATAGAAAAGCAGCTTTGCTTCAGGTGCTTCCAGCCGGGCCATAGGACAGCAAACTGCCCCTACGTCATGAGCGCAGCTCTATCGGAGTTGGGAGATTGGGACGCTCTGTCTGACGACGACGGCGAGGAAGGCCGCGACTACATTTAGGGTGAGTGCCATATCTTTGCCGCAATAGATACAGAGCAAGCAGAGAGCCAGTATAAAGTAATTTCCACAGTAGGGAAAGCCAAGACCAAGTCCTTCATAGTCTTGATAGACTCAGGAAGTAGCCATAACTTTGCATCCCCCAGAATGGTTCAAATGTTGAAGCTGAAACCATTAAAGTCAAAGCCAAGGCCCGTTGTCTTAGCAAGTGGTGCAGTAAGGCAGACGGCAGGCAAGAGAATTAACTTCGACATCGACTTGCCAGGGATTAATATCCAGATGGGGGCAGAAGTAATGGGCATTGGCAAGTATGACTTGATCATAGGAATGGAGTACCTTGGACCAGCAGGGGCCATTATCGATTGTGGAAAGCGGAAGGTGACCTTCCCAACACCTGACGGCAAGATCATCGAGATCACAGGTAAAGAAGTTGTTCCCATCATGCAGTGCATGTCTTCTAAGCGGCTGTTCAAGTGCATCAAGAGTGAGCAAGTGGCATACATCTTCAAGCTTGAGATTAGTGAGCCGGAATCGGAAGGAAGCAAAGAAGACAAGGTGCTCAGCAAGTTGCCGAAGCAAGTAGCTAAGCTGATCACGGAGTTCCATGATCTCTTTCCAGATGAGATCAAGCAGCTCCCTCCTTATAGGGGAGTCAAGTGCGAGATAGCACTCGAACCGGGAACAAAGCCAACGAGCAAGGCTCCATATAGAATGACAACGCAGGAGTTGTCGGAGCTAAAGAAGCAGTTGCAGGAGCTGCTTGACCTAGGTTTCATTAGACCTAGTGTTTCGCCATTTGGAGCGCCCATTCTCTTCGTTAAGAAGAAGGATGGCAGTTTAAGGATGTGCATAGACTATAGGCAGTTGAACAAGCACACCATTAAGAACAAGTATGCGCTCCCCAGATCAGATGACTTGATGGATCAGCTACAAGGAGCAAAAATCTTCTCCAAAATCGACTTAAGGTCAGGTTATCATCAGATCAGGATAAAGGAAGAAGATATCCATAAGACCGCCTTCAGAACGCGGTATGGGCACTATGAGTTCACGGTAATGCCTTTCGGCTTATCGAATGCCCCCGCGACGTTCATGAGGCTCATGAACGACATCTTCAGGGAGTTTTTAGACACCTTTGTGATTGTTTTCTTTGATGACATTTTGGTGTATAGCAGATCCCTTGAAGAGCATGTACAACACTTGAGAAGAGTGCTGGAGAAGTTGAAGAGGCACCAGTTGTACGCCAAGTTGTCGAAGTGCCACTTCGCAACAGAGAAGGTGGAGTATCTAGGTCATGTGATCTCAGCAGAAGGCATCTCGACGGATCCTGCAAAGATTGAAGCCGCCATTCCGCTGGTCGGGCCAAGAATGTGCATGAAGTCGGTTTCCTACCAGCTGGTGGTACTACAGAAGTTCGTGAAGAACTTTGTTGAAGATAGTCGCCTGGCTAACGTAATTTGACGAGGGGGGAGAAAGTGAAAGATTGGGCAGAGCATTGGCACAAGAAAGCCCAAGCTGTGGTTTGAATTGTTGAAGGAAGCTTTGACAACCGCCCCCGGGCCTTAACCCCCCGCCAGACCGGAGAAAGACAAGCTCAGAAGGACGACGCAAGTAAGATAGCGCTACGTGAGCAAAGTGCTTATGCAAGAAGAGCGTGTGGTAGCGTATGATTCCGTGAAGATGAACGACGCCAAAACGCGCTACCCCACCCACGCATCGTGAATTGCTTGTGGTTGTCGTGGCATTAAGAATTTGGAGGCACTACCTTTTGGGAAGGAAGTTCCAGTTGGATCTGCACCACCGTGAGCCTCCAATATGTATTCACGCTAAACCACACCTCAACCCGAGGCGGAGAAGGTGGATGGAGTTCCTTGAAGAGTACGACTTTGATATAGTCTACAAGCCAGGGAAGCTCAATGTGGTAGCGGATGCGCTTTCAAGGCATCCCCTGACAACTAGAGTGCATTGCAATGCAATTTCGACGATCTCCAGCGACTTCGGTAAGAAGATTGAAGAGTCCTTGCCAAAGGATGTGGATTTCAAGGAAGTATGGGCAAGCCTCTCTAGAGAGGCTAGAACAGATAAGGAGCGGGAAGCCTTTAAACATTATAAGAAGGAAGGCAACCTGTTATACCATAAGAACAAGTTGTGCGTACCCGAATCATCAGGTGTAAGGAAATTGATCCTCCACGACACGCACAACAGCCCAATAGCTGGCCATGTGGGATTCATGAAAACATATTTCAAAGTGCGCAGCAGCTATTATTGGCCAGGAATGAAGAATCAGGTAGCTCGCTACATCAAGGAATGCCAGCTATGTCAGCAGACAAAGGCGGAGCAGCTTCGAATTCCAGGGGCCTTAGAGCCATTAGCGGTGCCAAACGCTAAGTGGGAGGTGATTAGCATGGATTTCATCACAGGACTCCCAAGGACCGCAAGAGGGAAAGACGCTTTGATGGTAGTAGTCGACAAATTGTCGAAAATGGCACATTTCGTGCCTTGCAGAACCACAGATACAGCTATGGATACAGCAAAGCTCTTCACCAAAGAGATCTTCAGGCTTCATGGCATGCCAAGGGAGATTATCTCCGACAGGGATCCGAAGTTCATGAGCGCCTTTTGGCAAGACCTCTTTGCGACAATCCAGATGAAGCTATCCATGAGCACGGCATATCATCCTCAGGCGGATGGCCAGACGGAGCGGACCAACAGGATTTTAGAGGACATGCTACGAAACTATGTCTAGAATAAGCAAAGTATGTGGGAAGAATTTATTCACTTGGTGGACTTTGCATACAATAGCACCAAGCAGGAATCATCCCAAATGTCGCCGTTTATGATCAATTACGGCTATCAGTGCCTAACTCCAGACACTTGGCACAACCCCGTGTCAAAAGTGGAAGTTTCGCAGCAGATGTTGGCCGATATGCAGCAGCTTGTGGAAGAAGTTCGAGGTTATCTGCTAGCAGCAAGAAGTCGTCAGAAGAGCATCGCCGACAAGCATCGAACAGTAAGAGAGTTCAAAGTTGGAGATGATGTTTGGCTCAAGATCAAGGTGAAGCAGGCGAAGCTCAGGATCGGGAATTGCAAGAAGCTTGCTCCAAGGTGGGCTGGACCTTTCAGAATAGTCAAGAGAGTAGGTAATCAATCCTACAAGCTAGACTTGCCAGCACACCTAAAGATTCATAAGGTCTTCCACGTGAGTTTGTTGAAGAAGCATACTCCAAATCCAGATGAAGTCTTGGACACTCCAACGTTGTTGGAAATGACGGAGGAACAGCTGGAAATAGTTCCAGAATTGATTCTTGATAAAGCTTTCAAGAAAACGAGGAGATCAGAATTCCTCCAGTATTTGGTCAAGTGGAAACACTTACCAGTGGAAGACGCGACGTGGGTACTTAAGAAAGATTTAGTAAAGCAGTATCCACAGTTTATGGAGCAATGGGACGGCAAGGTCATCTCCGAAGAAATCGGCTCAGGCATGTCGATTTGTGTAGGTTAATTCTTGTGTAGTTAAGATTAATCTACGCATGCAACCTATGCTTAGTATGGGTCGCATGCGTTGTTACCGATGATGGGACCACTACGGTGATCTCTAGGGCGTGGTGTAATGTCAATGTAGGCATGACCGCGTTTCCGCTTGGGCGAGTGGAAGGTAGATTAGAAAGTCTACTTCTGTCCCACGGAAGTAGACGACCTCGAGAGAAAGGAGGTCATTGAGGAATGCACTGATAGGAAAAGCACCTCTAGCCCCATATATGCTTTGATAGGAGGAATCAGGCCTTCACGCCCCATATACGGGAAGGACCTATCCTCCACGCTGGGCAACTAGGGTGTAGGCATGAGCGGCATATAGGCATATAGGCGCTATCTCCGCGGCCATAATGGAAGATTCACCCTCTTCCTACGCCGGGAGATTAGCCATGCATCCATGTAGATAGGTGGGGTGGTCACCATATAACCAAAATTTTATTAATAATTAAATGGTACTAACGTAGTGTCGACCTGCAGGCCAATAGAGCGCTCCGGAGGGCAAGGAGGTCGAGCTACGAAGACTTGCAACACAAATTTTGTTGGAATGTGTTGCAATGAATGAAGAGTACCTCGGACGTTAATTTTAAATTTTGATAAACTTAATTGTCATGTTAAGTGAATTATGGAGTAACCTGTTTAGTGATGTTATGAATTGATAAGTTGTTTCATAATATAATGTTGTGATAATGTCATAAAAATATTACCTTAAGGTAATCTTAATAAATGTGTAAGGATTATAGTAGTTATCGTATGTATCAGGTTGATTGCAGGTTAGGATGATCCCAAGGTGGGGAGACCCACGATGCTGCGGACAGCATCATTTCAAGGTGGGGAGAATGTGACGTTCCAGCACAGTATACGCCCCCAGGACGTATACCGTACTGCCTCGTCACGCGTACACGCCACTCCGGCTGACGTGTACGCTAGCGTGTAGCCAGGTGGGTAGCCCTAGGGGGCAACTTGCCAGAAATATGTGCAACTATTAATGTGCACATTTTCCAATGTACACATTAATGTGGGCACACATTTCCATGTGGACACTTCATGCCAAGTGGGCCACACCCATAGGTGCAATTAATGTGCACATTCTCCAATGTACACATTAATGTGGGCACACATTTCCATGTGGGCACATTTTGCCACCTAGCCATTAAAGGCAAGTGGGCCCATTTCCAATTATCCCACATGCCAAAAGGGGATAATTGGAAACCCTAACCAACCCCCTTGTCTATATAGGGTGGGAAACCCTAACTTGCCCATTTTTTATTCTAGGGCTTTAGAACTCTATTTTGGCTGCCTCAACAGCCAAAACCGCCTCCCAGACTCTGCCTGGGAGAATTGCATCCTTAGTTTCCCTTGATTCGAGCGTTTCAGCAGGATGGTCGAGCTCAGGTCAGGAGGAGCCCCTCAAGGATCAGGTATTTGGCCAATTAGATAGTCTAAACCCTATTTTAGTCATTGAATCAGTAGGTTTAGCCTATTAAATTGCCCATAGCAGCCCTCTAGATCTCTAGATAGCAGATTCTAACTAAAGAACCTAACTCTATGATGTAGATTAGATCTAGTTCTTTAGTTCTCTGTGAAGTATATGGATGATGTATCTCTATGAACTCCTTGTATTGGGAAGGGGGGTAGAGACCTAAAGCTTTGTAGTTGATGCTCCTAGAGTAGCCTCTCTAGTACACTGTAGATTCGGCCTGTGCACAAGAGCCACACCGGGATGTGGGTGAAGGGGCCAGACTGGCTGAGAAGGAGGTTCATGTTCTGACTCTTGAACGATCCCCCTGGTGTGTAAAGCCTACCGGGGATCATTGTGACTAGGTCCAATGGCTTGCCACTGCGTGTGGGCAAGGCATGGGCTCGACACCCGTGAAGTGGTGATCACTTTCCAGTGGGTTCAGTCGAATACGGGCAGTGGCCCTCTAGTCACCTTGAGTCAGCATGTAGATCTCTGGAGGGAGTGATCCCTACCTGCCCCATCGGAACTGGGAAGATGAGCCCAGGAGTAGCCCTTTTGGCTATGCATCCGGCGGGCTACACTCGGGTCCCGACACTCTTCAGACCACTCTGCACAGGAGGGGCGGATGGAGTAGACAACCCTAAGCCATGTTCATATGCCAGCCAACCATTGCCATGAATTCTGTCTGCAATGAACTCTGGAGACCCAAGCCGTCAGTCATCCCTTTGAGTCTGAGCCTTGGGTAGGATTCCCTATGTGATGTGCTGATCTTTGTCTATGTAGATATGTGGAGGACCATCCTTCGTGATGGTCATATGATGTTGATGTATGTGCTACTGACATGTATGTTTACGCTTCCGCAGCTAGGTAGGCCCTGAGGGAGACGGGGTGCAATGACCCTTCCACTCTTCCCACTGGAACCCGTCACGGTTGCAGTGTCATGTGGAGGGCCCTGTATTAGCATGGAGCTGGTATGGGGGATGAACTCCTGTTTGTATACGGTGAGGGCACCGTATACGAGTAGGGGACGTCACAGTTTCTTCTTTTTTCCTGCAACATGAATAAGATTTGATGGCACCTTGCCATGTTGCCATAGCAGGGCAACATGTAGGGAGTTGCAGTAGTCCCACCAGATCATGATCAAGCAGCTGGGCATAGGTCTCTGCACGGTCGTAGTCCAGGCGCAGCTGGGGCATCTAGGGTGTTGAGGCAGTAGATGCACGGGGAGCCTGACATATGCTCCTATAAGGAGCAAACACTTTTGATTTATATCAGGTGCAGAAAAGTAACAAAGTAAATAAGTATCTGCAAAGCTCCTAACAGAAGAGGATTGTGCTAGCATATCTATTCTAGCAATAATTAGTTAGTGAAACAATGCCCCGTAGATTTAATAGGCAGAGACATACTTGGCAATGAGCATGGCCTTCGAGATTTATGGATTAGAGAGCAATCTAGTAATTATTGACATGAATTGATGGCACTTATAACAGCAAGCTCTAAATCTTGTTACAATTTAGAAAGCATTGTTCCATGTACCTGATCTCGCAGCCACAAATCCGTGATATGCATGTAACACCATTGTCAGCAAGCAAAATCTTCCATTTTCATAGCCCTAGATCCAAAATAGAGTTCCGGTGATAAGATAAAAAATGTCCATCTTCATATTCATGGATGCAAAATAGAGTTCCGGCAGTAGTGTTTCCAAAAGAGTCACGACCTACAAACGTTTGCCTACAAAATCAAGGCATATGAAATACAATAAGCTCTGATGTCAATTGTACTTCTTATTTGCTAGAAGCTATTGATTGAAATTATTTGTGTACCAACCAAGCACACATTCAAAATGTAAAAATGAGTGCCTTTCTTTGATTATGCAGAGACATGCAATGGATAACGAAATGTATAACATATTTTATCACCAATGAAGTGCATAAAGTAAAATGTATACAATAATCTAGTAATCAGTTTATATATAAGTTGTAGGTTGAATGATGATCAACATTTCTTTAATGTAGAAGGTTTCACTATGTGTACCATCTATGCTCTTCACAAAGGCTATATGTCATCACTTTAAACCATATCTATCTCTGTCACAAAAACCAGCATAAATGATCAGATAAATAAAAATCTTTATGTTTTTGTTTCCCTAAATTCTTCAAAAAATGGACAAAATCTAGATGAGCCTAGATGTCTCTATGTACAATCCATTTGATTGTGTTATCTTCAGCATTTTCTACAAAATTCAATCAAAATTTCAAAAAGCTCATTCTCTGGATTGAGATATAATATAATGAAGACCAAATAAGAGCTAATTGTAGTCTTGTTTCTCCAAGATAATTAAGATCATAATACAAAAACTATTGCCAACAAACTATAATGAAGTAGCAGGGACTTCAACAGACGGGAGGCAAATTCATGAATAATTCGTAAAGTAGGAAAGCTGGTCTAGCGGAATCCACAATCCTCTATTAAAGGACTTGTTGCCTTTGGCAACATTGCCAACAGTAAGCAATAATTGCGAAGATATATACACTATGGGTTGTTGGAAGATGGACATGTGCGAAGATATTCCTGTGCAAGTAGTGGTCATGCAAGATTTGATGTACAAAAGGTGAGTGCAGAAGATCGCATTGTTTTTTTTTATTTCTCTTATTATGCTGGGATATTGTGCCTTACCCTTCAGCCTCCAAATTGTCTCACACATATAAACTGCCTCTCCTATTCTTGTCTCATTATTTGTCTTGTTACTTTCCCAAAAATTGCGTCAGAGTCGACATTCCAAACCTGCTAATTGCTTATGTAGAGGAAGCAGAGAAATGACCATTGAATTCCCATCATCTTCCTCCACAAGATCTGGGTCTAATAGCCGCTCCTTATCTTTGATAAGCAGAAAGGGCAAAAGAGAAAAAATAAAAAAAAATCTCAAAGTGTCAAGGTAAAAAAGAAAAAAAAGAAAAAAAAAAGAAAGGGGCTTCGTTACCTTGGCGAGCTCGAAATCCTGAAAAAAACCCTAGCTCTGAAAAAAGAAAACTTGCCTTCACCGCGATCCCTCCCACGGAAATCCGTCATGTTTGCCCTCGATTTAGGGCCCTATTCTCGCCAATTCCCTGTTTTTACCCGTGGCAAATATCCCACCATAATAGGAGAGATAAGCTGGGAAAGCGGTGAGGAAGAAGAGCAATTTGGGGCGACGGTGAGGCAACGGCAAGCTAGAAGAAGGAAAAAATGGGAAGTAAGAGAGGTCGGCTTCTTCAAGAGCAGATCATACAACTTTCCTTTGATTATCATAACAGGTTCAGTATTCTATAACAGAGAATCCATTTCATTCGTAGAGGTAAATTTATGGCAGGGATGCATGCAGAATCAAGACTTATCTCAGGATAAATTTACAGTCTTGTTTGGAGCAGATTGAACAACTTTCCTTTTATTATTCCAACAGGTTCATAAACATAGAATAAAATTTCGTTTGTGAAGGCATGTTGATGGCAGATATGCAGGCAGAAAAGAGGTTACTTTGGTCTGTAATTTCAGTTTGTTTGGGGCAGATCAGACATGACGAGGTTTGAAGGATGGTCTAAAGAATAAGTAGGCAGTATTTGTTATTGGATTGGGGATTTTTCAACCTTGTGCTCAAAGGAATAGGTTGCAGTACACTTGTTAGCATTGTGGCTGGGATCTAAAATAGGTGTTCAACTATAGAGTTTGCATAGCAGCATTGTGGTACATTTCTTGGTTGGGGATTACAATATTGAGTCCCAAGGAGAAGTTGCCTTCCAAAGTTGCAGACGTTCTTACTGGCTGGGAGTCTTAACTTTGTATTCAGATGTCTCCTTCATATCATATGATGTAATCTGCCTCATCTTTGAATATAAGAAAATTGATTGTGTACTTAATCTAATGGCACTTGTGATGAAACATTTTATGCCTTAAGTACAAGTATTTTCTTTTAGTGTTGATTATCCATAACAGAGTATTCAAGGAGTAATTCCCCTTACAGAATTTGGAGGTCCTTAACTTGCCCCTGTTGACCTGTTAGCCAGGGAGGGTCAACAGATTTGGAGGTCCTACCGGGATACTCTAAACTGCCTGGTGCATCTTAATCGGTGGAAAAGAAGAAGTTAGTAATGCCTCCCAAAAAGTCTGGAGAACTGGGAGATATGGCAACTCCGTCAACACCTATCCCAATGCCTGCTCCCACTATGACTCAGATGGCAGCTGCCAGTACCTTATTGGGAGTATCACCTCCTCCTAATAGTCCATATCAGATAGAGGTTGTACTGCCAGTAACTCCACCGTATTTTGATGGCACTTCCAATCCTTTGGAATACTTGCAGCAATTTGAGGAATATTACGTAGACCATGGACGGAAGAAAGGCGATAAAGTGACAGTCTTTGGAGCATGCATGACAGGAGAAGCTAGAACTTGGTTTCAATATCAGGCCAGTTGTACACCACATCTATGGGATACATGGAGTCAGAACTTTGTAGAGCGATTTGGAGTGGAGAGTACACAGGGTGGGTTGGCACAAGAATTGAGAACCTTCTGTTTAAAAAAAGGGGAGAGTGTTCCTGCCTATGTCGAGAGATTTCATGCATACATATTGAGATGTCAAAAAAAAGGTGTTGAGACTCCTACCACCCACATTGTAGAATTCTTTGTACTGGGTCTTAAGCCATTATTCAAAATATATAGGAAGATGTGCAAATTGCAAAATACTGGGGTTTTGGATTCCATACAGAAGGCATTCTCCAAAGCAATAGAAATTTCTAAGCTTCAACAATCTCTACCAGAAGAGGAGCATGGGACTGCAGGACACTTCTATCCAGATTGGGAGCAGGAGCAACCTTGTTACACAATACAAAAGGAAAAGAAGGTTAGGTTTGAAGATGAAATACGAATTGAAGTATCAAAAGCCACGGATAGGCTGGAATCTGGTATGCAGACCTTGTTGGAAGTATCCAAACAGCTAGCTGAAGTTATGAAGATTCAACAGCAGGCTACACAAGTAAGTGTATGTAATTTTTGCAAAAAATATGGTCATAACGAAGACAACTGTTATGGTAGGCCATGTCCAAGGTGTATGAAGAGGGGACATTTTGGAAAGGAGTGTCCCATATGCCTTTTTTGCAAGGAGGTTGGCCACACAGAGCTTCGATGCAGTGTGAAGGAATACATGATGAAGCAGCAAGAAGCATCAAGGGCAAGTAAGAAACCAGACTCATCAGGAGGTAATACTTCAATGTGTTATCTAGAATTGCAAGAGGGAGAGGAAGCAGGGATTTTAGCTGTTCAAACTCGTTATCAACAGCAACATGGTTCACATGTTAGTGCTCCAGCAGAGCGACATGATGCAGCTATGGCAACAACGAGTCCTAAAGGGATGGGCAGTAGCTCAAATGAATTGCAAGCTTTGCTTAAATCTTCAAGGCTGAGTCTGGATATTTATACCTTGCTAAAAATTGCCCCTACCTACAGGGAGCAATTACTTAAGATGTTTGATCAAGAGGATAAGTGTCAAGATACCTCCAGCAATCTAATAATTCCACAAGTAAATGCAGATCCTGGTATTTTCAGAAGCGAGGCGAGCATAGGAGACAAATTTTTGACAAAGGTTATATTGGATGGAGGGTCAGGCATGAATGTCATGCCTTATCATGTAATGCAGCAGTTGGGACTCCATATAGATAAGCACACCCCGGTAGTTTTGAAGACCTTTGCTAATGGGAAAATAAGTCCTATAGGTATGGTTACCAAAGTGCCTATTAATGTTCATGGTATCACAGTAGCTACTGACTTTATAGTAGTGACTTTTGGACATCCAGGAAAGGATGCAGATATATATGATTTGTTACTTGGAAGGGTTTGGCTGAAGACGGTAGATGCTAGGCCTATATGGTCTAAGGGTACTTGCACAATTTCTGATGGAACTAGAACAGTAACAGTTTATAATAGGGAAGGAGATGCAAGTGAAGCTTCTAAGGAGGCCTTTTTAGCTGAATCGGATGATTATCTTGAATCCAAAGCTTGTGGCATTTATACTATCGTAGGGATAAGAGATGACGACGTGCCTTTGGAACATCACATGGACAAGGGTACTGCAACATTATGGTTCGATGGAGGCATTTCACGTAAGGCGAATATAGCTGTTGCTGGGGCTGTTATTAAGGATGGCAAAGGGCGCATAATTGCAAAAGCAAGCAAGATATTTCCTGGAATTACCTCGAATGCCGCAGAGTACGAGGCGCTTTTGTTGGGACTTGAAGAAGCAAAAGTGGCAGGAATTGGTGTGCTGAAAATCTTTGGAGATTCACAATTAGTTTGTAGGCAAGTGCTAGGGGAATATCAGACGAAGAATGGCGAGATGGAGAAATACAAAGGTTTGGTGATTAAAGCCTTGCAGGATTTTAGTGTTTGGGAAATTAATCATGTGGCTAGGTCTCTAAATTGTGAAGCTGATGCCTTGTGTAGAAAAGCATTGTTAGAGCATTTGAGCGAAGGGGCACTTAGGGAAGAGGATGTAGATGAGAAATGGTTGCAGCAGCTACATCCAATTTTAATAGTGGATGTATCGCGAGAAAAAGAAGTCAAGAAACTTGAGATTGTCAAAGGAGGAGAGAATCGAGCGATATCTGTTGGGATACAGCTTGTAGAAGAAGAACTTCAATATTTGCAAGATTTGTTTCAGGAAATGAATGAAATATTTGCGTGGAATTATGATGAATTAAAGGGTATTCCAAAAGAGGTATGTGAATTGGAAATAAAGCTTAAGCCAGGAGTTCGACCTGTTCAGCAAAAGCTTAGGCGTATCAATCCAGCATTATTGGAGCTTATTGAGAAGGAAATACAGAAAATGTTAAGTGCCGGGCTGATATTCGAATGTAGAAACCCATCTTGGGTTTCGTGCATAGTGCCTATACATAAGAAAAATGGCTCGTTAAGAATCTGCATTGATTATCAGGAATTGAATAAGGCAACCTTAAGGGATTTTTTTCCTCTGCCTTTTATTCAAGATGTTTTGTATGCAGCTGCAGGTAAAGAATTATATTCCTTTCTAGATGGCTTTTCTGGATTCAATCAGGTCACAATCAAGGAAGGAGATCAAGACAAAACTGCCTTCATTACTCCATGGGGCACATTCGCTATGAGAAGAATGCCCTTTGGTCTTACGAACGCACCCTCTACCTTTCAAAGAGCTATGACAGTAGCATTTAAGGTTATGCCTTCTAACTCCTTCAAAGTTTTTCTGGATGATTTTTGCCTAGCTTCTAGCAGAAAAGAGCATTTGGAGTTAATAAGCAAGCTTTGTAAACTGTGCCAGCAATCAGGGGTGTGTTTAAATCCAAGAAAATGTATTTTTATGGTGCAAAAAGGGGAATTATTGGGGCATACTATTTCTGCAGCAGGCCTACAGGTTTCTGAAGATAAAGTCAGTACATTGAAGCAGCTGCCATCTCCAAAAAATTTGAGAGAAGTCAAGAAGTTGATGGGGATGTTAAGTTTCCTCCGAATCTATGTTCCTAATTACTCTCATGTCATGGGCCCCATTGTGAAGTTGACACGAGTAGGGTCTATATCTAAAAGGCAGAGCAAGAATATGTTGATCGATTGGACTTCTGAGTGTCAAAAAGCATTTGAGCAGGTGATAAGTATCCTGAGTCAACCCCATAATTTGATTGGCCCAAAAGAAGGAGTAACTTTTGATGTGTATGTTATTCTTGATGCTTAAGATAGCCGTAGGAATTGCCATTACCCAAGAACGAAGAATTATTGGCTATACGGGCAAGCAATGGTCAGAGCCAGAGGAAAGGTACCTTAAGTTAGAAAAATATGCTGCAGCCTTGGTGTTTCTAATAGATAAGCATGGTTACCTGTTGCATGGCCATGAAATAGTGGTGCATATGAAACATAACCCGTTGCCCTTGCTTTTTGGTAAGGATGTGAAGAAAGTTAAGTGGCATAAGTGGGCTGTTAAACTACAGGAATATGACATGAAAATTCAAACCTTGATTAGGGTTACAGACCCTAGTTCTTACTTACCTCATGCCTTCTTTGATCATGAGGAATTAGAGGATCAGATTTCTGATGAGGAAGTACAGCCAACGTCATGTCTTGAGGTGAAACAATTCTTTATTGAGGCAAGCAATTCTTGGATGGCCTCCATTAAGGACTATCTAGTCACACAATCCCTTCCAACGGAGATGTCTGCGGCAGCAGCAAAAAAATTCAAGATGGATTCACTTAATTACGTGATGGTTGGCGAATTTCTTTGCAGGATTAACAGGGATGGAGTCTTATTAAGGTGTATAGATGAAGGTGAGCAACTTGTTGTGCTTAATGAATGTCATGCAGGTGCTTGCGGGGGACATTTCGCTTCAGACACTACTGCCAAAAAGATACTAAGAGCAGGGTACTATTGGCCTTCTATATTTGCGGACTGCCACGAATACATTAAAAGGTGTCACCAATGTCAGGTATTTGGGAAGAAAAAGTTGTTAGCTTCGCCTTTAGCTCCAATCTTATCACCAGCTCCTTTTGAGACTTGGGGTTTAGATTTTATTGGGCCTATAAACCCACCCTCATCCAATCAGCATGAATTTGTGTTGATAGCTACTGACCTTTTTACAAAATGGGCAGAAGCTGTGCCGCTCAGGAATGCTAATGCTAACACAACAGCAAGGTTTATTTATACAGAAATATGCTGCAGATATGGTGTACCAAAGAAGCTGCTTACAGATCGTGGATCTCCATTCATAAATGATACCATTCGTGAGCTCACTTCCAGGTTAAAGCTTAAACATGTTAAAAGTAGTGCATATTACCCCCAGGGTAACGGGCAAGCGGAGTCTACTAATAAGGTACTTAAATCTATCCTTCAGAAGACGATTGATGCATCTAAAAGGAACTGGCATTTAATGTTATCTAATGCCCTTTGGGCATACAGAACCACTGTTAAAGCAGCTACAAGTTTTACGCCCTATGAGTTAGTATATGGAATAGAAGCCATACTGCCCATAGACATGATTATTCCTACTCTTAAGGTAGCTTGTACACTTGAAGTTCCCCAAAAGGAAGCTCTAGAAGATAGATTGATTCAGCTCCTTAAGTTAGAAGAGGATAGATTGCATGCCGAGCAGGTGAATTGGCATAAAAAGGCTAAGGATGTGGCAGTCCGAGCACGGAAGCAGAGATTTCAAGGTAACTTTGCACCTGGGGATTTGGTTTTAAAATGGAACGTCAGAAAAGAGAAAATAGCTTCCAAATTCGATCAGCTTTGGGAAGGTCCATTTATTGTGACAGGAGTTGCGGGAACACATTCATATACGTTGCAAACTATGGATATGGTAGAACTGCCCAATCCACATAACGCCTTGCACTTGAAAAAATATTGGCCTTAAACGGCTGGATTGGTAAGATAGGTTAAAAGGCCGAGTCCTTAGGTTGTCATGCTAGGTAAATAAGAATGTGCATGTTAAGTTTATGTAAGGTATTTATTGTGGTAGTATAGGCTAGTTGCAATAGTTTAGTATTATGCTGTCATGTTCAATTTGTAGTAGTAATCTAGTCTAGTATTAGTTTTGTGGTAAGTAGTCTGCTGCAACAAGTACTGCGGAAACAAAAGTGCATAATTTTGGGGCATATTATCCTTCATATATTCTGATCTTTATGTGTTTGGAACTGCAGAAACGTAAGTGCATAATTTTGGGGCATATTATCCATATATTCTAATCTTATGTGTTTGGAAGATGTTATTAGCAGTCAATTTTAGGTGCAGGAAAGTGAGAATAATTGGTGTGCGGATGGTTTTTTAAGTTCATGTTAATCCATACATGGTGCATGCGGGAACATCTGACGTACACACATATTTTCTCCACATCATTTGCCGAGAATTATCAATTGTGTTACCCACTTTCGTCTACAAGGAGCATGTATTACTGCTCCATATAGGCCAGGGGCACATTACTCAAAGGGGATAATTATATGCTAACCTTTTATGGGCCATGCAGGAACATCTGTTTTGTCATCATCTTCCCACTTCATCTCCACTTCTTCATATGCAGGTCACCTCGACATGCCATTCATATTTCTCCATTTTGGCATGGGACTGAAAACGTGAGGAAACACATTATGCTAGGACAACCGGTTGCTAACGCTATTCATGGGCCATGCAGGAGCACCTTTCTTATATTCATGCCTCCATTTCATCATCACATTTCCACATGCAGGTCGCCTCAACATGCCAATCATACTTCTCCATCTTGGCATGTGAACTGAATCATGAACAGACATATTACTTTTGGAAGATTATCATGCTAATCCTATTCATGGGCCATGCAGGAACACCCTTCTTTTACTCACATTTCCATTTCATCACCACATTTTCATATGCAGGTCATCTTAACGTGCCAATCATTTCTTTCCATCTTGGCATGTTATTGATTCATGGAGGCAGTGGATTATTGAAGGTCTTCTCATAACTTTCAAAGATTTCAGAATGTTGCTTCTGTTTTAGTAGCGATTGCATTACTTTCCTATCAAGTCAAGTGCACCAAAACTGCAGTATTTCTCCTCCAGTTTCACATCAGCAGTTGCAGAATTTTCTTTCCAGTTCAAAGTGCATAATAAAGTACACAATCGACTTATATTCTTAGTATGAGGCCAAGTACCAAAGGAGCTTGAGATATTACAGTGATGTCGAAGAATTCCTTGGGCTGCAAGCATGTCTGTGGTGGCTGAAGGGACCAGCCACTGTTTTTTGGGGCATAAATGTTGCCTTTGGCAACATTGCCAACAGTAAGCAATAATTGCAAAGATATATACACTATGGGTTGTTGGAAGATGGACATGTGCGAAGATATTCCTGTGCAAGTAGTGGTCATGCAAGATTTGATGTGCAAAAGGTGAGTGCAGAAGATCGCATTGTTTTTTTTTATTTCTCTTATTATGCTGGGATATTGTGCCTTACCCTTCAGCCTCCAAATTGTCTCACACATATAAACTGCCTCTCCTATTCTTGTCTCATTATTTGTCTTGTTACTTTCCCAAAAATTGCGTCAGAGTCGACATTCCAAACTTGCTAATTGCTTATGTAGAGGAAGCAGAGAAATGACCATTGAATTCCCATCATCTTCCTCCACAAGATCTGGGTCTAATAGCCGCTCCTTATCTTTGATAAGCAGAAAGGGCAAAAGAGAAAAAATAAAAAAAAATCTCAAAGTGTCAAGGTAAAAAAGAAAAAAAAGAAAAAAAAAAGAAAGGGGCTTCGTTACCTTGGCGAGCTCGAAATCCTGAAAAAAACCCTAGCTCTGAAAAAAGAAAACTTGCCTTCACCGCATCCCTCCCTGGAAATCCGTCATGTTTGCCTCTGATTTAGGGCCCTATTCTGCCGATTCCCTGTTCTTTTACCCGTGGCAAATATCCCACCATAATAGGAGAGATAACTGGAAAACGGTGAGGAAGAAGAGCGCAATTTGGGGCGACGGTGAGGCAACGGCAAGCTAGAAGAAGGAAAAAATGGGAAGTAAGAGAGGTCGGCTTCTTCAAGAGCAGATCATACAACTTTCCTTTGATTATCATAACAGGTTCAGTATTCTATAACAGAGAATCCATTTCATTCGTAGAGGTAAATTTATGGCAGGGATGCATGCAGAATCAAGACTTATCTCAGGATAAATTTACAGTCTTGTTTGGAGCAGATTGAACAACTTTCCTTTTATTATTCCAACAGGTTCATAAACATAGAATAAAATTTCGTTTGTGAAGGCATGTTGATGGCGATATCAGCGAAAAAGAGGTTACTTTGGTGCGTAATTTCGGTTTGTTTGGGGCGATCAGACATGACGAGGTTTGAAGGATGGTCTAAAGAATAAGTAGGCAGTATTTGTTATTGGATTGGGGATTTTTCAACCTTGTGCTCAAAGGAATAGGTTGCAGTACACTTGTTAGCATTGTGGCTGGGATCTCAAATAGGTGTTCAACTATAGAGTTTGCATAGCAAACATTGTGGTACATTTCTTGGTTGGGGATTACAATATTGAGTCCCAAGGAGAAGTTGCCTTCCAAAGTTGCGGACGCGTTCTTCTTGGCGGGAGTCTTAACTTTGTATTAGGATGTCTCCTTCATATCATATGATGTAATCTGCCTCATCTTTGAATATAAGAAAATTGATTGTGTACTTAATCTAATGGCACTTGTGATGAAACGTTTTATGCCTTAAGTACAAGTATTTTCTTTTAGTGTTGATTATCCATAACAGAGTATTCAAGGAGTAATTCCCCCCACTTACGGGAGGGGGGTAAAAATTTGGAGGTCCTTAATTTTGACCCCTAAAAAGGTTGACTCGGGTACTTGTGTAGCAATAAAAGGTCAATAGGAGCATTATCTTTATCTTGACTTTGAAAAATCGTCAAGGAGAAAATCATCAAGGCTAAAATCCTCCTGGCACATGTCGTCAAAGCTAAAATCTTCTGGGTTAAGAAGAAGATTTAACTACCAACTTTACTATCTATCTTTACCTCACAATGTCCAATAAAAGGATCGCACCAAAGATCTTCGGAGCTGTAGGCAGCCACAATGTTGAAGCTTCATGCGGCATTCCACGCAGCCCTAATTAAGCAGGTCATCTTGTGTGGCCATCCTCCCCTAGGTCTTAGGGCTAGATTCTACTATCGGCTTGTTTCGTGGAAATTAGAACATCCAATCAAGAGCCACAATTTAGAATTTACTTCAGTTTCTATGATTCCACTAGAGGTGGAAGTTAAGCCTAGGATTTTGCTTCAGAAGAGGTCTGGAAGCAGATGTGGAAACAAAAAATATTGCACCATCTGACAGGGGATTCCCTCCGTCTTTTATAACGGAAGGAACAAACAATCTCTTGATGCTGCCATGCATCGGATCAATGCTTCAGATTCTGCTGTGGTTTAATTGCCTCCACTATAGTGGAATACATTGGCGGAATTTTTGTTCCCTTCAGCTAAGGCAGTTCCGTCGAACTATGAAAGTTCCATCATTGAAGTGGAATCTCGCCCTCACAAACACTTGGGTAAAATTGCATGTGAAAGTATGTTGCTAGATGTCACCATTTGAATCGTAAATCCATTGTCCATTTCAATTTTAACCCTACCATTGGCTCAGATGTCTAAAATTCACGACTATCATGCCTAATTTAACCATTAGCCAATATAAAAACCTTTGCACATTTTGGTCTATAGAGAATCTTCCACATACATGGTCACTAGAGAAAAGCCAAATAGAGGCCGAGTCCAAATCGCAGCAAAGTGAATATTTCATCCGAAGGAATTAAAATAGGGTCCAGGTAGAAGTCCTTTATTTACACCTCAATGTGCAAAGCCCTACGTAAATGTAGAGGGCTAAAGTACGTTAACATACTTGCCACGTCAAAGAAATTTATTTTAACCAATGCTACATAACAAGCGCAATGTTATATTATAATATTTTAGGGTGTGCCCATTTTCCATCATGCCCTAGATCGGAGGGCTCATATCTTCAGGCCGAGATCGGACGGTTTGTGTCATTTTAGGGTTCAATGGCGATGCGAATTCTATTGAACGCGAGAGACCTACTCTGCCCATTGTAGAACAGGAAGGAATCCACCCTGGTTGCAATCTTCTGTGGGTTCGGGAAGCATGAAGCTTTCAGCTATGGCGTATGCAAATCTTGGAATAGTATTTGAAAATCTAGAGAAATATTTGTAGAATCTTAAAAATCTAAGGAAATCTTCTACATTGGTGTGTTTTGCATGGTCGACTTCATGCAGTCCTTCATAGTACAAACACTTGTGTATATATATACAAGTTACGCACTGATCCTATAGTACATGTTCCAATTTTAGCATGTTCTTATAGTGCAAAGGGTGTTATGCATCAATACGGTTTCTAATTTTTGGACTGAGTTTGCAAAGTATGAAAACTTTCTATTTATATTGTTCTATTTTTTTACTGAAGTCCTTATCCACGAGCACCTAGAGCATTCTATAACTCTCTAGAATATCTTATTTTGAGTTCTTGTAAATTTTCAGAAATAAACTTTCTATTTTTAAATTGGGATGCTTATCCATGAGTATTTAGAGCATTCTAGAACTATTTAGAACATCTTATTTTGAGCTTTTGTAACTGCAATAAAACTTTCTATTTTAGAGTAATTTACTATTCTTGGCATTAGAATGAGGTGCCTACCCACGAGCATCGTTATGCCATCGTTGGTGTGGTCTAAAGTGGTGCTTGTCCATCTGGACCATCAACTAAAACATATTACTTTTTGCAACTTCCTATTTTGGATTGAGATGTTTATTGTCATTAGCTCACCCCCACAACATTCTAGAACACGTAGCAAGAAGTTACTATTTTTAGAAATTTTTTAAACATTACTATTTTTAGCAACTTGTACTTTAGGTTGAGATGCTTATTCATGTTGATTGATCAGTCAATGCTCAATAGCTTACTTCCGTAACATTCTGAAAGATCTAGTTAAAATTACTATAAACTTTTTATTTCTAAATACTTCTATTTTAGGCTGAGGTACATATCCATGCTACTTGACCAATCAAAGAATATTCTAGAATTATTTAGCACTTTATAGAAGATTCTAAAACAATCAATATATACTACTCAACTTCTATTTCAAATAATTTTTATTTTTAACAATTTTTTAAAAATTACTACAAATTACTATTTCTAAATAGTTTCAAGGTTATTAGCTGATCACGACTTTTAAAAACCTTCCCTTAAGGCCTGAGCATGCAACATGGACCATAAGATCTTGGGTCCAACCAAGGGCCGAGATCGCGCCACATGGCATATGTCTAAACCAACGACTAGGATCGTGCCATGTTGCAGATCTCATAGATCGATGATCAAGATCGAATTCAATGTCGACTGTAGGATCGTCCACCTCCTCGCCAAAGTGGACAGCCAGAAAAATCAACGCGCACCACCGCATATGAGCCGTCCAGGGTGCCAGTAGCGCCTTCCACGGTCAGGATGGCCCGAAATATCGCAGCTCACTAATGATATATAAAAACAATTACTAAAATACCATTAAAGTTTGCCAAAATTACCAAAATGCCACTGAACCCAGTGGTATTTTGGGAAAATTGGCAATAATGTTTTTTTAATGATCTAAATGCAAATGTGCTCTTTAGATGAATTGTAGATTAAGATGAGATCTTTCCAACAAGCATAAGATGACCACAATCTCAAGTTATGAGATTTTTTATTTCTCAAATTCTGAAGAATTCGAGACCTTATAACTTGAAATTTTCATCTCCAATTTTCTCAAAATACCACTGGGTTTAGTGGGATTTTGGTAATTTTGGCAAACTTTAATAACATTTTATAATATATATAAGTCATTCTCCAAAGATTCGGTTCCTATATTCTATCTTTTTCTGTTGACACCTGTCCTACTTTTTCCTGGGTACAAATTTCCGGTGAAGAATTTCCGGTGAAGTATAAGCTGGCAAACGGTATAAGGATACAGCTATGGGCGCGATCTATTGGTAGCAACATGGCAACAGGGACGGCGGACACGGCTGGACCTCTTATACTAGCAGCATTCCTGCAGGCTTGCCTCAATTTCGGGCCTCTGGAACTTGAATTTGGCGTCTTGGTATTGGTCTATTGTTCTGCAGCATTCCTCAGATGGATTGCTTCTGGGCTTCCGCATTTTTGGAAAACTGAGAGGCGTATGATCGCCTCTTCTGTCGTGTTTGGCATGTCATAATTTGCGGTTGCAGGGTTCAATCTAGCAAGTAATTCAATTCGGCAACTAGTTGCTCTGGATTTTGTATTATGTAAGTGAAAGAGCAGGGGAAGCTCTGTTCCTGCAAACACATGTTCCGGCAAAGTTTGCCTCAGAGGGAAGAAAGACCTTTCCTTCTGTGATTTGGGCAAAATTAAAGCGCATGTGGACTTAAGAGGCAACAATTGGATTTAAATCTATGATCAGAATTGTGTCGCTTCGTTTCTTTTAACTGTAATACTCTGAACTGTAATACTTTAATGTGACATTAATTTCAGCGTGAAATTAACTGCGGAGATAGGTGGATGGATGTCATTGCATATAAAATGACATGGATTGGATCCAGAATTGACTGCTTATGAGCCATGCGTTTGTAATTGCTTCTTCCAAAATCAAGTTGAATTGCTTACACAGAGGACTTTGCAAAAAAGACAGAAAATCACTCACAATGTTGGCTTCAATGCGATGATCTAAAGGTAACCAAGATAAATTCCAATACTGAGCCTCCAACACCTCTACACCTCTACACCTCTACAACACCTGCAACTTATAAAGGCTGCACTTCTACTGTTATTTTCAGGTTAGAGAAAGCTGAGCGGCCCAAGAGCTATTACCTGTAACTTGATAATCGAAACAAAAAACAGAGGAAACACAACACATCCTTCCTGCAAGTGAAAACACATGAAACTTCACTTAAATCTTCTCAACACAGTGATCCTCCAGATCATTTAAGGTCTCCTACAATTTATCTGCCCTCTACCATCGATTGATTTTAAGATCATTCTAACAATTTCGGGCCCAGATCACTACCAGTCTTTGGTTCCTCCTGCAAACAATTTGATTTAGGCTCTGGTCCCTTATTCACGTTAGTAATTTCAGCTTTGGGCTTCTACAATCCCGAATCCGATCCATTCTTGCTTCCACTGTATGCAATATCGTTGTTACCTAGTTTTTATCTGTTTTTCTGCACCGACTTCATACCACCACGTCATCATCTAGATACCTTTGACACATTTTTATTAAACAATTATTATCATTAAATATATCTTAAACAAATGCTGGATGACAATTCTTAAAAAACCCAAGGCCGAATCCAGAGCAGTAATTCCGCTGATGCTATTTAGGGTTCTCACTTTTTTTTTGCAATGCTATTCTCACTTTTTTTGCAACCGTATTCAAGAATATCTCCGAGAGGAAGGGTATCTTTGTAATATTGTGATAGCTTAACATTTGTAGAGTTATTTCTCAAAAACACTTGTTTTAGGCCTAGGCTAGACGGTTCTATTGATATATATGATATATTATATTCTCATTTAGCATTTTTTATGACTAATAAAAAAGGCTCCTTTTTATTAGAATTTTCTCGAATCAATGTCCCAAACCATTACAATGTTCCACCATAACTCAAGGTAAATTTGTCTCAGAACAAATCAGTCCCAAGAACATCTCTTGATCCTATGCATTTATAACCACGGCCTAACTTTGGCAAAAAGTAACTTACATTCAAAGTTAAATTCTCTAGCTAAAAGTGACTTTAGGGGCATAGAATGTGTAACCCCTTGAGGCCAATATATGTCCCATAAGGGCTTCATGACTACTTCGGTTTTAGTTATTGTTGGCTAGTTTTCAGAACTTCCAACTTCATGTTGTTTATCAGATAGGAAAACGTCCATAGTGGCCAAGAATTCCTCTTCATAGAGTACCTTAATCAATAAAGAGAAATGTTCGCGGCGGCCAGGCCGCCGCGATAAATTTCTTGTAACATTTTAATAATTTTCCCACATATATATATTTTGATATCCATGAGGTTTTAGTCTATAATGAATTGCAAAAATACTCTATTGATTTCGAATCTACCCATGAGGACATGGGAAGTTGAATTTTAGAAGGAGAATGTGAAGGTCCTGGTACCTTGGCCTACCATTTCAAATGTGCACACCTAAAATTGGATTTCGTCCAATAAGTTACAAAGGTACGAGGAACTTTTGCAACTGAGTTCACAGGCATGAATGTGAATACCCCTGATTCACACTCGCAAATCGTTAAGGTAAGTGGGTCTTTGTTCTGTTTATTTCTTGGATCATTCTCATCAAGAATGAAAAGTGGCTGCAACGAAACCTCTTACCTTGTGGAACAAGAAAAGGTTGGGCATTAGCAAGAATGCCCTCCCCCTTCCTATCCCGTAAAGCAAGTGGATTTGATCATTCTCATACGAAAAAACAGGAGCCTTGAAATTTCGACCCCAAATGCCTTATTTCTTCAGATCTAAATTTCGCCTGTCGATCTGCCCTGCCCTTAGGTGCTACCTCAATTTCCCTGAGAAGCAGCACGGCCGAAGAAAAACTCCCCTGATTTTTCGTCAGGTAATTTTCACCTACGAATTTCCTGGCAGCCGCCAGGCCGCTTGCCTGGCGGCCGCCAAAAAATTTCATGGCAAAATTTTTCGTCAATGAAAATTACCTCTTCCAAAATGGCAAATGGCCTCCCAAAAACCTGTATATAAGCATGTATAATCAGGTAATGTTACTCTGACACCTGGAAATCCTGTGTTGGCGAGTCATTCAAACTGCACAGTCGGGTCCTGGCTGATAACGAAGCCACATCGCAGACTATATGGTACCACTTAAGAAATGGTTATCGCCTTTAAACCACAAACAGAGACAAGAACGTTAAGGACTCATCGATTAACTCTCCCAATAGTGAAATACGAACACAAAAAGGCAATGCTAGGCGGATCTTTCATCCCGTATTATCATACATCTGGCATTTACGCCCACTCTCCTTCAAAAAGTGGTTTGCGGACAGCAGGAGATTTCAGATTCTGATCAACCAAAATTTCAACAAGTTCAGGCCTAGGCTTTGCTGGCTCTTCATCATCAGCTTTCACATCTAAACCAAGCTCTTCGTCGATATCATCAGAAGCAGATATGAGAATAAACTCGCATCCTTCAAAGTTGAGAAAATCAGGGGGGTCAGCAGGCACAAATCTGTAGGAACCAATTCCACCTTGTAAGCTTGCAGGGAAAGCAGCTCTTCTTTTCTGTCCCAGTCCCACGTTTGCAGGTGCTGGTTGCTCTGGATTCTTGACCTGTACATTTAACAACTCAATAAAGAATAACTCAATAAAGAAACTAACTTATGGATATGACCGGATTGGAGAAAAACACACCTGTATGATATAAGAACCCTCATGTTCAATGTTGAAGGCCTCCTGAGGGCCATCTGTTTCCTTTTTAGGTAAATCTAACTTGTATACAAGATGAGTGTGCGTCCTGCGCGCAGACTTATGGCGCAGTAATCTATACACTCCTTCACCTACAGGCCTTGCTGCAGAGACATGTCTATGTCCCCTTGTCGCGGTATCATACTCCTCTTAAGATTGTATTAACCAACAATATACCATATGTCAGAAAGCTTATTATGCATCAGGAGAGGACTTAGCTATGATCTACCTGGAGAGAGAGCCTTTCGAATATCTTCACTACGTTTGGTGACAAGTTCCACATAACCCCAATATGGTCGAGTGCGTTTTGAGACATCAGGAAGGCCTTTCCTTCCCATAATTATTAACCTCAAGAGAGTCTCCTCACCAAGCTTAACTTTCTATAACACACTAGTAGTTAGAAACAAAAGGATAGTTTTATATACATACATAATATCTGCAAATGTGATGAACGCTTAAAAGGATACATTTCAGCAAGAAAAAATAGACAAACAAGTTTCAGAAACAGCATGAAGACTGGGGTTTTCACTTAGGAAACATGCTTGCAATCGTTATTAGGCTTCTTTAACTTAATAGCGTTAAAGGACTAGAATCTCTAAATTAATATCGCCCTTGCAATTGAAAAACAACTGCATCTTGAAGGATTAGGTTTTATGTTTTCTAGCCGAACAAAGGAATGTGCTAACAGAGAATGGCATTGCATAAAAAGGTAAAGAAAAATAAACTAGGAACTTCCAAATTTACCTCTGATCCGTGGCCACCAGTGTGATCATCCCCTACCTCGTTTTTCTCGTCTTCTTTATCACCTTCCTTACCAGAACTTGGGTCTTGCCTTTCCTCTTCTTCCTTCTCACCGGATTCTGGTCGAAGAACAACGTAAACGCGTTGCACATCAGAAGCGCCATGTGCTTCTTCTTTCTCCACCTTGGGCCTGTAGAAGAAAAATATTTCGCCTCGCTCCTGGAACACACATCAAATTATATAAGCGAAAAGAAATGGACAAAAGCTTCTTGGTAGAAAACAAAACTGCTGCGTACTGTTACTTCAACTCCGGCGTCATCACGGGTCTTTACTTCTTCACCCTCCGGAGTCATTGCTTCTGCCATAGCTAGATCGTCTTTTCCTCTCCCCAAGCTTCCCTATTTTTTTTTCCTCCATTTCGCTGTTTGAATACGTGGCTACAAAATAAGTCGCCACGTTAATACAAGAGTTTGAATATCGTTCACATTTTTACCCTTTAATTTCGGGCAAATGTTAAGGGCCAAATTCGACTAGAGGAGTTAAGGGCCTGTCACTTTGCTGGATGGCCCTTAACTTGCTCCTTTGCTTTGATTCCACTAATTAGTGCTGGCAATTACTTTGAAACTAAAACACACTGGAACATCGCGCTTAACTTCTAAGCTTTGAATTTAAATGGCAGGGGATGTCCCCTGGCCTTTTCAGAATAGTTAACTAGTTGTTGCAGGGGATCACGTCCTCGGGATCAATCTAACCATCACCGTAGATCTACGAAATTTGATAACTCCAGTGCCACTTCGTGGAATCACCGAGTTTTTACATGACACTTCCACCGCCGCATGTGGAATTTGGCCCTAATTGTGACCTTTGAGGAAATGTTAATTGTGAGGGACCTATCCAGTGCGACTTCCTATTTTGAGGCTATGGGATTTCAAGTTATTCTCTTATGATGATTGTTCATCCACGTAAAGATAAGGTTGAATAATTTCCATATACAAGAAACGTCGTGTGAGCAGTGTCGATGCCTTGACACATTTTTGCACACTAGTTTCAAAACAAATGTTGGTTGTGAATGACCTATCCAGTGCAATTTTCCTTTTTGAGGCTATGGGCTTCAAATTATTCTCTATATATGATTCTTATCCACGTAAAGATGAGGTTAAACAGTTCGTAAACAAGTGTAAGCATCCTAAAACCATCAGTAACTGGAGGCCTATTACTCTGTTGTCTGTAGTGTATAAAATCATTGCTAAGGCTTTGGCTGAGAGGCTTAAGCCAGTACTAGTTCACGCCATTAGTGCAAAGCAGTCTGGTTTTATACCTCAGCGGAATATTCTTCATAATGTGGCTGCTGCTTTTGAGGGAGTGCATTGGGCTCGTAGGATGAGGCAGCCCCTTGTTTTTCTTAAGCTGGATTTTGCCAAGGCTTATGACAGTGTCAGCTGGCAGTTCTTGGCGGATATGATGCAGGCCTTTGGGTGCGGGCCTAGTTTCAGGGAAACGATTATGAAGCTGCACGTGTCTGCTAGGGCGACAGTGTGGTGTCAGGGTGAGACCTCTTCAATCTTCTCTATGGGCCGAGGCATTAGGCAAGGATGTCCTTTGGCCCCCTTTCTGTTCACTATAGTGGCAGAAGCTCTCTCGCAGCTTTTTCAGGTGGCAATTGCTGACAATGTGGTGCAAGGTCTCCGCATGGATGATGGGTCGCAACAGGTTTGCAGTCAATTTGCGGATGATACATTCCTCTTTCTTCATGCAGATGAGTCCAATCTCCAGGTAGCCAAGAATATTTTGGATGCCTTTTCTTTAGCTTCAGGATGCTTAACTGGTCGAAGTGCTCGGCCATGTGGGTACTGGAGGAACCTCCTCCTGCATGGTTGAGTCAGTTTCCCTGGGCTCTAACACTGCCACACACGGCTGCCAAGCTGTTAGGCATACCATTTGGCTTGGACATTAATGCTAGGGCAATATGGGCGGAGACATTACAGAATCTTAAGCAGCATTTGAACTCCTGGAGGGGAGTCAGTGCTCTGTAGCACTCATGTTTATGCAGCCTCCTGCATACTTGCGCCAGAAAGTGTGGTTAAGGAGTTGGATGACACCATTCGCAATTTTGTTTGGGGAGGGAATGAGGAGGGGGCTACAGTGAAGGTCGCATGGTGGAAGTGTGTGCGTCCCAGACAGGCAGGGGGCTTGGGTATGCTTGATGTGTCGTTGCACACGAAGATTCTGGTATCAAAATTCATCTGGCAGTTGTTGCAGGAGCAACAATCCCCAGGTTTGGCTCTGTTGGCACAGTCGCTTCGTCATTCTATTGTGTTTAGGAAGCCAGCAATTCCGGCTCAGTTGTCGTGAGCTCTGTTTGAGGATTTGCGGCCATTCCTTCATGTTTCACCTTTTTTTAAGGGTCTCCTGAAGGCCTGGAAGGTGGTCAAGGTTCTCTTTTCATTAGACCCTAGCAGATGTATGGTAGTCTCATCGCCCTTTCTCTGGGTACCCTTGGACTCTGCATCTCCCTTGGCCTCTTCCCTACACCCAGGTACTCAGCACTGATGGATTGCTGCAGGGGTAACATCCATATGTGACTGGTATTGGGAGGGTCATCTGGCGCCGTGGGAGTTTTTTAGGGAAAGATTTGGCCTTTGGCGGTGGGACATACGGACTTGGGCCACAATTGCCAATGCTATTCCATTGCAGTTGTCTTCTCAAGTCAGTCGCGTGTGGAAGTCGCATAGTGGACTTGATGCATCTCAGTTTGTAGCATCGGCTTATGGGCTCCTAGCGCTTCAGGACACGTTGCCGCCTTCGGATAAGTGGTCGCTTAAGCTTCCAGGGAGTAAGTGGCCCGCCATGTGGAAGTGGGCGTGGAATACATTGCCTCCTCCTAAAATCTGTACCCTTTTGTGGCAGATCTTGCATCGTAGCCTCAGGGTGAATGTCTGAGTCCACAGGTTCAAGCCTCAGGTAGTGGAAACATGCCCTTTATGTAGGAGGCGACGTGAGACCATTGAGCACTGCTTTGTCCTATGCATAGAGGTAGGGACAACTTGGTCCTGGGTGAGAGCCCTCTTTGGGACTTCACTGTGCAGTCAGAAGATTCTCTTGAGAGTCCTTCCTAGCAGGTGGGCAGTGGCTAGCGGCAGGCATTTCATTTATGCAAAGCTTGGCTTTTGTGGCTGATTTGGAAAAGACGGAGAGCGAAGGTCTTTCAGAATGCAGTGCTTAGCCCTTTTCGGTTGGTTCCGATCTTGAGGCATAAGTTGTGGCAGGCTTACCAAGTCTCAAGCTTGTCTGGCACAGTTAAGCGGGAAATTTGGTCGACATTCCTACAGATTGTGGATCATGATGGGCGCTTCATTTCTTAGCACCACACTTATCATTGTACTTGATCGCATTCTAGTGGTTTAATATATTCTTATATTCTTCAAAAAAAAGAAAAAAAAAAAGAAAATACATCGGAGCTTAAATTCTGGGGTGTCAGCAGTGCCTCCGCCACCTTGGAATTTAAGCCTGGGGTGTTTCTTAAAATGTGAATAAGGTGATTAGATTCTGGAAGGCAGAGTGATGGGTAAAATTGATGAAATGTAAGTAAAATGGTCTGAATGATGGTAGAAAAGAAGAACACGGTGAAGAATGCAGCCTCTAGAAGAAAAAAAATTTGGAGTCTTGCCACATGGCATAGGGCGATTGGCTTCGTGGCGAAAATACGAATCACCTTGCATTTACGTTATTTCCACCAATACAAGGTGTCACACGGCACACGTTCAATCCATGATTATTTCTTCGTGGAATTTACTTTATGGGTTAGCCTATTTTTTCAACCTGAATCAGGGCTATGTGTTGATTCAAAATTTCCATTCTGATTTGCATGTCTCAAATTGGACTCTATCTAAAAGTCCATTTGTTCTCTAAGTCATTGACCGTTGTTCATAAATAAGGAAATATGTGAGGACCTTTTTCAGAAATCTATTAAGCTAGTCAAATTGACATAATGTACTTTGACAAAATCCTAATAAGCTGGCCAAATGTATTATAGTTCTCCCGCAGTAGAAAAATCAATTAATAGGTAGCTCTGACTGCCTGTCTGGGGGTACCAGAGCACTCAATTAGACTGTCACTAGCAAAAGAATACCCCTAAACATATGTACAACATAGTTCAAGAATGTTGCTGTTCAAAACACATGTCCAGGAGGCACAAGCTAGAATTGTTAAGGCCTATCATTGCTTTTTGCTTGCTCCTGCCAAGCGACAGTTGATATTTGAGTTCCATTTGAGTGTGTTGTTCTATGCATAGGCTGGTGGTTCTACTCAGTGGATCATGATTATCCTCTGAGATTGTATTCTCGCCTGTGCATTTGTATCTGGCTTTTGGCTTGGAGTTTTAATAAAGTTTGTCGTCCGTAAAAAAAAAAAAAAAAAAAAAAAAAAAAAAAAAAAAAAAACTTTGTTTAAATAGAGGATCATGGCAATCCCTATCAAATTCTTCTTTTCTAAGAAGGTGATGATCCATAACGCATCTGATAAGCTTCAAATTGGAAATTGAAATTCATCCAAGAAATATCACAATTCTTGCTGAACAAATCCACATTGTTCCTATGTTTCTATATTATTCATTAAGCAAATTGAATGATTGTAAACAAAATAGCAAAGTAGGCATTGCCAAATGAGTTATGCAATGGAGGAAAGGATAAAATGTCTGGGATAATCTTCCTTTTATCATTTACACCAGCTCTAGAAGTGTTGAATGGTAGGACAGGTGAAGATATGAGAAAGCAGTTCATCTGGTTATTGCAAGGAAAGCAGACAGGAGAATCAACACTCTAAAATTTCCTTTTGATCATCCTACTTTACTGAGCATGGCATCATGCAGAACAAGCCTTAAAAAGACTTTAATTTTTGGGGAATATATGATTTTCAATTCAATTGAATTTTCTTCTTAAACAGAGTGCCACACACCCCCTGTTTGGTAGGATGTTTATTCTTTTTATGAAACAGACCTAGCCCCTTGGCCTAGGCCGTTGCACTAAATAATTCGGATATAGACAACCATGTAACCATGAACTTCTATTCATAATGCTTCGTTACAAACAAAAAAATTCACATAAAGGCCAGGGCCACACATAATTGATAATAGTTCACATTGCACCAACATAAAAATACCCACACATTATATACATAACCCAAGCAACACAATCACTCGTGCTTGTCCCCTTCCTCCCCCTCCTCGGAAGCAGGGAAAAAATTAAGCATACTATATATTTTTTCATAAAAAATAGTATTTTATGATATAAATTTGGCTAAAGTTATTACTATTATTATATTTATATATATTTGGACTTGGCGAAACTTTTGAATTATGTACTATAAACTTTCACTTGGCTATTTTTTTTAACTGGAAAAAGCAAAAAATGTAAACTAACTTCTGTAGCTTTAGATAATTGTACTGCAATTACAATTAATAATCAACAATCAAGGAACATACAATAATATTGAAAAACTTTTAACAGAAGCTCACAACATAGCTTATAACATCCATAGTCTGAACTACATTCAATGCAACGACACTTTGTAGATATGGTGATCAAATTGCACTTATCTCTAACCCTTGAAGGAAGATGTTATGCAACCAACTCGGGCATCTAGAGGGATATTGGTCATCTCTTACAGCTCTTCTTTGAAGATGCATATGTGGTATATATAATAGAAATCCATAGTTTGAAAAACTACTATCACTGATTGTAAAAATCTATACTAAGAATTCATTTTTATTTGTCTATTAATGATTTAGGGTCAATTCCCACTGGCAGTTAGGTTAGGTTAAATAGGGTAAATAACGGAAACTTGCTTTCACACTAGCATTTAAGTTACTACCAGTTAGGTTAGGACTTGGTTAAATTTTAACTATGGTTAACTTAACCAGGTCACTTTCATACTGATAATAGTTAAGTTAAGTTAAGTTAAAACTTTAACTGGACCCCTTATTTTAAACTAGAAGTTAAGTGGCCCAGGAAAGGTACACTTAACTCGGTTAAGAACTAACTTAACCTAACTGTTAAGTGAGAAAGGGGTAACAATCTAGTTAGGTTATTATTATTATTTTTTATGTGAAAATGGCTTATTTCATCTCTTTGAACAGCTAGAGTAGCTTGAGGATCAAAAGCTTTTTGGATTTCCTCCGCTCAAGGGACAATTCATTAGAATCGAATTGAATCTAGGGTAGTTTTCGCACCTTAGAGCATGTTTTGGGCATATTTGAACATCTAATGACTAGAATTTGTAGTTCTTTTTTCGATAGTGGAAACATTTTTTAGATTATTTTTAGGGAGCGTGTACCTACGGTTTTTCCAATGCCAAGAAAAATGTGACACCCACTAAAAATAATGAGACATCCAAATTAAGGTTTAAAAATAGAGAAATATAGAGAGAGAAAAAATAGAGACAGATAAAGAATATCGAAAATATAGAAAGAGAAGAGATCGAAAATAAACCTTGTATCTCTTCATGGATTGTTGGTTTCAACAACTAAGAAATACTTTAGATATCTTTAACTTAATGGCATCTCTTAACTAAAGTGGGAAATGGACTTAGTTATCTCTAACCTAACAAAGCCTCTTAACTACTAGTGTGAAGCATCAACTCATCGTAAATGTTAGGTTAAGTTGATGTGACGCTCCCTGCTAAATATACGGCACCCGGCCATATACTCGGCAGGAAATCCCCCATCCGGTCCTGCAACCGCACGGGCCCTCCGTCTATCCCGCACTCTGAGATGATCGTAGTGCGGGAAGGGGACATGAAGGTGTCTTGCGTGCCCTTCCCCTATGGGCTCCTATCACAGCGGAAGCATAAACATCGTTAGAACTAGCAACTAGAAATACAACATACTACCTCGAAGGGTAGCTCATCCACATATCCATAGGTGCAAAGAACATAATCCTATGCCATAAAACATGAGAGCTCCTACCCGTGGCTCCGACACATAGGGAAGTCGACTGACTGGTAAGGCCTCAAGATAGAACAGACCGAGTCATAACAATGGCGGGGCTGGCATAAGACAATGGCTAGGGTTGACCACTCCATCCGCCCCTCCTGTGCATACTTTGCAGATGGGCTAGATCAGGCTCTAGCATGACTCTAACCTTCCGGATACGCAATCCCATGGCATCACCCATCGGGACTACTCCAGGTTGCATCTCCCTGGTCCGTCGAGGTAGGAAGGGTTGCATCTCCCCTTCCCGGGGTCTAGAGGCTCCACGGGCGGCTAGAGAATCGTGGCGACACACGATTCGTACCCGACTGAACCCCCCAAAACAAGAGCCAAGCTGACACTTGCAACTCTTGAGAGGCAGGGCGACACCATCGCCCCAGGAGGTGTCGGACCCATGCTCGGCCCACACGAAGTGACCGACCATAAGCCTAGCCCACTATGGGATCCCCCGTAGCCCCCACTCGGCAGGGATCCTCCCTCCATCTTGCCTCTAGCCCCGTTGTGTAGTGCTGAGTCACACCATAGCTTCCATAGCCCGGTGGGTTCCTATGCATAAACCGCATCTAATAGGAACTAAGGATCTACTCTAGGAGCATACTACATATGGCCCTAGGTCTCTACCCCCCTTCCCAACACAAGAGGAGCACATGATCAACCAATATCGCATACATCACATCATGATCAATATCAATATCATATGAACATCTTAACCTAACATACATAGCTAACTAACAGTTAGGGTTCCTTGATTAGGGTTCAAGATGTTCAACAAAGGATCTAGGGTGGCTCTACTCTAGACACGAATCACTAACCCATCTGGAGTGCTAACTTCCAGATGAACTAACATGAACTCTACTCAACCTACCTCCTCCAGAAGCGCTCCCTCCCATTCCTGGCGTCTCCATGCTCCTAGACGTGGGTCGAAGGCTCGCTCCCTCTACGATCATACACACCTTCCAGGGGCTGCTGCTCCAGGCTAGGCTATGACGAACGGTGCTCGAAACGGGGTTTCGGGCACGTGGATTAGAGTTCAGGTGCTAGGTCAGGGAAAAGGGTCTAGGGTTAGGGTTAGAGCTAATATAGGTGTGGGTCCACGTGGGATGACATGTGGCACCACTAGGGTGAGGCCGTGTGGCGGTTGCCCCAATAGGATGAGGCCATGTGGAAATGGGCCCTATCCTAAGGTTATCTAAGTTAAGCAATTAACTTAGATGTGCACCCCTTGCCACTTATCCAAGGTATACAAGGCTACCTAGGTAGACTTGTATGGTGACGGGTCCAGGAATATACGTATTTATGGCGTATATTCCCTTGGACCGTCACATTCTCCCCCCCTTAGGACAATGATGTCCTCAGCATTGCGCTAAGGTGACGAGCCTATCTATCCTGCAAAACAACATAAGATTATACACTTAAGTTTAATTTAAACGATCAACTTCCTATTAAAGTCAAATGTCAAAATTTAGGCTATATTTGTACTTATACAAAATTATATAGCCTTAACAAGGTTACTTCTTACAATAATTCAAAACATTATTATAAGAGTTATTAGGGTTCATAATCTAAATTATGGTTCCCCCCATCTTCTCGTAATGCGCCCCACCTCGAAGCTCCTTCTCACTTGCCTGCACATGGAGCACATTACGTTAGTTTAATTAATAAGTTTGTGGTTTTAGGGGACCACCCCCCTTACCATACCTTGCACTCGATCATGGCCCTTTCGTATTTGAGCTTAAGGACCATTTAAGATGATCCCATCATTGCCCATGATCAAGTGCTACCTTGTACTCGGCTACCCGGTTCCGAGTACCCCTAGTGCATCATGCCCCAAGGGTTTTAAGCTAGGGAACGTCTCACGATCCCATCATCGCACATGATCACTTTGACCTTCACCATGACCCCCCTATGGCCAGGTGTGCGAACCCCACATCGTGGCATAGGGAGCATCCGACCGATGTCCCATCATCGCGCACCATGCCTTTCCTCTCTCTCTCGCATGACCCTATTGGTCATGCGCACCTCTTGGTGCATGTTGGCCTAGAGAATGCCTTAAAGGCTTATCCCATCATCGCCCACATGTTCCAGGATTCTGGCATATGTATTCCACTAACTAGAGTACATCTGCCAGAATTAGAGGCTAACTAAGAAGCATACTAAGCTAACCTCCTGGCGAGTCGGGGTCGACCAAGTCGGAGACGACTCGCCCATCAAACTCCTTCATAAACTCTGGGTATTGCTTCTCCAAATCTTGCTTCAATACCCAAGTTGCGTCTTCCACGGGCAAGTGCTTCCACTTGACCAAATATTGGAGGAACTGAGACCTCCTGGTCTTCTTGAATGACTTATCAAGAAGTAATTCAGGCACAATTTCTACTTGCTCTTCCGTCATTTCCAACAAAGTTGGAGTATCCAAAACCTCCTCAGGGTTAGGATTGTGCCTTTTTAATAAACTTACGTGGAAAACCTTGTGAACTTTAAGATGGGCCGGAAGATCCAACTTGTAGGCTTGGGAGCCCACTCTCTCCAAAATCTTGAACGGACCAGCCCACCTAGGGGCAAGCTTCTTGCAACTCCCAATCCGAAGCTTAGCTTGCTTGACCTTGATCTTCAACCACACGCTATCGTCTACCTTGAACTCTCTTACGGTCCTGTGCTTGTCGGCTACACTCTTCTGCCGACTTCTTGCTGCTAGGAGGTAACCCCTCACTTCTTCCACCAACTGCTGCATATCTCCTAGCATCTGCTGGGACAGTTCAACCTTTGACACGGGATTGTGCCAAGTGTCCGGGGTTAAGCACTGATACCCGCAATTTACCATGAAAGGAGACATCTGAGATGACTCCTGTTTGGCACTATTGTAGGCGAATTCCACCAAGTGGATGTACTCATCCCACTTGGACTGCTTATTCCACACAAAGCTTCTAAGCATATCTTCAATGATTCGATTCGTCCTCTCCGTCTGACCATCTGTTTGGGGATGATAAGCTGTGCTCATGGAGAGCTTCGTCTGAATGGTGCTGAAGAGGTCCTGCCAAAAAGCACTCATAAACTTGGAATCTCTATCAGATATTATCTCCCGAGGCATGCCATGGAGCCTAAAAATCTCCTTCACAAATAGCTTGGCAGTATCTAATGCTGTGTCGGTAGTTCTACAAGGCACAAAATGTGCATCTTAGATAATTTGTCTACTACGACCATCAATGCATCCTTGCCTCGAAGAGTCTTGGGAAGTCCTGTGATAAAATCCATACTTACCACTTCCCACTTCGCATTCGGCACTGCTAGAGGTTCCAAGGCTCCTGGAATTCGAAGCTGCTCCGCTTTAGTTTGTTGACACAACTGGCACTCACGAATATATCTTGCTATCTGCTTCTTCATTCCCGGCCAGAAGTAGCTACTTCGAATCTTGAAGTAGATCTTCATAAAACCTGCATGCCCTGCTATTGGGCTGTTGTGTGTGTCATGAAGGATTAGCTTTCTTATACCTGATGATTCGGGCACACACAACTTATCTTTATGGTACAACAAGTTGCCTTACTTCTTATAATGCTTGAAGGCTTCTCGTTCCTTATCTGTTCTAGCCTCCTTGGAGAGGCTTTCCCATATCTCCTTGAAATCACCATCGGATGGTAATGTCTCCTCAATTTTCTTGCCATACCCACTCGAAAGAGTTGATATAGCATTACAATGTGTTCTCGTCTCAAGGGGTCTTCTAGAAAGAGCATCAGCGACCACATTCAACTTACCTGGCTTATAAGCAATCTCAAAATCATACTCTTCTAGGAATTCCATCCACCTTCTTTGCCTTATATTAAGGAGTGGTTGGGTAAAGATGTATTGGAGGCTCTGGTGATCAGTATCTAACTGAAACTTCCTCCCAAGCAAATAATGCCTCCAAATACGAAGAGCTCTGACAATAGCTAGAAGTTCCTGATCATGGGTTGGATAGCGCTGCTCGGTGTCGTTCAACTTCTTGGAATCATAGGCTATTACTCTTCCCTCTTGCATAAGAACTCCACCTGTCGCTATCTTACTTGCATCTGTTGCTACTATCTTGTCCTTTGCGGATGGCGCGAACTAACTAGCAGTGTCTTTCTTTGTTAAGGCCTCCTTAAGCTTTTCAAATGAAGCTTGAACATTTTCTAACCAATGTGTTCTCCAATCTTTCACCTTAACACTCTTAGTGAGGTCCGTCAAAGGGGACGCCCACTTAGCGAAGTCCTTCACGAACTTTTCACGTAATACCCTGCCCGGACCTAGAAAGCTTCTTACTTCGCCACATTCTTTGGAGCTGGCCAATCTACTCTTTGCCGATCTTTCTTGGGGTCGGTGGAGATCCCTTCGCCCGATATGACATGGCCCAAGTACTCCACTCTTTCGGTAGCAAAGTGGCATTTGGAGAGCTTTCCATACAAGCGATGCCGCCTCAACTTTTCTAACACCCTTCTTAAATGCGACTATGATCTTCAATGGACTTCTTTGTAGACTAGAATGTCGTCGAAGAAGACAATGACAAACTCATCTAGAAAATCCCTGAAGACGTCGTTCATGAGGCGCATAAAAGTTGCTGGAGCATTCGACAATCCAAAGGGCATTATTGTAAACTCAAAGTGACCATACCGCGTTCTGAAGGCGGTCTTATGGATATCTTCTTCCTTTATCCTTATTTGGTGGTATCCTGACCTTAAGTCAATTTTAGAGAATACCTTTGCTCCTTGGAGCTGGTCCATCAAATCATCTGCTCTTGGCAATGCATACTTATTCTTTACCGTCTGCTTGTTGAGCTGGCGATAGTCTATGCACATTCTTAAATTGCCATCTTTCTTCTTCACGAAGAGTATGGGTATAGTAGGAATGGAGTTCCTCAAGCCAGCGAAAGCCATGATCGACTGCGACCGTAATGAAGTTGCCATGACAGCACCAGACGGCACCAAATTCATAGTGAGAGGTAAGAAGGCAGCTTCTTCTATGCAGTGTATTTCTTTGAAGCAGCTAAGGAAAAGTATAGAAAGAAATAAGGTGGATTACATTCTGAGATTGGAAGCAATTGAGCCCAATAAACAGGATGGAAACGACCAAAAGGGGAAGCAGTTGCCCAAGCCAGTAGCAAGGCTTATTTCGGAATTCAAGGATGTATTTCTGGAGGAAATCCGGCAAGGGCAGATGATAGTATTCCACAGGGAGTTTAGCCCAAGAGGAGAAGAGTCTGTTGCGCTCCTCATAGCCCTCTCTGGTTTTGGGCAGCACGCCAGACTAGACCACGTATCGGACCATGTCATCCTTTTCAAGAGATCAGTAGCTCTTCACTGCCTCGACTTTGCCAGGGGCCACCTCAGGGATGCACATTTGTCAGTAGTGGCGGCAACGGCACCCGAACTCCCAGCACCCCAGATGGCTAGAGCACTTGAAGGAGGATCAGCCGCAAGGATATTGCAGAACGTCGGCAAAAGGCTACACCTCAAGAACATCAAGAACTTCTTCAAGAACATGAAGGGCCGCCGATGACGGAAGAATTTGCCTTGTCATCAATTAAATTGTATTGAATAATCTCCTTTTTATATTATCATGTATTTCGTAAAATGTACCTCTATATACTAATGACTATTATGATCTTGACTTGTAAGTGGAGTTCTCACATGATTTCTTTGTATCTAACAATAAATTAATTATAAATGGATATAATTGATGTGTAAACCAAATAACAAGCATTGATGATTAACCCTTGCAGCAAGGAACACAGGCTCAGGTGCTCAAGGCCGACATCACCAGTGGGTACCCAGAAACCTATTTGGACGTGATCAAGATGACAACAACGACGAAATGACGCCGGAAGCAATCAACGCAAGGCTCGTCCAGATGAGGAACCAGATGCACCAGCTGATCCATTGGGCCACCCCGTTGATGAATGCCCAAGAATATGCTCCTGCACCACCTCCACCTCCACCGCTACCTCAACAAGGCATCGAGGAAGGTCCACAGGAGGGGGCGGGGACAATCGGGGAATGTCGAGAGGAAGAGGAAAAGGAGAAAAGGCGAAGGAGTCCAACACCACCTAGCTCAAGTTCATGAGACACTTGGGACCCGGTCAAGGCAGTTCTAGCTCGAGAGAAAGTGAGTCCAGGCCTCCACGAGTAAGAGCCAGGGCAAGGAAGGAAGATGATTATCAAAAGAAAGTTGACAGTGCTATGAGCAATGTGTGGAAAACTAGGAAGTTGGGTCAGTTCTCAGGGAAGGACAGGTCAGGTATGGAGGCAGAAGCCTGGCTTGATGAGATGGAAGAGTTCGGCAACTCTTATGGCATGAAGGATAAGGATATAGGGAAAGTTGCCACAGCAAACTTGATAGGGGCAGCTAGAATCTGGTGGAAAGGCTATGCCAAGTCTAACAAGCTCAAAAGAAACAGTTGCAGATTCAAGACCTTCAGCAAGGCTTTCCGCAAGCACTATGTGCCTAATTCGCACACTAGTAGGCAGATCCAGCAGTTCTATAGGTTGAACCAGGGTACACTATCAGTAGCTAAGTATACGGAGGAATTTATGCGACTTAGACTCCATGTTCCTGGAGTGTCGGAAAGGCAAGCAGTCGAAACTTATATTGAGGGATTGAACAGCAATATCAAAAGGCTAGTCCGAGCAATCAACCCTAAGTCAGTGGCAGAAGCCGAGGATAAAGCCATAAGTCTGGAAGAAGCTCCAGCAACTCCAGAAGAGAGACAGTCGGCCTTCAAAGAAAAGTCAACGGGGCAGTACCAAGGGCAGCAACAGAGTAAGCAATCAGCAGCTACACCATCAGGAGGCCAGCAGCAAGGTAAGAGTCAGAACAAAGCCTTTGGGGACCGTAAGCCGCAGAATGCATCAGGGGGCAGCATGTTAAAGCGTATTCTGAACAGCCTGACGAAAGAGAAGAGACAGGAATGTATTGAGAAAAAGCTATGTTTCAGGTGCTTCCAGCCAGAGCACCGAACACATGATTGCCCATTCGTCATGCAGGCAGCTTTGGCAGAACTTATGGATTGGGATTCACCAACAGAAGCGGATGAGGACGACGACCAGCATGAGGCCCAGGACTTCATAGATGGTGAGTGCCACATCTGTACAAATATTGAGTCGGATGATATAGAAAATCAGTCGACAGTCATTGCGGCTTAGGGGATCATAGATAGCAGTCCATATCTAGTATTGATAGACACATCTCCTAGGCTGGCCGCCCTAATGAAGAACAAGGTATTGAAGTCTAAGCCAAGGCCAGTTGCTATGGCAAACGGCGCCATTCGGCACACTAAGGGGAGGAGGATCACATTTGACATAGACCTTAGTGGAAGTAAGTGGCCGATGGGAGAAGAGGTCATGGAGATTGGAAGGTATGACCTTGAGATAGCACCGAAGCGCCTTGCCTTTACCCGTGATGTTGGACCCTGTGCCTCTTCTGCCAGCTGCTTCCCCATAGATGTCTATTGCTACGAGGTCTTCGTGGTCCCTCCACATTGTTGTAGCGTTCTCCAAGTTGATGTTGGCGTGTGCCTCACGCGAACTCCTGGAACGGACTGGTCGGCTAGAGCTTGGACCCCTTCCTGGCTTATACAATCTGTTTTGTATCTGCTGGAACTCCTCCTCTGGGATGACAGGTTCTTGTTGTCGATAGATCTCCCTTATCTGCTGATAGGCTTCAATATCTGACATTGTGTGCCCGGCGTATGAGTGTCGCTCCGATAACTCCCTCGTAAATTCCTGGTAGGAGTAGTCGATGAAGTCACTGCCCTGCTCTTGTGCAATTAAGCCTAGGAGCTCGTCGATTCTGAGGCCTTCTTCTTGGCAATGGGGAAGGTTGAGGATGTCGTTAGCCAAGATGTACTCCTCGCCGTCGATGATCACTGGTGACAGGGCTGTGATGCCAAGTGGTGGTTCAAAATCCCGCCTTAGTGTGCCTTCCCGCCTAGCTATTTGCCTCCCCATCCTTGCTGCTTCGCTCATCTCCCAACTTGGGTTCTCCTCCACTTGTTGCTCGTAGTCTTGCTCAATCTGCAACATTGGTGTTGCCGAGGTAGAGCCATAGTACTCATACTCCGTGGACTCGATTTCGTGGATGCGGATCTGCTCCCTTCGGGTGTTGAGAGGTGCTAGGTCTAAGGGCTGAATTGACGGCTCCCCTGGTTGGTTGACTGCCTTGTACTGCATGAACATAGCTAAGGCTGCTTGGTTTGAGAGGTATCTGTGCCTATGATGCTTACAGGTCATGTAGTCTGGCATGCTTCTGGTTCTATCCCACACCTTATTCTTGGCCTTAGCTCCCCCACCTATGGCTTGGGTCAGAGAGTCTAAAGAAACCCATTTCCCTCCCCTAGGTGGCAAGCTAACTTCCCAGGGTAGTATCTGCTGGTCATATTGGCAAATGATGTCGGTGTAATAGGGAGTCCTAGTCAATGTGGCGTGGAGATCAAAGAGGTGGTCGAAGACATGGAAAGCTTCGTCAGCAGGAAAATCACGGATGTGATTGGCAGCGTCATACCATCTGACAAAGTTTGAGGGCGCCATTTAGCAGAAAAGAGTGTGAAAAATGGCTGATGAGGGCAAGCAAGGAGCTAGAAAATCGCCAAAAGGGCTGAGAGCAATTTTGATGGTGAGAAAATGACAAATGAGGGCCCCTTTTATAGACTAGGGCTGCCTCGGGTTCCGTGCACAAGGGTTCTTGATGTGGAAGGACTTTGTTCAAAGGCTATGAGTGTCCAATTGAGCTACCATGAAGTGCAATTCTAAGCAAAACAAAGCAAGAAACACTACATGGCAGGTTGCTGGGTCAAAATTGGTCAAATTAGGCCAAAAAGGGCCAAATCAGGTTGGTTCGCGCGAAAGGGCCTTCCGAAACTGTCGGAAAGGGGTTTGGCGCGGACCAACTTGGTTTCGTGATTTTTGAAGCAATTTTGACAAATTTTTGAGTTTGGAAAGATCCTAACATGACTAATTGATCAATTCTAGCCTAGCATGCAACTTTTCTTGAGCAAAATGGACACCTACAGGCGAAATAGGGTCGGTCCGCGCGAAAGGGCCTTCCGAAATTGTCGGAAAGGGGTTTGGCGCGGACCAACCCGGTTTCGGAATTTTTTGCTCAGAAGAAAAATTTTCCTAATTAGGGGTAAGATAATTGAACTGTTACAACTTAAATACAAAAAATTTTAGTACAATCTGACTTCTCTAACTACCTTTTAACATCAATTTTTCAAAATAAGAATTATATTATACCAAAATTTTAGTTACAGGTACAAAATTAGGAGGTTCAAGGGTACTCCTTGCGATTCTCCGCGCCAAGTGGATGTCCTTGGGCATTACAGTCACCCTCTTGGCGTGGATTGCGCATAAGTTGCCCTCCTCAAAAAGCTGGGTCAGCTCTGCTTCGGCTGCCACCTGGAGGACTCGTGTCGTCAGAGATGTCACCCTATAGTCGGTGACGAACTCCTGCATAACCTCCCGCATCAGGCGCTCGAAGGGAGCCTTCCTGATCAGGAGATTAGTGCACTGCTGGAAGTGCCTAATCTCCCGGAAGACGCGGGCGTGCGGCGAATTAGGCCCATGATGGACCTTCTTCGGCTTCACCGGGCGTGGAGGTGGTGGCTTCGGCTGGTCCTTCTTCGGCCGGCCGCCCTTGACGTAGTGCTCCACGTTCTGCTTGCAATACCAATCATTGTACCTCGTTCAGCGACGAAGGTACTCCTGGTATGCCTTCAAGCGACGCTTGAATTCGCGATCCTCTCGGAGCGCGAATGCCCGCTCACCCACCTTCTGCTTCTTCACTACCTTTGGTGGCTTGGGCCACTTTGGGTAGGGTGGGCGTGCGTTGGGGTCTGATGGCTCCCCAACGTCTTCCTCTTCCTCCTCTACTTCCTCGTTGTCACCGCCTCCTCCTTCTTCTTCCTCCTCATCTGCTCCCCGGGCCTGAGGTTCCTCGATTACGACAGTCCCGCGAGGCCTGTCGTTTTTTCTCTTCTTCCGCCGCTCCTTCTCGAGCAGCTCCCTCGACCTCTTCTTTCTTGCTGCCGTTTCCTCTGGCCACTCTGCGACCTTCTCCTTGCCCTTTTTCTTTGGTGCCGAAGGGCCTGCCTCTTCAACCTGCTCTTCTACCTGCTCCTCCACCTCCGTGTCCGAGTGAGGCCCAAAATGGCGGGACTCGTCAGTTCTCTGGGTACCCGCCGACGAAGAGCTGCTGCTGTTGGGTGCCTCCTCCTCCACATCGTGGTAGGTTGCGTCACTGCTGCTGGAGGGAAACTCCTCTTCCCCCTTCTTGGGTCGAAGGTGCTCAGGGATCTTCTTCACATGGCGACCTGCTGCTAAGTTCGCCATCGAAAGTGTGGGTCTCTCGCCCGCCTTCCTGGCTGTTTGTTTGGTGCGAGCCATACTTAACGGTCTAGGAAACGGGTGACGTAAGGCTGATCAAGAGAGAGATGGTGGAGAAAAGTTTGGGGGGAAATGAGGTGTCAGGGGTATTTAAAAAGGAGGGTCCCTGGGAATATTCTCCTACCATAAATAGGCCTACTTATTAGCCCCCCTTATTAATTTCACCATAGTACCCTTTTTATTAATATATGTTTAATTTCTAATACATATACTAAAATTCGTATTATACCTTTAGAATTTCAAATTTCCTAATAGTTTGAAGTATTAATTATGGATTTGCGCCATTTTTCACCCAGGTCTTCGATTGGCATGATTCTTCGACCCATTTTAGGTGAAATTTGATGCAGATGCATAATTTTCACTCAAATTTTACTAGAACGTGAATTTGACTCATTCACTTCTTAACCTAATTTCGGACCCACTACCTAGGAGAATTTTTTTTTTTTTTTCCTATTTTTGAGGTTCGATGGTGGAAATTTTTATTTCACACCCCTATAGGCATGTTAGACTACTTTCGTGGTTATGGTCAGTGCTAGCTCCTGGTCAACCAAGAACATCACTCTGATACCATTGTGACGCTCCCTGCTAAATATATGGCACCCGGCCGTATACTCGGCAGGAAATCCCCCATCCGGTCCTGCAACCGCACGGGCCCTCCGTCTATCCCGCACTCTGAGATGATCGTAGTGCGGGAAGGGGACACGAAGGTGTCTTGTGTGCCCTTCCCCTATGGGCTCCTATCACAGCGGAAGCATAAACATCGTCAGAACTAGCAACTAGAAATACAACATACTACCTCGAAGGGTAGCTCATCCACATATCCATAGGTGCAAAGAACATAATCATATGCCATAAAACATGAGAGCTCCTACCCGTGGCTCCGACACATAGGGAAGTCGACTGACTGGTAAGGCCTCAAGATAGAACAGACCGAGTCATAACAATGGCGGGGCTGGCATAAGACAATGGCTAGGGTTGACCACTCCATCCGCCCCCCCGTGCATACTTTGCGGATGGGCTAGATCGGGGCTCGGCATGACTCTAACCTTCCGGATACGCAATCCCATGGCATCACCCATCGGGACTACTCCAGGTTGCATCTCCCTGGTCCGTCGAGGTAGGAAGGGTTGCATCTCCCCTTCCCGGGGTCTAGAGGCTCCACGGGCGGCTAGAGAATCGTGGCGACACACGATTCGTACCCGACTGAACCCCCCAAAACAAGAGCCAAGCTGACACTTGCAACTCTTGAGAGGCAGGGCGACACCATCGCCCCAGGAGGTGTCGGACCCATGCTCGGCCCACACGAAGTGACCGACCATAAGCCTAGCCCACTATGGGATCCCCCGTAGCCCCCACTCGGCAGGGATCCTCCCTCCATCTTGCCTCTAGCCCCATTGTGTAGTGCTGAGTCACACCATAGCTTCCATAGCCCGGTGGGTTCCTATGCACAGGCCGCATCTAATAGGAACTAAGGATCTACTCTAGGAGCATACTACATATGGCCCTAGGTCTCTACCCCCCTTCCCAACACAAGAGGAGCACATGATCAACCAATATCACATACATCACATCATGATCAATATCAATATCATATGAACATCTTAACCTAACATACATAGCTAACTAACAGTTAGGGTTCCTTGATTAGGGTTCAAGATGTTCAACAAAGGATCTAGGGTGGCTCTACTCTAGACACGAATCACTAACCCATCTGGAGTGCTAACTTCCAGATGAACTAACATGAACTCTACTCAACCTACCTCCTCCAGAAGCGCTCCCTCCCATTCCCTGGCGTCTCCATGCTCCTAGGCGTGGGTGAAGGCGCTCCCTCCCACGATCATACACACCTTCCAGGGGCTGCTGCTCCAGGCTAGGCTATGATGAACGGTGCTCGAAACGGGGTTTCGGGCACGTGGATGAGAGTTCAGGTGCTAGGTCAGGGAAAAGGGTCTAGGGTTAGGGTTAGAGCTAATATAGGTGTGGGTCCACGTGGGATGACATGTGGCACCACTAGGGTGAGGCCGTGTGGCGGTTGCCCCAATAGGATGAGGCCATGTGGAAATGGGCCCTATCCTAAGGTTATCTAAGTTAAGCAATTAACTTAGATGTGCACCCCTTCCCACTTATCCAAGGTATACAAGGCTACCTAGGTAGACTTGTATGGTGACGGGTCCAGGAATATATGTATTTATGGCGTATATTCCCTTGGAACGTCACATTCTCCCCCCCTTAGGACAATGCTGTCCTCAGCATTGTGCTAAGGTGACGAGCCTATCTATCCTGCAAAACAACATAAGATCATACACTTAAGTTTAATTTAAACGATCAACTTCCTATTAAAGTCAAATGTCAAAATTTAGGCTATATTTGTACTTATACAAAATTATATAGCCTTAACAAGGTTACTTCTTACAATAATTCAAAACATTATTATAAGAGTTATTAGGGTTCATAATCTAAATTATGGTTCCCCCCATCTTCTCGTAATGCGCCCCACCTCGAAGCTCCTTCTCACTTGCACGCATTATGGAGCACATTACGTTAGTTTAATTAATAAGTTTGTGGTTTTAGGGGACCACCCCCCTTATCATACCTTGCACTCGATCATGGCCCTTTCGGATTTGAGCTTAAGGACCATTTAAGATGATCCCATCATTGCCCATGATCAAGTGCTACCTTGTACTCGGCTACCCAGTTCCGAGTACCCCTAGTGCATCATGCCCCAAGGGTTTTAAGCTAGGGAACGTCTCACGATCCCATCATCGCGCATGATCACTTTGACCTTCACCATGACCCCCCTATGGCCAGGTGTGCGAACCCCACATCGTGGCATAGGGAGCATCCGACCGATGTCCCATCATCGCGCACCATGCCTTTCCTCTCTCCCTCGCATGACCCTATTGGTCATGCGCACCTCTTGGTGCATGTTGGCCTAGAGAACGCCTTAAAGGCTTATCCCATCATCGCCCACATGTTCCGGGATTCGGCGCATATGTATTCCACTAACTAGAGTACATGCACGTAATTAGAGGCTAACTAAGAAGCATACTAAGCTAACCTCACGGCGAAGTCGGGGGTCGACCAAGTCGGGAGCGACTTCGCCCATCAAACTCCTTCATAAACTCTCGGGTATTGCTTCTCCAAATCTTGCTTCAATACCCAAGTTGCGTCTTCCACGGGCAAGTGCTTCCACTTGACCAAATATTGGAGGAACTGAGACCTCCTGGTCTTCTTGAATGACTTATCAAGAAGTAATTCGGGGCACAATTTCTACTTGCTCTTAGTCATTTCCAACAAAGTTGGAGTATCCAAAACCTCCTCAGGGTTAGGATTGTGCCTTTTTAATAAACTTATGTGGAAAACCTTGTGAACTTTAAGATGGGCCGGAAGATCCAACTTGTAGGCTTGGGAGCCCACTCTCTCCAAAATCTTGAACGGACCAGCCCACCTAGGGGCAAGCTTCTTGCAACTCCCAATCCGAAGCTTAGCTTGCTTGACCTTGATCTTCAACCACACGCTATCGCCTACCTTGAACTCTCTTACGGTCCTGTGCTTGTCGGCTACACCCTTCTGCCGACTTCTTGCTGCTAGGAGGTAACCCCTCACTTCTTCCACCAACTGCTGCATATCTCCTAGCATCTGCTGGGACAGTTCAACCTTTGACACGGGATTGTGCCAAGTGTCCGGGTTTAAGCACTGGTACCCGCAATTTACCATGAAAGGAGACATATGAGATGACTCCTGTTTGGCACTATTGTAGGCGAATTCCACCAAGTGGATGTACTCATCCCACTTGGACTGCTTATTCCACACAAAGCTTCTAAGCATATCTTCAATGATTCGATTCGTCCTCTCCGTCTGACCATCTTTTTGGGGATGATAAGTTGTGCTCATGGAGAGCTTCGTCTGAATGGTGCTGAAGAGGTCCTGCCAAAAAGCACTCATAAACTTGGAATCTCTATCAGATATTATCTCCCGAGGCATGCCATGGAGCCTAAAAATCTCCTTCACAAATAGCTTGGCAGTATCTAATGCTGTGTCGGTAGTTCTACAAGGCACAAAATGTGCATCTTAGATAATTTGTCTACTACGACCATCAATGCATCCTTGCCTCGAAGAGTCTTGGGAAGTCCTGTGATAAAATCCATACTTACCACTTCCCACTTCGCATTCGGCACTGCTAGAGGTTCCAAGGCTCCTGGAATTCGAAGCTGCTCCGCTTTGGTTTGTTGACACAACTGGCACTCACGAATATATCTTGCTATCTGCTTCTTCATTCCTGGCCAGAAGTAGCTACTTCGAATCTTGAAGTAGATCTTCATAAAACCTGCATGCCCTGCTATTGGGCTGTTGTATGTGTCATGAAGGATTAGCTTCCTTATACCTGATGATTCGGGCACACACAACTTATCTTTATGGTACAACAAGTTGCCTTCCTTCTTATAATGCTTGAAGGCTTCTCGTTCCTTATCTGTTCTAGCCTCCTTGGAGAGGCTTTCCCATATCTCCTTGAAATCACCATCGGATGGTAATGTCTCCTCAATTTTCTTGCCATACCCACTCGAAAGAGTTGATATAGCATTACAATGTGTTCTCGTCTCAAGGGGTCTTCTAGAAAGAGCATCAGCGACCACATTCAACTTACCTGGCTTATAAGCAATCTCAAAATCATACTCTTCTAGGAATTCCATCCACCTCCTTTGCCTTAGATTAAGGAGTGGTTGGGTAAAGATGTATTGGAGGCTCTGGTGATCAGTATCTAACTGAAACTTCCTCCCAAGCAAATAATGCCTCTAAATACGAAGAGCTCTGACAATAGCTAGAAGTTCCTGATCATGGGTTGGATAGCGCTGCTCGGTGTCGTTCAACTTCTTGGAATCATAGGCTATTACTCTTCCCTCTTGCATAAGAACTCCACCTGTCGCTATCTTACTTGCATCTGTTGCTACTATCTTGTCCTTGTCTGGATCTGGCAGAACTAGCACTGGTGCTGTTGTTAAGGCCTCCTTAAGCTTTTCAAATGAAGCTTGAACATTTTCTAACCAATGTGTTCTCCAATCTTTCACCTTAACACTCTTAGTAAGGTCCGTCAAAGGGGATGCCCACTTAGCGAAGTCCTTCACGAACTTTCTGTAATACCCTGCCAGACCTAGAAAGCTTCTTACTTCCGCCACATTCTTTGGAGCTGGCCAATCTACTACTGCTTCGATCTTTGCGGGGTCGGTGGAGATCCCTTCCGCTGATATGACATGGCCCAAGTACTCCACTCTTTCAGTAGCAAAGTGGCATTTGGAGAGCTTTCCATACAAACGATGCCGCCTCAACTTTTCTAACACCCTTCTTAAATGCTGACTATGATCTTCAATGGACTTGCTGTAGACTAGAATGTCGTCGAAGAAGACAATGACAAACTCATCTAGAAAATCCCTGAAGACGTCGTTCATGAGGTGCATAAAAGTTGCTGGAGCATTCGACAATCCAAAGGGCATTACTGTAAACTCAAAGTGACCATACCGCGTTCTGAAGGCGGTCTTATGGATATCTTCTTCCTTAAACCTTATTTGGTGGTATCCTGACCTTAAGTCAATTTTAGAGAATACCTTTGCTCCTTGGAGCTGGTCCATCAAATCATCTGCTCTTGGCAATGCATACTTATTCTTTACCGTCTGCTTGTTGAGCTGGCGATAGTCTATGCACATTCTTAAATTGCCATCTTTCTTCTTCACGAAGAGTATGGGTGCTCCAAAAGGAGACACACTTGCTCTAATAAAACCAAGCTCAAGCAATTCCTGGAGTTGCTTCTTGAGCTCAATCAACTCCGGGGTGCTCATCCTGTATGGTGCCTTGCTGGTAGGCTTAACATCTGGTGCTAATGTGATCTCACACTCCACACCCCTGTAAGGTGGTAATTGCCGGATTTCCTCCGGAAATACATCCTTGAATTCCGAAATAAGCCTTGCTACTGGCTTGGGCAACTGCTTCCCCTTTTGGTCGTTTCCATCCTGTTTATTGGGCTCAATTGCTTCCAATCTCAGAATGTAATCCACCTTATTTCTTTCTATACTTTTCCTTAGCTGCTTCAAAGAAATACACTGCATAGAAGAAGCTGCCTTCTTACCTCTCACTATGAATTTGGTGCCGTCTGGTGCTGTCATGGCAACTTCATTATGGTCGCAGTCGATCATGGCTTTCGCTGGCTTGAGGAACTCCATTCCTACTATAAGGTCATACCTTCCAATCTCCATGACCTCTGCTCCCATCGGCCACTTACTTCCACTAAGGTCTATGTCAAATGTGATCCTCCTCCCCTTAGTGTGCCGAATGGCGCCGTTTGCCATAGCAACTGGCCTTGGCTTAGACTTCAATACCTTGTTCTTCATTAGGGCGGCCAGCCTAGGAGAGGCGAAGTTGTGAGAGCTACCTGTGTCTATCAATACTAGATATGGACTGCTATCTATGATCCCCTCAGCCGCAATGACTGTCGACTGATTTTCTATATCATCCGACTCAATATTTGCACAGATGTGGCACTCACCATCTATGAAGTCCTGGGCCTCATGCTGGTCGTCGTCCTCATCCGCTTCTGTTGGTGAATCCCAATCCATAAGTTTCGCCAAAAGCTTTTTGCATGGCCGAATGGGCAATCATGTGTGTTGATTGCCGTTTGGAAGCACTGAAACATAGCTTTTTCTCAATACATTCTGTCTCTTCTCTTTTCGTCGGGCTCATTTAGAATACGGCTTTAACATCTTTGCCCCCGATGCATTCTGCGGACTTCACGGTCCCCAAAGGCTTTGTTCGACTCTTACCTTCTTCTGCTGGCCTCGATGGTGTAGGCTGGCGATTGCTTACTCATTCTTTGCCCTTGGTACTTTGCGCCCGTTGACTTTTCTTTGAAGGCCATTTGTCTCTCTTCTCGGAGTTCTTTGGAGCTTCTTCGGACTTATGGCTTTATCCTCGGCTTACGCCCAGCGACTTAGGGTTGATTGCTCTCGGACTAGCCTTTTGATATTCTTTGTTCAATCCCTCAATATAAGTTTATTTGCTTGCCTTTCCGACACTCCAGGAACATGGAGTCTAAGTCGCATAAATTCCTCCGTATACTTAGCTACTGATAGTGTACCCTGGTTCAACCTATAGAACTGCTGGATCTGCCTACTAGTGTGCGAATTAGGCACATAGTGCTTGCGGAAAGCCTTGCTGAAGGTCTTGAATCTGCAACTGTTTCTTTTGAGCTTGTTAGACTTGGCATAGCCTTTCCACCAGATTCTAGCTGCCCCTATCAAGTTTGCTGTGGCAACTTTCCCTATATCCTTATCCTTCATGCCATAAGAGTTGCCGAACTCTTCCATCTCATCAAGCCAGGCTTCTGCCTCCATACCTGACCTGTCCTTCCCTGAGAACTGACCCAACTTCCTAGTTTTCCACACATTGCTCATAGCACTGTCAACTTTCTTTTGATAATCATCTTCCTTCCTTGCCCTGGCTCTTACCTGTGGAGTGTCGGACTCACTTTCTGAGCTAGAACTGTCTTGACTGTCTGAAGTGTCTGATGAACTTGAGCTAGGTGGTGTTGGACTCCTTCAGTTTCTCCTTTTCCTCTTCCTGTCTCTGACATTCCCCTGATTGTCCTGCCCCTCCGGCTGTGGACCTTCCTCGATGCCTTGTTGAGGTAGCGGTGGAGGTGGAGGTGGTGCAGGAGCATATTCTTGGGCATTCATCAACGGGGTGGCCCAATGGATCAGCTGGTGCATCTGGTTCCTCATCTGGACGAGCCTTGCGTTGATTGCTTCCGGCGTCATTTCGTCGTTGTTGTCATCTTGATCACGTCCAAATAGGTTTCTGGGTACCCACTGGTGATGTCGGCCTTGAGCACCTGAGCCTGTGTTCCTTGCTGCAAGGGTTAATCATCAATGCTTGTTATTTGGTTTACACATCAATTATATCCATTTATAATTAATTTATTGTTAGATACAAAGAAATCATGTGAGAACTCCACTTACAAGTCAAGATCATAATAGTCATTAGTATATAGAGGTACATTTTACGAAATACATGATAATATAAAAAGGAGATTATTCAATACAATTTAATTGATGACAAGGCAAATTCTTCCGTCATCGGCGGCCCTTCATGTTCTTGAAGAAGTTCTTGATGTTCTTGAGGTGTAGCCTTTTGCCGACGTTCTGCAATATCCTTGCGGCTGATCCTCCTTCAAGTGCTCTAGCCATCTGGGGTGCTGGGAGTTCGGGTGCCGTTGCCGCCACTACTGACAAATGTGCATCCCTGAGGTAACCCCTGGCGAAGTCGAGGCAGTGAAGAGCTACTGATCTCTTGAAAAGGATGACATGGTCCGATATGTGGTCTAGTCTGGCGTGCTGCCCAAAACCAGAGAGGGCTATGAGGAGCGCAACAGACTCTTCTCCTCTTGGGCTAAACTCCCTGTGGAATACTATCATCTGCCCTTGGCTAAGAGCTGGGAGATAGTACCGAAGCGCCTTGCCTTTACCCGTGATGTTGGACCCTGTGCCTCTTCTGCCAGCTGCTTCCCCATAGATGTCTATTGCTACGAGGTCTTCGTGGTCCCTCCACATTGTTGTAGCGTTCTCCAAGTTGATGTTGGCGTGTGCCTCACGCGAACTCCTGGAACGGACTGGTCGGCTAGAGCTTGGACCCCTTCCTGGCTTATACAATCTGCTTTGTATCTGCTGGAACTCCTCCTCTGGGATGACAGGTTCTTGTTGTCGATAGATCTCCCTTATCTGCTGATAGGCTTCAATATCTGACATTGTGTGCCCGGCGTATGAGTGTCGCTCCGATAACTCCCTTGTAAATTCCTGGTAGGAGTAGTCGATGAAGTCACTGCCCTGCTCTTGTGCAATTAAGCCTAGGAGCTCGTCGATTCTGAGGCCTTCTTCTTGGCAATGGGGAAGGTTGAGGATGTCGTTAGCCAAGATGTACTCCTCGCCGTCGATGATCACTGGTGACAGGGCTGTGATGCCAAGTGGTGGTTCAAAATCTAAGCCTTTAGTGTGCCTTCCGCCTAGCTATTTGCCTCCCCATCCTTTCTTTGCCGGCTCATCTCCCAACTTGGGTTCTCCTCCACTTGTTGCTCGTAGTCTTGCTCAATGCAACATTGGTGTTGCCGAGGTAGAGCCATAGTACTCATACTCGTGGACTTCGATTTCGTGGATGCGGATCTGCTCCCTTCGGGTGTTGAGAGGTGCTAGGTCTAAGGGCTGAATTGACGGCTCCCCTGGTTGGTTGACTGCCTTGTACTGCATGAACATAGCTAAGGCTGCTTGGTTTGAGAGGTATCTGTGCCTATGATGCTTACAGGTCATGTAGTGCGGCATGCTTACGGGTTCTATCCCACACCTTATTCTTGGCCTTAGCTCCCCACCTATGGCTTGGGTGGAGAGTCTAAAGAAACCCATTTCCCTCCCCTAGGTGGCAAGCTAACTTCCCAGGGTAGTATCTGCTGGTCATATTGGCAAATGATGTCGGTGTAATAGGGAGTCCTAGTCAATGTGGCGTGGAGATCAAAGAGGTGGTCGAAGACATGGAAAGCTTCGTCAGCAGGAAAATCACGGATGTGATTGCCAGCGTCGTACCATCTGACAAAGTTTGAGGGCGCCATTTAGCAGGAAAGAGTGTGAAAAATGGCTGATGAGGGCAAGCAAGGAGCTAGAAAATTGCCAAAAGGCTGAGAGCAATTTTGATGGTGAGAAAATGACAAATGAGGGCCCCTTTTATAGACTAGGGCTGCCTCGGGTTCCGTGCACAAGGGTTCTTGATGTGGAAGGACTTTGTTCAAAGGCTATGAGTGTCCAATTGAGCTACCATGAAGTGCAATTCTAAGCAAAACAAAGCAAGAAACACTACATGGCAGGTTGTTGGGTCAAAATTGGTCAAATTAGGCCAAAAAGGGCCAAATCGGGTTGGTTCGCGCGAAAGGGCCTTCCGAAACTGTCAGAAAGGGGTTTGGCGCGGACCAACCCGGTTTCGCGATTTTTGAAGCAATTTTGACAAATTTTTGAGTTTGGAAAGATCCTAACATGACTAATTGATCAATTCTAGCCTAGCATGCAACTTTTCTTGAGCAAAATGGACACCTACAGGCGAAATAGGGTCGGTCCGCGCGAAAGGGCCTTCCGAAATTGTCGGAAAGGGGTTTGGCGCGGACCAACCCGGTTTCGGAATTTTTTGCTCAGAAGAAAAATTTTCCTAATTAGGGGTAAGATAATTGAACTGTTACAACTTAAATACAAAAAATTTTAGTACAATCTGACTTCTCTAACTACCTTTTAACATCAATTTTTCAAAATAAGAATTATATTATACCAAAATTTTAGTTAAAGGTACAAAATTAGGAGGTTCAAGGGTACTCCTTGCGGATTCTCCACACCAAGTGGATGTCCTTGGGCATTACAGTCACCCTCTTGGCGTGGATTGCGCATAAGTTGCCCTCCTCAAAAAGCTGGGTCAGCTCTGCTTCGGCTGCCACCTGGAGGACTCGTGTCGTCAGAGATGTCACCCTATAGTCGGTGACGAACTCCTGCATAACCTCCCGCATCAGGCGCTCGAAGGGAGCCTTCCTGATCAGGAGATTAGTGCACTGCTGGAAGTGCCTAATCTCCCGGAAGACGCGGGCGTGCGGCGAATTAGGCCCATGATAGACCTTCTTCGGCTTCACCGGGCGTGGAGGTGGTGGCTTCGGCTGGTCCTTCTTCGGCCGGCCGCCCTTGACGTAGTGCTCCACGTTCTGCTTGCAATACCAATCATTGTACCTCGTCCAGCGACGAAGGTACTCCTGGTATGCCTTCAAGCGGCGCTTGAATTCGCGATCCTCTCGGAGCGCGAATGCCCGCTCACCCACCTTCTGCTTCTTCACTACCTTTGGTGGCTTGGGCCACTTTGGGTAGGGTGGGCGTGCGTTGGGGTCTGATGGCTCCCCAACGTCTTCCTCTTCCTCCTCTACTTCCTCGTTGTCACCGCCTCCTCCTTCTTCTTCCTCCTCATCTGCTCCCCGGGCCTGAGGTTCCTCGATTACGACAGTCCCGCGAGGCCTGTCGTTTCTTCTCTTCGTCCGCCGCTTCTTCTCGAGCAGCTCCCTCGACCTCTTCTTTCTTGCTGCCGTTTCCTCTGGCCACTCTGCGACCTTCTCCTTGCCCTTTTTCTTTGGTGCCGAAGGGCCTGCCTCTTCAACCTGCTCTTCGACCTGCTCTTCTACCTGCTCCTCCACCTCCGTGTCCGAGTGAGGCCCAAAATGGCGGGACTCGTCAGTTCTCTGGGTACCCGCCGACGAAGAGCTGCTGCTACTGGGCGCCTCCTCCTCCGCATCGTGGTAGGTTGCGTCACTGCTGCTGGAGGGAAACTCCTCTTCCCCCTTCTTGGGTCGAAGGTGCTCAGGGATCTTCTTCACATGGCGACCTGCTGCTAAGTTCGCCATCGAAAGTGTGGGTCTCTCGCCCGCCTTCCTAGCTGTTTGTTTGGTGCGAGCCATACTTAACGGTCTAGGAAATGGGTGACGTAAGGCTGATCAAGAGAGAGATGGTGGAGAAAAGTTTGGGGGGAAATGAGGTGTCAGGGGTATTTTAAAAAGGAGGGTCCCTGGGAATATTCTCCTACCATAAATAGGCCTACTTATTAGCCCCCCTTATTAATTTCACCATAGTACCCTTTTTATTAATATATGTTTAATTTCTAATACATATACTAAAATTCGTATTATACCTTTAGAATTTCAAATTTCCTAATAGTTTGAAGTATTAATTATGGATTTGCGCCATTTTTCACCCAGGTCTCCGATTGGCATGATTCTTCGACCCATTTTAGGTGAAATTTGATGCAGATGCATAATTTTCACTCAAATTTTACTAGAAGGTGAATTTGACTCATTCACTTCTTAACCTAATTTCGGACCCACTACCTAGGAGAAAATTTTTTTTTTCCCTATTTTCGAGGTTCGATGGTGGAAATTTTTATTTCACACCCCTATAGGCCTGTTAGACTACTTTCGTGGTTATGGTCAGTGCTAGCTCCTGGTCAACCAAGAACATCGCTCTGATACCATTGTGACGCTCCCTGCTAAATATACGGCACCCGGCCGTATACTCGGCAGGAAATCCCCCATCCGGTCCTGCAACCGCACGGGCCCTCCGTCTATCCCGCACTCTGAGATGATCGTAGTGCGGGAAGGGGACACGAAGGTGTCTTGCGTGCCCTTCCCCTATGGGCTCCTATCACAGCGGAAGCATAAACATCGTCAGAACTAGCAACTAGAAATACAACATACTACCTCAAAGGGTAGCTCATCCACATATCCATAGGTGCAAAGAACATAATCATATGCCATAAAACATGAGAGCTCCTACCCGTGGCTCCGACACATAGGGAAGTCGACTGACTAGTAAGGCCTCAAGATAGAACAGACCGAGTCATAACAATGGCGGGGCTGGCATAAGACAATGGCTAGGGTTGACCACTCCATCCGCCCCTCCTGTGCATACTTTGCAGATGGGCTAGATCAGGCTCTGGCATGACTCTAACCTTCCGGATACGCAATCCCATGGCATCACCCATCGGGACTACTCCAGGTTGCATCTCCCTGGTCCGTCGAGGTAGGAAGGGTTGCATCTCCCCTTCCCGGGGTCTAGAGGCTCTACGGGCGGCTAGAGAATCGTGGCGACACACGATTCGTGCACCAGTGAACCCCCAAAACAAGAGCCAAGGCGACACTTGCAACTCTTGAGAGGCGGGCGACACCATCGCCCCAGGAGGTGTCGGACCCATGCTCGGCCCCACCGAAGTGACCGACCATAAGCCTAGCCCACTATGGGATCCCCCGTAGCCCCCACTCGGCAGGGATCCTCTCTCCATCTTGCCTCTAGCCCCGTTGTGTAGTGCTGAGTCACACCATAGCTTCCATAGCCCGGTGGGTTCCTATGCACAGGCCGCATCTAATAGGAACTAAGGATCTACTCTAGGAGCATACTACATATGGCCCTAGGTCTCTACCCCCCTTCCCAACACAAGAGGAGCACATGATCAACCAATATCACATACATCACATCATGATCAATATCAATATCATATGAACATCTTAACCTAACATACATAGCTAACTAACAGTTAGGGTTCCTTGATTAGGGTTCAAGATGTTCAACAAAGGATCTAGGGTGGCTCTACTCTAGACAGAATCACTAACCCATCTGGAGTGCTAACTTCCAGATGAACTAACATGAACTCTACTCAACCTACCTCCTCCAGAAGCGCTCCCTCCCATTCCTGGCGTCTCCATGCTCCTAGACGTGGGTCGAAGGCTCGCTCCCTCTACGATCATACACACCTTCCAGGGGCTGCTGCTCCAGGCTAGGCTATGACGAACGGTGCTCGAGACGGGGTTTCGGGCACGTGGATGAGAGTTCAGGTGCTAGGTCAGGGAAAAGGGTCTAGGGTTAGGGTTAGAGCTAATATAGGTGTGGGTCCACGTGGGATGACATGTGGCACCACTAGGGTGAGGCCGTGTGGCGGTTGCCCCAATAGGATGAGGCCATGTGGAAATGGGCCCTATCCTAAGGTTATCTAAGTTAAGCAATTAACTTAGATGTGCACCCCTTGCCACTTATCCAAGGTATACAAGGCTACCTAGGTAGACTTGTATGGTGACGGGTCCAGGAATATACATATTTATGGCGTATATTCCCTTGGAACGTCACAGTTGATTTTTTGAATTTAACCTAAGTGATCCCTAACAAGTCTAGTGGGAATGTATATCTTCATAATCCGTTAAGTTAGTCTTAACTTAACGACCTTAATAGGAAAGCATAATCTCTTTTCGGTTAAGTTAAAAGATAACCAACTGGTTAAATTAACTTAACTTAATGGCGAGTGGGAAATGGCCCTTAATATATAAATATTATAACATAAAGAAAGGCTAATCCCTTTTTCTTTAAGGAAAAGGGGGAAAATAGTTTGGCTAATCCTAAAAAAAATAATGGAGTACTTGTTTTAACTATGGCTATTTTTTATTTTTTTAAAAGAAATCTCTCTTCATAAAATTCGCCGCAAAAATTGCCTAGACCCCCTAAAAAATCGCCATTTGGCTATATATAGCCACTTGATGGATCATCCATTTCTTTCAGCTTCTCTCCAAGCCATTTCAAGTTTACTGGAAATAAAGCCCATAACCGAGGCCGCTGGCAGAAGAGGACATCTCTGTTTAGCAAGAGATTGAGACGAAAAATCGGCCATTCATCTGGTGCCCGGGGCCTTACAGAACGTTATGCTAGTATATAAATTTCCCTTCTAGATTCTTTTAAGATCAGCTCTAAATCTTACAAACACCTCCGTGCAACTCAATAGCTGTTCATAAACTGCCCTGCTCAGCTTACTAGGATCATGGCTCGATTCAGAGAACCCAACAACAGGTCTTGATGAATCCGCCCATAACCAGACAACACTAGCGATTTCAGGCCAAATGGGTGGCGAAATTTGCATTGACATGCCAGGGAGCCAAGAAATTGCGCCATATCCATTTAAAGCGTACAGACCGTAAATCCCTGTGACTCTTAGCCAGTTTAGTGCAGAAACAATGGATATTCTGAGCCAAAGTCAAATAGATGAGGTTTTGGTAGAAGAAATTTTTCCAGGTATATAATTGTTGCAGAGGTTCAGCAGATTTAAGTCGAAGCTCTTCGAGAGCTGCAAAAATTTGACTTGAAAATAGATTTCCCCGGAGACCGCATCTCTTACTAGATCTTCTGCACAGTGTGATCACAGGCACAGTACACTGTGATAAATCCTCTGCTCAAAACGACAGATTTCGAGCTCACCGAGCTAGTTATTCCTTGCACCGCACCGGGCAAAAAAATTTCAAGCTCTCACCGCACCTCAGTACAAAAACAGAGGATTTTTCCGTCCAAACAGGCTAATCTCTCATTCCTATAGCTCTTAGGCAAGAAAACAGGGATTGGAGATGTTAGAGAGCTCGGACATGATGGCTGCGTAGTTTTGATATGGCCGAAGATGCCGGTTTTCCTCATTTGATCCATTTCGGGAGAAGATTGTAATGGCGCCACCGGTTAGCCGGTTTCGAAGTGGCTGCCCAACCACAGCAGTCACCGCCAATTTACACCCTATAATAAGTTTTTAGCAGTCATTGGCATGTTCCTGGCATATACTAGTATATACTTGGAATATGCCATAAAGCCACATGAACGAGGGTTTGCCCCCTAGGGGCAACCCAATATCCGCTATTTATTTTCACCATGGTTATAACTTGGCATGATTGCTCGATATTTAAATATTGCCTTGAATATCCCAATGAGTTAACACAATTTCTCAAGTTTTAAGGCACTGATAAGGTTCTAAAATTGTCCCTTCACTATGCTTTGGGCAATGGTGGAGAGAGAAAAGGGGGTTTGTATTTTTCTTTTTTCCTTTTGTAGTGGTCCCCATTTAGAAATGAGTGTGCCTTCTTTCCGAGATCCTAAATAGAGCCTCTCAACGCCTACTACAAGGGTTTTTCCTCCCACACGGGGGGTTTTTTCATCCTAGTGGTAGAGTTCTATGGTTTTATTTTGTGTTTGGAAACTTTCCGCTATATTGTAAAACCGTTTCATAGGCTAGTTGGTCTCCGTGGACGTTAAAATATACTTCCTTCCTTCCTTCCTTCCTAAAAATCAGTTTAATAAAATCTATGACCAGTTTTGAGAAGTCGATGAATTTGCACGGAGTTGCTTTACAAAATTGTTGAAATCTCTTATGCATTTGCTCTGATGCAGATAATATGCTCTGGGTAGTTAAAATATGCAGCTTTCCTTTGCTTGTTGGATTGAAGCATGAGACAGTGCCGTGACCTTCCTGTTTGAGGCCAAACCAAATGCAGATCATTTTTTTAGCCTTAAATATATGGTTCGAATTGCAGGAGCCACAGAATTTTTCTTTTGAGGCCGCTAGAAAGCTTTCATTTCCACAGTTGTCTTCCTTTCATTTCTAAGATGCTACACTATGGCAAGTTTATTTTGGGCCATGCATTGCTCTTTTTAACAAGTATATAGGAAGTGTTTTTTTGTATGTAGGTTTGAGGTGTATATTCCTCAATCCTAGATCCAAAATATATTTCAAATAATATGCTAGGATCTAGTGATCCCATTAAACCCATGGCACAAATGCTCCATTAACATTTTCTTCTATCATTTTAGGGCTTTTTTTTTTGTGTTCAATTTAGGGTTTTCATTTTCACGTTGTTTTTCGGCGCTGGAAACGATTTTTGGCGCTGGAGCAGGGACGGATGGCTTCATGCCTGGCGATGGCGGCGCCCATCTCGGATCGTAGCGATACTGCTAGGCTAATGGCAGGGGCACTTTTGCCTCTGAATTTGAAACCCTCTCTTTTCCAGACACCCTCTTGCTTTTCCTCTTTCTTCTGGCTATGTCACTGATCCAAAATGCGGGGCGGCAATAGCAGCTTTTTTGAAGTCATGAGAGTCTGGAAGCTTTGATAGTAGCAACTAATAAGCAGGTAATGATGCAAGCTCATCAGTTTTGAGTCTTATGCTATTGAACTTCTTTATATCATTCGCTTGCTTGTTTCCGAGAAAAAGCTATCAATTTCTTCTACATCCTTACATAACTGTTCTAGACATATCGATGTTTTGATTTATCTAAAGATCTTATTCCTTTGCAGTTCCTTATTTTCTCATATTATAAACAAAGGTATTGCTGTATTTTAAATGATTCGGCTTTGCAGATAAAGTTTTATAGTAAGACTCTACTTATTTTCTAACTATGCCTCTCCGAGAGAGTGAAAGCATGCGTCATCCTTTGTCTTCATTCCTCTAGTTTGAGCACAGGAACTTCCCTTGAAGTAACAAATGCTTAAGGAATTTTTTGTGCGTTCCTATCCGTCATACATGGTGTATTGAAAACTTCTTCATTCAACTCCTTGAAGATGATGGATCTAGGTGGAACAAATTTGTGGGGCAATTTATTAACTTGTTTTACGTCCTTCTATCTATGTGACAGTCTAGACAAATCTGTATTTTAGATTTATCTAAAAATCTTATTCATGATATACACTTAACTATTTTCTCATTTGATAAAAACTAGGGTAGTGTTGTGTTTTAAATGCAGATAGAGTTCTGTAGATACCTCTGCATATATACTAACTATGCTTCTCTTGAAGTGTGAAACACTTGAGGAGTGTGAAACACATGAGGAAACGCTTAAGGAAGTAATCCTTCGCTCATGTCGTAAAGGAAAACTTCTTCATTTATCTTTCATTTGCAGGCTGGTGGAACCAGGTGGAACAAATCCGTAGGGCAAAATGGTGAATGACTTGTGCTCGTTTGATGAAGTGGCTATGACATGCCTTTGCCATTGATTGAGTTTTAGGATGGATTTTATACTTTAGGCATCTATTACTGCTTTTTTAGAAATCAACATTGGTCAAATTTAAATGAAGGGATGAATTAGCTGTGTAGGGAATCAAGCTAACGCCTGTAGAATGATTGAATCATTGGAATAAATTCAAATAAGCCAGTTCAATGCCATTAAAGGGATCAGATTGGTTCTGCATTAAAGGGACTGGATTGGTTCTGCATTAAAGGGATTGGATTGGTTCTGCATAGTATAGACGGAATGAATTCATGGACACCAGTTCAATGTTATTTATGGGAGTTGGCTTTCTCAAGGTTCGATTCCTTGGTCCCATAGAATAAATTAAGTGTTACCACTATAGTATGTCATATGTACAAACAATACATATAAACCACTACATTGTAAACCATAATATATCATATGTACAAACCATGCCTATGAAACACTATTGTACAATGTAACCACCATTGTAAAGCAAATAAGATAGATGTGGTAAAATATTGCGTCACACAACATGTCGTACTAAGCAATATTATACATCATATACTTAAAGTAGGAATAGGGATCAGCTAGACTTAGCATGTTAGAAAGCAATATTATACATCATATACTTAAAGTAGGAATAGGGATTGGCTAGACTTAGCATGTTAAAAAGCTATATTCGTTTATCATACTATCAAATTGTATTAATGAACCATATTGCATAAGCGTACACACTTACTGTGACACAAAATAATGTTTGTTTTTCACACTATTAGATCATAGTAATGAACTATATTGCATAACCACACATGGTTTGTAAACTTTTTGGCCCACAAACTGATATCGGTTTAAATGTATGGCTTTCACCAACAAACTATGGTTAAATATTCATACTGATTCAATTTTGGGTGCCTTGTGAAGGTACCCCATGTGATATGGCTCAGAAAAAGCTGATTAGCCTTCTTATACTCTTCCCACCATATCTTGGCAGGTCCAGTCAACAGCATATCGGCAATGGTTGCCTTTAATAAGTCGGGAGTTTTCTTAACTTGAAAATAAAATTCGATCCCTTTCAACCAAGCATCAGCATCCTCACCTGTGGTATCTTTACCACTAAATGTCTCCATCTTAAGTTGCTTTAAAACCTTGTTGACCTCATCAAGGTCAGCATCCTTGGTGGCAAGCTGTTGTTGCATAGTGGCAAGTTGCTGCTGCATAGCTGCCAAAATTTGCTCTATGGTACGTAGGAGCAGTGCCACTTCCCCCCAGCTCATGAATCGTTATCATTATTTCCAGACATCCTGCTAACCACCTGGAAAATGATGGCAATGGTTATTTTCCATAAAACAACTCTACTTTCCAGTAGACTTCTTAAGTTTCTAACCCTTAATTCCCACGGCCCGAAGGTTGTCAGAACTTTGGGCTCTGATACCAACTGAAACAGACCTAGCCCCTTGGCCTAGGCCATTGCACTAAATAATTCGGATATAGACAACCATGTAACCACAAACTTCTATTCATAATGCTTCGTTACAAACAAAAAAATTCACGTAAAGGCCAGGGCCACACATAATTGATAATAGTTCACATTGCACCAACATAAAAATACCCACACGTTATATACATAACCTAAGCAACACAATCACTCGTGCTTGTCCCATTCCTGCCCCTCCTCGAAAGTGACCGAGGAGGAATTGCTAGAGCTGTCCCCGGAAGAAGACTCCTCATGACGCTTCGGATCCCAGGCCTCAATTTGAGGTTGCGGCTGCTCATAGTACAATTGCCTGAACAATGACATGATTATCTCATAAACTCTTTCTTTGGATATCATAGCGGGTTCAGCTTCCGTCTCATTAAACCACCAGGTGATAAAGGAATCCAGATTTAAGATGATGGTAGCCTCAGGACGTGCCATCTTAAATACAAACAGACACACGGGGTTAGTCCACAAGGACTAAGTGGGGAGGAGCATTGGGATCTTCACATTCATTCATAACAATAATACATTATTTACCTGCTCCGTCAATACTCCCCCTGCATAAGTAAGCACAGTCCATAACTACATATTCCATGCATAACTAGATGATAGAAAGCCCTAGAGGTGGTAAGACTTAGATAAAATGAGGCCCAGATTGAAGCCTTGAGCTTCTATTCTGGCCAGAGAAGAGAGGTTAACTCCAAGGGATGCGTATTTGCAGCTTAGAAAAGAAAAGCTTCAGTCATACAAAAATAGCTCTGGGCCAAATGCCCGAGCTTCTTCCACAACTAGAGGACCACATGATCCAGAAGCGTTCATGCAAGCAATGATCCACAACAACAAGAATGAAAATCCTAAAGAAAGAAGAGTTGTTAGATGCTTCGACAATGGTGAAAACATCCAAAATTGCTGCAATTTAAAGAGAGATGATGTAGGGCTGCATGAATAGCGTCTCCTTAGTCCTTCCATGTACAAAGCTTGGAGCCCTTGTTGGGCATATTCTGTAGTTAAATGAAATGAAGTAGACATTGTAAATATTTAGGAAAGTAGTGGCCTTTAAGGCCTTCTGTTGTAACCATCAGATCTCCTATAAATACAGAGAAAGGCCAACGTAGAGGGGCTGGTTCAAATTAGTCTTGAGCATTTCTTGGATTGTACTTTGTTTTGCTTCATGGTATTAGAGCTTTGAAGCAAGGAAGAAGTGCTGAGATTAAAGTACACTGAGCAAGATTGCAAAGCTTCAAATGGACTTGACGAATTTGGAGAAATTAGACAGGAGCAATGCTATTAAGCATGGTTTCATTAATTAGAGAAATTTCGTTTTCTCGTTTGACAATGAAATAGGTCGTGGTCACCCCGGGGATGGTAAGAAATGATTCCTCTCAACCAAAACAAAGCGTTAATAATCCTAAGTTTAGTTTGAAAAAATAACACGCGCCATACTTTGACACTAGGCCTGTAGCCCAAAGCTGTCATAACAGTAACGGAGGGGTTTGAGCAGCATCACAAGTGGTCGTAAGGATCGCCATTGCGATTCTTGCGAAAACAAGTGAATGCAGAATACAAATAGCACATTGTGTGCTTCGTGGTCAAGTTACCATCTGGGGGATGTATAACTGGTGTACAGAATCGCCACCGCGATCTTCTAGACTACTTTGTTTATCCAATTCAATGTTGAGATAACACAAAAGCATAGTGAACAAAAGTATAACACATAGTGAACCCAAAAAGTATAACTCATAGTGAACCCGAAAACAGGTGAAATTTTAAACACAATGTTTTAACAAAAACTTTTTACAAAATGCCCAGCACAAATGCGAAGGCTTTATCACTGAGTCTCAAATACAGTCTCTGGATCAACACCATGTTGAGAAGCTATTCTTGCAATATGCTCCTTTCCAATAGGAAGGGTCTGTGACATGTCCATTTCTGTATATCCAGTTGTTTCTGGGATGTCAACATCCATTGCCTGTGCTGCGTTTTTAACATGCTCTGACATATCTTGGCTATCAAACAATTCGTCCTGCAATGCCAAAGAATATTCAGTAGAGGGTACCAGCTTCTGTCTTTTTAGTGAAGGGTCGGGGGAGGTTCTCTCACTTCCGGAGGCGCCTTCAGAAGTTCCCACATACTCAAAATTACGAATCGGCTTGTCCAGTTGCTTGGTTACCAGTGGCATCAAGGAGTCCAAGTTCTTGTTCAGTGCTTCAAGCTTCTTGAAAGCTGGATCTAGTTTTGCCTGTGCCTTCTCAGTCTGCTCTATCAGTGCCCGGGTCTCCTGCAGCCTCTCTTCGAAGCTTTTTTGATCCAGGCCGTCTAGCATCCGATCCATCTTGCTGAGATCCGTTCCCTGTGTTATATTAATATCAGACATGTCAGAACGTTGCTCTTCACCTTGCTCAAGCCCATCACCTTCCTCTTCCTCGTCAGGCCTTGCCATTTTCTCTAGAATCTCGAAGAAAGATCTAAGAAAACGGCAAACCTTGTCGTCATACTCAAAAGCAACACTCCGTTTTCCTTGCATCAAAGCTACCGTTGAGGCAGTTCCGCCCGAGAAGAAATCCAAAATGCAACCTTCTAATGGAACCAGCTCCTTCACTATATAATAGACATAAGAGGTTTTTGCCTGACTCTTGAGGACGAAGTCGCCTTCCATAGCTGCCCATGAGAATTTGGATTTACCTGTAAATAACTCCAAATATTTTCTTTTTGTTTTCATATCTACCTCTTTGTCGCCAGTAATCGGATATTTTGGAAGAGGAGTGCTTTTCGGTGCTTTAGTGACTTGAGTCAGTCGCAGCTCTAAGTTGGGCTTAACGGGTAACACCCGAACGTCACTCCTGTTTATTGTCACATGGCTGACATAATACTGGAATTCTTTAATATTGTTTTTGCTCTCCCATCCTTGTTCTTCATAAGCCCCTAGGAAAACATGGGAGCTACCTTGTATCTGGCTCAGACTGTACAAACAGTTTGGCAAATGTGCCGATCTGAGGAACATGACTATGTGGTACACTTTTGCCTGTGTCATGCCTGCAACTCTGCTAAAAAAATCTGTGTATTTTTTCACATCCCACAGCGTGGAAAAACTACGCATGTCAACAAAAATCAAAGTGGCATTTTTTGACACCGATGCAGACACAAGGATGCCAGTTTTGGTGACGTGCTGCACGGTGTTCTGCTTCTCTTTCATTTTCTTGGCCCCTTCTGGCCTCATTATAGCAAAAATAGCTTCCAAAAAAAATGTTGGAAGATTACCTTGAATTGCCTCTTTATTATAGTTCGCTTTGACGTATTCGAAATCCGTGTCTGCAATATCCAGGAGATGTTGTTCAGACAGCTCTGAAAAACACGAAGCCAACTCTTCAAAATTATTGTATAGCTTCTCTGAGATAGAATTGGCATATGATAACACTTCACGACGCATGAGTGAAAGTGTTCTGATGTCTAGAGCCCTCTAACTGCAATTAAAACGTCCTGCATATCCTTGCTGCACTTTCAAGAAAACCTTGCCCTGTAAGATTTCGTCCATCAATTAGCTTACCTCAGCATTGTTCATTCCTCGTAGGTTTCTTAGGAATGTCTTGTTGAAAAAATCCTTTGAAGGTTTCTCTGGTAATTCCCCCGATCATCGGGTTAGCTTTTCGATTTGCCCATTTGTTGACAACTTCTACGAGTTTAGACCATGAAGATTCTTGCATAAAAAGGAACTGCTTCTCATCCTTAAGTTCCTTAACCTTCAAAGTTGTGGTAGCCACCTCGACAAAATCCTGCACAGAAGTGCTGGTTAAGATCGCGACGGCGATTTTACTGAGCAAAAAAATGGAAAAACATACCTTCCAGGCGGATGTCACTGCAGTTCCTGTTGGGCCTTGTGGAGGACATCCGAATGCCTTGTGCTAGTTTCTTGGTTGTTGGAGCTTTTCAATGAGGGGTTCTGGCAGCGCCAGAGGTGCCTCCTGGTACAGGACTATTCATGCATACGACAGACCAGGTCAAGCTCAAGGATCCTCAGTCAGCCACGGGTCAGCCATCAAAGGCTCAGCAGAAGACCAAACACAGAACCACGCTTGATCCAAAGCCCTGCGGCCCCGTCAACAAGAGGCGCCGCTTCGGACAAGTGGCCCGCCACCGGGCCGCGTCAGCGTCAGCGTGATTCTAGGCACTTCAAGAGGCACCGCCAACATTCCTGCAAATCAGGCCTCCTTCCACGAGTCGGCACCGAGATCAGTCAGAGTGTCTATATTGGGCCAAAGGCCATTGTACTATATATATGAGTAGAGCTAGCACATGAGTGTTAGTCCTGCGGCCTCCCCGGTACAGGACTATTCATGCATACGACAGACCAGGTCAAGCTCAAGGATCCTCAGTCAGCCACGGGTCAGCCATCAAAGGCTCAGCAGAAGACCAAACAGCAGACCACGCAGTCAAAGCCTGCGTCCGTCAACAAGAGGCGCCCGCCGGACAAGTGGCGGCGGCCACACCCGCCGCGTCGGCGTGGGCGTGATTCTAGGCACTTCAAGAGGCACCGCCAACATTCCTCACAGAATCAGGCCTCCTTCCGTGAGTCGGCACCGAGATCGGTCGAGTGTCTATATTGGGCCAAAGGCCATTGTACTATATATATGAGTAGAGCTAGCACATGAGTTTTAGATGAGTTTTGAGTCTTGTCTCCTTTTCGGTTTTTTCTCTCTATTGCGAGAGCTCATGTATGTTCATCATTGATATCAAGGAAGCTTATCATTTTCCTCTCATTTGTTCTGTTTCTTCTTCTTCTTCTCTTCTTGCAAATCCGGCGTGACATAGTCCCCGGACTCTCTGTTAGATCCACGGGTCCTCCGGGGGGCTGTCTTCGGGAGTTCGAACCTAGACCCCAAACACATGTCGCTGGCTGCCGGTGCGATTCCATCCTACTTTTTACGTCGCCATATGCATCGTGGTAATTTCACGCCCGGAAGAACTCCTTTCTCGAGGCGGCCTCGCTTGGGCGCCATCGGCGTCGGAAACCGTTCGCGACATGTATGGATCGCTTATGACATAGAGGGAGGCCATCTTGGGTCTAGGGCTCGGTCGGCGCCACCAACCCCTCGTGTCTGTCGTCCCGGTTCCCGCCCCAAAGCGTGCAAACATTGCTCACAACCTCGGTCCCCTCATCACTATCGGGGAGCCTTATCGGGCTCAACCTTCTCAACCGTACTTTCATACCCCTGAACATGCCTACATCCATCATTCTTGAGGCCATCGCCTCTTCCTTCACAACCATCATCTCCCGGGTGGGCACCTACGGATATCCACACGTCTCCTTTGCGCCTACCCGGGAATATCCTTTCCCCACGTTTCCCCAATTGCCCTTCTGTTTACAACCTTACGGATCTCAAAACCAATGCTCCGGCTACTTCCGTTTCTCAACGCGTAGTCACCCCTTCATCGGGGTCCTTCGGGCACCATGCCACATCCAACTCAACCTCAATATCCTCACTATCTTTGTTCTGTCCAGCCCAAAGACTTTCACATCTACCTTTCGGACTCGAACCGACTTATCCCACCTTTGGCAACACGAAAGGCAAACCGTTAGACCAAAGTGCTCGGGCCCACATGGAAGAATTTGAGGCTCTAGCTGTCCTAAATGGTCATGCGCAACCTCAACTGAAATTCCACATCTTTTCCACCACCTGCGTGGCTCTCCTCATCAATGGCTCATGTCCAACAAAAGCCATTGGAAACAAGACTGGTCCGAAATGAGAACCGCTTTTTACGTCTCATTATGGGACCACTGGGATGATGATCAACTTCATCTCAAGCAACTCAATGAACTTCAACAAGAGCCCACGGAGTCCGCCGGGATTTTGCGGATCGACTTCACATTACGCTAAGTAAGCTCAAGGAGTACCCCATACTGAGCCGGATTTTGGTCCGGTTTCTCCAAGGACTTCCTCCGGCTATTCGACTCATGATGAATACTGCGCCCCAAGACTTTGGAGCAGGCTATCGACCTTGTCAATCACTCGATCAATGTTTCTCCCCGAGGCGTGGCTCTTCAAGAGCTCCCGTTCATTCCACTGTCATGGTTCCACAAACGGGCGTTTCAGCCTCAACACGCTAATCCACCAGTAGATCAAATCGGTGCCATATTTGCAAATACCAAGGCCATTTGGCAAATGGGTGCAACTCCACCAATGGCCCGCCTCATTGCAAGCGATGCAACATGTGCAATCATGCCACGGAAGAGTGCACTCGCACTCATCCCACACCGTTCGCAACAAAATGGTTTATCAAGTGCAAACCACACCTGCGGCAACAATCGCACTATCGCCAGCCACCACTTCCGGTGCAACCCACTCAACTCTATCAACCAGGGGAGCAACAACGGGATCCAACCCCGTCCTCCTTTTGATCCTTCTAAAGCTCGGTGTTATCACTTTGTCAAGAATGGGGTCATACCACCACGGCGTGTCCTCAACTTCCACAAGTTCAGTACGGCTTCCCTCGCACAAATCAGACCACATCGGTCCGCCTCACGGCTTACCAACTCTGGATTGCTAATGGCAAACAAGGCGAGACCAGTTCTTAAGAAGCCACCAAGAGCCTCGGCAATCACGCTTATCAACCAGCTCCACAAATCAACCTCATTTGGATCAACAAGCACAAGAGGAAATTTTTTCGGGCACTTAATCCTCCAGTCCGGTAGTCAAATTGGGTTGGTTTAGTTTCACGCTGCACCAAGGCATCACGCCCCTTGACCATTATTCTGAATGGCACGCTAACCGCGCTTTGCGGTTGACACCATTCCTCATGAGGACGAAAAAAAAGGTTCACTTTGCACCGACTTTGAGAAGCTCATGCCACATGTCATGCCAAAAGTTCGCCAAAGCATTTTGAACCTCATGCAAGCTGCGGAAGGCCGCACATTGGCAAATGTTCATGCCACCACCAGAGCTCAACAAAGACAAGATACACCTTCCACATCTCAACCTCCACGCTCTCGGGCGTATCCCAATATTGTTTGCCGAGGTTGACTTACTCAAAGAAGTTGCCGCTTCACTACCACACACTCCGGCACCGGTGGAACCAAGCAGATCCTTTTTCTCATGTGCCTCTAGAACTCCAAGAGGAGCTAGCCAAGATCAAAATTCCTTTAAGCTTGGCAACCATTTTGAAACTTCATCCCGCTCTCAAGGACCGGTTACCACTCCCAACTGTTTTAGTTGGGGCTGTGGCTACCTCTACACCCACGGTCCATGCCACGGTGGGTAATCAGCAAGTCAACCATGTACAAATCGATGGAGGTAGCGTAGTCAATCTCATCACGGATAAACTCCGCAAACAAATGGGCATCACACAACTCTTTCGTGCCCCATATGACATCAAGTTGGCTAATGGCCATATCACGCGACCTCAAGGCGTCACACCTCTTCTTCACATCAACATCGGTGATCTCCGCTTCCCCATGGAATTTGGAGTTTGGAAAGCTGGCGAAGATCCAGGTGACTATGAAATGTTGGTCGGCAGACCTTTTCTCCGCCAGGCAAAGAGTATCCATTACTGGGCCACGGACCAGTTAGTCATCACTGATGGTCATCTCAATGCCACCATGGACTTGCAAACAGGCAGGATCATTTCTGTTGACAATGCGGAACCCTCTCTCTCAGACACAGATTCTGAAGAAGCTCAGAATATTTATCAAGTTCAGGCTCCACCTGCGAGTCTGCCTCTGTCATCCTACCCCGAATATGCTGATCCTTGGGGAGAAATGACTCTTGATCAGGACCAGGCTGTGGCTGCTTTGCTTGACCCTTACCTGGCTCCTTGCAATCGAATCCAACGTGTTGATCACTTTTCGAGATTTGAACCTCCCCGCAACTCCCCGTTGATGTACACGCTGTCATGAAGCAACCCTCTGGTTGGATGAGACCTGAGCAACCCCTCTTTTTCACCACGCAAAGTGCCACGATCCGGTTATGCTCCAACCTCCCGCACACATTGTCCAGATATCAAGTAATACCCCATATTCGGACTCGTAAATCGAGATTGTGGACGTGGGCAACAATCAACGTATCGCGATTCTTTGCAAATCTTCCGGCTCCTTATCGTTGAAGGGGCCGTCAAGCCATTCACAAAATTCAAACACATTTTCGCACGGAGTTCTGAGATCTTGGGAATCAACAAAAGCTTGGGGAACTCACCATTCCTACCAAATCGATGCACGCGACCCGGTTTAGCAACGGCGAGATGGGCTCAACCCTAATTACCGTGATCGCGTCCAAGGCGGAAATTGACAAACTCCTTTCCGCAGTTTGATCTATGAGGTCAAACATTACGAATGGGTGAGCCCCATCGTCATTGCCCTCAAACACAATGGTAAGATCCGGCGTGTGGTGGACTATCGGAAACTCAATCAGGGCCGCGGGCGTGATCATTTTCCACTTCCCTTCACGCACCGTGTTCCGGAAGAGGTGGTGGACATGAGATGTACTCCTTCATGGATGGTTTTTCTGGCTACAATCAGATCTCAATCAAAGAATCTGATCAACTCAAGACTACTTTCACCACCCCGTGGGGCACGTTTGCCTACAAGGTGGTTCCTTTTGGATTATCAAACTCTCCCTCAACGTTTCAACGCATCATGCTCTCAGTTTTTCATGATTTCATGAAGGAAAATCCCTTCTTGCAAATTTTTCAAGATGACTTCTCTGCCTACAGTTCCATGGCTGACCGTTTGGATAAATTGGAACTCGTCTTCCAGAAATGTGATGAGTCCGGCATTAGTCTCAATCCTGAGAAATGCACCTTTTGCGTCACCTCTGGTGTTCTCGTAGGGCCATGTTGTCGAAGCGGTATCACCACAGATCCTGCCAAAATCAGTTGTGTGCTCAAGGCTCAAGCACCAGCCAATATCAAGGAGACACGCTCTTTCCTGGGTAAGGTCAATTATTACTCCACCTTCATACCTGGACTAGCAGCCATTGCGGATCCCATTCATAAACTCACGGGTGACGAATCCACCTGGGCTTGGAATTCCCAGGCGGATGCTGCTTTCCAACAGCTGAAGCTTTTGCTTACTCAGGCACCGGTTCTTGTTCCTCCTCAATGGGACAAGCCCTTTCACGCGTTCATGTAGATGTCGGCGTTTGCTATTGGAGCTGTTCTTTCTCAAGAATATGATGCGCACCGACAAACCAAATCGCTTCGCCACCCGAAAACTCAATTCGGGCTGGCGCAACTATTCTCGCCGCGGGCGTGAAGCTTTGGGTCTCATTTTACGCGGTCCAACGCTTCCGTCATTACCTCTTGGGCAGTCAAATCAAGTTCTTTGTGGACCACCAAGCACTCCTCTATTTGATCAACAAGTCCACGCCCACGGGCCGCATTGCTCGTTGGGTCCTTCTTCTCCAAGAATTTTCTCCTTTTGAAATCGTTCATAAGGCCGGCAAATCTCATGTCGCCCGGATTATCTTTCACGCATCCACACGGATGATCCCTCAACCGAGTCTCAGACGCCTTTCACGATGCTCGGCTCTTTTTAGTCACGGCAACACCACATTGGTTCCATAATTTTCAGCAGTACCTCCTCACAGGTGCTCTTCCACCAGAAGACGAGACGCTCTCTCCGGCCAAGCGACAATCCCGTCGCCATCAATTTCTCCGAGAGGTCCGTGACTACACCATGGTTGCAGGACATCTCTACAAAACGGGTAAGGACACCATCCTTCGACGCTGTGTTCTACCTCATGAAGTTCCAGATATTGTTCGAGAAGCTCATCAAGGGCTAGGTGGTGGTCATTTTCATGGTGACACCACGGACGCAAAAATCCTTCTCGCTGGGTATTATTGGCCCATGCTCTTCAAAGATGCTCACGCCCACGCCCGCACGTGTGACGCTTGCCAGCGGGTGGGACGCCCCACGGCCCGTGACGCTCTTCCCTTGACGCCGGTCGCCACGCCACTTCCCTTCAGCAAATGGGGAATGGACTTTGTGGGACCTATAGATCCTCCTGCGAGGCACACCCGTGCCCGTTACATTCTGGTTCTCACTGACTACGCCACCAAATGGGCGGAAGCTTGTGCACTTCCAGACAACACTGCAGCAAGCACAGCTAGGGTCCTCTATCAACAAATTATCACGCTGATTGGCTGCCTTACCTGAGCTGGGGTGGCTGACCGTGGTGTCCATTTCATCAACCATACTATGAAGGAGCTGACGGATTATCTCCTGATACATCATCACAAGAGCACACCTTACTATCCTCAAGGTAATGGTTTGGCAGAAAGCACCAACAAAACTCTGGTCACCATTCTCAAGAAAATTTTGGACGCTTCCCCCGCACGCATTGGCAGACAAAACTTCCTACTGTTCTTTGGGCCTACAATACTTGTTTCAAGATTGCTACCGGTCACACTCCTTTTAAATTGGTTTATGGTCAGGAAGCTCTCATGCCGTTTGAATACATCCTTCCAACACTCCGTTTTCAACTGGCTACTGCTCATAATCCACCTGCTGCACTCAAAGAAAGGGTCTATCAATTAGAACAGTTGGATGAACTTCGAAGGGATGCTTATATTCGTGTTCTTCATGGACAACAGTTGCAAAAATCTTTACATGACAAACGTCTGAAGACAAAAACATTCAAAGAAGGCGATTTGGTTCTTCTTTATGATTCCAGGTACAAAAATTTTCCGGGTAAACTCAAGTTTCGTTGGCTTGGCCCTTATCAAATTGTTCAAGTGGTTAGACCAAGCGTTTTCCAACTGGCAGAGTTAGATGGCACTCCATTACCTACATTGGGGTAAAAGCATGCTAGGGTGTACCATCTAAAGTTCTTTTTAGGGAGTGCAAAACTACCAAGAAAAGTACCCAACACTGGGTACTTGGAACTTGCATAAATGTCTCAATAAACAATAAGTTTCGAAGTTGATTCATTTATTTTAGTCTCTAATAGTATTGTTATCCTTTAATACAATGGATTGACATATTATTGACCTTCAATTCAAAAATTTTGGATTGATTTTAATGGAAAGAAAAAACAGAAAGTACCAGTTTTAAAAGTACCCAGTGTAGGTACTTTTGAGGGTTCCAAAAGTGGTACACCATAGCATGCTTTCACCCATTGGTTAATGGTTTTCGTCTCAAAACATTTCATCACACAGAAAGCGAAAATCAACAAACAGATACAGTTCAAGAAGCAAACACCACAGAAAGTGACTAGAAAGGCGGCATATTCTATTATAGTGGAGATTTTTTTTACAAAATGTGGGCGCAGCCCAGCTATTTCCGCTATGGGCACTGCCCTATATACAAAAACGGGCTCAGAGCCCTATCTACTAAGTCCTAAGAGGAAAAACCCTCTACTCCGGGTTCGGAGCAGAGGTGATGCGGAGGAGATGGTAGAGGTTACGCCAGATCCCGGCCGAAGGTGCAGAACCACCTCCATCCCGTTGGTCTTCTGCCGGGATGTTCAGCCATCCCGCACACCGGCCGCCCATTCGAATGCCACGGTTGTGGCGGCGCCCGAGAGGTCCACAGGAGAGTTACCACTCCAATGTGAATCTGCACGCGGGTGTGCCTCGTTGGGAGGATCTATAGGTCCCACAAAGTCCATTCCCCATTTTTTGAGGGAAGTGGCGTGGCGACCGGGCGCCAAGGGAAGAGCGCCACGGGCGTGGGGCATCCCCCACCGGCAAGCGTCACACGTCTTGGCGTGCGTGGTGAGCATCTTTGAAGAGCGTGGGCCAATAATACCCAGCTAGAAGGATTTTGCGTGCCGTGGTGTCACCATGAAAATGACCACCACCTAGCCCTTGATGAGCTTCTCGAACAATATCTGGAACTTCATGAGGTAGAACACAGCGTCGAAGGATGGTGTCCTTACCCTTTTTGTAGAGATGTCCTGCAACCATGGTGTAGTCACGGACCTCTCGGAGAAATTGATGGCGACGGGATTGTCGCTTGGCCGGAGAGAGCGTCTCGTCTTCTGGTGGAAGAGCACCTGTGAGGAGGTACTGCTGAAAATCATGGAACCAATGTGGTGTTGCCGTGACTAAAAAAGAGCCGAGCATCGTGAAAGACGCCCGAGACTCGGTTGAGGGATCATCCGTGTGGATGCGTGAAAGATAATCGGGACAACATGAGATTTGCCGGCCTTATGAATGATTTCAAAAGGAGCAAATTCTTGGAGAAGAAGGACCCAACGAGCAATGCGGCCCGTGGGCGTGGACTTGTTGATCAAATAGAGGAGTGCTTGGTGGTCCACAAAGAACTTGATTTGACTGCCCAAGAGGTAATGACGGAAGCGTTGGACACAGAAAATGAGACCCAAAGCTTCACGCCCGCGGCGCGAATAGTTGCACTCAGTAATTGAGTTTCTACCGGGCGAAGCGATTTGGTTTGTCGATGCAGCGATCATATTCTTGAGAAAGAACAGCTCCAATAGCAAACGCCGAGACATCTACATGAACGTGAAAGGGCTTGTCCCATTGAGGAGGAACAAGAACCGGTGCCCCGAAGTAAGCAAAAGCTTCACCGTTGAAAGCAAAGATCCGCTGGGAATTCCAAGCCCGGTGGATTCGTCACCCGTGAGTTTATGAATGGGATCCGCGAATGGTCGCTAGTCCAGGTATGAAGGTGGAGTAATAATTGACCTTACCGGAAAGAGCGTGTCTCCTTGATATTGGCTGGTGCTTGAGCCTTGAGCACAATAACCGATTTTGGCAGGATGCGTGGTGATACCGCTTTGGTCGACAACATGGCCTAACGTAACACGAGGTGACGCAAAAGGTGCATTTCTCGTGATTGAGACTAATGGGACTCATCACATTTACGGAAGACGAAGTTCCAATTTATCCAAATGGTCAGCCATGGAATCAGAGCAGAGAAGTCATCTTGAAAAATTTGCAAGAAGGGATTTTCCTTCATGAAATCATGAAAAACTGAGAGCATGATGCGTTGAAACGTTGAGGGAGAGTTTGATAATCCAAAAGGAACCACCTTGTAGGCAAACGCGTGCTTACCGGTGGTGGTGAAAGTAGTCTTGAGTTGATCGATTCTTTGATTGAGATCTGATTGTAGCCGTAAAACCATCCATGAAGGAGTACATCTCATGTCCAACCACCTCTTCCGTAACCCGGGTCCGTGAAGGGAAGTGGAAAATGATCACGCCCGTGGCCCGATTGAGTTTCCGATAGTCCATACAGACGCCGGATCTTACCATTGTGTTTGAGGGCAATGACGATGGGGCTCACCCATTCAGAATGTTTGACCTCATAGATCAAACCTGCAGCAAGGAGTTTGTCAATTTCCGCCTTGACGCGATCACGGTAATTAGGGTTGAGCCTGCATCGCCGTTGCTAAACCGGGTCGCGGCATCGATTTGGTAGGGATGGTGAGTTCCCCAAGCTTTTGTTGATTCCCTCAAGATCTCTCAGAACTCCAGGTGAAAATGTGTTTGAATTTTGTGCGGCTTGACGGCCCCTGCTACGATAAGGAGCCGGAAGATTTGCAAAGAATGCGACAAGTTGATTGTTGCCCACGCCCACAATCTCGATTTCCTCGGAGTCCGAATATGGGGTATTACTTCAAAGTATCCCGACAATGTGTGCGGGGAGGTTGGAGCATAACCGGATGCGTGGCACTTTGCGTGGTGAAAAAGAGGGGTTGCTGAGTTTCATCCAGCAGAGGTTGCTTCATGACAGCGTGTACATCAGCGGGGAGTTGCGGAGGTTCAAAGATCCGAAAAGTGATCAACACGTTGGATTCGATTGCAAGGAGCCGTAAGGGTCAAGCAGCAGCCACGTACCGGTCCCGATCAAGAGTCATTTCTCCCCAAGGATCAAAGATATTCGGGGTAGGATGACGAGGCGCACTTCGCGGTGGAGCCCGAACTTGATAAATATTCTCGAGCTTCTTCGTAATCAGGTCCGAGAGAGAGGGTTCCGTGATTGTCAATGCGAAATGATCCCCGCTGCGTTTGCAAGTCCATGGTGGCATTGAGATGACCATCAAGTGATGACTAACCGTCCGTGGCCCAAGAATGGATACTTTCTTGCCCGGCGGAGAAAAAGGTCCGCCGACCAACATTTCATAGTCACCGGATCTTCGCCCCCTTTCCAAACTCCAAATTCCATGGGGAAGCCGGAGATCACCGATGTTGATGTGAAGAAGAGGTGTGACGCTTTGAGGTCGCGTGGATATGGCCATTAGCCAACTTGATGTCATATGGGGCCGCGAAAAGAGTTGTGTGATGCCCATTTGTTTTGCGGAGTTTATCCGTGATGAGATTGACCGCGCTTACCTCCATCTATTTGAACATGGTTGACTTGTTGATTACCCACCGTGGCATGGACCGTGGGTGTAGAGGTAGCCAGCCCCCAACTAAAAAACAGCTTTGGGAGTGGTAACGGTCCTTGAGAGCGTGACGAGTTTCAAAATGGTTGCCAAGCTTAAAGGAATTTTGATCTTGGCTAGCTCCTCTTGGAGTTCTAGAGGCACATGAGAAAAAAGGATCTGCTGGGTTCCACCGGGTGCCGGAGTGCGTGGTAGTGAAGCAAACTTCTTTGAGTAAGTCAACCCGGCAAAGCAATATTGGGATACGCCCGAGAGCGTGGAGGTTGAGATATGGAAGGTGTATCTTGTCTTTGTTGAGCTCGGTGGTGGCATGAACATTTGCCAATGTGCGGCCTTCCGCAGCCTTGCATGAGGTTCAAAATGCTTTGGCTTAACTTTTGGCATGACATGTGGCATGAGCTTCTCCAAGTCGTGCAAAGTGAACCTTTTTTTCGCCCTCATGAGGAATGGTGTCAACCGCAAAGGCGTGCGTGCCATTCGAATAATGGTCAAGGGACGTGATGCCTTGGTCCGGCGTGAAACTAAACCAACCCAATTTGACGGCCGGACCGGAGGATTAAGTGCCCGAAAAATTTCCTCTTGTGCTTGTTGATCCAAATTGAGGTTGATTTGTCGAGGAGCTGGTTGATAGCGTGATTGCCGAGGCTCTTGGTGGCTTCTTAAGAACTGGTCTCGGGCCTTGTTTGCCATTAGCAATCCAGAGTTGGTAAGCCGCGGAGGCGGACCGATGTGGTCTGATTTGTGCCGTGAAGCCGTGACGAACTTGTGGAAGTTGAGGACACGCCGTGGGTGGTATGACCCCATTCTTGATGGTGATAACACCGAAGCTTTAGAAGGATCAAAAGGAGGACGGGTTGGATCCCCGTTGTTGCCCCATTGCTGATAGAGTTGAGTGGGTTGCACCCTGGGCGGTGGGCGATAGTGCGATTATTGTTGCCGAGGTGTGGTTTGCACTTGATAAACCATTTTGTTGCGAATCGGTGTGGGATGAGTGCGAAAGTGCACTCTTCCGTGGCATGATTGCACATGTTGCATCGCTTGCAATGAGGCGGGCCATTGGTGGAGTTGCACTCATTTGCCAAATGGCCTTGGTATTTGCAAATATGGCACCAGATTTGATCGCTACTGTGGATTAGCGTGTTGAGGTGAAACGTACCGTTTGTGGAACCATGATGTGGAATGAACGGGGAGCTCTTGAAGAGCCACGCCTCGGGAGGAAACATTGATCGAAAGTGATTGACAAGGTCGATAGCCTGCTCCAAAGTCTTGGGACCTTGGTATTGACCATGAGTCGAATAGCTGGAGGAAGTCCTTGGAGAAACCGCACCAAAATCCGGCTCGTGTGGGGTACTCCTTGAGCTTACTTAGCGAATGTGAAGTCGATCCGCAGAAAATCCCCGCAGACTCGTGGGCTCTTGTTGAAGTTCATTGAGTTGCTTGAGATGAAGTTGATCATCATCCGCGGGTCCCATAATGAGACAGAAAAGCAGTTCTCATTTCGGACCAGTCTTGTTTCCAATGGCTTTTGTTGGACATGAGCCATTGATGAGGAGAGCCACGCAGGGTGGTGGAAAAGATGTGGAATTTCAGTTGAGGTTGCGCATGACCATTTAGGACAGCTAGAGCCTCAAATTCTTCCATGTGGGCCCTGAGCACTTTGGTCTAACGGTTTGCCTTCGTGTTGCCAAAGGTGGGATAAGCCGGGCCGAAGTCCGAAAGGTAGATGTGAAAGTGTTGGGCTGGACAGGAACAGTATAGTGAGGATATTGAGGTTGAGTTGGATGTGGCATGGTGCCGGAAGGACCCTGATGAAGGGGTGACTGCGGTTGAGAAACTGAAGTAGCTGGAGCATTGGTTTTGAGATCTGTAAGGTTGTAAACAGGAAGGGCAGTGGGGAAACGTAGGGAAAGGATATTCCGGTAGGTGCAAAGGAGACGGTGGATATCCGTATTCCACCCGGGGGAGATGATGGTTGTGAAGGAAGAGGCGATGGCCCGAAGAATGATGGATGTAGGCATGTTCGTGGGTATGAAAGTACGGTTGAGAAGGTTGAGCCCGATAAGGCCCCCGATAGTGATGAGGGGACCGAGGTTGTGAGCAATGTTTGCACGCTTTGGGGCGGGAACCGGGACGAGACAGACACGAGGGGTTGGTGGCACCGACCGAGCCCCTAGACCGAAGATGGCCTCCCTCTATGTCATAAGCGCATCCATACATGTCGCGTAACAGCTTTTCCGACGCCGATGGCGCCTCCAAGCTTAGAGGCCGCCTCGAGAAAGGAGTTCTTCGGGCGTGAAATTACGGAACGCATATGGCGGCTGTAAGAAAGTAGGATGGAATCGCACCGGCACGGGCGATGTTGTTTGGGGTCTAGGTTCGGGAACTCCCGGAAGACAGCCCTCGGAGGACCCGTGGATCTAACAGAGAGTCCGGGGACTATGTCACGCGGGATTTGCAAGAAGAGAAGAAGAAGAAGAAAAAGAACAAATGAGAGGAAAATGATAAGCTTCCTTGATATCAATGATGAACATACATGAGCTCTCTAATAGAGAGAAAACCGAAAGGAGACAAGACTCAAAACTCATCTAAAAACTCATGTGCTAGCTCTACTCATATATATAGTACAATGGCCTTTGGCCCAATATAGACACTCGACCGATCTCGCGTGCCGACTCTGGAAGGAGGCCCGATTTGAGGAATGTTGGCGGTGCCTCTTGAAGTGCCTAGAATCACGCCGACGCCGACGCTGGCGGTGACGGGCCGTCACTTGTCTGGCGAGCGCCTCTTGTTGACGGGACGCAGCTTTTGACCGCGTGGTCCGCTGTTTGGTCTTCACGAGCCTTTGATGGCTGACCCGGGTCGACCGAGGATCCTTGAGCTTGACTGGTCTGTCGTATGCATGAATAGTCCTGTACCAGGAGGCACAGGACTAACACTCCACAGGTCCATCTGCCGCATGCCACTTCGAAAGGAAGAGGTGGCGGCGAGCAACCACATAATCGTGATAGCAGGAAGGAACTGGGAAGTCAACAGGCATTCTGTTAAGAATGGCGGTATGGGCGCCAAGTTTTGCTTGAGCCTCATCGCCAGATCAATAGCTTGTCCGGAAGCCTGTTGTTCAAGATCACGGATCCGGTTGTCCTTTCTAACAAAGTGGCGGATCGGGTCACGGACCCGTTCGGTAGAAGTGTTGACTCGGGAGGAGGATTTTCCCGAGTATTGAGACGAAGCACCGGCAATCTCCGCGCCATCCAAGATCTTCGCTTCTCGCACCTCGTAAGTTTGATCTTGAAGAGAGGTGAGCTGAGAGGTCTGTGTAGAAAGCTGAGCCGTCAAGGAGGCAACTTGAGCATCCCGTTCTGTAACGTTTTGAACTTGAGTACTGAAATTTTCACAAAGTTCGGAGTACAAAGCGTTGAGCTTAGCAATATCTGCGTCCTTGGTACTCAGGAGAGCGGCTTTGGACTTGTTGTGCTCCAATAAATTCTGAATTTCTGATTGGATCTGGCGCACAGATTGGAGTGGTAACTGGTCCTTGAGAGCAGGACAGAGTTTCAAAATGGTTGCCAAGCTTAAAGGAATTTTGATCTTGGCTAGCTCCTCTTGGAGTTCTAGAGGCACATGAGAAAAAGGATCTGCTGGTGGTATTCTGCAAGAAGGTGTCAAGACCATGAAGCGCATCCGCCGGCCGTTGCCAACCACACTCATTAGCAATGTAGATCCAATTCGTGGTGGTATCCAGAGTGGCACCTTCTTCCCAATGTGAGCGGCGAACAAAACGTGGATCCCACCGGAGATCCGTCGAGATCTGAGGTGGAGTCCATCCGGCATGACCATCCATGACCTTGGTCCAAAAAGGGAGGCGCCAATTAGAAGTCAGGAACCTGGGGCGTGGAGGTACGCCCAGGGAAGCATAGGGAGAAGGAACCATGCCCGTGGGCGTGGGTTGCTGAGCGGTCTCCCTGAATTGACTGACAAGATCCGGATCAAGAGCTTGACACCAGCGATCCCAAAGAGAAGCAGAGAGTTGAGAGTTGACAGGAGGGCTATCCCATCCCGTGGGGACCGTCTTGCTATCCAACAGAGCTCGTAATTGATTGTAACCGGCAAGGTGCTGCATATAAATTTGTGCATAGGGAAGATCCTCGGGATGTCCTAGATACTTCCTTATCTGTTGCAGCGCTTCCGCTTGCCAGAGAGATAAATGATTGGCAAGCTCAGGCATGTACTCCTGATGAAGAGTTTGGGTCTGAGCAGGATCCGCAAGATATGGATTGTTATCCTGAAGCACCCATTGCACAGTGGGGTCACCCTGAAAGAGCTGGCGTGGCCCATTTCCGAAGTGTTCCCGTGGTATCACCCGGATAGAAATCATGAAATATGTAAGCCATGGGCTGAACAACTCAAGGTGATAAAGTCGGATCGCAAGGTGTATGAGATCAAAGACCACAAGGGCACAAAGACAACCCTTTGTCTTCAATGGAGAGTTCGCCAACCAAGAAAATGCGCGACCGCCAGGGGGAATATCCACAGTCCATCCGCCGCATGCCACTCGAAAGGAAGAGGTGGCGGCGAAAGCAACCACATAATCGTGATAGCGGGGAAGGAACCGGGAAGTCAACAGCATTACGTTAAGAATGGCGGTATGGGCGTCAAGTTTTGCTTGAGCCTCATCAGCAGACTGAATAGCTTGCTGTAGCTGTTGTTCAAGATCACGGATCCGGTTGTCCCTTTCTAACAGCAGGCGTGACTGGTCACGGACCCGTTTCTGAGAAGTGTTGACACGGGAGGAGGATTTTCCGGAGTATTGAGACGGCACGGCAATCTCCGGCCATCCAAGATCTTCTCGTTTACGCACCTCCGTAAGCCGATCTTGAAGAGAGGTGAGCCGAGAGGCGTGGGTAGAAAGCCGAGCCGCCAAGGAGGCAACTTGAGCCGCGGTTCTGTAAGGTTTTGAACTTGAGTACTGAAATTTTCACAAAGTTCGGAGTACAAAGCGTTGAGCTTAGCAATATCTGCGTCCTTGGTACTCAGGAGAGCGGCTTTGGACTTGTTGTGCTCCAATAAATTCTGAATTTCGATTGAGCCGAGCCCTGTTGATCCGCAAGTTGGCTGACTTGATCTTGTGCATTTTTGAGATCTCGTATGAGCCGTAAGAGAGCTCCGCGGCTTGTCTTGAAGTTTGGCCTCCAAAGTTGCAACTTGGGCAAAGGGCGCTTGAAGGTCCTGGTGTACCGCGATCGAGGCCTCTAGTGCCCGTTGAACCCCGCTCATAAGAGCGCCTTGGGATTCTTGTAACTTGAGAGCGCAGCCTTGAGCATCCTGGCGATAGTGATACAACAACCGACGAGGGTGTTGTGGTGGTGGAGCCTACCATTGCCCGGGTTTGTGATGTTTGGGAAAGATGGTGTGAACCGGATGGTGTAGCGGAGGAGGAGACAAAGGACATGGGTGTGCGGACTTTGGACATGACCGGGGAAGAAGGGCGTGAAGTGCCATTTCGGTTAGTTATTGGAAGGGGGGCCGAAAGTGGAATTATGAGAATTTTGTGGTGTGGGAGGGAAGTAATGACGGATGAGGGCTTGAAAGTGGCCTCCCACGTAAACTTCGAGAAATGGAAGTGGCACCCGGCGGTCCATTTCTTGGAGAAGACGATAGAACATCATTTGGGGCCAATCTATGTGGTGGTTGGAGTGTGTAGCAAAGTGAGGACCAGGTTATAGAAAGGCTTATTGATATGGGTGTTCTTGATAGAATACCAAAGGAACTTGGGACACGTAAATTTAACAAAGGTTTCGCGGAGGCTTGTCGATATTGGTCAGACGATGGACATTGGCATGATAAGGAGGTGCACCAAACTCGGTGACATCGAGATCCTGTATGGCAGACCATGATAAACAAGGGGTGTGCAAGGGAATATGAAATACCTCAGAAATCAAATGTTGAGTCGGCCGAAATGGTGGTGCCATCGACCACAAAGGGTGTAGCCTTGGCGGGCCGTTAACGATATTGGCGATGAACCGCGGCCACCGGTCGATTTGGAGCCGGAAGTTCCATTTGAGAGAATTCGAAGCTTGTGTCGATTCAAATGACTTCTTTATTTGGGCCAACAAGAGCTTCACTGGAAAGTGGGCCAAGAAGGATACGATGCAAAAAGAGCCGGATCCTTGGGAGCGTGAGTTTGAAGTGTAGAAAATCTTGGGGCAGCCATGGTAACGATTTGCGTAAACGAAGAGTGATTCAAAGGCGGAGGACGAAAAGTCGAAAGCACACGGAGGACAAAGGCCAGAAGAACGAAAAAGGTTTTTTAGGGCTTAATAACCGGAGGCTTAAGAGGTATGAAGAGGGCGAAGCTGGAGCCGTTGATGGTGCCAGGTGTCGAAAGATGCCAAGCAGTGTATTGAGAGGCAAAAATTTGGCTAAGTCCCAAAAAACGTAAGGGAGAAGCAATGAACGGTGAGGATGAGACGTGAAAGAAGGATCGGATGTGACAGGTGGGCAAAGGACACACATTAATGTTTGACGGGCGTGAAAAGAAGAAATTGCATTCAATGCTGGCAACTCGAAGTGGGATATCATTAAAAGGAAGGTGTCAGAAGGTACCATGGCTAGATATGCGGCGGGAGAAAAGATTCTCATTTTAGAAACAGCCTTGCATTGCAAACACGTTGGCGATTTGTGTGATTGGTCCACGTCGACAAGGAGTTCCTCAGTTGGCTATATAAGACGAACCGGGAGTAACGAAGGCATCCGATGGTATTTCGGCAAGATGGTCGCCTTTGGTTTGAATGAGGACTGCACTATGCCCACGAACTGTCAGGAGTGGATTACCTGCAAGATGAATTGTCTGGACCTCTGGCGCTGCCACAACCGTGGCATTCGAATGGACGGCTGGTGTGCCGGGATGGCTGAACATCCCGACCCGAAGACCAACGGGATGGAGGTGGTTCTGCACCTTCACTGGGATCCTGAGCAGAACCTCTACCATCTCCTCCGCATCACCTCTGCTCCGAACCCGGAGTAGAGGGTTTTTCCTCTTAGGACTTAGTAGATAGGGCTCTGAGCCCGTTTTTGTATATAGGGCAGTGCCCATAGCGGAAATAGCTGGGCTGCGCCCACATTTTGTAAAAAAAATCTCCACTATAATAGAATACTAGTAATGGTGCCCAGCGTTGCTGGGCATAATTTGGAACCTGTAAGCGTTGGGAACCTGAGAACCTATGCATTTTCCTACAGTAAACTTCTAGGCCATTGGAACTTTGCATTTGCATACAATAACTTCTATGCCATTGAATAATTTTGGGAACCTGTAGATTGCAAGTCCGGGCCATTGGATCATTTTGGGAACCTGTAGATTGCAAGTGGCCATGTCTATGAGTTGTTGATGTTGTGTTCTAAATCTCATTAAGTCGCTCTCTCTTGTTGCTTGTATATGAATGGATGTGTGGTGGCTATGATGTATTGCTGCTTGTATATGAATGTCGATGTGTGTTGTGGCTATGGATGCGTTGCACGTAACCTTTTGAAGGCATTGCATGATGACATTTTGTTCATTATGCGCTACACCTTTATCTATAGCTACCTCTAGAAGTACTTTGCTCCTTTGATTAGAGATACCTTTAAAAATACTTGACATTTTAATTGTGTTTGCAAATAAATAATGAAACATGTGTTGTCTTTTGAAAATCAAATATGAAAGATGGGCTTAATGGATTTTCTTCATATATGTATTTCATGTGTGCTAGTGTTAAATTTATGAAAAACTAAGTTCTTTTTTTAAGGCTGGCATAGAAGAATGTTAGTGGAATTTCAACATTAACTTATGTTCTTATGAGACATGGCATAGAAGAACGTTAGTGGAATTTCAACATTAAATCGTGTTCTCATGTCTCAACAACACAGCACTTCCATTGCAATATATCTGTATTAAAGAGGACCATCTCATCATAACACAACACTTCCTTTTACAATATATCTGTATTGAACATCTCAACAATACAGCACTTCCATACAATATATCTGTATTAAAGAACTGACAATTCTTGAATGATATAATAGAGCTTTTGCGTTTTTATTGCAAAGCTAGGGATTAGTTCTAAAGAAATTATGATAGCCTGGGGAAGCTTAACATTCGAGATCTTCAGATTTGTCCTGTGACTTAATATCACTAAATATATCGGCAGATAATTTTTCCAAATCAAAAGAATGATACCAATTCAAATGCTAGGTACTATTTGCTGAAACTGACTGAAGGCTATAGCTGAAGGTGCAAAGTCCTACAGAGATTAGTTGTGTGCCATAGTCATGAACCAGTATTCTTTGACATCTTATGAAGGTACTCTACCATCTCATGAAGGAAGCTAAACACAGAACCTACTCTAAAACTGCAGCAAATATCCAGTGATCCCAGCCATTCCGAAATGCATTGTTGCAAAATGCATTGCACAGCCCATGTTATGGAAACCAAGGAATATCTTGAGAGCAATAAATCTGACTTTGCTTAGCATGAACAATGGCTACAATACCTCCCATTGTAGCTCATGCCTTCAAGACAATAAACAATATGCCTTTTTTTGCCCTAGCTAGGCCAGATAACACCTTATCTGAAACCTTGCATTCTGTAAACATTGCAGTGCATTATGAAGGGGCTAGCTATTTGAACAAATTTAACAATCTAGAGATTGGCAACACCTCTAAAAGATTTGGTATAGGATATAAGATGTACCTATAATAAGTTCCAGCAGTGCAACACCTTGTGAATGTTTACCAGTAAAATTTTGTAGTGACTTGTAAACCTTTAGAACTGCATGGCAAACCTGCATCAACAATGCCCTGTTAGAAAAGACAAAAGGAATTTTGAAATGCAGAATGAAACTTATTGGTTGATATGTAAGATGGACCAAACACTAACATCCATGTAAAGGAAGGACAGCTCAAAAGGATAAATCCATCATTGGTCTTGCAAATGTGGTCTGTTGTTTTTTGAAAAGAGGACTTTGGAGTTATATGCAGAGATAGGATCTCCAAGTCCGATATGGATTATGCATTTATCTTGGACGTTAGGCAAGCATTAACACGCGTGTTCGATGCATCTCTCCGTGAGGCGGACAAAACTCATTGCACAAAACTTCGGTTGCAAAAGCCATAGCCATAGCCGGACTTGGCTAAGGTTTTGGCCGAGACATTGTTTTATTCAAACATCCTCTGCCCGAATCACTCCGGTTCGTGGGCCCTTTGTGAAAAACAACAACGGATAGCTGATGCGAAGGAACCCTATTGCAAATGCACGCGTGTTCGATGCATCTCTGCGGGAGGCGACAAAACTTCGGTTGCAAAAAGCCATAGCTGCAGGTTTTCGTAATACTACTCAAAGAGATCTGAGAAGACCGGCCTTCTTGCTTGCTAGAAAAAGCCGGTTCTAAAAGCTCGGCATTTGGATCCCATTTGGTTTTCCAACTACTTTCCTGTATCATATTACCTCTAAGACTGCTACTCAGCCGTGTTTGATGCAAGAATACCCTACCTTATTTGTAGAAGCATGCCGAGAAGATAGAAGAACGAAAGCAGTGAGAGAATAGGGGAAACCCATGACCCGCCTTCAGCTCTGTTCTTCAGCTCTTGGTGCCTGTTCTGCTTGTAGAAACAATGCAAAACAGAAAAGCAACAACTAAAGGCAAATCTTACCTGCATCGTCCGGAAGAAGTCATAGCTGGAGATACGGAACCCATCGCCATAGCTGGAGATACGGATTCTACAGGGAAAGCGGCAGAAGTCCAGAACCTCAAGAACCTCAAGATGCCAGGAGCGAGAGCTGTTCTTATTAAACCCGACAAAACAATACCAATCCCTGGGTCTTATGCCCCCATTGCCAAAGCTAAAGCTTCAGCCATTGTTTTCCCTTTGCATCAAAATTTGTTTCCGGCAGTCTCTTTTGCATCAAAATTTGTTTCAAGTTCCGGCAGTCTCTTCTGTGCTTGGAGAGCTCAGGGCAAAACGTCCGGAGCTCTGCACCGTCCAAAGCTCTACACCGTTGAAACCTAAAAAAAAAAAAGGACGAGAAGAGAAGAAATCTTGGCCGTGCAATGTCGATGGATCTCAGCCGTCCAAATTAGGGCTGGGTCCAACACTTACACAATAACATTATAATATAAGATGCCGCCTTTCTAGTCACTTTCTGTGGTGTTTGCTTCTTGAACTGTATCTGTTTGTTGATTTTCGCTTTCTGTGTGATGAAATGTTTTGAGACGAAAACCATTAACCAATGTAGGTAATGGAGTGCCATCTAACTCTGCCAGTTGGAAAACGCTTGGTCTAACCACTTGAACAATTTGATAAGGGCCAAGCCAACGAAACTTGAGTTTACCCGGAAAATTTTTGTACCTGGAATCATAAAGAAGAACCAAATCGCCTTCTTTGAATGTTTTTGTCTTCAGACATTTGTCATGTAAAGATTTTTGCAACTGTTGTCCATGAAGAACACGAATATAAGCATCCCTTCGAAGTTCATCCAACTGTTCTAATTGATAGACCCTTTCTTTGAGTGCAGCAGGTGGATTATGAGCAGTAGCCAGTTGAAAACGGAGTGTTGGAAGGATGTATTCAAACGGCATGAGAGCTTCCTGACCATAAACCAATTTAAAAGGAGTGTGACCGGTAGCAATCTTGAAACAAGTATTGTAGGCCCAAAGAAAAGAGGGAAGTTTTGTCCGCCAACTGCGGGAAGCGCCACAAATTTTCTTGAGAATGAGTTTTGTTGGTGCTTTACGCCAAACCATTACCTTGAGGATAGTAAGGTGTGCTCTTGTGATGATGTATCGGGGAGATAATCCGTCGGCTCCTTGATAGTATGGTTGATGAAATGGACACCACGGTCAGCGACTAGCTCCAGTGGGGCAGCCGAATCGCGTGATAATTTGTTGATAGAGGACCCTAGGCGTGCTTGCTGCGGTGTTATGCGGAAGTGCACAAGCTTCCGCCCATTTGGTGGCGTGGTCGGTGAGAACGAGAATGTAACGACGCGGGTGTGCCTCGCGGGAGGATCTATAGGTCCCACAAAGTCCATTCCCCATTTTGAAGGGAAGTGGCGTGGCGGCCGGCGTCAAGGGAAGAGCGCCACGGGCGTGGGGCGCCCCCCACCGGTGGCAAAGCGTCACACGTCGGCGGGCGTGGGCGTGAGCATCTTTGAAGAGCGTGGGCCAATAATACCCGGCTAGAAGGATTTTTGCGTCGTCGTGGTGTCACCATGAAAATGACCACCACCTAGCCCTTGATGAGCTTCTCGAACAACAATATCGGAACTTCATGAGGTAGAACACAGCGTCGAAGGATGGTGTCCTTACCCTTTTTGTAGAGATGTCCTGCAACCATGGTGTAGTCACGGACCTCTCGGAGAAATTGATGGCGACGGGATTGTCGCTTGGCAGGAGAGAGCGTCTCGTCTTCTGGTGGAAGAGCACCTGTGAGGAGGTACTGCTGAAAATCATGGAACCAATGTGGTGTTGCCGTGACTAAAAAAGCCGCGAGCATCGGGAAAGGCGTCACGAGACTCGGTTGAGGGATCATCTGTGTGGATGCGTGAAAGATAATCCGGGACGACATGAGATTTGCCGGCCTTATGAACGATTTCAAAAGGAGCAAATTCTTGGAGAAGAAGGACCCAACGAGCAATGCGGCCCGTGGGCGTGGACTTGTTGATCAAATAGAGGAGTGCTTGGTGGTCCACAAAGAACTTGATTTGACTGCCCAAGAGGTAATGACGGAAGCGTTGGACACGAAAATGAGACCCAAAGCTTCACGCCCGCGGAGAATAGTTGCGCCGCCAGAATTGAGTTTTTACCGGGCGTAGCGATTTGGTTTGTCGGTGTGCGCATCATATTTTGAGAAAGAACAGCTCCAATAGCAAACGCCGGTGACATCTACATGAACGTGAAAGGGCTTGTCCCATTGAGGAGGAACAAGAACCGTGCCGAAAGTAAGCAAAAGCTTTGTTGGAAGCAAAGATCCTACTGGGAATTCAAGCCCGGTGGATTAAATCACCCGTGAGTTTATGAATGGGATCCGCAATGGTCGCTAGTCCGGTATGAAGGTGGAGTAATAATTGACCTTACCCGGAAAAGAGCGTGTCTCCTTGATATTGGCTGGTGCTTGAGCCTTGAGCACCTAACCGATTTTGGCGGGATCGTGGTGATACCCGCTGGCGACAACATGGCCCTAATGAGAACACCGGAGGTGACGCAAAAGGTGCATTTTCGAGATTGAGACTAATGGGACTCATCACATTTACGGAAGACGAAGTTCCAATTTATCCAAAATGGTCAGCCATGGAACTCAGAGGCGAGAAGTCATCTTGAAAAATTTGCAAGAAGGGATTTTCCTTCATGAAATCATGAAAACCGAGAGCATGATGCGTTGAAACGTTGAGGGAGAGTTTGATAATCCAAAAGGAACCACCTTGTAGGCAAAAGCGTGCCCCACGGGGTGGTGAAAGTAGTCTTGAGTTGATCGATTCTTTGATTGAGATCTGATTGTAGCGGAAAAAACCATCCATGAAGGAGTACATCTCATGTCCAGCCACCTCTTCGGAACACGGGTGCGTGAAGGGAAGTGGAAAATGATCACGCCCGTGGCCCGATTGAGTTTCCGATAGTCCACACGCACGCCGGATCTTACCATTGTGTTTGAGGGCAATGACGATGGGGCTCACCCATTCGAGAATGTTTGACCTCATAGATCAAACCCGCAGCAAGGAGTTTGTCAATTTCGCCTTGACGCGATCCACGGTAATTAGGGTTGAGCCTGCATCGTCGTTGCTAAACAAACCGGTGCATCGATTTGGTAGGAATGGTGAGTTCCCCAAGCTTTTGTTGATTCCCCAAGATCTCTGTAACTCCGTGAAAATGTGTTTGAATTTTCGTGAGCGGCTTGACGGCCCCGGATTACGATAAGGAGCTGAGGAAGATTTGCGGCAATGCGGACAAGTTGATTGTTGCCCACGTCCACAATCTCGATTTGGAGTCCGAATATGGGGTATTGCCGATTATCCCGGACAATGTGTGTAGGAGGTTGGAGCATAACCGGATCGTGGCACTTTGCGTGGTGAAAAGAGGGTTGCTCGGTTTCATCCGGCAGAGGTTGCTTCATGACGGCGTGTACATCAACGAGGAGTTGCGGGAGGTTCAAAGATCTCGAAAAGTGATCAACACGTTGGATTCGATTGCAAGGAGCGGTAAGGGTCAAGCAAAGCGACCCGCGACACTGGTCCCGATCAAGAGTCATTTCTCCCCAAGGATCAGCATATTCGGGGTAGGATGACAGAGGCAGACTCGCAGGTGGAGCCTGAACTTGATAAATATTCTGAGCTTCTTCAGAATCTGTGTCTGAGAGAGAGGGTTCCGCATTGTCAACAGAAATGATCCTGCCTGTTTGCAAGTCCATGGTGGCATTGAGATGACCATCAGTGATGACTAACTGGTCCGTGGCCCAGTAATGGATACTCTTTGCCTGGCGGAGAAAAGGTCTGCCGACCAACATTTCATAGTCACCTGGATCTTCGCCAGCTTTCCAAACTCCAAATTCCATGGGGAAGCGGAGATCACCGATGTTGATGTGAAGAAGAGGTGTGACGCCTTGAGGTCGCGTGATATGGCCATTAGCCAACTTGATGTCATATGGGGCACGAAAGAGTTGTGTGATGCCCATTTGTTTGCGGAGTTTATCCGTGATGAGATTGACTGCGCTACCTCCATCTATTTGAACATGGTTGACTTGGCGATTACCCACCGTGGCATGGACCGTGGGTGTAGAGGTATACACACCCCAACTAAAAGCAGTTGGGGGAGTGGTAACCGGTCCTTGAGAGCGGAGACGAGTTTCAAAATGGTTGCCAAGCTTAAAGGAATTTTGATCTTGGCTAGCTCCTCTTGGAGTTCTAGAGGCACATGAGAAAAAGGATCTGCTTTGGTTCCACCGGTCTTTGGAGTGCGTGGTAGTGAAGCAGCAACTTCTTTGAGTAAGTCAACCTCGGCAGCAATATTGGGATACGTCTGAGAGCGTGGAGGTTGAGATGTGGAAGGTGTATCTTGTCTTTGTTGAGCTCTGGTGGTGGCATGAACATTTGCCAATGTGCGGCCTTCCGCAGCTTGCATGAGGTTCAAAATGCTTTGGCGAACTTTTGGCATGACATGTGGCATGAGCTTCTCCAAGTCAGGTGCAAAGTGAACTTTTTTTTCGTCCTCATGAGGAATGGTGTCAACTGCAAAGGCAGATTGCGTGCCATTCGGAATAATGGTCAAGGGACGTGATGCCTTGGTCTGGCGTGAAACTAAACCAACCCAATTTGACGGCTGGACTGGAGGATTAAGTGCCTGAAAAATTTCCTCTTGTGCTTGTTGATCCAGCTGAGGTTGATTTGCTGGAGCTGGTTGATAGCGTGATTGCTGAGGCGCTCTTGGTGGCTTCTTAAGAACTGGTCTCGGGCCTTGTTTGCCATTAGCAATCCAGAGTTGGTAAGCCGTGAGGCGGACCGATGTGGTCTGATTTGTGCCAGGAAGCTGTACCTGAACTTGTGGAAGTTGAGGACACGCCGTGGTGGTATGCATTAGAGAAAATATGGGGTCTTAGAATATCCCTCTAATAAATACTTGAAATTCCACATCAGATTTTGCAATCCACCAATAAGGAGCTTGCTCTTTGTTCAAATGGCATGTCTACGTGGCTAAGGAAATGCCCAATATATTTAGAAAATAGTGCAAAAGATCTCATGAAGATACGCTAGATATTTGAGAATTGTGGTTAGGTAAGATAGGGGAAATAATTACAAGGCATTTCTATCATCGAGCATCCAGTAGTTATTATTACATTTAAAAAAATACACAACTCCATTTCGTATCAGCAAAATACGTCTCGAATTTCTCGCAACCCATTTTCGATTCCCTCTCCTTCCTATCTCCCTATCGAAAGTCCTTTCCGGTTCTCTCTGTTCCCGTTTCCCTCCATTCCGGCTTCCCTATCTCCATTGTAACAGGCTGCTTTGTGTTTGTGTCTGATCGTGGAAGCTTGCACTGATAATTTTGCATTGAGAGGTTTCTTGCCATGAATCTTTACTGACATTTTTTTATTGTCTTGTAGACGATGTCAAGAGTAGGATATGAACTGAGAGCAATCAGTTTGCATGCTTTGGAGATCTGTAAGCATGTTCTGTTTTATGAAGCATGTTAAGCAGATAGGTAGATGATAATTCTGGTTTGCATTTTGTCTAACTAACTGTATGTATCTTATTTGATGAAGTAATGATTGGTTTGTGCAGATCTTGGAGCAAAGCGGACAAGCATAGCCGATGTATGCAAAAATTGATTTGGCGTGCTTTAGCTGTATCTGATAGCTCCAGCACTTTTGCAGGTTATTACTTATTTGCCAAAAGCCTCTATGTAACTAATGTGGTTGATACAAAATGTTATGGGAAAGCTGGGACCATTTACAAACAAGAACGTAAGCCATGCTTTATTGTGGCTCCATTATCCTTACACAGTGGCTTTGCCTTAAGGCCCCAAGACAAATTGTTGTCTGTTTGTGATATTTCTTGCATTTAACATTCTGCATAGCAGTGCATGAAGAGCAGTGCATGAAGTGCTAGGACTCTAACAAACTACAAAATCTACTCATTCTTCTTTCTGCTCCAACGGATTCTAAAACTGCATGCCAAATAGTTGGTTTTACAAGGTTCAAATCCTTGGATAATGGATATCTGAATATGACTGCGTTAAATAGTTCATGATAGCCCTTTTTAATTCTTTTGGTGATCCTTTAGCCCCTTAAGAAGAAAGTTCAGTTTGCCTTGAAGGTTTGTTTTCAGTTTGCCTTGAAGGATTGCTGGTCTTTGTGGGATGATTTGGCATGTATCCAGCACATGCATACTGCCCAAAGTTAGATGCAGCGTGCAGATGTTAACCATATGATAGTTGTTAGTATGTAGCTTAGGTTCTCTACTCCATCTAGTTTTGCCCACCATTTTGGATATGTATCAGAATAGCATGTTTGGATGTGTATCAGAATAGCAATTGGGATGTGTATCAGAATAACTTGTTTGGATGTGTATTAGAATAACAATTTTGGATGTGTATCAGAATAGCATGTATCAGAATAGCTTGTACTGATGAAGCCAGTCAATAGCTCGATTCCAGTCTGACCTGGGAATGGATACAGCCTGCAGAAAAATACAACTTATATTGTAAGGTATAATAAGGCGTGAATTTAACATTATACACACCAAATCTAAAGCCAGATTTTTCTTACCGTAACACCAGTAATCGCTTTTATCCTTTGAGTCTCCAAAGCGCTTCTCCGGCAGTACAAGCCAAATCATTCTTGTTTGCCTCTAATAATCAGTTGAACAGAGCAGAGTTTTGGATTTCGTATAGAAAGTTTGGGATGAAAGTACTTCTAACATTTTTCCGAGAAGAACAAGTTCCTTATTGTTCTGGTGAATTTAATTCACGCGTTGAAGCTGCTGCACTGGGCACGAAGTAAGAAATATAGAGCTTACTCATCAAATTAGATATGTTTTATGTTAGAAACAAGTGTATACTCTAGATATAGGACAGAGAATCAACAAAGGATGTTTAAATTGTTGCATGTTCCAAGGATACAGGTGCATGCTGCAGAATGATTAGTTGTTACCTTTGGTGCTAAGTATGATGACGAAATTTGTGATGTGGAGCCGATTCAACCCTCCTTATTTGTTCTCCATAACCACAACCACAGCTCTGTTTCTGCTTCTCATTATGCTGTATCATGGGGGTTACATCTCCAACCCCATTCAATTTGAAGGGAATCAAGCAATCCCACATCTTATTGATCCCTCTGACTGTCTATCTTCAGCAGATCTGCCAGGAAAATTTCATGGGAAGTCTACTGAGTGCCCTGAATGTCTGAACCCTCTGAAAGTGTACATGTATGATTTGCCCGGGAAATTCAACTTAGACTTGCTTGTAAGGAATAACCCAGGGCAGCCACTACAGAAGAAAAGCACGCCAAAAAAGCCGATTAACTCAGGTTTAAGGAAGCAACACAACGTTGCATACTGGACAACGAGATCCATTACTCCTGGTGGAAAATTATAGCACCCAAGCAACAAAAGCTCTTGCCTTGTCTGCAATAAATTTCAGCATCTAATTACCATTGAAGACATAAACAATCATTGTCAATTATGAAATATTGCCATCTAAAAGTAACACATACATCAGGAAGAACATCCATATAAAGACCAGATGAAAGTGTGCAGCTAAATTATGGCCAGTTATGCGCAAAAGAGAGTTAAAGACTGATAGAACTCATCAACATAATCTTCTTGTTGAGCAGATAAAGTAACGGGATCCTAGAGCTACACATTCCAAAGAAGCTCTGTCATGAATCATGATCCATCCAAATTGATAAGTTATCAAGCAACTAGAAATGTCTAACACCTAATCTAGCTAAGAAGCTATCACATACCTTAAGCACATGAAAATATTCAGATAGATACTATCCCCACAAATCGCATATTTGCATGACTATCTTTGCATTTCACGTGCAAATGCAGCCAGCAACATCTTTCCTGCATCAAACAGGTGGCTAAAGCTTGTTGCAGAATCTCATAAACAAAAATAGAACTACTTTCAAATCACCTAAAGGCGCAAAATAATGTTAAAGGCTGAACACAAATTCTTACCTGTATGATCCGATGAGCAAGAGCACATTAAGCCATTGCCTCGCTTCATCCAGAGAACAATCAGGACAAACACAGGCACGCCATCAAAATTCCCAGAATGAAAAGCAGGTTTCTAAGGCCTAAATCCGCATTCAAAAGGGGAAATTTTTTGACATAAAGAAGTGCCGAAACTGAGATCCAAAAGCTTATCTTGAAAAATAGGAAACAACATTTTATACCTTTTCGAACAGTTTTTTGTCTATCAGAAGGAAGCTCTGCATCATTTAAGATGAATTGCCATTGTTTCTGCAGATAACTCAGCAGCCTTGTGAATCCTTTTGCTCATAAATCCTGGTTAGAATTGTATATAAGTCCAGGGAGTTGAACCCTGATAGACAAAAGTGCCTATGTCCAATAGCATGTGGCAAGCACAGTATAATGCCACATTGCATATCACAAAGCAAAGATTCTGATCAATGGAATTAAAACGTACTTATCAAGTTGATCACAAGATCCAGCAGTTTAACACTATGAATCTCACAGTCAATTGATGATGAATCAAAGCCCTAATAAATTGTAAACTAGAATGGAACAAGGAAAATCACATGTAGAGCCTATTCCCCTGTTTTAATTTCGAAACTCTAAGGAGGACAATGAGGTTAGGACGCTTCTCTTCATCCGAGATCCTAAACAGTAGAAACATTTTATAGATAAATATGAAAGACAAGGAAAGCCAAATCGATTTTGCTAAGCTGCCAAGGTACAACGGTGACCTACAAAGAATAGGAAGAAGCCGGACTTGGCTATGGCGGACAGGGCCGGCGAAAAAAAAAAAAGAAAAACAAGAATAATCCTACAAGTGGAATTTTTTTTGTTGTGGGAAAAAACGAAGTTTGTTTTTTTTTTCCGAACATTGCCGTATCCACAAATCCTTATTAACTCATTTTCCCAAAATTTGCTTTATATAGGATTAACTTTTACCACAGCCCGAGGCACTGCTGAAATGTCATATATGAAAGCTTTTAAATATGCCATAGACTTCACACACTCTTGAGATCTTATCCCCTAAAAGTCTTTAAATATTGCACGCTTTCAAGAGTCCACGTGGCAGCAGGGGAGCAAAAGAAGGAATAAAAGATTTGAAAGGGGGTGGGAAAGATATCACAGATTTGCCTTCTTAATGCCAAGAATTGACCCCTAGCCTCATATTATATTTTTCCAAAAAATACAATAAAAATAATTTATAATTGCTTAGGGGGACACCAAGAGACCCCATTTTTTCTCTAATGACCCCATTCTTGACAGTGATAACACTGAGCTTTAGAAGGATCAAAAGGAGGACGTGGGTTGGATCCCCGTTGTTGCTCCTGTTGCTGATAGAGTTGAGTGGGTTGCACCTGAAGTGGTGGCTGCTGATAGTGCGATTGTTGCTGAGGTGTGGTTTGCACTTGATAAACCATTTTGTTGCGGAACGGTGTGGGATGAGTGCGAGTGCACTCTTCCGTGGCATGATTGCACATGTTGCATCGCTTGCAATGAGGCGGGCCATTGGTGGAGTTGCACTCATTTGCCAAATGGCCTTGGTATTTGCAAATATGGCACCAGATTTGACTGCGCTGTGGATTAGCGTGTTGAGGCTGAACAGCCGTTTGTGGAACCATGACAGGTGGAATGAACGGGAGCTCTTGAAGAGCCACGCCTCGGGAGGAAACATTGGTCGAAAGTGATTGACAAGGTCGATAGCAGCCTGCTCCAAAGTCTTGGGGCCAGTATTCATCATGAGTCGAAATATTTGGAGGAAGTCCTTGGAGAAACGAGACCAAAACTGGCTCTGTGTGGGGTACTCCTTGAGCTTACTTAGCGAGAATGTGAAGTCGATCCATAAAATCCAGGAGGCGGACTCGTGGGCTCTTGTTGAAGTTCATTGAGTTGCTTGAGATGAAGTTGATCATCATCCGTGGTCCCATAATGAGACGTAAAAGCAGTTCTCATTTCGGACCGATCTTGTTTCAATGGCTTTTGTTGGACATGAGCCATTGATGAGGAGAGCCACGCAGGTGGTGGAAAAGATGTGGAATTTCAGTTGAGGTTGCGATGACCATTTAGGACAGCTAGAGCCTCAAATTCTTCCATGTGGGCCCGAGCACTTTGGTCTAACGGTTTGCCTTCGTGTTGCCAAAGGTGGGATAAGTCGGTTTAGTCCGAAAGGTAGATGTGAAAGTCTTTGGGCCGGGACGAGAACAGTATAGTGAGGATATTGAGGTTGAGTTGGATGTGGCATGGTGCCCAAGGACCCCGATGAAGGGGTGATGCGGTTGAGAAACGGAAGTAGCCTGGAGCATTGGTTTTGAGATCTGTAAGGTTGTAAAATGGGAAGGGCGGTGGGAAACGTGAGGGAAAGGATATTCCCCGGTAGGTGCAAAGGAGGCGTGTGGATATCCGGCCCACCCGGGGGAGATGATGGTTGTGAAGGAAGAGGCGTATGGCCCAAGAATGATGGATGTAGGCATGTTCGGGGGTATGAAAGTACGGTTGAGAAGGTTGAGCCCGATAAGGCCCCGATAGTGATGAGGGGACTGAGGTTGTGAGCAATGTTTGCACGCTTTGGGGCGGGAACCGGGACGAGACAGACACACGAGGGGTTGGTGGCGCTGGACCGAGCCCTAGACCAAGATGGCCTCCCTCTATGTCATAAGCAGATCCATACATGTCATGAAACGGTTTCCCGACCGGATGGCGCCCAAGCGAGAGGCCGTGCGAGAAAGGAGTTCTTGGCGTGAAATTACCGGACGGACATACGGCGAAGAAAGAAAGTAGGATGGAATCGGACCCCGTGGCGGCGGCATGTGTTTGGGGGTGCGGGTTCGGGGAACTCTGGAAGACAGCCCTGTGAGGACCCGTGGATCTAACGGGGAGAGTCCAGGGGGACTATGTCCGCGGGATTTGCAAGAAGAGAAGAAGAAGAAGAAAAACAGTAACAAATGAGAGGAAAATGATAAGCTTCCTTGATATCAATGATGAACATACATGAGCTCTCTAATAGAGAGAAAAAGCGAAAGGAGACAAGACTCAAAACTCATCTAAAAACTCATGTGCTAGCTCTATTCATATATATAGTACAATGGCCTTTGGCCCAATATAGACACTCTGACTGATCTCGGTGCCGACTCCTGGAAGGAGGCCTGATTCTGAGGAATGTTGGCGGTGCCTCTTGAAGTGCCTAGAATCACGCGGACGCCGACGGTGGCGGTGGACGTCCGTCACTTGTCCGGAGCGCGCCTCTTGTTGACTTCCGGGACGCTTGAGCTTTGACTGCGTGGTCTATGCTTGGTCTTCTCTGAGCCTTTGATGGCTGACCCGCGGGTCGACCGAGGATCCTTGAGCTTGACCTGGTCTGTCGTGCATGAATAGTCCTGTACCAGGAGGCACAGGACTAACACTCAACCTCAATTCAGGCACCATGCCACATCCAACTCAACCTCAATATCCTCACTATACTGTTCCTGTCCAGCCCAGCACTTTCACATCTACCTTTCAGACTCTGAAACTGACTTATCCCACCTTTGGCAACACGAAAGGCAAACCGTTAGACCAAAGTGCTCAGGCCCACATGGAAGAATTTGAGGCTCTAGCTGTCCTAAATGGTCATGCGCAACCTCAACTGAAATTCCACATCTTTTCCACCACCCTGCGTGGCTCTCCTCATCAATGGCTCATGTCCAACAAAAGCCATTGGAAACAAGATCGGGTCCGAAATGAGAAGCGCTTTTACGTCTCATTATGGGACCCACGGATGATGATCAACTTCATCTCAAGCAACTCAATGAACTTCAACAAGAGCCCCCTGAGTGCGCCGGGATTTTTGCGGATCGACTTCACATTACGCTAAGTAAGCTCAAGGAGTACCCCACCGTGAGGCGATTTTGGTGCGGTTTCTCCAAGGACTTCCTCCGGCTATTCGACTCATGACTGAATACCTGCGTCCCAAGACTTTGGAGCAGGCTATCGACCTTGTCAATCACTCAGTCAATGTTTCCTCCCGAGGCGTGGCTCTTCAAGAGCTCCCGTTCATTCCACTGTCATGGTTCCACAAAAACTGTTCGGCCTCAACACGCTAATCCACAGCCAGCAAATCAAACTGGTGCCATATTTGCAAATACCAAGGCCATTTGGCAAATGAGTGCAACTCCACCAATGGCCGCCTCATTGCAAGCGATGCAACATGTGCAATCATGCCGCGGAAGAGTGCACTCGCACTCATCCCACACCGTTTCAAGAACAAAATGGTTTATCAAGTGCAAACCACACCTCAAAGAACAATCGTGACTCTCAGCAGCCCACCACTTCGGGTGCAACCCACTCAACTCTATCAGCAACAGGAGCAACAACGGGATCCAACCCACGCCCCTCCTTTTGATCCTTCTAAAGCTCGGTGTTATCACCGTCAAGAATGGGGTCATACCACCACGGCGTGTCCTCAACTTCCACAAGTTCGTGCGACTTCACGGCACAAATCCGGACCACATCGGTCCGCCTCACGGCTTACCAACTCGGATTGCTAATGGCAAACAAGGCCCGAGACCGATTCTAAGAAGCCACCAAGAGCCTCAAAGAATCACGCTATCAACCAGCTCCAACAAATCAACCTCAATTTGGATCAACAAGCACAAGAGGAAATTTTTCGTGCACTTAATCCTCCAGTCCGGTAGTCAAATTGGGTTGGTTTAGTTTCACGCTAGACCAAGGCATCACGCCCCTTGACCATTATTCAATGGCACGCAACCGCCTTTGCGGTTGACACCATTCCTCATGAGGGAAAAAAAAGGTTCACTTTGCACCCGACTTGGAGAAGCTCATGCCACATGTCATGCCAAAAGTTCGCCAAAGCATTTTGAACCTCATGCAAGCCGCGGAAGGCGCACATTGGCAAATGTTCATGCCACCACCGAGCTCAACAAAGACAAGATACACCTTCCACATCTCAACCTCCACGCTCTCGGGGCGTATCCCAATATTGCTGCCGAGGTTGACTTACTCAAAAGAAGTTTCCGCTTCACTACCACGCACTCAAAGCACAAGTGAGAACCGCCAGATCCTTTTTTCTCATGTGCCTCTAGAACTCCAAGAGGAGCTAGCCAAGATCAAAATTCCTTTAAGCTTGGCAACCATTTTGAAACTCGTCCCGCTCTCAAGGACCGGTTACCACTCCCAACCTGTTTTAGTTGGGGCCGCGGGCTACCTCTACACCCACGGTCCATGCCACGGTGGGTAATCAGCAAGTCAACCATGTTCAAATAGATGGAGGTAGCGAGTCAATCTCATCACGGATAAACTCCGCAAAACAAATGGGCATCACACAACTCTTTTCGTTGCCCCATATGACATCAAGTTGGCTAATGGCCATATCACGCGACCTCAAGGCGTCACACCTCTTCTTCACATCAACATGCCGGTGATCTCCGCTTCCCCATGGAATTTGGAGTTTGGAAAGTCGGGCGAAGATCCGGTGACTATGAAATGTTGGTCGGGACCTTTTCTCCGCCGGGCAAAGAGTATCCATTATCGGGCCACGGACGGTTAGTCATCACCGATGGTCATCTCAATGCCACCATGGACTTGCAAACAGGCGGGGATCATTTACGGTGACAATGCGGAACTCTCTCGCATACCGACAGTTACGAAGAAGCTCGAGAATATTTATCAAGTTCGAGGCTCCACTGCGAGTACGCCTCTGTCATCCTACCGAATATGCGATCCTTGAGGAGAAATGACTCTTGATCGGGACCCGGCCGTGGCTGCTTTGCTTGACCCTTACCGGCTCCTTGCAATCGAATCCAACGTGTTGATCACTTTTCGGATTTCAACCTCCCGCAACTCCTCGTTGATGTACACGCCGTCATGAAGCAACCTCTCGCTGGATGAAACCGAAAGCAACCCTCTTTTTCACCACGCAGTGCCACGCGATCCGGTTATGCTCCAACCTCCCGCACATTGTCCGGGATACTGAAGTAATACCCCATATTCGCACTCGTAAATCGAGATTGTGGGACGGGCAACAATCAACTCGTCCGCATTGCCGCAAATCTTCCGGCTCCTTATCGTAAAAGGCCGCCAAGTACATTCACAAAATTCAAACACATTTTCGCCGAGTTACGTAGAGATCTTCTGGGAATCAACAAAAGCTTGGGGAACTCACCATTCCTACCAAATCGATGCGACCGGTTTAGCTTTAGCAACGATGCGATGGGCTCAACCCTAATTACCGCGGATCGCGTCAAAGGCGGAAATTGACAAACTCCTTTGCCGGGTTTGATCTATGAGGTCAAACATTTCGAATGGGTGAGCCCCATCGTCATTGCCCTCAAACACAATGGTAAGATCGGCGTGCGGTGGACTATCGGAAACTCAATCGGGCCACGGGCGTGATCATTTTCCACTTCCCTTCACGCACTGTGTTTGGAAGAGGTGGCCGGACATGAGATGTACTCCTTCATGGATGGTTTTTACGGCTACAATCGGATCTCAATCAAAGAATCTGATCAACTCAAGACTACTTTCACCACCCCGGGGCACGTTTTGCCTACAAGGTGGTTCCTTTTGGATTATCAAACTCTCCCTCAACGTTTTCAGCGATCATGCTCTCGTTTTTTCATGATTTCATGAAGGAAAATCCCTTCTTGCAAATTTTTCAAGATGACTTCTCTGCCTACAGTTCCATGGCTGACCATTTGGATAAATTGGAACTCGTCTTCCAGAAATGTGATGAGTCCGGCATTAGTCTCAATCCTGAGAAATGCACCTTTTGCGTCACCTCTGGTGTTCTGTTAGGCCATGTTGTCAGCAAAGCAGGTATCACCACAGATCCTGCCAAAATCGGTTGTGTGCTCAAGGCTCAAGCACTTGACCAATATCAAGGAGACACGCTCTTTCCTGGGTAAGGTCAATTATTACTCCACCTTCATACCTGGACTAGCAGCCATTGCGGATCCCATTCATAAACTCACGGGTGACGAATCCACCTGGGCTTGGAATTCCCAGGCGGATGCTGCTTTCCAACAGCTGAAGCTTTTGCTTACTCAGGCACCGGTTCTTGTTCCTCCTCAATGGGACAAGCCCTTTCACGTTCATGTAGATGTCTCGGCATTTGCTATTGGAGCTGTTCTTTCTCAAGAATATGATGCGCACACTGACAAACCAAATCGCTATGCCAGCCAAAAACTCAATTCTGCTGAGCGCAACTATTCTGCCACGGAGCGTGAAGCTTTGGGTCTCATTTTCTGTGTCCAACGCTTCCGTCATTACCTCTTGGGCAGTCAAATCAAGTTCTTTGTGGACCACCAAGCACTCCTCTATTTGATCAACAAGTCCACGCCCACGGGCCGCATTGCTCGTTGGGTCCTTCTTCTCCAAGAATTTGCTCCTTTTGAAATCGTTCATAAGGTAAGGCAAATCTCATGTAAATCTCGGATTATCTTTCACGCATCCACACGGATGATCCCTCAATTTGGAGTCTCGAGGACGCCTTTCACGATGCTCGGCTCTTTTTAGTCACGGCAACACCACATTGGTTCCATGATTTTCAGCGAGTACCTCCTCACGCGTGCTCTTCCACCGTAAGGCGAGGCGCTCTCTCCGCCAAGCGACAATCCCGTCGCCATCAATTTCTCAGAGAGGTCAGGTGACTACACCATGGTTGCGGGACATCTCTACAAAAGGGTAAGGACACCATCCTTCGACTGTGTTCTACCTCATGAAGTTCCGGATATTGTTCGAGAAGCTCATCAAGGGCTAGGTGGTGGTCATTTTCATGGTGACACCACCAACGCGCAAAAATCCTTCTAGCTGGGTATTATTGGCCCACGCTCTTCAAAGATGCTCACGCCACGCCGTGTGACGCTTTTGCCGCCGGTGGGACTTCCCACGCCCGCGACTCTTCCCTTGACGCCGGTCGCCACGCCACTTCCCTTCAGCAAATGGGGAATGGACTTTGTGGGACCTATAGATCCTCCTGCGCGGCACACCCGTGCCCGTTACATTCTGGTTCTCACTGACTACGCCACCAAATGGGCGGAAGCTTGTGCACTTCCAGACAACACTGCAGCAAGCACAGCTAGGGTCCTCTATCAACAAATTATCACGCGATTCGGGGCCCCTTACCTGAGCTGGTCGTTGACCGTGGTGTCCATTTCATCAACCATACTATCAAGGAGCTGACGGATTATCTCCTGATACATCATCACAAGAGCACACCTTACTATCCTCAAGGTAATGGTTTGGCAGAAAGCACCAACAAAACTCTGGTCACCATTCTCAAGAAAATTTGTGACGCTTCCCTTACGCAGTTGGCGGCACAAAACTTCCCTATTGTTCTTTGGGCCTACAATACTTGTTTCAAGATTGCTACCGGGTCACACTCCTTTTAAATTGGTTTATGGTCGGGGAAGCTCTCATGCCGTTTTGAATACATCCTTCCAACACTGCGTTTTCAACCGGCTCTTTGCTCATAATCCACTGGCCGCGACTCAAAGAAAGGGTCTATCAATTAGAACAGTTGGATGAACTTCGAAGGGATGCTTATATTCGTGTTCTTCATGGACAACAGTTGCAAAAATCTTTACATGACAAACGTCTGAAGACAAAAACATTCAAAGAAGGCGATTTGGTTCTTCTTTATGATTCCAGGTACAAAAATTTTCCGGGTAAACTCAAGTTTCGTTGGCTTGGCCCTTATCAAATTGTTCAAGTGGTTAGACCAAGCGTTTTCCAACTGGCAGAGTTAGATGGCACTCCATTACCTACATTGGTTAATGGTTTTCGTCTCAAAACATTTCATCACACGTAGTTTTAAAATCAACAAACAGATACAGTTCAAGAAGCAAACACCACAGAAAGTGACTAGAAAGGCGGCATATTCTATTATAGTGGAGATTTTTTTACAAAATGTGGGCGCAGCCCAGCTATTTCCGCTATGGGCACTGCCCTATATACAAAAACGGGCTCAGAGCCCTATCTACTAAGTCCTAAGAGGAAAAACCCTCTACTCCGGGTTCGGAGCAGAGGTGATGCGGAGGAGATGGTAGAGGTTCTGCTCAGGATCCCAGCGAAGGTGCAGAACCACCTCCATCCCGTTGGTCTTCGGGTCGGGATGTTCAGCCATCCCGGCACACCAGCCGTCCATTCGAATGCCACGGTTGTGGCAGCGCCAGAGGTCCAGACAATTCATCTTGCAGGTAATCCACTCCTGACAGTTCGTGGGCATAGTGCAGTCCTCGTTCAAACCAGCAGCAGCCATACTGAGCGCCATCGGATGCCTTCGTTACTCCCGGTTCGTCTTATATAGCCAACTGAGGAACTCCTTGTCGACGTGGACCAATCACACAAATCGCCAACGTGTTTGCAATGCAAGGCTGTTTCTAAAATGAGAATCTTTTCTCCCGCCGCATATCTAGCCATGGTACCTTCTGACACATTCCTTTTAATGATATCCCACTTCGAGTTGCCAGCATTGAATGCAATTTCTTCTTTTCACGCCCGTCAAACATTAATGTGTGTCCTTTGCCCACCTGTCACATCCGATCCTTCTTTCACGTCTCATCCTCACCGTTCATTGCTTCTCCCTTACGTTTTTTGGGACTTAGCCAAATTTTTGCCTCTCAATACACTGCTTGGCATATTTCGACACCTGGCACCATCAACGGCTCCAGCTTCGCCCTCTTCATACCTCTTCGCCTCCAGTTGTGCGCCCTAAAAAAACCTTTTCGTTCTTCTGCGCCTTTGTCCTCCGTGCTTTCGACTTTTCGTCCTCGCCTTTGAATCACTCTTCGCTTTTACGCAAATCGTTACCATGGCTGCCCCAAGATTTTCTACACTTCAAGCCTCTTTTGCTCCCAAGGATCCGGCTCTTTTGCATCTGTATCCTTCTTGGCGCCCACTTTCCGGTGAAGCCCTTGTTGGCCCAAATAAAGAAGTTTGAAGCGACACAAGCTTTACGAATTCTCTCAAATGGAACTTAGGCTCCAAATCGACCGGACGCAGCTTTCGCCAATATCGTTAACTGACATTAAAGGCTACACCCGCGGGTCGATGGCACCACCATTTCATTTGACTCAACATTTGATTTCTCGAGGTATTTCATATTCCCTTGCACACCCCTTGTTTATCATGGTCGCCATACGGGATCTCGATGTCACCGAAGTTTGGTGCACCTCCTTATCATGCCAATGTCCATCGTCGACCAATATCGACAAGCCTCACTAAACCTTTGTTAAATTTACGTGTCCCAAGTTCCTTGGGTATTCTATCAAGAACACCCATATCAATAAGCCTTTCTATAACCTGGTCCTCACCGCTACACACTCCAACCACCACATAGATTGGCCCCAAATGATGTTCTATCGTCTTCTCCAAGAAATGGACCGCCCGAGGTGCCACTTCCATTTTCGAAGTTTTCGTGGGAGGCCACTTTCAAGCCCTCATCCGTCATTACTTCCCTCCCACACCACAAAATTCTCATAATTCCATAAAGCTCCCTTCCAATAACTAACAGAGCTGGCACTTCACGCCCTTCTTCCCGGGTCATGTCCAAAGTCGCACACCCATGTCACTTTGTCTCCTCCTCCGCTACACCATCCGGTTCACACCATCTTTCCCAAACATCACAAACAGTGCAACGGCCCGGCTCCACCACCACAACACCCTCGTCGGTTGTTGTATCAATGTCGCCAGGATGCTCCAAGCCGCCGCTCTCAAGTTACAAAGAATCCCAAGGCGCTCTTATGAGCGGGTTCAACGGGCACTAGAGGCCTCGATGCGGTACGGGACCTTCAAGCCGCCATTTGCCCAAGTTGCAACTTTGGAGGCCAAACTTCAAGACAAGCACGGAGCTCTCTTACGGGGCTCATACGGATCTCAAAATGCACAAGATCAAGTCAGCCAACTTATGTGAGATCAGCTCGGCTCAATCAGAAATTCAGGAATTTATTGGAGCACAACAAGTCCAAAGCCGCTCTCCCGAAAGTACCAAGGGCCTTGAGATATTGCTAAGCTCAACGCTTTGTACTCAGAACTTTGTGAAAATTTCAGTACTCAAGTTCAAAACCTTACGTAAGCGGGACGCTCAAGTTGCCTCCTTTGGCTCGGCTTTCTACACAGACCTCTCGGCTCACCTCTCTTCAAGATCAAACTACAGAGGTGCGAGAAGCGAGAAGATCTTGGATGACGCGGAGATTGCGCGTGCTTCGTCTCAATACTCGGGAAATCCTCCTCCCGGTCAACACTTCTCGAAACGGGTCCGTGACTGATCCACGCTTCTTTGTTAGAAAGGGACAACCGGATCCGTGATCTTGAACAACAGCTACAAGCAAGCTATTCGATCTGGCGATGAGGCTCAAGCAAAACTTGCGCCCATACCGCCATTCTTAACGAGAATGCCGGTTGACTTCCGTTCCTTCCCGCTATCACGATTATGTGGTTGCTCGCCGCCACCTCTTCCTTCGAAGTGGCATGCGGCGAGATGGACTGTGGATATTCCCCGGCGGTGCGCATTTTCTTGGTTGGCGAACTCTCCATTGAAGACAAAGGGTTGTCTTTGTGCCCTTGTGGTCTTTGATCTCATACAACTTTGTGCCGATCCGGACTTTATCACCTTCAGAGTTTGTTCAGCCCATGGCTTACATATTTCATGATTTCTATCGGGTGATACACGGGAACGCCGAGGAAATGGGCCACGCCGGCTCTTTCGGGGTGACCCCCATTGTGCAATGGGTGCTTCGGGATAACAATCCATATCTTGCGGATCCCGCTTTCGGACCCAAACTCTTCATCGAGAGTACATGCACGGGCTTGCCAATCATTTATCTCGGCGGTAAGCCGAAGGCCCAGAATGAGATAAGGAAGTATCTAGGACATCAGGGATCTTCCCTATGCACAAATTTATATGCAGCACCTTGCCGGTTACAATCAATTACGAGCTCTGTTGGATAGCAAGACGGTCCCCACGGGATGGGATAGCCCTTCTGTCAACTCTCAACTCTCTGCTTCTCTTTGGGATCGCTGGTGTCAAGCTCTTGATCCGGATCTTGTCGGATCAATTGGGGAGACCGCCAAGAACCCACGCCCACGGGCATGGTTCCTTCTCCCTATGCTTCCCTGGGCGTACCTCCACGCCCCAGGTTCCTGACTTCTGATTGGCGCCTCCCTTTTTGGACCAAGGTCATGGATGGTCATGCCAGATGGACTCCACCTCAGATCTCGACGGATCTCCGGTGGGATCCACGTTTTGTTCGCCGCTCACATTGGGAAGAAGGTGCCACTCTGGATACCACCACGAATTGGATCTACATTGCTAATGAGCGTGGTTGGCAACGGCCGGCGGATGCGCTTCATGGTCTTGACACCTTCTTGCAGAATACCACCAGCAGATCCTTTTTCTCATGTGCCTCTAGAACTCCAAGAGGAGCTAGCCAAGATCAAAATTCCTTTAAGCTTGGCAACCATTTTGAAACTCTGTCCTGCTCTCAAGGACCAGTTACCACTCCCAACTGTTTTAGTTGGGGCTGTGGCTACCTCTACACCCACGGTCCATGCCACGGTGGGTAATTAGCAAGTCAACCATGTTCAAATAGATGGAGGTAGCGCAGTCAATCTCATCACGGATAAACTCCGCAAACAAATGGGCATCACACAACTCTTTCATGCCCCATATGACATCAAGTTGGCTAATGGCCATATCACGCGACCTCAAGGCGTCACACCTCTTCTTCACATCAACATCGGTGATCTCCGCTTCCCCATGGAATTTGGAGTTTGGAAAGGCTGGCGAAGATCCGGTGACTATGAAATGTTGGTCGGCAGACCTTTTCTCCGCCAGGCAAAAGAGTATCCATTCTTGGGCCACGGACCGGTTAGTCATCAGCGATGGTCATCTCAATGCCACCATGGACTTGCAAACGAGGCGGGGATCATTTCTCGGTGACAATGCGGACCCCTCTCTCGCACCACCGCATTGAAGAAGCTCGGAATATTTATCAAGTTCGAGGGCTCCACCCGCGAAGTGCGCCTCTGTCATCCTACCCCGAATATCTTTGATCCTTGGGGAGAAATGACTCTTGATCAGGACCAGGCTGTGGGCCGCTTTGCTTGACCCTTACCCCCGCTCCTTGCAATCAATCCAACGCGTGTTGATCACTTTTCGGATCTTTGAACCTCCTGCAACTCCCCTGTTGATGTACACGCTGTCATGAAGCAACCTCTGGCTGGATGAAACCGGAAGCAACCCCTTTTTCACCACGCAGTGCCACGATCCGGTTATGCTCCAACCTCCCCACACATTGTCCAGGAATCGAAGTAATACCCCATATTCGGACTCGTTTAAATCGAGATTGTGGACGTGGGCAACAATCAACCCGTGTCGCATTTTTGCAAATCTTAGGCTCCTTATCGTATCATGGGGCCGTCAAAGCGTTCACAAAATTCAAACACATTTTCACGGAGTTACAGAGATCTTGGGGAATCAACAAAAGCTTGGGGAACTCACCATTCCTACCAAATCGATGCACGCACCCGGTTTAGCAGCGGCACGCATGTGCTCAACCCTAATTACGTGCGGATCGGCCAAGACGAAATTGACAAACTCCTTCTTGCCGCAGTTTGATCTATGAGGTCAAACATTCTCAATGGGTGAGCCCCATCGCCATTGCCCTCAAACACAATGGTAAGATCCGCGTAGGCCTGGTGGACTATCGGGAACTCAATCAAAGCCACGGGCGTGATCATTTTCCACTTCCCTTCACGCACCAGGTTTGGAAGAGGTGGCTGGACATGAGATGTACTCCTTCATGGATGGTTTTTTGGCTACAATCGGATCTCAATCAAAGAATCTGATCAACTCAAGACTACTTTCACCACCCCGGCGGGGCACGTTTTGCCTACAAGGTGGTTCCTTTTGGATTATCAAACTCTCCCTCAACGTTTCAACGCATCATGCTCTCGTTTTTCATGATTTCATGAAGGAAAATCCCTTCTTGCAAATTTTTCAAGATGACTTCTCACGCCTCTGATTCCATGGCTGACCATTTGGATAAATTGGAACTCGTCTTCCGTAAATGTGATGAGTCAGGCATTAGTCTCAATCCCGAGAAATGCACCTTTTGCGTCACCTCTGGTGTTCTGTTAGGCCATGTTGTCAGCAAAGCAGGTATCACCACAGATCTGCCAAAATCGGGTTGTGTGCTCAAGGCTCAAGCACCAGCCAATATCAAGGAGACGCTCTTTCTGGGTAAGGTCAATTATTACTCCACCTTCATACGGACTAGCGACCATTGCGGATCCCATTCATAAACTCACGGGTGATCGAATCCACGGGCTTGGAATTCCTGTAAAGGATCTTTCCAACAACGGTGAAGCTTTTGCTTACTCAGGCACCGGTTCTTGTTCCTCCTCAATGGGACAAGCCCTTTCACGTTCATGTAGATGTCTCGGCGTTTGCTATTGGAACTGTTCTTTCTCAAGAATATGATGCGCACACTGACAAACCAAATCGCTACGCCAGCCGAAAACTCAATTCCGCTTGGCGCAACTATTACGCCCACGGGCGTGAAGCTTTGGGTCTCATTTTACGTGTCCAACGCTTCCGTCATTACCTCTTTGGCAAGGTCAAATCAAGTTCTTTGTGGACCACCAAGCACTCCTCTATTTGATCAACAAGTCCACGCCCACGGCCGCATTGCTCGTTGGGTCCTTCTTCTCCAAGAATTTGCTCCTTTTGAAATCATTCATAAGGCCGGCAAATCTCATGTCGTCCCGGATTATCTTTCACGCATCCACACAGATGATCCCTCAACTGGAGTCTCAGACGCCTTTCCTGATGCTCAGCTCTTTTTAGTCACGGCAACACCACATTGGTTCCATGATTTTCAGCCAGTACCTCGTCACGGTGCTCTTCCACTAGAAGGCGAGACGCCTTCTCTCGACCAAGCGACAATCCTGCCGCCATCAATTTCTCTCAGGAGGTCCGTGACTACACCATGGTTGCGGGACATCTCTACAAAAGGGTAAGGACACCATCCTTCCGACGACTGTGTTCTACCTCATGAAGTTCCAGATATTGTTAGAAGCTCATCAAGGGCTAGGTGGTGGTCATTTTCATGGTGACACCACGGCCGACGCCAAAATCCTTCTAGCTGGGTATTATTGGCCCACGCTCTTCAAAGATGCTCACGCCCCACGCCAAGACGCGTGTGGCGCTTTGCCGGGGTGGGGCGCCCCACCGCCCGTGACGCTCTTCCCTTGACGCCGGCCGCCACGCCCACTTCCCGGCCAAATGGGGAATGGACTTTGTGGGACCTATAGATCCTCCGCGAGGCACACCCGCGCGGATTACATTCTCAGTTCTCACCGACTCACGCCACCAAATGGGCGGAAGCTTGTGCACTTCCGCATAACACCGCAGCAAGCACGCCTAGGGTCCTCTATCAACAAATTATCACGCTGATTCGGCTGCCCCACCTGAGCTGAGTGGTGACCGTGGTGTCCATTTCATCAACCATACTATCAAGGAGCTGGCCGGATTATCTCGGTACATCATCACAAGAGCACACCTTACTATCCTCAAGGTAATGGTTTGGCAGAAAGCACCAACAAAACTCTGGTCACCATTCTCAAGAAAATTTGTGACGCTTCCCGCACAGATTGGCAGACAAAACTTCCTACTGTTCTTTGGGCCTACAATACTTGTTTCAAGATTGCTACGTCCACACTCCTTTTAAATTGGTTTATGGTCGGAAGCTCTCATGCCGTTTGAATACATCCTTCCAACACTCCGTTTTCAACAAGCTCTTGCTCATAATCCACCTGCTTGCACTCAAAGAAAGGGTCTATCAATTAGAGCGCTTGGATGAACTTGAAGGGATGCTTATATTCGTGTTCTTCATGGACAACAGATTGCAAAAATCTTTACATGACAAACGTCTGAAGACAAAAACATTCAAAGAAGGCGATTTGGTTCTTCTTTATGATTCCAGGTACAAAAATTTTCCGGGTAAACTCAAGTTTCGTTGGCTTGGCCCTTATCAAATTGTTCAAGTGGTTAGACCAAGCGTTTTCCAACTGGCAGAGTTAGATGGCACTCCATTACCTACATTGGTTAATGGTTTTCGTCTCAAAACATTTCATCACACGTAGTTTAAAATCAACAAAGCGATCTGATTCAAGAAGCAAACACCACGAGAAAGTGACTAGAAAGGCGTGATATTCTATTATAGTGGATTTTTTTTACAAAATGTGGCTGCCCAGCTATTTCGCTATGGGCCACCGCCCTATATACAAAAAACGGGCTGTGAGCCCTATCTACTAAGTCCTAAGAGGAAAAACCCTCTACTCGGGGTTGGAGGCAGAGGTGATCTTGGAGGAGATGGTAGAGGTTCTCTTTCGGGATCGGCGAAGGTGCGAACCACCTCCATCCCGTTGGTCTTGGTGGGGATGTTCAGCCATCCCGGCACACCAGCCGCCCATTCGAATGCCGCGGTTGTGGCAGCCGCCCGAGAGGTCCGGACAATTCATCTTGCGGGTAATCCACTCCCCGATTCGTGGGCATAGTGCGGCCCCTCGTTCAAACCGGCTAGAAGGCCATCCATGGCGCCATCGGATGCGCCGTTACTCCGGTTAAGTCTTATATAGCCAATCGAGGAACTCCTTATCGGCGTGGACCAATCACACAAATCATGCGCGTGTTTGCAATGCAAGGTTGTTTCTAAAATGAGAATCTTTTTCTCCCCGCATATCTAGCCATGGTACCTTGACACATTCCTTTTAATGATATCTCACCGAAGTTGCCCGATTGAATGCAATTTCTTCTTTTCACGCCGTCAAACATTAATGTGTGTCCTTTGCCCACCGGCTACATCCGATCCTTCTTTCACGTCTCATCCTCACCGTTCATTGCTTCTCCCTTTACGTTTTTTGGGACTTAGCCAAATTTTTGCCTCTCAATACACCGCTTGGCATCTTTCGACACTGGCACCATCAACGGCTCCAGCTTAGCCCTCTTCATACCTCTTAGCCTCCGGTTGGCGCCTAAAAAACCTTTTCGTTTTCTTCGCGCCTTTGTCCTCCTCGCGGCTCGACTTTTCGCCCTCCGCCTTTGAATCACTCTTCGTTTTACGCAAATCGTTACCATGGCTGCCCCAAGATTTTCTACACTTCAAGCTCCGCTCCCAAGGATCCTCTTTTTGCATCAGTATCCTTCTTGGCCCACTTTCGTGAAGCCCTTGTTGGCCCAAATAAAGAAGTCATTTGAAGCGACACAAGCTTTCTTAATTCTCTCAAATGGAACTTCCGGCTCCAAATCCGACCACCGACGCAGGTTCATCGCCAATATCGTTAACGGCCCATGTAAGGCTACACCCACCGCGGGTCGATGGCACCACCATTTCGCTGACTCAACATTTGATTTACGAGGTATTTCATATTCCCTTGCACCCCTTGTTTATCATGGTCTGCGCCATCTGGGATCTCGATGTCACCGAAGTTTGGTGCACCTCCTTATCATGCCAATGTCCATCGTCGACCAATATCGACAAGCCTCCTAAACCTTTGTTAAATTTACGTGGGCGCAAGTTCCTTGGGTATTCTATCAAGAACACCCATATCAATAAGCCTTTCTATAACCTGGTCCTCAACGCTACACTCCAACCACCACATAGATTGGCCCCAAATGATGTTCTATCGTCTTTTCTAAGAAATGGACCGCCTTGAGGTGCCACTTCCATTTCTGAAGTTTACGTGGGAGGCCACTTTCAAGCCCTCATCGTCATTACTTCCCTCCCACACCACAAAATTCTCATAATTCCACTCAGTAGCTCCCTTCCAATAACTAACCGGTGGCACTTCCGCCCTTCTTCCCCTGGTCATGTCCAAAGTCCGCACACCCATGTCTTTGTCTCCTCCTCCACTTCACCATCCAGTTCACACCATCTTTCCCAAACATCACAAACCGGGGCAACAAGTGGCTCCACCACCACAACACCCTCGTCGGTTGTTGTATCAAGATCGGCCCAGGATGCTCAGCCGTGCGCTGCTCTCAAGTTACAAAAGAATCCCAAGGCGGCTCTTATGGCGGGGTTCAACGCACTAGAGGCCTCCCGATGCGGTACACGGGACCTTCAAGCTGCCCTTGCCCAAGTTGCAACTTTGGAGGCCAAACTTCAAGACAAGCACGGGCTCTCTTACAGGCTCATACGGATCTCAAAATGCACAAGATCAAGTCAGCCAACTTGGGATCAACTTGTGCTCAGCTCCAATCAGGAAATTCAGAATTTATTGGAGCACAACAAGTCCAAAGCAGCTCTCACGAGTACCAAGGGCTAGATATTGCTAAGCTCAACGCTTTGTACTCAGAACTTTGTGAAAATTTCAAAGTACTCAAGTTCAAAACCTTCTGAGCGGGACGCTCAAGTTGCCTCCTTGACCCATTTTCCGGCTTTCTACAGACCTCTCGGCTCACCTCTCTTCAAGATCAGCTTACGAGAGGTGCGTAAATGTAAGATCTTGGATGGCGCGGAGATTGCCGTTGCTGCCCGTCTCAATACTCGGGGAAATCCTCCTCCCAGTCAACACTTCGAACGGGTCCGGGTGACCCGGCCCGCTTTGTTAGAAAGGGACAACCGATCCGTGATCTTGAACAACAGCTACAAGCAAGCTATTGATCTCCGATGAGGCTCAAGCAAAACATTTCATACAGCCATTCTTAACGGGAATGCCGCTGACTTCCAGTTCCTTCCTGCTATCACGATTATGTGGTTGCTCGCCGCCACCTCTTCCTTTCGAAGTGGCATGCGGCGAGATGGACTGTGGATATTCCCCGGCGGTCTGATTTTCTTGATTTGGCGAACTCTCCATTGAAGACAAAGGGTTGTCTTTGTGCCCTTGTGGTCTTTGATCTCATAAGCGTGCCGATCCGGACTTTATCACCTTGAGTTGTTCAGCCCATGGCTTACATATTTCATGATTTCTATCCGGGTGATACGGGAACACCGGAAATGGGCCACGCCGACTCTTTCGAGGGTGACCCCACTGTGCAATGGGTGCCGAGGATAACAATCCATATCTTGCGGATCCCTCCGGACCCAAACTCTTCATCGAGAGTACATGCACGAGCTTGCCAATCATTTATCTCTCGGCAAGCGGAGCGTACCGCAATGAATAAGGAAGTATCTAGGACATCCAGGGATCTTCCCTATGCACAAATTTATATCAAAGCACCTTGGGGTTACAATCAATTACGAGCTCTTGTTGGATAGCAAGGCGGTCCCCACGGGATGGGATAGCCCTCCTGTCAACTCTCAACTCTGCTTCTCTTTGGGATCGCCGGGTGTCAAGCTCTTGATCCGGATCTTGTCGATCAATTCGGGGAGACCGCTCAAGAACCCACGCCCACGGGCATGGTTCCTTCTCCCTATGCTTCCACAGGCGTACCTCCGCCCGAGGTTCTGACTTCGATTGGCGCCTCCTTTTTTGGACCAAGGTCATGGATGGTCATGCGGATGGACTCCACCTCAGATCTCGCGGATCTCGGTGGGATCCACGTTTTGTTCGCCGCTCACATTGGGAAGAAGGTGCCACTCACGGATACCACCACGAATTGGATCTACATTGCTAATGGCGTGGTTGGCAGCGGCCGGCCGGATGCGGCTTCATGGTCTTGACACCTTCTTGCGAATGCCACCACCTCACACGATCCTTGATCCATCTTCAAAGCGAGGGTTTTGTCTTTGCTCTCAAATGCATTTTGCTAAGCTCCTTAAATCGGCATCGTCCCATTTTTTTCCTTTGCAATCCGAATGCGGTGATTGCCTTTGGCCTCCGGGACTGTCTCCTCATGGAATGTCGATTACATTTCTTGAGGCGCCCATCTTTGCCCTTGAAGACATGTGCGCTCTCGCTTTCTTATTGATCAGATCACGCCCTTTGGCCAAAACACTCCTCTGCTCTTCAAACACGCCGGGATCTCATTAGCCGATTACCATAATGGTGCCCGTCCTCACTCCCGTGAGGATCACTTTCGAACAGATGGCTTCAGCCCTCGAAACCCTTCCTCCTTTTTCTTCACTTTCGAGGTGTCGTTTGGTGGGGGAGTGTTAGTCTGTGCCTCACAGTGCGGGACTATTCATCACTCTGACGGACGAGGTCAAGCTCAAGGATCCTCGATCGACCCGCGGGTCGACCATCAAAGGCTCGTGAGAAGACCAAGCGCCGGATCACCCGCGGTCAAAGCTGCGTCCAGGAAATCAACAAGAAGCGCCGCTTCGGACAAGTGGCGGCCCATCACCGCATACGTCGGCGTCGGCGTGATTCTAGAGCACTTCAAGAGGCACCGCCAACATTCCGCAAATCGGGCCTCCTTCCGAGGGAGTCGGCAGAGATCGGTCGGAGTGTCTATATTGGGCCAAAGGCCATTGTACTATATATATGAGTAGAGCTAGCACATGAGTTTTTAGATGAGTTTTGAGTCTTGTCTCCTTTTGGTTTTTTCTCTCTATTGCGAGAGCTCATGTATGTTCATCATTGATATCAAGGAAGCTTATCATTTTCCTCTCATTTGTTCTGTTTTCTTCTTCTTCTTCTCTTCTTGCAAATCCCGCGTGACATAGTCTCCCGGACTCTCCTGTTAGATCCACGGGTCCCCACAGAGGGCTGTCTTCCAGGAGTTCCCGAACCCAGACCCCAAACACTGGCGCCGTTGCCGGGGACTCAACATTTGATTTCTGAGGTATTTCATATTCCCTTGCACACCCCTTGTTTATCATGGTCTGCCATACAGGATCTCGATGTCACCGAGTTTGGTGCACCTCCTTATCATGCCAATGTCCATCGTCTGACCAATATCGACAAGCCTCACGAAACCTTTGTTAAATTTCTGTGGCGCAAGTTCCTTGGGTATTCTATCAAGAACACCCATATCAATAAGCCTTTCTATAACCTGGTCCTCACTGCTACACACTCCAACACACTCACCCCGGTTTTTGGTCCACTGTTGAAAACATCAGTTTTGGTAGGTCTACATGTCCTGTTTTCAAAGAATCCTACATGTGGATTTGTGGAGGTATGGTTTTGTTCGATAATGGTGTTCTTTTTTTAGTGGACTAAAACATCCACTGTTGTTTTGTAGTTTCTTCTATTGTGACATGTCATTTTATAATACAATCCACTATAGGAAAGAATACTTGAATTTCTACATGTCTAATAATTCTATTGTCACATGTCTTTATAGATGTAGGAAATAATATTTGATTCTCTACATGTCCTATACTTCCATTCACATGTCTTTATAGTAGTAGGACAGAGTACTTTATTTACTAAGGCATTGTAGGAAAGAATACATGAATTACGACATGTGTAATACTTCTATTGTCACATGTCTTTATAGAAGTAGGAAAGAATACTTGATTCTCTACATGTCGTATGCTTCCATGTCACATGTCTTTATAGTAGTAGGACAGAGTACTTTATTTGCTAAGGCATTGTAGGAAAGAATACATGAATTACGACATGTGTAATACTTCTATTGTCACATGTCTTTATAGAAGTAGGAAAGCATACTTGATTCTCTACATGTCCTATCCTTCCATATCACGGGTCTTTATAGTGGTAGGACAGAGTACTTGATTTGCTACATGTGATGCACGTGCATGATCACATGTCCTTATACTAGTTTTCCATGTAAGACAAGTTACTTCAACTACTTCAATTACTTAACGCCTATTTTTGCATAACAAAACCATCAAGAATTTGATTTGTATTCCTTGAGGGGGTGCAGGACCGCTGCAACAAATCCCTAAGCATTAATGTCATAGGACCACGCAAGATCCTAACAATATTCTAACATTTTGGATATTGTTAGAGAAAGACCATTAAACCACGCCTACATTTTTGCATAACAAACCATTAAGAATTGTGAGATGTATTTCTTTATGGAGGAAAGGACCATTGCAACAAATCCCCAAGCATTAAAATGGCAAGACCATGCAATATCCTAACATTATTCCCCCATTTTGGATATCGTTAGTGGAACACCATTAAACCGTTCCTACATCTTGGTATAATTTAGACCATTAAGAATTTGAGATGTAATTGTTTATGGGGAATAGGACCATTGCAACAAATCCCCAAGCATTATAAAATGGCAAGACTACGCAATATCCTAACATTATCCCCCCATTTTGGATATCATTAGTGGAACACCATTAAACCATGCCTATATCTAGTTGGTACTAAGGTTCGCTATAGACGATCCAATAGTTATCCACGTCATCCAATGGTTTTAATTGTATCTAATTTATCTTATCCAATGGTTCTTTCTAAGAATGCAATGGTTCTTTGAAAAACAAGATAACTTATTGCACTTAGATGATTTGCACTAAGAATCCAATGGTTTTTTGAAAAACAAGATAACTTATTGCATTTAGACGATTTGCACTAAGAATCCAATGGTTCTTTGAAAAACAAGATAACTTATTGCACTTAGACGATTTTCACTAAGAATCCCATGGTTCTTTGAAAAACAAGATAACTTATTGCACTTAGACGATTTGCACTAAGAATTAGAGATGTAATTGTTGGAGCCATCAAGCAAAATACCACAGCTAACACCTTAAACCTAAACACAAACTCGGGAAAACCTTGCTCGGGAAAACCTTGCTTCCGAGTCATATGCATGAAGGTATCAGAGCTCCTCTGCATGGTAATCCTCTAAACTAGTGGCTAGACATTATAGTTTGGCAGCTCCCCAATTCCAAACAATTGCATCAAAATATCTTTGTCATATACGCATAGGAATCCTTTAAATCGTTGACTAACCTTCCTAAGGAGTATGGATGCAATAGAATTGACAATTCCTATTTGAAACACTTAACTATCCATTTGGCACTACTTAATTTGTTTATCTGAAATTATTTTCTCGGTCTAAGACTTAGTGTGATTTATCTAGACGATGGTGAAAATTAGTTGCTCGTGTCCTATCAGGAAAGTTCAGACCCCGTAAAGTAACTTGCTTTTAGTCTTATCCACTAACTTTCTTCGTATTTAGATTAGTGGGTAATGCCTAACTATCTAATTCTTTCTCATTGTAACTTCCTTTTTTAAGATACTTTGTTTGAGGATTTCTCAATATGCTTATGGATGATATTGCATTATGCATATGTAGGTTTTTGCAAGCAGCTATATTGGGTGGAAAGACTATCTCTTAAGGGCCTTTATTCTTTGGGTCGAATCGCTACGGAAGGTTTTAGGGCTCCGATCTTTCCGCATCAACGCCTCCCACTACCTCATGACATTGTGCAAGATCACGGTCCAATCGGCTGGGGTATGGCCTCCAAAACGTAAACCCCAATGCGTTGCTAGGTTATTGTAGGGTTTACGTTATGGAGGTCGAGTTTTATTCGATTGCACACGAGACATGGTCGAGAAGCCGCAGGTTGAAAACAAGAAGCAATAGAAAGCCCGGCGAAATGGGGTTTGGATTTACCGAGGCGGGCTTTCTTACCGGTGCTCCCGAGGGGGCAAATGCGTGCCTCCCTTCCGGGCCGGTTTCCCTATCCACCGTTGAATTCTCCATTCAAGTAACTTGCTTCGAGCAGGCTCAAAAAAAATTCAAGATCTGCAATAGGAGAACATATCAAACATAAAGCGCCCTGCGGTCGAATCGTGTAGAAACCCAAGTGTTTTGTCATTCGGGCAGTGGAGATTTGACTTCGCCATATCGTCCGAAACAACGAAATTACCCTAGGGACCAAGTTACATGGTCATTTTTTGCAGCAAAAGAAACACGAACCCTCTACATGGCGTGATTCTCGCACCCTACGCTAAGGACAATTCACTCACTGAACATGTTGGACATGAGCTACTTTGGCGCTTTAGGGAGCAGGGTGGTCTTCCGCCCTAAAACTTGGTCTCAGGGTAATGTCGATGTTTCGAGTCCGTTGGTGAGTCGGATCCACGTTCGGGGTGGGATAGTTGCCCCGCCCGTGGGCGGGGACCCTCCGAGAGGACCTTTGGGTCGAACTTCTTACGGAAGGTTTTAGGGCTCCGTCTTCTGGCGTCAACGCCCTCCCACTACCTCATGATATTGTGCAAGATCCTGGTCCAATCTGGCTAGGGTATGGCCTCCAAAACATAAACCCTGTGCAATGCTAGGTTATTGTAGGGTTTACGTTATGGAGGTCGAGTTTTATTCGATTGCACCTGAGACATGGTCGAGAAGCTGCAGTTGAAAACAAGAAGCAATAGAAACCCCGGCGAAATGGGGTTTGGATTTCCGAGGCAGGCTTTCCTACCGGTGCTCCTCGGGAGGGCAAATGTCGTGCCTCCCTTCCGGAGCCCGGTTTCCCCTATCCGGTAGTTGAATTCTCCATTCAAGTAACTTGCTTCGGCGGGCTCAAAAAAATTCAAGATCTGTCCGGGAGAACATATCAAACCGCAAAGCGTCCTGCAGTCGACCGTGTAGAAACCCAAGTGTTTTGTCGTTCGGGCAGTACAAATGCTCCGGAATGGAGATTTGACTTCGCCATATCGTCGAAACAAATGAAATTACCCTAGGGACCAAGTTACACGCGGTCATTTTTGCAGCAAAAGAAACACGAACCCTCTACATGGCAGTATTCTGCACCCTCTGCTAAGGACAATTCACTACGAACATGTTGGACATGAGCTACTTTGGCGCTTCGGGGGCGGGGGGTGGTCTTCGCCCACCGAAACTTGGTCTCAGGGGTAATGTCGATGTTTCGAGTCCGTTGGGAGTCAAAAGATCACGTTCGGGGTGGGATAGTTGCCGTCTGCGGGGCGAGGGACCCTCCGAGAGGACCTTTGGGTCGAACTCTTACGGAAGGTTTTAGGGCTCCGATCTTACGGCTCAACGCCCTCCCACTACCTCATGACATTGTGCAAGATCCTGGTCCAATCGGCTGGGGTATGGCCTCCAAAACATAAACCCATGTTGCAATGCTAGGTTATTGTAGGGTTTACGTTATGGAGGTCGAGTTTTATTCGATTGCACCCGAGACATGGTCGAGAAGCCAAGTAGATTAAAAACAAGAAGCAATAGAAACTCCGGCAATGCTAGGAAATGGGGTTTGGATTTATCCTCCTCAAAGGTCGCAATTAGAAGTCAAGAACACATTTTGTAGTAGCAAATTTTTTGGAATGATCGGGATCGCCAATAGATCCAAAGTCTGTTATTTCGGGGGTTGCCATGGCTCGCATGCATGTTCGAAAAAGGTACACGGGTCCCAAGTGCAAGTGACCACGTTTTGGCCTCCATAACGTAAACCCTACAATAACTCGGCAAGACACGTGGTTTTGCGTTTTGGAGGCCATACCCTAGCTAGATTGGACCAGATCTTGCACAATGTCATGAGGTAGTGGGGGGGCGTTGATGCCGTAAGATCTGAGCCCTAAAACCTTCCGTATAGTTTGACCCAAAGGTCCTCTCGAGGGTCCTCGCCACAGACGGGCAATTCTCCCACCCCGAATCGCGGATCCGACTCCAACTAACTCAAACATCGACATTACCCTGGAGACCAAGTTTCGTGGGCAGAAGACCACCCCTGCTCCCGGAAGCGCCAAAGTAGCCCACGTCCAACACGTTTGTGTTTCTTTTGCTGCAAAAAATGACCGTGTAACTTGGTCTCTAGGGTAATTTCACTGTTTCAGACGACATGGCGAAGTCAAATCTCCATTCCGGAGTCTTTGTACTGCCCGAACGACAAAACACTTGGGTTTCTACACGGTCGACTGCAGGACACTTTGCGGTTTGATATGTTATCCCAGACACATCTTGAATTTTTTTGAGCCTGCTCGAAGCAAGTTACTTGAATGGAGAATTCAATGGTCGGATAGGGAAACCGGGTTCCGGGAAGGGAGGCACTGGCATTTGCCCTCCCGGAGGAGCACTGGTAGGAAAGCCTGCCTCGGTAACCTTTGTGATGCCAGTCTCCTGGGGTCTGGCCACCTAGGCTATAACATGCCACCTAGGCTCCAACATGCCACCTGGGCTCCAACATGCCACCTAGGCTCCAACATGCCACCTGGGCTCCAACATGCCACGTGAGCTCCAACATGCCAAGTTGGCTCCAACGTGCCACCTACGCTCAAGCATGCCAAGGTGGCTCAAATATGCCACCTAGGCTCCAACATGCCAAGGTGGCTTCAACATGCCATGTAGGCTCCAACATGCCAACTAGGCTCCAACATGCCTCATGAGCTCTAGCATGCCACCTAGGCTCCAACGTGCCACCTAGGCTCCAACATGCCACCTCGGCTCTAACATGCCAAGGTGGCTCCAACATGCCACCTAGGCTCAAGCGTGCCAAGGTGGCTCAAACATGCCACCTAGGCTCCAACATGCCACCTACGCTCCAACATGCCACGTGGGCTCCAACATGCCACCTAGCATGCCACCTAGGCTCCAACATGCCACCTGGGCTCCAACATGCTAAGTGAGCTCCAACATGCCACGTGAGCTCCAACATGCCAAGGTGGCTCCAACGTGCCACCTAGGCTCAAGCGTGCCAAGGTGGCTCAAATATGCCACCTAGGCTCCAACATGCCACGTAGGCTCCAACATGCCACGTAGGCTCCAACATGCCAACTAGGCTCCAACATGCCCTCGTGAGCTCTAGCATGTCACCTAGGCTCCAACGCCACACCGGCTCCAACATGCCACCTAGGCTCAAGCGTGCCAAGGTGGCTCAAACATGCCACCTAGGCTCCAACATGCCACATCGGGCTCCAACATGCCACCTTGGGCTCCAACATGCCACCTAGCATGCCATCTAGGCTCCAACATGCCTCCAACATGCCACGTGAGCTCCAACATGCCAAGGTGGCTCCAACGTGCCACCTAGGCCCAAGCGTGCCAAGGTGGCTCAAATATGCCACCTATGCTCCAACATGCCACGTGGGCTCCAACATGCCACGTGAGGCTCCAACATGCCAACTAGGCTCCAACATGCCACCTAGGCCCAAATATGCCAAGGTGGCTCAAACATGCCACGTGGGCTCCAACATGCCACCTAGGCTCCAACGTGCCAAGGTGGCCCAAACATGCCACGTGGGTTCCAAAATGCCACCTAGTTGGCTCAAACATGTCACGCGAGCTCCAACATGCCACCTAGGCTCCAACATGCCACCTAGGCTCCAACATGACACCTAGGCTCCAACATGCCACCTAGACTCAGACATGCCAAGGTGGCTCAAACATGCCGCGCAGGCTCCAACATGCCACCTAGGCTAAAACATGCCAAGGTGGCTCAAATATGCCACCTAGGTTCCAACATGCTCAAACATGCCTCAGGCTCCAACATGCCACCTAGGCTAAAACATGCCATGGTGGCTAAAACATGCCACCTAGTCTCCAACATGTCACATAGTCTCGAACATGCCACCTAGGCTCCAACATGCCACATAGTCTCCAACGTGCCACCTAGGCTCCAACATGCCACCTAGGCCCAAATATGCCAAGGTGGCTCAAACATGCCACGTGGGCTCCAACATGCCACCTAGGCTCCAACGTGCCAAGGTGGCCCAAACATGCATATGCCACATGGGTTCCAACATGCCAACTAGTTGGGTCAAACATTCCAAGGTGGCTCAAACATGCCACAAGGGCTCCAACATGCCACCTAGGCTCCAACATGCCACCTAAGATGCCAAGGTGCCTCAAACATGCCACGCGGGCTCCAACATGCCACCTAGGCTCAAGCATGCCACCTAGGCTCCAACATGCCACCTAAGTCGATGTTCTGAGTCTATTAGAAGAGCCAATTTATGGATTGCGGGAGATGCCCATTCGTTGCCAGGATCATATGGAGAGGACATTTGAGACAAACTACTTTCCAAAAGGTGTTAAGGGTCCGTCTTTTCAAGGCCAAACCGTCCCTCTAAGTGATGATACTATGCAAGATCCTGTCCAAAACGACTAATGATTGTCTACTTCCACACCAGGTCTGTCTCGAGAAAAAAATATGATGCATGCCTGTGAGTTAACTGGATCATGCAACGACGGTGGCCGTAAACATTCAAAATCTTCAGAGCACACATTCCATAGCACAGACCCTATTTTTCTTCACTTTCGTAAAGACCTACAAAGACCTATAAATTCCGGTTGAGGAAAATCGTGTCGACCAAAATCCGAAATCTTGATTTTCTTGGACAGAACGAGAACCGACAATTTGGCATGTTGGACGGTTAAATTGCAAAGGTGGACGGACGATTTGCATAGTCTAGCTTTGGCTTGATTACATGTCTAGCTTTGCAATTTAACCGTCACACTTAAGTCTAGCATTGGCTTGATTACAAAAAATAATAAACCTATATTGTATATTTTCGATGAAAAGCAATAAAGAAAGCATCCTATTTAACGGTCGTGATGGGGCGAGATGAACGGCCTAGATTGCGATCTAGGCCCTATCATCCTATTGGTTTGCCATTAACGGCCAGCCGGCCTGTGTTTTTTTCCCATATACGCAATGGGTGGCTATGGCGATGGCGGCTATTACATTTTTCTTTCCCGCCTAGTTTGCACAGTGCTCCTACTCAATAGGCGGCTATGGTGATGGCCGCCTATCTTTTCCCTTTGCTCAAGGCAAATCCGGCCAGAAAGCTATGGCAATGGCAAGCTTTGATTGTTTACAAAAATAAAGATGAATCGGACATCGCTCTAGATGCCCAAGTTTAACATACTGATCCGTCTTCCAACATGTTTTCAGGTTCCATCAAGTAAATCCGGCATGCTTGTTTATTACCAGAAACCAAAGATATCTCCCCGTAGATGATATGCACAGGCCATATTTGCGCCAGGATGGGATTTGAAATAACAACATTTAGGCGCTCAGGTATGATCTTCCAACCGTGATCAAGTAATCGCATTTTAGACTATGCATCCTGGTCTGTTTCATGTCCATCTTTTCCATTTGCTTAGCAAATCCCGGCAGCGTCCTTGCGACAATCAAGATGCTGATTCAGTTGTTTGTGGCAGCTCTTAGGTTTCGCAAAACCTAGTTTGGAAATAATGCATGTATCGGTAAGAAAGGCAAACGCCATACCGCCGCTATTCACTTCATGAAGTCGCCTCGGCCTAGTATGGCTCGACGAAGTTTTTTTTTCGATATTTAGATCCAGCCTAAAATGGCTCTGCCGAAGTTTTATTATGCCGTTTAATCTTCATTGGGGCTTTTCGCGAGAGGATCATGTTGCTAAACCGGATAATGATTGTAAGAAAGTAAGGAAGTTTTTTGTCCTGTTTGATTACGTATTTGTTTACATATGATCGTGTGATTTGGTGCCTCTTATGTCCAATGCAGAAGCTCCCTGGATTTTATTTTACTTGAAAATGCTGGCGGATTGGCTATGGTGGATATCCTTTATGGCAGAAATGCCGGCCGATCTGCATGCCTTTGAAACTCGGATATGGAATGCTAAGGTGCTCATTTTGCATTTCCACGGGCTAGACGGGCTATTTCTAGGCGAGCCCGTTGATTCGGCAACCTTGCTGCCGCAGACTCCCATGGTCGCAACCTTAGCTTCGCAGAGCTATTATTCTCGTGTAATACTATTTTTTGTTTTCTTGTTCTTTTATTTCACTTTTTGTCTTGCATGCCATCGTCCTTTTCATTTTTGAAGCCAAAATTTTCTTGGAGAACTAAGATTCCACAATGAACAGGGCATTCGGGTATGGCTTGCATATTTTGGATAGCACAGCATATTTTAGTGGAGGGAATAGCTCGGATCGAGCATTCAAGGAAGCTGACCAAAGACAAAGTAATCGGGTCAATAATTCTGGCTAATTGAAACAGTTGCAATCAAATTGATGTTAAAGTGATGTTCCACTTGATTTAATGTTTTTAAAACTTTTGAAATCAATTTAAGTTGATGTTTTGAACCTTAAGGGAAACCTTGGTTCCCCTGAAAATAATCTTCTGAAATGTTTTGAACTTTAAATGTTTTTGCCTAAGTTAAACCAGTGAAACGGAGTCAAAATTTGGATTGCAACTTACAATGCCTTTTATGGACTTGTTTGGGTTCGATTCCCAAAAAGGCTTTTCTAAAATAAATATGAGCAATCAAGAATTCAATGATATTGAAGTTATATGAGAAACAAAAATATTTAATATATTGATTTTCAAAATGTGGTTATTTTTTTTAACCACTATTGTTTTTAATTAATTTAAAAAAAAAAACTATGTATTGTTAGTAAATTGAAAAAAAGGCCATAGGTAGTTTTATTGATTTTTTTGCAAAATAACACTTGAAACAACGTGTCTTTTGTTGATAAAAACAACACTTCTCAACGTCGCTTTTTATTTTTGTTCTTGTTTTTTTTTTACACTTTCATTTATAGCATTGTAATTTAATTCTTCACGTGTTGTAATTTAGTTTTTCATGTGGATTTCTTGAAAAATTATGTATGTTTTTTAGGGAAAATAATGTCAACTTAAAAAACTACAAGTAGAGAAAAAAAAACAACACGCATAGAAAAGGAAAAAACAACTGTCTGTTTTAGTTTTCCACATGTAAGAATATTCAAATCTAGATGTGTTATTTAGAAGACAAACAACAATTGGCTCCTCCAAAAACAATAGTCAAGAAAAAACCACACGTTGACAAAAATCTGCTAAAAACAACAGTGAAAAAAAGGACACGTTGACCAAAAAACAAAAAGGTGTCAAAAAACCACCGTGGGAAATTTTGCCAAAAAACCACTGTCTCTTTGTGCAAATCCGGATAAACGGGCCACGTGGACTTTTGGGGTCATTTTGCTGTTGTTTTTGGCATAAAACAACACTTCCGTACAACTAAAAAACAACTGTGGACCAAAAATTGGGGTCAGTGTGCAACCACCACATAGATTGGCCCCAAATGATGTTCTATCGTCTTCTCCAAGAAATGGACCGCCTTCGGGGTGCCACTTCCATTTCTGAAGTTTCTGTGGGAGGCCACTTTCAAGCCCTCATCCGTCATTACTTCCCTCCCACACCACAAAATTCTCATAATTCCACTCGGTAGCCCCTTCCAATAACTAACCGAAGCTGGCACTTCACGCCCCTTCTTCCTTCCGGGTCATGTCCAAAGTCCGCGACACCCATGTCACTGTCTCCTCCTCCGCTACACCATCCAGTTCACACCATCTTTCCCAAACATCACAAACCAGGCAACAGCCGGCTCCACCACCACAACACCCTCGTCAGTTGTTGTATCAAGATCGCCAGGATGCTCAAGCCGCCGCTCTCTCAAGTTACAAGAATCCCAAGACGCTCTTATGAGCGGGTTCAATCCGCACTAGAGGCCTCGATGCGGTACACGGGACCTTCAAGCCGCCCGCCCAAGTTGCAACTTTGGAGGCCAAACTTCAAGACAAGCACGGAGCTCTCTTACGTGCTCATACTGGATCTCAAAATGCACAAGATCAAGTCACCAACTTGCGGATCAACAGGGCTCGGCCCAATCGAAATTGAATTTATTGGAGCACAACAAGTCCAAAGCCGCTCTCCTGAGTACCAATGTTGTTAAGTACGTCAAAATCCGTACGTTTAAAAAACGTTTTTTAAGATTTTTTGAAGATTTTTAAAATTTTTGGAAAAAATCTTTAAAAACGTATTTCATATAAAATATGTTAAAAATCTTTAAAATCTTTAAAATCCTTAAAAATCCTTAAAAATCTTTAAAAATCCTTAAAAATCTTAGCCTGTGATTTTTTTAATCCAAATATATGATATTCTTGAACTTATTTATCCCCATATATAAAATTTTCACATTTCTTAACCTCTATATAATGTTTTCCTGAACTTTCTTAAGAGTTGCATCGCAGAACAACTATGATATCTTTGTACTTGAACTTAATATTTTCTAATAGTAGTATAAGCTTCTAATTCACTTGTTGGCATGCTACGTCTTGTAACTTGTAGCAAAAATGTGCATGCTAATAGTAGCAAATATGTCCAATAAAGCAGTGCAAAGAATGTGCAATTTTTTTTTATTTTTTTTATTTTTGGCCATACCAAATCATAAAAATCCTTTAAAAAACGTGAGGATTTTTATAAAGGTACTTTAAAAATAAAAAACGGGTTTTTTAACAACATTGCTGAGTACCAAGGACGCAGATATTGCTAAGCTCAACGCTTTGTACTCCGAACTTTGTGAAAATTTCAGTACTCAAGTTCAAAACCTTACAGAACGGGACGCTCAAGTTGCCTCCTTGACGGCTCAGCTTTCTACACAGACCTCTCAGCTCACCTCTCTTCAAGATCAGCTTACAGAGGTGCAGAAACAGAAGATACTGGATGACGCGGAGATTGCCGTGCTTCGTCTCAATACTCCGGGGAAATCCTCCTCCCAGGTCAACACTTCTCAGAAACGGGTCCGTGACCAGTCACGCCTGCTGTTAGAAAGGGACAACCGGATCCGTGATCTTGAACAACGCCTACTGACAAGCTATTCATCGGGCTGATGAGGCTCAAGCAAAACTTGACGCCCATACCGCCATTCTTAACAGAATGCCTGTTGACTTCCCAGTTCCTTCCTGCTATCACGATTATGTGGTTGCTCGCCGCCACCTCTTCCTTTTCTCGGCGGCATGCGGCGAGATGGACTTGTGGATATTCCCCCGGCGGCAAAGCAGATTTTCTTTGATTTGGCCGAACTCTCCATTGAAGACAAAGGGTTGTCTTTGTGCCCTTGTGGTCTTTGATCTCATACCTTTGCCCGATCCGGACTTTATCACCTTTGAGTTGTTCAGCCCATGGCTTACATATTTCATGATTTCTATCCGGGTGATACACGGGAACACCGGAAATGGGCCACGCCAGCTCTTCGGGGTGACCCCCGCGTGCAATGGGTGCTTCGGGATAACAATCCATATCTTGCGGATCCCGCCGGACCCAAACTCTTCATCGAGTACATGCCCGAAGCTTGCCAATCATTTATCTCTCTCGGCAAGCGGAAGCTGCCAAACGATAAGGAAGTATCTAGGACATCCCGAGGATCTTCCCTATGCACAAATTTATATGCAGCACCTTGCCGGTTACAATCAATTACGAGCTCTGTTGGATAGCAAGACGGTCCCCACGGGATGGGATAGCCCTCCTGTCAACTCTCAACTCTCTGCTTCTCTTTGGGATCGCTGGTGTCAAGCTCTTGATCCGGATCTTGTCGATCAATTCGGGGAGACCCGCCAAGAACCCACGCCCACGGGCATGGTTCCTTCTCCCTATGCTTCCCTGGGCGTACCTCCACGCCCCAGGTTCCTGACTTCTGATTGGCGCCTCCCTTTTTGGACCAAGGTCATGGATGGTCATGCCGGATGGACTCCACCTCAGATCTCGACGGATCTCCGGTGGGATCCACGTTTTGTTCGCCGCTCACATTGGGAAGAAGGTGCCACTCTGGATACCACCACGAATTGGATCTACATTGCTAATGAGCGTGGTTGGCAACGGCCGGCGGATGCGCTTCATGGTCTTGACACCTTCTTGCAGAATACCACCAGCAGATCCTTTTTCTCATGTGCCTCTAGAACTCCAAGAGGAGCTAGCCAAGATCAAAATTCCTTTAAGCTTGGCAACCATTTTGAAACTCTGTCCTGCTCTCAAGGACCAGTTACCACTCCAATCTGTACCGCACAGTTTCTGCGATTACATCGTTGCACTGTATAGAAATCTGAATGTATTCCTTGTTGGAGAGGTTGCCATTTAATACACGACTTCTTCTTTTCGCATATGCTTTCGCAAATTCCAACCTTTCTTCGACATTGCCCATGCATGTGCATAAAAACTGTGCAGCAAAAATGCTGTGATTACCAGAAATAATAAAAAATTTCTTGTTTGCCAGTTCTTCTGGGCGCGACCAAGTGACTAATTTCCTGCAAGTGACCAAGTTACACTAGTTAGTGCAAGTTGTTCATGAAGATCGCGACCGTGATCCGGTTGAGCATATTCATATAACCAATATGCCAAGACAGAAATGAATATAATGTAACAGACCTTGTTATTGGATCAAATGGAACGACATCGGCAGGCGTAAGAACCTCCGTTGGGTATTTCTTGAAGCTTTTTATCAGGGTCTGTACATGGTCATTTGACCGGACTCTATGTGTCATATTAGCAGGAGCTGGCTCGCAATCGAAAATGCTCATCCCTTGGAACTAGTTTACACCCATTGGGTAATATCTTTTGAACTCCTCGAGCTTAGATGCTGTCTCCTGAGCGAGTTTCTTCTCTTCATCTGGATTAAACTTTAAATCTTCTGACATTCGGGGTTCAGTTCTCCAGGTCAACAAGTTGCTAGTAGGTGTTGGTTTGGTGGACGAGGAAGGAGTAGAAGATGTCGAAGGTTGCACACTGTCATCCGTGCACCCCTTTGGAAGCTTTATCTTGAATGGCCTGATCCTCTTTGCTGGCTGTTCTTCTACTGCCTCAGAGTCTCTGGCGGGAGCAGTCAAAAGCATGACGGGAGCTGAAGGGTCCACTACGCCGCAACAACCAACAATTGCTGAGGGGACTACAATATTTGCTGAGGGAACTACAACATTTGCCTCATTGGGCACTACAGTATCCTTTGGAGCGGATGGTTCGCCAATAGCCTGCAGAGAGGCCATGGATCTCTTCTTTGCAACAGCTCTGAGCCAGTTGGTGTCCATTCTTGAAGGGAGTTTGTTGTCCTTAGTAGCCTTCAAAGCAGCAGAAGGAGGTTTCTTATCACCTGAAAGACCCTTTCTGCAAATACTAAATCCAACAAGTATATCCCTGTTGCACTTTATACCCGACAAACTCAAGGAATCATATGACGGCAATATCCACCCAAATCCCTTTGCACTGGTGGGCATCCCCTTGCCGCTTGCCGGTTTATTGACTTTACTCGCAATCATAATGGAGGGATCATAATTCTGCCATCGCAAAACGTACTCTACAAACTGCAGCTGATGAGTATCTTCCACGCTGCAAATTATTGCATTTTTGGTACCTTCCCACATAGCAATAACTATACCTAGCTGCTCGTAATCTTCTGGACCCTTGCCATTCCTGAAGAACAAACACAAGTCCTTTCGGCGGTCTCCAGTGACATGAGGTTTGGCCTGTGAAATTTCAACACACCACTTCCTGCTTTTATCAGGTGTAACAATTCTGATCGGTTCTACATTGGGCCCGCGGAAAAGTTCCAGTGCTGCAGTAGCATTTGAACACAGGTTAGATTCACTAGTATTGACAGAAGGTGTTCATAAAGATCGCGGCTGCGATCCGGTTGATCAGTAGCTAAGTAAGAAAGGGCGTTCTCTCACCATTATGCTGGCAAGAAATGCGGCTGCGTTCTTTACGAACAATGGGTATTACTTTTCATATAAAATGGTCACCACTATCGCGGCCGCGATTGTCTTGAGCACTACCTCCCAGAAAAGAGGAAAGGTCGTGGTCGCAACTATCGCGGTCGCGATCCTGTCGACCATCTAGCTATCCTAAAAAGACATGGTAGCAGCTATGACGATACCTATGCTAAAAAAAAATCGCGGAAATTACCTTCTTTGAGGGCAGCGGCACGAGACATGATGGCGCTAGAAATTTTGCGAGGGCGCTAGAAATTTTGCGAGGGTGCTAGAAACTTTCGCGTGGGGCTCCGAAGAAAAAATGCCTCTCTTTTTATAGGGTCCGCCCTTATGGCCGGGGCATTTATGAAACGCGGCGTCATTATGACGGGCCCCGTCATTATGACGGGCGGCGTCATTATGACGGGCGGCATATTCCCCATTCCCCCAAAAAGCCACGCCAAGTGTGGGAACGTACGGGACAGTGACACGTGAGAATTTGTGTGAGGGTGACTGCAGGGCAGGTGAAAAGGACAGCAAATCACCCACGGCATGTCAGTTTAAATTGGATAGGGACAGGGACATTAGGGCATAAAAAAGTCCCGCCCGAAGGACATCATTTTCAAATTGAAATGCAATTCAAATGCGGTAAGACCCTCCAAGACTTTCATTGTAGCAAAGCTTGGGAAGGAGTCTTTCGAGGCGCCGGAGTGAAATTGAAGGCGCTATGGTGGATTACAATGGCGCTAGGATGAATTTCAAGGCATCCAAGCATATTTGACGTTGTAGAATTCAGTGAAGGCTAAAGACAGGCAAGTTCACTCATTAAAATGCGTTTTCAATTAAATCTACCACATGCACCCCTTCTTTGTGTCTGGTAAATCAAATCACGTTCTAATTTGGGAATATAGATTGCCTCTCTCAACAATTCCTTAGATGTTCCTGTTTGTAGACGTTGATGTCATTCATCTTCCTCTGATACAGGTGATCCTTACGGCACAGCTAGTAGTCATCAGGATCGCGAAGGCGATCTTGCCGAACATATTCTAGACTAAGGTACCCTTTAATGCTTTCCCATAAAGTTATCCATCAATGCTTATTGATTCATCTACCTCTCCCGCAGGTCATCCTTACGACACAGCTAGTACTCGTCTGGATCGCGAAGGCGATCTTGCGCATCATGATCTAGACTAAGGTACGTATAATCTAGACTAAGGTACCTACTTGCTCTAAAAGATCGCGGCCGCGATCCTGCTAACCACGTCCTTGCTTGAAGTTAGTTTGTCTGGCTAACGTGAAGTTGTCTTGCTTGAAGTTGGTTGCTTGAAAGTGCTCTGTGACATCGCGATGGCGTTTTCTGCAAGCACTAACATCCGTTGTGCTTGCAGACATGGCTGCCTCGAAGTCCATACTATTCCATGGAGTCAAAGTGGGCGAGGGAAAAGTACATACCTTCGACAAGCACCACAACTTGCCCTTGCCGAAAGATAGTGTAGTAGTGTCTATGGAAGTTATTCTGAACGGAAGCATTGGTTTGCCATATCCTGAACCGGAATTTAGAACACTCGCAGATTCTTTAGGGAGTTTTATTTTGTGGCCAGCGCAGTGGATAGCTACCCTTACGCAAGAACCTGAAATATCCACACCGCCAGCACAGATTAAAAAAATTGATTGGCAGGGGTTGCAAGCACCGGAAAGCCCTTCCGTGAATAACTTTCGAGGCATTTCAAGGGACGAGCTAGTAGAGAAAAGTTGCACACTCCTCCATGACTGCTGAAACACGGCGTATGCTTTTGGCGTGATCATCTTCATCGACCCTAATCAGGCAGTCGGTGACATGAGATTGGGAGAATACTACTTGGCAGCAACCATAATGAAGACATTCCCTATGCCAGATAGGCCGACCATGCGATGCCAAGCATGTGCTGAAATGCCACAGTTGCACGACCTTGTCAGGTGGCCGATTGCTTTGGTGTTAGTAGACAATGTTGCTGTGTCAACACTCATAAAGACTGCGAAACAGACAGTCATTGAAGCAGAACCCTATGCCATGCAAATTGAACCTGAAAAGGCACCAAAGAGGATGTACAGAATGGTGAACCGGACTCCACGTTCACCTAATGTGGCTACTAAAGCTGAGAGAAAAATCACAGCAGCTTCCATTTTAGACTTTAAATCTTCGCTTTGCTGCATGCGAAGATGTTGCGCGAACTTCTCAACAGTCGAGATTGCGTGTATGCGTAGGTTCTATTGGAACTTGCGAGCTTCAGACAGGACCACATTTGTTTTCAACATGTTAGACGTCTGTTCAGAGAATGGCCTCGTCCAGAAGCTGATGCTAACTAATAAGCAGGTATGCTTGAAAGCATGGCATAGAGCCTATGGTATTCCAATGTCCACATTCTATAAGTGGCGAAGACTTTTTCTTGCTGGTCACAGAGTTGCTGAGCATGGTAACATGGGCTCGAAAAAGCCGAGGCCTCACACTCTCGCCGGAAAGGCCATACTCTCTATGTACATAGATGAGAATGCAGAGACGCTGCCCCACAGATCAAAAATCACTACTGAAGGGGTGAGAGAGAATGTGAAGAGGCTGCCCTCTGTAACTAAAAAAGACATTCTTCAAGAGGTGGACGCCAATGTGATGGAGATGACGGGCAAGCACGTCTCTCATTCTTCATTCTGACGTGGGTGGAAGCAAAACCATGCAGAGGTTGCAATAGCAAAGAGGACAGCTTTCTCAAAGTGCAATACCTGTATTGTAATAAAAGAGAAAATGGCTAAGACCAGAGATCCACGGGAGAGAAGAGAATTGCAGATGGAAAGGAAGGAACACATGACAGCCCAGATCTCTTGTAGGAGCTTTGTACTGGTCATGGAGAGTTTTGTCCCATCGATCACCGGACCAGGCGCTCACTATCATACATGATAAGATGGACCAAAACAAGACTATGATTCCAAGACTTAAGAAATTAGCCAAATCGGTATGGAGAGGTGAACGCTTGAAGGTTAGCGTGACTGGTGCACTGATGCATGGCCATGGCACAGGTGCCTTAGAACATTTCTCACTCGACCTTTGGAAGGATGATTCAAATTTTCATGTTGGTTCCTTGAATCATGCTATCAAAACACTGGAGGACACTTCAGAATACAATTGGGGCCATTTGAGAGAAGAAGCTCGGCCTGAGGGCATGTGGGGAACCGACTACTAAACAGTGCGGGGTTGAGGACTAAAAAAAACAATTGCACTGGGGTAGACTTTGTAGCACCTCCTAAGCAACCAGCGCACCTTAAGAGGTTACCTAGGCGGCTCTACTTGCAGCTAGACAACTGCGCGGGGCAGAACAAGAACATATATCTCTTCTCTTATCTATCCTATCTTGTGTGGTTGGGTGTTTTTGATCAAGTACAGGTTGGCTTCATGATGGTAGGCCACACTCATGATGACATTGATGCGCTCTTCGGCAACTATTCAACGTTAATGCGCAGGTCGGATGCTTTAACTATTCCAGAACTAATGCAACTCTTCCGAGAATGTAGCACAAAGGCACCGACACCATACCTTGTTACCGAGGTTCCCGATTGGAAGGGGTTCATAAAAGGTTACATCCCTGATAAGAAGGACCGTTTGGTTGGTCACTTGGAGCCCTTACTGTTTAAGTTCTGCATGAATGATGGGTGGCCATTAATGTATTACAAGATTGAGATCTGGTCATAGAGAATGGTTGCCAGAAAAGGGTATTCGGATGTGGAAAGCAGATGATAATGATTTGCCAAAGATACCGATTGGCTCGCCCAAGACTGTCAAGCCATATGCATGCCTCAAGGACATAGGGGCATTGAGGTCGTCCATTGCGAAGTACATGATGCATTGGGCTAACATCTCCAGGGCTGGTGTGAACTCGTGGTCTAATACCTACATGAATGAGGTCATGGACTACTGGTGCGAAGTGATGCGTGTGCTAGGTGAAGTACCCACGGGCAATCCAGAAATTCAGAACTTCTGGCCTCAAACAAGGCAAGTTGTGCTTGAAGAGCATGAATCTATTCAGGTCGATCGATATGACGCTTCGGCTGCCTATGTCGGACCTGCTAAGGATAAACCCAAGATTGCAGTGGAGATATTTGACCCATACCAAGATGTACAGAAATGTATGCCGGCAGATGCATGTCCTACATGGGTAGCCTATGCAGAGGAGGATCCTATACAAGACCCCACTGCCCCTCATTATAATGAGGTTTTTGTGTCTTGGTGGGAGCCTGTGGCTAGGAAAGGAACCGCATATGCTCAACAGTATCGGGACTGCTGGCATAAGAAGTGGAGGCCGAATCCTAATGATAGACCACGTTATCAGCCTCTCAAAACGATAGACTATGCCTGGTTAGTTGAACTGAAGCCATTATTGGTTTTGATCCCTGCATTGGTAGGAATCCAGGTGCAGGAACTATTGGCTAAAGAGGCCTCAGAGGATGGAGATGAAACTTGAGTCTTCCAGGGATAGGTTCAATACTGTATACGTTTTATACGCAATACGTATTTTTCGTTTGATACGGCACAAATTTGACGTTTAATACGTCAAAAATACGGCTAAAAAAATTTCCGGCGTCGAAAACTTTCGCGTAAGCGAAAACAACTGTTTCGCTTACGCGAAGTCTGGTTCGCGTAAGCGAAACAGTATTTTTCGCTTACGCGAACCAGAAATAGTTTCGCGTAAGCGAAATGAACTGTTTCGCTTACGCGAAAACATCTTCGCGTAAGCGAAACAGTCAAGTTCGCTTACGCGAAATTTTTTTGGTTCGCGCCTCGAAATATATATAGAAAACTTCGCGTAAGCGAAAACTTCTGTTTCGCTTACGCGAACCGCCCTTCGCGTAAGCGAAACGCAAAGAATGCTTACGCGAACAAAAAAAAGTTTCGCGTAAGCGAACCTTTATACTTCGCTTACGCGAAAAAAGTTTCGCGTAAGCGAACATTAAGGCTTCGCTTACGCGAAAGCCGGCGAGGGGATTCGCGTAAGCGAAAACTTAGACTTCGCTTACGCGAAAGAAAGTTCGCGTAAGCGAAACAGAAGGTTTCGCTTACGCGAAACTTTTTTTTTCCGGCCGGCGAGTATTAAATACAAAAAATACGTATTTTTCCCAAAAATACGTATTTTTGCACTTTATACGTCTGAAAAAATAGTTTCATACGTACAGAACCTATCCCTGGAGTCTTCAAGGTACAATAAAGTAGTTAATTTTTATTGCTCTCTGCTTTGTATAAATTAATACAAGTGCTATTATGCATTACGTCTTGCATTTTTCATCTTAGCACAAGAGCTCTTACACTATACAATGTTGAACAGGTGATTCATTCATCATCAGCAGCTGTAGTAGTGATCCCTGATATCTCATAGCTATTGCGCTCAGGAAGCCAAATCAGATGGATCATAACACGAATTGGCGCAGGGCAACGAATCTCAGCGCCCAAAGCTTTTCTTCGCAGGTAGGGATCAAGAAGAAGACCCCTGTCTAGGCAACCGACAAGATCAGAGTGGCTCATTGAGCACTTGATCGCCTCGATGTGGTGAACTGATGAAGGCGAAAAATGCATGGGAGATGAATGAACTTTAGCCCCGAAGTGAGAAGCTTTTATAGTGAAGTAGAATTATTGAGGTGAATTATTGGGGTAGACTTTACCGCCATTATTGCGCGTGCATAGGACTGTTGTATACATACAAGTATAATACATCTTTCGTATGGATATGTGTATGCTTTTAAAAACATGTTCTGTGGATTTTAATATGGTAGAAGTTTTTGTGCTTGAGTAATTCAGGTGTGATTGAAAATAGGGACTGCTTGCAGATATAGTGGAAGTCGAAGAGCACACCCTTACACTACACTCAGGTATGATACATCAAACAAATATTCATTGTGCTATTACATCCTTACATAGTTTATAGGTGCTCATACCATTATTATATCATAAACAAATACAGTAGTCATCACTGATAACATTGATTGTAATAGTTTATAGGTGCTCATGTCATTATTATATCCTTAGCAGATACAGATTCACTCATAATCAACACCAAAGCTCGTGATGCTATTCAGCTCATAGATCTCCTGATCAGGAAGCCAGTAAATGTGGACCACAACACGAGTGAGCTTCTTGCAAGCACTAGCAGGACCATCAGCTTTAGATTGGAGCCATGGATCAAGATTAATACCATTTCTAGCGCATTCGTTCAGATCGTTGTAGCTCAAGTAGCACTTGAAAGATCGGATGTGCTCTGGACGAGGCATCGAGGAAGCCATGAAGATGAATTCCATCTACCCCGAGTCGAGCTATTTTTATAGTGAAGTAAAATTATTGATGTGAATTATTGGTGTAGAATGTAGGGCCATTATTGGGCTTCTACAAGTATGTACACGTACAAGTATAACACATAATTTGTATGTATATGTGTATGTTAATTACCTCATGTTTCTTGCGCTCGAGAACTAGGTGAAAGTATTTGTGCTTGAGCAAATTAGGTGTGCTTAAAATTCTCAAAATTGCGTTATTTTATCCAATTAATGAAATCATGCTTTATTGTTTGGTTCTGAAAAATGCAAGCCATCTTGGAGGAGAGAGATGTTCGGGATGTTGTGAGTGGTGCTAAACCCATGCCAAAAGAAAGATCGAAAATTGAAGGCTGGAAGAAAAAAGACAAAGAGAGCAAAAACATCTATGATGTTTGGACTGAAAGATGGACAGATTCCTTTGGTTAGGCTCAAGAAAACTACAAAGGAAGGGTGGAACTGCTTGAACAGAACATTTAAAACCCACAGTACATCTCAGAAGCTAGTTTTGTAGCAAAACTTCTTTAGCATAAAAATAAAGGATGCAGATGAAGCCACTGATCATATTAGCCACATGGAAAGTCTGGTAGACCAATTAGCTGCATTGAATCACACAATCAGTGATGAAGATTTGGCAATGGCCATTTTGGCTTGTTTATCTATGATTCTATAAAACAAGCTATCGAATGCAAAGATGGAGTCTTGAGAAGTGAGGCTGTGATTGGAGCGGTGCTGCAAGCGGCAAACCTAATCAAGAAAAATGAGGATGATTCTGCTTTTATTGCTAAGGCAAGATCAGCAAAGAAGGGATTTGAGTGTTGGACGTGTGGAAAGAAATGACACTTGGCCAGAAATTGCCGTCATGGAAAAGAAAGAGCAAGACAAAAGACCTGGCAGAGAAAAAGAAGAAAGAAATAAAGAAGGTAAGAATATAGGAAAAAGATGGAGCAAGGGACGGGGAAGCTCTAGTGCTCATGTAGCTAAAGACAAGACATCAGATGAAGATGATGTCACTGATGCTGAAGCAAACTTGGCAGAGGTCAATGATGAGAAATAAGAAGAAATTGGCAAGTACAAGTCTTTTCTTGAATTACAGTTGGTTGACTGCCTATCTGAAAGTGACAATGAAGAAAGCAATCTTGGCATAGAAGGCCATCATGGGCTGGTCGCATAAGTGCAAGAATGTGATAGAGAAAAGAAGGCAATGGCCTTAATAGCTTCTGGAAACAAAAGGAAAACATGGTTTTTAGATTCAGCAGCAACACATGTGATGACAAATTGCATGGATGGCCTACTTCAAAGAAGAGACAAATGGAAGAAGTGTGAGTGGCATAGCTTCTGATTTGAGGATTATGGAAACTGAAACCATCTCTTTTGTATTCCCTGATGGAACCAGAGAACTGAAGGAGGTCCTATATGTACCGATCTTATCTAGAAATCTGATCTCACTGGCAAGGCTAGCTAATGTGGGAATATCTGCTTGCATAAAGAAAACTGAGATGCTGCTCTTCATTGAGAAACATGCAGTAGTGGGCAGAGGAATTAGAGTGGGATTCCTCTATAGACTACTTGAAGAAAGAAGGGAAGATGCTCAAGCATTTGTGGCAAAAAATCTAGATCATGATTTTGATGTATGGCATCGCAAGTTTGGGTACATAAATCAAGGAAGACTGAGGCAATTGCAACAAGAGAACTCGATTACAGGTATGGAGATCTCAAGTTCTAAAAAGTTAAATTTATGTGTTGGATGTATTAGGGGTAAACATCATCAAAAGACAATAAAAGGCAAGGCGCCAGGGCTACGAGACTGTTGCAGCTCGTACAAACAGATTTGAGTGGAAAAATGCCAGTAAGTACATTTAGGAATGCAAACTATTTCTTAGTAATTGTTGATGATTGGTCAAGAAAGACTTTTGTGGTTTTGGTGAAAAAGAAGAATGAAGTACTTGAAAAAAAATTCAAATGTGGATGAAGCAAGCAGAAAGAGAGACAAGATGTAGGATTGGGGCTATCAAAAGTGACAATGGCACGGAGTTTATGTCAAAGGCATTCAATGAGTGCTTACAACAAGAAGGAATTAAAAGACAACTTTCAAATCCTTATGAGCATTCTCAAAACGGTGTGGCAGAAAGAAAGATGCACAAACTAAAAGAATCTGCTTTAAGTATGATGAAAGGTGCCAATATAGCAGATCCTTTTTGGGGAGAGGCTATTCTTAGCATGCTATCTTCAGAATAGAGCTCCAACAATAGCTGTAAAAGGCAAAACTCCAGAAGGGGCATGGAGTGGAAGCAAGCCCAACGTGAGCCATTTGCAAAACTTTGGTTGCATGTCATGTGCATTTGTTCAGGTATGAGACAATCCAAGTTATCCGACAAATCAAGAAAATGCCAACTCTTGGATGTGCACTCGAGAAAAATAATCCGGAGCAGCAATGTTACATTTGATGAGCATGGAGTGGCAGGGAGTCTACAAGACAAAGAGACTCTGGATCTCTACCAAGAATCTACAGACCTTGGTTGGAAGTTCAAGAGGATGCGCAAGAGCCACAAGTAGAGTGTCCAGTGCCATCTAGGGATGCAGGAGTAGAAGAAGCAGGGAGTCCTAGTCATGATTCTTCACCAATTATGAGAGTCAGGGATGTTCGAGCACAGGAGCACACACAAAATGTAACGTTCCTAACTAACATGCCCTTAGCCAACTGGGCAAAACCGTCTAGACGTTTATGAGTAGTCACTTCTACCCATTTATGCCGGTATCTCGGGAACGCGAAACCCAGATCCACTCGAGCATCTCCCATGGGTTCATTACACAAAGAAGCATTGAAGTTCGAAGGAGCGCAAGAGGTCATCATCCACATCAAGGTGGGTGGAATGGAAGAATTCCAAAATCTCAACAGCTCTAGCTTAAGGCCGACATCACGAACAGGTTGTGGAACTTGTACATGGACCATGGTGGGAGGAAACATGGCAGAAAAATGTGCTTCATTGTGCTTTCAAGTTGAATTCTTGGAACCTTTGTCCGTTAGGGAGGCACTAGCAGGACCTGGCAGTAAACAATGGATGGCAGCTATGCAGGAAGTGATGGATGCAATGCACCTCACACAAGTGTGGGGTTTAGTTACACTTCCAAAAGGAAGAAAAACAGTAGGATTTACATGGGTATTTAAGCTCAAGCAGGCAAACGATGGATCAGTTGAGAGGTATCGGGCAAGATTGGTGGCCCAAGGTTTCTCACAGTTACCAATGATAGATTTTGATGATTCATTTTCTCCAGTAGCTAAAGTCCAAGACTTCCATCAGAGCAGTCTTGGCTATGACAACACAGGAGGACATGGAGATACATCAAATGGATGTAAAAACAACATTTTGGAATGGTGTTTTAGAGGAAGAGATATACATGAGGCAACCGGAAGGCTTTGATCATGATAAGGGAAAGGTCTGCAGGTTGAATCGTGCCTTGTATGGACTAAAACGAAGTCCAAGGACATGATACAGTTGTCTTGATAGGTTCTTACATGAGTTAGGATTCCACTAAATATTATCAATATTCCTACTTCTACTATTTGTTGGAGCCACTTGTAAATTTTCTAATACTAAGAGACATTTGCAGTCACTTTTATTGTACTTTCTTATGTAAAATTAAATATAGACATGATGTCTCTATGTTTTTGGGCCATTATAGAGGCCTTCTCTTGTTGCTAAGAGCATGGTAAACGCTACTTGTGTTTCCATGCCTTGCTAAATATAGCATTGTTTTATTTACCTACTTCTAATATTTCTTGGGCCCACTTGTATCCTTCTTAGTTATGTTCTTTTATGTTCGTGACTTATAGTATGGGTTCCAAAAATGAAATACCCTCTAAGAGGCAATCTACTTTATTCAACATGCCTTAAGGGGAAGGTTGCAATACCATCTAAGAAGCAGGTTACTTTTCAATTCAACATGCCTTCCGTGGAATGTTGCAGCAAATATCCAATGTGTTGTACCAACAGAAGATGTTAACCTCTAAAATGACTTCAATGGACATCGCAAAGAAACTGTAATTGAATTGGAAAGGATAACAAAGGCAAAGGCAATGGAAAGGTACTAAGATGATTGGGTTGGAAAAACATATTGAGAGAAGTGAAGTGAAGTGAAGTGAAGTGAAGTGAAGTGAAGTGAAGTGAAGTGAAGTGAGAGCGGGAGGGAGGGAGGGAGGGAGGGCTGGAGGGAGAGAGAGGATTTATGTGGTGTTCTATATAGAAAAATGGGCCCTCCTTGGAAGTCTCCTTTCTCCTCTTGCCACCACAGGAGAAATGGACAGAAGGCTTCAATATCTTGATAGAGCTCTCTGCTATTGCCCAATCTGTCATCAATGGACGCCAAAACCGTAATGCAAGCCAACCCAATGTTTTGATGGACATTTACACAAGAAGGGAAAAAAAGTACGTAATACTAGATCAAAGGTCAAGGAGAAGAAAAACTGGCTGGTGACATGTAGAAAAGAATTAATTCCACAAATATTGGTAATATATTCCAAAATATTCATCCCCATACACGAAACACGGGTTTGCCTTATGAGGAACTCAAAACCATAGCATTATCTTACTGAACGACAATTTGACTGCTTTAGATCCATGCGCTACTTCCATAAGGGTAGGTGTGAAGCATATGTTGGAGCAATTATTGACTTTATTTAGGTACCACTCAATGAACTGATGCTCTTAGCTCTTGATATGATTCTTAATAGTTTGGGATGTTTATACAATCTTGAAACAATATTCCACATATAACAACTTGAAGAAAAGGATCAACTTGGGTTGGCAAAATTATGGCAATTTTTATATGAATGTTAGTCCTAATGTTTCCCTAAGTGTATCTAAAAGGGGCATAGGATAACGTGTGAGTGTGAGTTATTGAAAATATTTAGGGTTATTATGAGCCTTGATATTCAAATATTTGAAAGGGATCACTATGGATAATACTTTTATAAAAGTATAAAGGAATAGCCAATGGATGGGGTTTCAACACATAGGTCGAGACTTTGGGTAAATTCGCACACTTAAGAGGCAAACTAAAAAATGGTGGCACAGTCAAAGTCAAAATTGGTTAAAAGCATGTCTTTGGATACTTAACGTGTTTGCATTTCACATGAACAAACAATCGCCTACTTCTGACCTATCTACAAAAAGTTAAAGTAGGCGGAAGAGGAGGGGGCTGATGGCTCCCTCCGTGAGGCGGGTCCCCTTCCTAGCGCGCAGGGGGTTTCCATCAATTTCTTTGAAATTTTTCAAGAGATTTAAGAGGCAAATGTGGCAGATGTCTATATCCTCAAAGAGCCCTTTCAAATAGCTTTCAAATGCACATGTCCATGTGCTAAACAAAGATGGGAAAGAGAAGTTATGACACTTTTAGTGAGGAGCCCATAAATCATGGGGGATGGCCTGCAACATATGTTCAAAGGGAGGGGATGAGCGATGACGAGTCCATGCGGGAAGGAAGGCGACCCAACCCTAAACCAAGAGGGCCTTTATTGATAAAAAGGTCCTCAATGTATTATAAGAAGGGAAAGGCCATGATTATTTATAAGGGAATGGCCTTTAATAATAAAGGTGCATCGTGAGTTATAGAAAGGGGCTTCACTAACTATTTAAGGCAATACCTTCCACCTTGTTTAAAAGGTCGTGGAACACAAATATAAGGGATCGACCATTTGTTATCCTCAATGTATTATAAGAAGGGAAAGGCCATGACTATTTATAAGAGAAGGGCCTTTAATAATAAAGGTGCATCGTGAGTTATAAAAAGGGGGCTTCACTAACTATTTAAGACAATACCTTCCACCTTGTTTAAAAGGTCGTAGAACAGAAATATAAAAGGTCGACCATTTGTTGGAAGAGGGGACGTAATGCATCCAATTTAGGTTGAACTCCATGTTTTTATCTGCCATACATTTCTTGTGAGTCATCCGATATTTATATTATATGTCATAGATATACATGTTATATAGATGACATGTCGTAGATCATAAGACATATATAGGTATGTCATATATGTTATATGTTTATCATATTTCATCTAGCATATATGTTTTAAATAGATATGTCATTCGACACATTTGTCATATATGTATGGATTCCACTCTAATTTAAAGACATGATTTTAAAAAAGACAACCCTTTACATTTTTGTGATCACACACCCCATTATCTAAAGCAATGTAATAATTGTTAGCATTACTTCATAGAAGAAGATGCCAAATAGACATTCATGTGAAGGTTGAACATTTAAAAAAAAAAAGGGACATTTAAAAGAAACAAATGAAAAGACCAATAAAGGCACACATTTTTACATTTTCTTGGAACACACTTTTTGTCTTTTCTGACATGATCTTTATACTTTTATGCCTTACTATAAATTCAAACGACTTTAAGCTTATTTTCAAGACCCAAGCAGGAGCCAAAATGTATAAAGCAACATAATGAACAAGCAGTTATCTATGTCGAGCTTGAAGGAGATGAACAATTGGAGACTCAAGAATAAAATAAAAATAGATTTTTTTTAATGTCCACGAAGACTAAGAGGTCATGGAACCTATATATGTATGGGCTAGTGCAACCATTACTACTAGGATTAAGAAACCCATGCCTCAAAATTTTTTAAGGGAAAATTCTTTGCAGTAATGATGATAATACTAGACAATCAGAAAATAATAAGTAGACCATGATGACTATTGATTCAGCGATTGAAGACATGCATCTAGAACCTCAAGTATGTATAATGCCAAATCATGCACAAATGGTGCTCTGAGAAGTTGTGGGAGTGTGGAATCGAATGCTAAGGTCAAATAACAATTCCTGGCCATCCCAAAAGTAGGGCATCTCAGAAGAGTATGGTTTTTATCTTCAATAATCTATAACTGGAAACATGTGCACAATCTCGCTTGTTGTGGCAATTGCAGCCACTCCCATCTACATGTCTTATCCTTAACTTGTGAGACCCTTTGCGAATTGATGCAATAGCTAAAAGCCTTTTCTTAGAAAAAGAAGCAAGCAGATAAGCTTGTGGTCCTGGTGCCAAAGTGGGGTGTATATGTGCATGATAATAACCAGTTTTAACTTGGGCCACGGCAGCTAATAATATCTGATATCTTTTGAGAAAAATGACCATCGAGGTATTGTTCCAAAAGCTTGGGATCAGAACTAGCAAGCACCGTGTGATGTTCTAGTTGCATAGACCAGCGAGCAAACCATGTATTATATTGCTCTTTCCAACACCATTCCAAATGCTGAGGAAAATCAACCATGGCAAATGTGAGAAGAGGGTACCAAGAGGGTACCTATCATCATCCATGTGATGCATCTTACTGATGTAGTGGAGATGGTTCTTTAGGACAAAAGGTTGAAGAGGCCAAAAACACGTCTCTCGTAGAAGAATAACATAGGGAATCATAGCTTTGACTCCTAGGTTGTAAGTGAGAAAGGACTTATGCACCCGTTTAAAGCTCTCCCAAGCACTAGCACTAATGACAGGTCTCCACACTTCAGAACCATTCAATGAAATAGGCTCTATCACCAATAATGTCATAGTGTACACTTTCCAATGTTCTGGTGACATTTTGATGACACTAATGGACCCCTTCCCTTGTAGTGAGCAAAGATAAAAAGAGAAGAGGAAAAGGGTCGGAAAAAGGGAAAGGGAAAACGAGGAAGAGGGAAAGAGAAAAAAGGGAAAAGAAATACGTTAATGGAAGAGAGGAAAAAGATAAGATAACACAGGGAATCTTTACATCCACGAAGATCACAAGCAACCATCAGACAATAAGAACACGAGCATGAAATCCACAACAAAACTAAAACGAAACCCAACCAAACAAATCCAAAAGATAAGATAAGATAAGATAATTTTTTTTACGTCCACGGGGAACCCTAGCGGGCCATAGGATGGGTACATGCAAAGGGCAAGAGTCCAAATGGAACTCAGGGACTAAGCCCCATCACAAAACACAATTATACCCAAAATAGAAATAAAATGACACAATCTAGAGCAGAACTGAGCTATATAAAGATTATGCAGGGGTCAGCGGGCTACTGATCCCTAATGATAGCCTTACCTCCCCTGTACAACTGCCCATTTCCATTGCAGGCAAGCCTCTCTTACCTTACATAATTCCTCTTTCCGCCTGGAGAGTTGTGCTGGGGTTAGATTCTCTTGGACAAAGAAGCTGGTCCCTTTTAGATGATTACTATGCCTCAATATATATAGGTGGGAAAGCTCCCACACACGAACAAAGAAGATGACAAAGCTACACATAACCAGTCCAAGAATCAAAAGGCCAATGATTCCAAATGATAGCCATGCCTTCTAGGTAAACATCCTACTTTTTTTGATGTCTTTGTACTCTCATTTTGGCTAGCTCTTCCATTCTTTTATAGAGTTAAAATGGAGTGAGATCTTTTTGTAGTGAATAATTAGTGCGGGAAAGAGCAAAAAACAAGGGAAAAGGGGAAGAGGAAACAGGGTTAAATGCTCACAAGGCCTTATACCTTGCGATGCTGGCCTTGGTTTGGTAGGAAAGGGTGTCACAATGCACATAAACCTCCTATTAATAGCCCAACAACTCTAGGTTTGGTTTCTAGTGTCGAAATAAATTGGTTAGTGTCACAAGCTTCGTCAAAGGTTTTGTGGCCATAGTAGATGCCAAAATTGATGTTACTATTAGTATCATCACTATTGTCAGGGATTGTCCCATCAGTTGTGTCAAGCACTCTTCCCCTCCCCCCCTTTCTTTCTCTCTTTCTATGATTCTCTCCCAACATCATTATAATATCTTTTGCACCTCTCCAACACCGTATAAATATCATCTCAAATTTATGAATACTCTTACAATTATAAAAACATTCTTCCAAATCATTATAATATCCTCTGCAACATGCAACACCACTATAAAACCATCTTCAACAAAATCATGAACATGATCTCTTATTACCATCAACAACACCATCACTATCCGACATTTGTATTATATGTCATAGATATACATTTTATATATATGACATATATGTCATAGGTCATAAGATATATATCATAATATATATATAATTATTCTATGTGTCCATGGGAAACGATGTACCCATGGATAGATTACATATTGAAATCAATCTAGGCCATATGTTTGGGAGCCAATGAGGTGGCACAACTACGGCCTTAGGATCTACATGGGGTCATGCATGGGGCATGCACCATGCCTCTATACCGTCGGATCAAGGGGGGAAGGCAAAATTATAGCCCTTGATTTTTGTAAGGAAGGTGCACGGAAGGTCCCTAAAGATGCTTTTTGGTGTGGCCAATCTCAGCCCTTGGATCAAAAAGGGGAAGAGAAAACCTGGCCATTAAGTTTTTTTATTAAGTTGCAATTTATTTTATTAAAGGTATTGAGGTGGCATCCTCATTTAATAAAAAAGTAATGAGGTGGCATCAACATTTATGGAAGGACTTTCGAGGAAGCTTCTTTTTTGTAATTGTCTTCAAAGGCCAGTAACTTGTAGTAAAGGGATCGGATAAAGGTGGGGCTCACGCCTTTGGATTCCTCTCATCGAGAGCTTTCCAATGAGTGGTGGTTTGATATCGTTTCGCTGCAGTTGAAGCGAATATGATCGAATGCTAAGAATCTTCTTGGAATCTTGAAATTTTATGGAATCTATGGGAATGTAAGAGAATCTAGGGGAATCTTCATAGGATCTTAAGGAATGTAAAGGAATCTCAATAGAATCTTGAGGAATATATGAAATCACAATAGAATCTTTAAGAATCTAAGCGAATCTTTATAAAACCTTTGAGAATCTAGGGGAATCTTGGTAAAATCTTGAAGAATCTGGGGGAATCCTCATAGAATCTAGGGGATCTAGGAGAATCTTCATAGAAACTTGGGGAAACTCAACGGAACTAGGGAGTCTATTGAAATCTTAAGAGAATCTTAAGAAATCTAGCAGAATCTAAGTGCATCTTCATAAAGTCTTTGAGAATCTACATGATCTTTAATGGAATCTTGGAGAATCTATGGGAATATACATAGATCTAATGGAATCTAGGGGAATATACATAATATCTAAAGGAATCTACATAAAATCTGTATACAATCTTAGAGAATCTAGAGGAATCTTTGTAGAATATTAAGAATCTAGAAGAACCTTTGTGGAATCTTAGGGAATCTTTCATATTGGATGTGTTTTGCAGGGGAATCTTCATAGAATCTATGGGAATTTAGGAGAATCTACGTAGAATCTTGGAGAATCTAGAGGAAATTTTCAACAGAAATAGGGAATCTATGGGAATCTTAAGAGAATCTTAGGAAATCTAGCAGAATCTAAGTGCATCTATATAAAGTCTTTGTGAATCTACATGATCTTTAATGGAATCTTGGAAAATCTAGGGGAATGTACATAGATCTAATGGAATCTAGGGGAATATACATAATATCTAAAGGAATCTAGGGGAATCTACATAAAATCTATATACAATCTTAGAGAATCTAGAGGAATCTTTGTAGAATCTTAAAATTATAGAAGAATTTTTGTGAAATCTTAGGGAATCTTTCACATTGGATGTGTTTTGCAGGGGAATATTCATAGAATCTATGGGAATTTAGGAGAATCTACATAGAATCTTGGAGAATCTAGAGGAAATTTGGGTTAATCTTTGAGAATTTAGGGTAATTTGAAGAGAATCTTAAAGAATTTATGAGAATATCAAGAGAATCCAGGGGAATGTAAGGGAATCTTCATAAAATCTTCGAGAATCTAGAAAAAAATTTTCTGAGCCTTGAAGAATCTAAGAGAATCTTTATAGAATCTTCATTGGATGCCTCAAAATTCCCTCAATATTTTCTCTTGAGAAAAGGGATGTCATATTCCCTTTTCCCCATGGACAAATTCGACTAGAAGCAAAATGCAGTGCCATCCAACAAAGATTCTATTAAGATTCTCCTAGATTCTCTAGACTCTAGAAAGATTTCCCTAGATTCTATGAGATTCCATCAATGTTCGCTTATATTCCTCAAGATCCATTGATGATTCTTGGAGGGATTATACAAATTCGACTAGAAGTCAAACTTAAAGTCATGCAATGAAGATTCTATAGAGATTCTCCAAAATCCCATCAAGATTCTCTAGATACTCAAAGATTTTATGAAGATTCCCTAAGATTCCTTTAGATTCTTAAAGATTCTTTTGACATTCCCCTAAATTTCCAAAGATTATCCTAAGATTCCTCTAGATTCCCCAAGATTTCAAGGAGGTTCTTCTAGATTCCCTTAGATTCTCTGCAGATTCCCCCTGGATCCCCTTGGACTCCCCCTAGATTCTTAGATTCCATAAATTCTAAGGTTTTTACACAGACTACCCTTTTTTTTCAAAGATTATCTGAAAATTCCTTTAGATTTTCCAACATTCTACGTAGATTCTTCTAGATTCCTTTAGATTCTATGAAGATTCCACTAGATTCTCTAAGATTCTGTCAAGATTCTGCTAGATTCTAAAACACTTTTTGAAGATTCTCTTAGATTCCCTTATATTTTCTTGATATTCCTAGAGATTCCTTAACATTCTCTTTATATTTCCTTGATTTCCAAAGGTTATCCCAAGATTCCTTTAGATTCCCTTAGATTCCTTTAGATTCCTAAAGATTCTCTTGAGATTTCCCTAGATTCCTCTAGACTCCCTAAGATTCCATGTAGATTCTTCTAGATTCTCTTAGATTCTATGAAGATTCCCCTATAGAATACACTTATTGTCAAAGATTCCCCTAAAATCCTTGGATTCTCCATCGATTCCCTAAGATTCCACTAAGATCCCCCTAGATTCTTAAGGTTTCATATAAAATTCCCCTAGATTTTCAAATATTATTTGAAGATCCGTTTAGATTCCCCAAGATTCTATGTAGATTCTCCTAGATTCCTTTAAATTCTATGGAGATTCCCCTAGATTCTCAAAGAATCCATCAGGATTTTGCAATTTATTTATTAAAGGAGTTGAGGTGGCATCCTCATTTAATAAAAAGTAATGAGGTGGCACCAACATTTATGAAAGGAATTTTGAGGAAGCTTCTTTTTTGTAATTATCTTCAAAGGCCCGTAACTTGCAGCAAAGGGGTCGGATGAAGGTGGGGCCTATGCCATTGGATTCCTCTCATCGAGAGCTTTCCAATGAGTAGTGCTTTTATATTGTTTCATCGTAGTTGAAGCGAATATGATCGAATATTAAGAATCTTCTTGAAATCTTGGTAGTTTATGGAAAAGAGAATCTAGGGGAATTTTTATAGCATCTTAAAGAATGTAAAAGAATCTCTATAGAATCTTGAGGAATCTATGGGAATCACAAGGGAATCTTTAAGAATCTAAGCGAATCTTTATATATATATATACAAGTTTTTGTACTATAAATGGGTCTATGAGCTATGGTCTACAAAGATCGGAGAGTAAAATTCAAGCTTTTAAAGTTGGGTGCCAAGAATTAAGTAAGAAGAACTCATAGTCGAAGTTAAATGGGTCGACATTGTCATATAATTTCATGTAATTTGGTAGTCTTTCTTTTAATATATACTCATAAAGAAATCCCAAATTGTTTTTTGCTCAAATCGAATTCAAGCATAATAATCCGTTAATTTATTAGGAACATACTGTGAAATAATAATGCCTTTAATGCGCATCTTGTTTGAGTTTTTTACATTCTCAATTGTCCTGTCAGACAAATAGTCCATCTAATCCAAAATAAATCCCTTGCCTAATAGCCATTAGAGGAAGCGTACCATTGTTTAGAACTTGTAGTAGTTAGAATCACCACTATTTATTAGAATTTCTTCATCTACATAATAAGAATGATTCAATGTTTAGTGGAAGTGCCATGCTGAAAGCTTGTTTTCCAATCCATAATGGTCCTCCTTTTGGAATCTTCAAAGTTGTTGGAATTGGTAATTTTCTTGCATTCCACACCATCATTTGAGACACTGTTGAAACTTATCATTCCACTAATATTTTGTTAGATTAAATGTAGCTCCAAGTATTATTTTTCTCAATAGCGAATTCCATCATACATGGTCCCATCTGGCAACCACTAAATTGGTTTTGTAAAAGAAGGTAATAACTCTGATACTTTTGCCCTAGCTTTCATTGATTGCAGAACAAATACCTGGAGTGTATCTCCATCAAAATACTCACTAAATGGAGATTACACTAAGAGGTTCATTGCAGCCTTTCTTCCTTGAATCCTTGAATCCTAACCATTAGAAGTTCTCGGTGAAGATTTTATTAAGAAAGTTGAAAGTTGAAGTTACCTTAACGGGCTAGGTCAAATCGAAAAGTGAAGCTAAACTAAAAGAGTCGACCTAAATGAATGTCAGAGTCAAACCTTTCCTCAAAGATTGATCTGTGGAACGTGAAATCACATCGTACTAACACTACCAATCTGCAGACTCAAGTGTACAACATGAAGAATAATTTGACAACTTGATGAGTGTCAAGCAGACAGCTCCAATGTACAGAAAAAACTTATCTAGCAAAGTCAAGTTTGATAGCTCAACTTTGGTGCTAGTTAAAGTTGAATGTGGAACAAAAACCTTGACCTTCCTGCAGGAATGGGGCATGGTAAGCTCCGTCTTTCTCATTGTCAGGAAACAGAAAATTTAAATTAAGTCAAGGATCGCAGGTTTAGTGTTATACTCCCTCTGTAAAAGCATTGTCCAACCAAAATGTATTATCGCATGGAGCAGCTCCATAAGCTTCGGCAAATATAGTGTTCGATCCTCCACAAAGAGTTCCTAGACCTTCAAGTTTTTTAAAAGAGAGATGTAAATGCTTAAGAGTTCGCTTTGTTGTAGTTATTCCCCCGCTATCATTATCACGCTACTCAATAAGTTGTTTTGACAGGCACGCCAAACTATAGCATTGGTTGGGCAAGACTTTGTCCAAGACGGCTGCAAAATCTAAGTTCATGGTTATTCAAGAGTAGTTTTAGCACTATTGAAGCTTGCAGTTTCAAATGGAAAGCATTTGTGTGTTGTCTAGTTTCAAATGGAAAGCATTTGTGTGTTGTCTGCACAGGTAAATACCTATTTTTCAGTTTTATTGGTTTCAAAAGTATTTTAGTTTTACTACAACAAAATGCATGATTTTTTATTTATTTTTTTTCTACAAAGCTAGTCTAGAGACTTATTCTCCTTTGGTGATTTGCCAATTGCAGAACTCACTGAGAGCTTGGTTTCTTCTAGAGGGTAGGCTGGGGTGGATGTAGCAAGTTTCATTGGTTGCAAGAAACATGAATAAGCCAGTTTATGTTGCCATCGAAAGTTATAAGGTTAGGATTTTGTGCTTACTGCAGTAATTCATTTGCTCATTTTTTTTTCCTGTGGATAAGAATTTAAAATATATCTCATGTTTGTGGCAGTTTGCCCATCTGTATCCAGTCAAACAAGGGGATTTGTTGCCCGCATCTCAGAGGGTGAATTTTTCTGGTTCTTTACCCCATTGTTATTACTGAAAATTCTACCAGAGAGTATACTCCTCCACAATATTTGACCTTGTTGTTCACAGATCTAGGGGTCCTTACAGTGTCAGCTATTAGCCACAGCTGGTATTAAAACTAATCCGTATCTATTTCCCTTTCTGCTGGGTGCAATCTTTTCTTGCGATATGTTACACGGACTTCTGCGCTGGAATATGAAGATATTTCTGCAGGGAAAGCTCGCTTGATCGAACATGGTGAGAAATTTGGTGACATTTCTCTCAAGGTAATCGTAACCATTAAATCTATGTCTTGTCATCTTCCTTGGGATCGTATGCCTGGCCCATTAGTTCATTTGAAATATTGATTCTGTATTGGCATGAATTGTGAAGTTGTTTTTCCATTTACCTGGAAACAGAATGCCACTTATGTCAGCAGATTACTATAAACTTTGTAGCCTCAAAATTGAGAAAAGGGATGTGTTTGATTCTTACATGCCTCGATGCCGTCCGTTTAAGGTGGGGCCAGTGAGGTGGCAACATCAGAGCCATCCATTGCTTATGGGCATGCATGGAGGCATGTATGGGTCATGCATGGGGGCATGCACCACATCCCCAGACCGTTGGATCAAAAGGGGAGGATAAATCCTAGCCCTTGATTTTTTCTAAGGAAGGTGCAAGGAAGGTCCCTTAAAGTGACTTTGGTGTAGCAGATCTTAACCGTTAGATCAAAAGGTGAGCATAAATCCTAGCCATTAACTTTTTAATATTAAATTAATTTTTTTTTAAAAGGAGGTGAGGTGTCACCCTCATTAATAGAAGGGTAATGAGGTGGCAAAGCATTTATGAGTGAACTTTCTACGAAGCTTCCTTTTGGTTAATCGCCTTCAAAGGCACGTAGCTTACAGCAGAGGGGTCGGATGAAGGTGGGACCCATGCCATTGGATTCCTCTCGTCGAGAGCTTTCCAATGAGTAGTGGTTTTGCACCGTTCCGTTGTAGTTGGAGCCAATGTGATCGAACTCTAATGGGAATCCATGGGAATCTAAAGGAATCTTCATATTAATACTTGGAGAATCTTGAATCTTTGGGAATCAAAGGGAATCTTTCTAAAATCTTTGACTATCTAGGGTAATCTTGATGGAATTCTGAATAATCTTTGTAATAAGAATGTAAAGGAACCGTTGTAGAATCTTAAGGAATCTAAGGGAAGGCTAAGGGGATCTAGAATAATCTTTAAAAAATCGATAGGAATCTAGAAGATCTACATAGAATCTTAGGTAATTTAGAGAATCTTGAGGATTCATAAAGTCTTTAAGAATCTCAAAGAATCTAGGGAAATCTTCATAGAATCTAGGGGAATCTATAGGAATCACGAAAAAATCTTTGAGAGTTTAAGGGAATACAAAGGAATCTTCATAGAATCTTGAGAATCAAGTGAAATCATGATGGAGTCTAGGAGAATCTTCATATAATCTAAAGAAATCTAGGAGAATCTTCACCAAATCTTGGAGAATTCAGTAGAACTCAATAGAATATTGGGGGATCTAGAGGTATCTTAGGATAATCTTTGGGAATCTAGGAGAATATCAAGAGAATCTTTGGGAATCTAAGGAAATTAAGGGAATGTTCATAAAATCTTTAAGAATCTTGGGGAATCTAGGGAAATCTTCATAGAATCTAGGGGAATCTCTATAGAATCTTGGAGAATCTAGGGGAATCTTTGTAGAATCTTAAGAAATCTAAAGAGAATCTTAGGGAATCTATGAGAATATCAAGAGAATTTCCCAGAATCTAGGGAAAATTAAGGAAATTTAGAGGAATCTTCACACAATCTTGGAGAATCTAGGAGAATCTACATAGAATCTTGAGGATTCTTGGGATAATCTTTGAGAATCAAAAAAGAATCTTTGTGAACACAGGAGAATCTAAGGGACTCTTTGAGAATCTAGGGGAATCTTGATGGAGTCATAAAGAGCCTAGGGGAATCTTTATAGAATCTTCATTGAATGACTCTACTTTGGCTTCCCGTCGAATTTGTGCAAATATTGAGGAAATTTGTCCAATATGTATGTCATATATGTTATATGTTTGTTATGTATGTTATATGTTTGTCATGTTTCATCTAGCATATATGCTTTGAATAAATATGTCATTCGACACATTTGTCATATATGTATGGATTCCACCCTAATTTAACCTATCCAACAGCTCTGGATGTTCGAAGGTGCCCCTCGTGTAAATATGCACTGAAATGAAATGGGGTCTTAGGGGGAATTTTATATATGCTTATTATCTTATATTATAATGTTTTAGTGCAAGTAATAGACCATGCCCTAATTTAAAGGGCTAAAATTGTTTGAGCCTAATCTAAAGGCCGAGATGCTAGGGTTTTGGTTTCGTTGCAATTTTTCTCTCTTCCTCTGTTCTCAGCTTCACCTTCTTCCGTTGCATTAAGTCCAGCTGGTCCATCACCAACTGAGTCGACATGCATCATTCCCATAGCATGCCACAGTAGAAGGTGGAACAAATAAAGAATCGGCTATGGATATGGTGTCTATTGGCGTTCTGGAGGAGTTTGTCTGAATCTAATTTAGAGTCTGATGGAAAACAGATTTGGGCATTCTGTGTTTACAAGGTACGAAATTTTTTTATGTCTGCATTAGCATTCATGTGCAAAAACCTTACACTGCTGGCTGCTATGGTTGGATATTGCCATTTGGTGAAGATTCCTGGATTAGATATTAGTGTACAGAACAGGAGGAATATGTAAAGGACCATTGTGATGGAACTTGGTCAAGCATACATGGGGTTATCAGTGCTAGGTAAGGGATTCCAGCTGCATGGTTTTTTTCATTAAATTATAATATTTCAAACCTAATATTACAATATTATAATAATATTGTACTTCGTGATGTAATATTGTGCAGGACCCTACTAATAAGAAAAGGGTGATAACATGATGTTCTTCTTTTAGGGCTATAACATAACCAAATATCTGGCAACCTAAACCCCCAACCAACTGGCCAACATCATTTCCAGAGAATCGCCTTAGTCATGTCAGAAATGCTTGTGGGGATGAATTTCACAAATAAAACATAGTTGCTACAACAAACTCCTATGCCCTTATTTTTTCACTTTGATTTTGCAAATGACCTGCACATTGTTGAGCAAATGAATGAAACATAGAAGACATCAGTGGCCTGCAAAGAAAGCTGGAAGTTGGTGTTGCTCTGGTTGCTCCAAGGTACTGTTTTGAAATGGAGTTAAGAGAGGTCTTTGTTAAACGTATTCTATGGTCTTCATCTAAGCATTGTACATTATATGCAGAGATGACACAGAGAACACAATTTGTTTGTCAAATATGTTCTGACAGTCATCAAATTGTGTTGTTGTTGTATTGAAAGTAAGTCTTGCGGTTGACATCTGCAAATGGTAAATTCTGCATGCCATTTTGTGAATATTCATTCCATTTTTAAGCCTTCAATTGTGGGCATACTGCTTAGTCGTTTTCTGCTTAGAGTTTTATTGAGGTTTCAGTTCAGGTGTGCAATGGAAGTGCTTCTGCTATCCTTATAAGAACCCTCTTGACGTCTGTTGTAATTATAGGGCTAGCAATGACACAAAAGTCCACAACAGAGATTGGAGCTATTCGTGCCCCAGAAGGAATTGAGGTGTTAGTTGCTTCATTCTCTCCTTCATGCTCCAATGTCCTTTTTTGACTCTCAGCTGGTCATATTTTCAGCAGGCTAGGAATGCTGGACGATTTTATATATTTGTTGTTGCATTATAATATATGCTAATTCTTATAGTTGTCCATGCTTCCATACTTAGTAGTAAAACATCAATACAAATACATTTTAATAACAAAATATGTATCATTTCAAAATGTTAGGAAAAATATATTGACATGGGAAGAGAGAAGACTGTCCGAAAAGCAAAGATTTTGTTCATGTTTCAAATTGTACAACAGGCAGATAAACATCAAAATCACCTTGAGTCAATAATCACCTTCTCTCAAGGAATGCTTGATTTTTCTGTATAACATAGAGGAATTTATTGTTTGAAAAAATGAGATTCCACGTCTATTTCTAATTGAAATATCCCTGGCTTTGAAATAAAAAACCAGAAGCTCTATTACATTGTGCTATGTTATGATGAGATGGTTCAATGTATATTGTAAAAGGAAGTGCTGTGTTGGTGTGTCAGTCAACCGGAGAACATGATCTAATGTTGAAATTCCACTAACATTTTTCTATCCATGTCTCATGAGAACATGATTTAATGTTGGAATTCCACTAACATTCTTCTATGCCATGACCAGAGCTTTAAAAAAAGAACTTAGTTTGTTTTTCCATAAATTTAACACTAGCACACATGGGATACATATATTCAGAAAATCTATTAAGCCCATCTTTCATATTTTGATTTGATTGGCAAGGGTCATGAACACATGTTTCATATTTATTTGCACACAATTAACAACATTCAAGTACTTCTAAGGCTAGCTCCAATTAAAGGTGCAAAGTACTTTCAATGGCGGCCATAGATAAAGGTGTAACACACAATGAACAATGGTAGCCATAGGTATGTGTAACACGCAATGAACAAATTATCTGTGGTCACACAAAATAATGCAATGCCTTCAAAAGGGTACATGGTGTTCACAACGCATTCATAGCCACAACACACATCCACATTCATATACAAGCAACAAGAGACGACACATCCATAGCCACAACACATCCACATTCATTACAACCAAACGAGCAATAATATGAGATTTAGTACACAACATCAACAACTCATAGACATGGCCACTTGCAACCTAAAAGTTCCCAAAATGATCCAATGGCCTAAACTTGCAATGCAGGTTTCCAAGATGATCCAATGGGCTAGAAATTATTGTACGCAAATTTGCAGTTCTAATGGCCTAGAAGTTACTTTAGGCAAATGCACAAGTTCCCAAGTTCTAGCACTAGGTTCCAAATTTTGCCCAGCAATGCTGGGCACCGTTACTAGTGTAATGATGTTAGTTTAAAAAATATCCCATCTATAGAGGGCTGAAATGTTTAAATTCAATCTAGGGAAACTTGTAGCAGCAACAATTCATGATTTCTTCTGAGTCTGGAATGGGAGCTGGCCACCGTGAGCCGGCGCCGTAGGCGCGTCGGCCGCCGCCGCACGGCAGGCCCCATTCCGAAAGCGTGAATCGCTTCATTGTTGCTGCTCCACGACGTCAAGGTAAGCAGGATGAAAGGGTTTTCACGCAGTTGAGCTTTGGCAGATGGTAAGAAGACCGGCTGTCTCAGGTTCTTCAAGAATGATGTACCCATTTGTCATTCCTGATTAGTATGATCGCCACATGGCGAGCTCTCATTGAACACCAAACAAGAATGAAGACTAACTTACCTTGACGTTAAAGCAACAAGAACTTTAAGGATGAATTGTCAAAGGAGTTGTGTCGAATTAAGGAGGCATACCAAATTTAGGATGATCTTTTGACAAGGTGTTGAACTTAATGTCATTTGAGACACATTTACCTATCAGCTTGGACAAATGGAACTAAGAGACAAAATATGAAGAGCGGCCACCAAAGACTAAATTAAATCCACAAACGAAGCATATAAAGGGCTATTGGCATCCCTAAAATTTGCACGCAAAAATGGGATCAGAAGCTCCGTTTGTGCTAAATCATCTGCCAGTAAAGGTTGATAAACCAACTCTGGTAGTTCCTGCACAACACACAGAGCCCGGAATCCTGTATTTGCACAATATAGATCAGCAGGTATTCTTCCACGTTGAAATGCTATATTTCTATGCTGCAAATCCGAGCAGAGACTCTGCAGAAGTGGCGCGGATTTTGAAGGATGCATTAGCCCAGGTGCTTGTGCCTTATCATTTTGCTGCAGGTCGTTATCAGCTTAATTCTGAGCAAAACAGGCTGGAGATCAACTGCAATGCAGCTGGAGCTCTATTTTTGGCTGCAGAGTCAGATTTCAAACTCTCTGAACTGGGAGATCTCTCTGCTGCAAATCCCCAGTTCAAGAATCTGCTTGTATATCCTGCTAATGTGGGATCGATGGCCGAAATTCCTTTGGTAACACTGCAGGCAAGGTTCTTCCATCATTAGAAAGTATGACTGCAACTTAAATGTTCTCTTCTTCTTTGGTCAGTGGAGGATAAAATCCAATTCAATTCGATAGTTTATTTAGTCTCAGTGCCAATTCAATTCAATTCGACTCTTTTTTTCTTTAAGATATGTTACTTTGTGCAGGTAACCAGATTCAAATGTGGAGGATTTGCGCTGGGTTTTTGCATCAGCCATGTAATATGGGATGGAATCGGCACGGCAAATTTCTTCAAAAATCTAGCATCAATATCACGAAAAGAAGGATTACTGAACCACCCAAAACCCGATAGAACAGCCATGAGAGCGAGATCTCCACCAAATCCATCGCTAGAACACCCAGAGCTAATAAGCCTGCCAGAAGTACCAGCCAAATTTTTCTTCGAACAGAATGCAAGGGACTGCAGCACAGGGACGCAGTATCAGTTCAGGACGTTCTGTTTCTCGTGGCAGATGATCCGGGCTCTGAAAGAGAAGGCGATGGAGGACAAATCCCTGCAACACTGCTCCAGCTTTGAGGTTCTGGCCGCCCACATCTGGCAGTCCAAAATCAGAGCAAAAAATCCGAGCCCTTCCGACCCGGCCAAGCTCTTCATCGTCATGAACATCCGGCGCAAAATCGCCCCTCCATTGCCGGAATCCTTCGCCGGAAACGCCGTCGTCGCCGCACCTTGCACCCGCATCCCCGCCGGAGACGTTTCCCGGCAGAACCTCTCTTTCTGCGTCAGAAAAGTCCAGGAGACCATCTCCTACGTTGATGACCAATATATTCGGTCCCATTTGGATTGGTGTGAAAATAATAATGGCATTATTGATCTCCCTGGTGGCACCCTTGTCACCACCTGGGCCAAACTTGGTTTCCATCTCATGGATTTTGGTTGGGGCAAGCCCCTCTATTTTGGCCCTGTTGTTAATGACAGACCCGAGTATATCATCTTCGTCGATAACTGCATGGGCGATGGAGGCATGAATGTGTTCATTGCCGCTGAGGAACATGTCCTAGACAAGCTTGAAGATTATATTTTCATTTAGACATGTACTGAAGATTAAGGATGCAGTTGCATTTTCATGTAATGCTTTTAAATAAACAGTTTTTGTAAATTCTATCCTATCCTATCATTTTCATGTAATGCTTTTAATGTTGGACCTGCTTACGGCAAAGCAAAATCACCAGTTTGTCGAGGCTCCTTGGATGGCCTCTTCTCATTTGAAGTTCATGAAGATTATTGCTCATAACTTTTCATTTTTGAGGTTTGTTTTCTTCGTGATGGATCCTTGCTCTTTGTGACAATCCTTAGCGTCAAAGCATGAAGATGGGGGACACTTTTTGTATGGGTGACACATAGTGCTTACTAGGTGCTTTCTTAGCATTTTCTTTGTATTTTTTAAAAAATATATATGCATTTTTTTGATATTTTTTCACCAAAACACATTGATATTTCGCTTTGAAATATAAAATTTCAGCCTTAACAGAGTTACAGAAAAGAAAAAGATAAAAATACAATAGTTTTGTAGCATTGGGTGCTTGATAGGTGCTTGGCTAATGCACCCAGCTCCATGCTTTGACCCCCTATCTGTCTATTAAAACCCGCACGTACTATTCGTGGTTTTAGGGCTCCATATTCTTCTTGGCATTGGCGATCACGTTTTCCTACTTAGATGACGATTGTGGGCATCCTTCTTTACGAGACTTCAGGTAAGGTGAAGCAAATATAGCTGAACTTGATCATTTAGATCTTCATGTAATATTTTGAACTGACAGATTCCCAGTGGATAGAAACTCACCTACATCAAGAAGGGATGCAGCTCCACATATAAAATGAAGAGCCAAGCCAATAGATTGCTCGATATCTTATATTTCATGAAGGTACAACAACAAATGGACTGGCTTAATTTCAATGAATACAAGAGCGTTTTTACCAACTTTGCCAGTACAACCAATAATTTAGATCCTCATGTAATATTTCCATCTGATCGTCATGTACATAGTACCCTTTAACTGGAGTTTAAAATAGGTCGAGTAGCAAAACCAGATGTTGAAAGGACCAACAGACTTGCCATTTGGTTGAAGTTGAGTTGGAAGAATGCTTCCCTTTTTTACGTTTTATATGCCATGAGATATGTCTCATTTGTGAAATGGCATCTTTTATCACAGACCTCATCAGGTTTGTAGACCAGAAATGAGTGGCATAAATATCTGTCAAATGACTTAAAATTGGAGAGCCTGCTCATGTAACAGGTTAATATGGAGTTGCTTTGGGAAATTTTTTTAAGCAAGACTTTAGCAACAATGGAGGTGCACCAGATTCAGTTGCAGTTAAAGCCAAATTCGACAACAACAGAAAGGCAGAATGGGTTATTCTGGTGGCCTTTGAAGCTTATCTATTCTATGTGGATGAACCTTTGTGGGAGTAATCATTTGCACAGGATTTACTAGAAAATATTTCGGCAGGAAACTTCATATTGGAAATCATGAATTAGATGATGGTAAGTTCTATTTAGATTTGGATGCAGCAATGAATTTGGCACCTACACTCTATATTTGGAATAGATCATTAAAGTTTTGCTTATTTTCAACACTTGTGTTGAAGCAACTATTTTTTTAGAAGGGTGTTCAGATAGGTCCGCGCTCTCCTGTCTCAACCAAAAGAAGCTCTATATAAGATTTCTATTATCTAGTCTCCTCAGAATGGCTATCTGCCGTGGAGATGGGAGGATATGTGCACTCATGGCTTTAGGGGTGACATGACCACTAGGGCTAGATGTATATGGGTCAGTTTTGGCACTTTGATCCTAGGGCAGTTGTGCATGGGGTGATGCTTGGAGAAGAGGTAGAGGAAGGCTCCCATAGTACCTAGCTATCACTTGAAGCTGCTATGTTCGGGGAGAAGCTTCATCACGATCATGGATCAGAAGTGATGGCTTGCCAAGGGTGTTCTGCAGCCATTGGTGATTGGAATGTCTCATAGAGTTTGGACTTATAGTGCAATAGCTTAGAGCCAATTTTTTTTTAGGTTAGTGGGGCATGATGGTGATTACATAAATAGCTGGTCATAGGAAATTGTGAAATTATCTTCCATAATACTTGGCTATTGGGAAGAGGCTGCGGCCATTTTTATAGTATTTTCTGGAAAAGCAATGGCCCCATAGTACTAATGAGCAAGGAAGAGGTTGAGAGAGCTCCAATAAAGTACTACCATAGCTGGTTGATATCTTACTATGCTCTTCACTAATTGGGTGAATAAGGGCTTTGTACCATTTAATTATTAGTAAAAATTTAAATCTTATCCTCCCTCCAAAAAAAAAAAAAAAAAAAATCACCACCTTTTACCCACCATTTAGAATGCAAAACAATGGGATGACACCTAAGAATATCCAGGATATTTGCTTAGGTTAATGTGCAAGGCATCCATTCAAGGTTTATGAAAGCGTATTTAACAGCAAATATTGTGTACATGTTGCAAACACATGAACTCAAGTTTAAAAAACTAGATGTTGTTTTGTTTTTTGTTAATTCAAGAAAGATGCATTTTACAACATCTTAGGGGTGAGTGCAACTTTCAAATAACATAGCGATTCCTGGAGCATCAAGGAAGGGCGCTGCATCTTACAACATTCCACGTGTCAATTAAAAAAAGGAACATGCACATATACTCAACATATGCCTCCTCAAAGAGCATTAAGCAAGAGAAAGAAAATATACCTGGAGCATCAAGCAAGGGCATTGCATCTTACAACATGCCAAAGTGTTAATTAAGAAAGGAAACACATACACATAAGAGAAAGAGAGAGAGAGAGAGAATTTTTACGTCATGCCACATTGGTAGCATCCATGAGCATACATGACGAACCCCTAAAGACTTGAACACAAGATCTCTTAATTGCTAATGCAATGGACTAGTTATTAAGCCAGAGATATAGAGAGGGAGGGAGGGAAAGAAGGGAGTATATTTTAACATCCATGGAGGCCAAACTGGTCTATGAGACGGTACATGCAATACATAAAGCAGATAAAAACCCTACAAAAAATACAAATACAAATGCTACTATACAATGTGTCCCTAGTACTGGAATGAAAAAACCCCCCCACGTAGGAGTAAAAATCTTGGTCGTAGGCTCTCAGATCCCCTGTCATATAAGGGATACTCTGATGGTGGAGACTTGCAAAATGTAGGATGCAAGACGTGCAACCATTGGCGATGCCAATAAGTGATGCAGTAGTGCCTCGGAGCATCTAAGATCAGCATGTGCTGCTCGGATGTGCGTATATGCCGGACAGTCCTGCAGAGCATGGTGCTCATCCTCTACTTTTTGCATGCGGCAACACTGGCATACCCTCTGATGATGGGGGATTCTCTGCCCTCCATCTTACTCCAGCGACCTATTTCAATTCTGAGATGATGGAACTCCATCCTTACGGAGGCAATAGCTCTCCATTTCTTCATAGATATATGTGCTTTCAAGTACTGTTGTGGGCCAACCTGCGTGCGATAGTGCTCCGTTTTAGGCTTCGCAAGAGTGGGTGCATCCCACAAGTGATAGCAAAGTTCTCATTCAGGTGCGCATCATGTTCCTTGGCATCAAGCATAGGCGCAATCTGTTCGTAATCTATAGACCACGTTGTGAACCACCAATGCTCCTGCCATACTCTCTTCAGTCGTTGTGGCCCTTATGTCAATAACAAAGCCCTAGGGAAAGACAACTTGCATCCATGCTATTGACCTTATGGAAATAGGCAAGATGTCTACTCATAATGGAATGTTGCAGGGGCCGGAAACTAGTCTCACATAGAAAAATTCGATAAGGCACCCTTGACACCTAGGCTGTATGTTAAAAAGGCCTTTTGCCCCCTCTTTGAGCTCAAAAAGCTGCTTAATCTCCTTGTTCCTGATGCCAAAACCCTTCAAAAGTAGTATGGATGGGAACCTCTCTGAATAAGCTTTCAAATGACACCAAGTTGTGCCAACAGGAGATATGATCATCTAAAACCCAGGATGCTGCATTTTCTCTCTCTAGAAGCTCCAACTTCTCTCTCTAGTGCCCTAAAGTGTGAGGGAGGGAGGGAGGGAGGGAGGGAGGGGAGGGAGGGAGGGAGGGAGGGAGGGAGGGAAGTTTTATAAGAAGATACCTAAACTTAAACTCATTCGTTGTAATAAAGCATAGAGGATGCTTCGATGGACGACGTCATAAACTATCTAAATGAATTACAATAAGATAAGATAAGATAAGATAAATTTTTACGTCCACGGGAACCCAACGGGTTATGGGACGGCACATGCAAGGGCAACATCCCATCTAAAACCTGGGGACTAGGCCCCATCACCAAACACAATAACCAAATATTAAAAGGCTACCAAGAATAAGATAAGATAATGCTAATGCTAGTAGTAAATTTATGCTTCTAAAATTATCTAGATATAGCCAGTCCAAGGATTGGAGTCACCTTGCAGAGCTCCTCCTTACGGTTACATAATTGAAGAGGGGAGAGGTCCTCCTGTACTGAGAAACTAGTCCCTCTGAGATGGTTTCCATGCTGAAGAACATGTAAGCGGCTAAGAGTGTCTTGAAACCGAACCAAAAGATGGCGAGGACGATCAGGTCTTGCCGCTCCCACCCTAGTAGCGGAGACAACTCCACCAGCCTTCACATGCATTACATCAGTGAAAAAATGCAAAGCAGCATCCATATCAGAAAGGGCATCATCTTTTGCCTCTGCGAACCCCTATAATCGCATGAAGTTCGGGCTCCTAGTAATGAGAAGATACCGAGGTAGCTTTGCTCTCTGTCTGCTAAGCTAGCTGCCCTGCGACTCGGGTCCCCTTGGGATTGTGGAGATGTCTGTATGCTCACCTCAACATGTTCCCTTTCCAATGTCTGCACTTCCGCTTCAACATAATGTTTCTTACGCAGGGTTGTAATTACGTATCTAGTGTCCGTGCTTCGAGGCATCACTTGTGCCCACATTTGGGCTTTAGGGTCGGAAGGAAGGCATGTATTAACTTGTAATAAGTGTGTCCATCTCTCAATAGACACGATCATAGATGTGGCCGCCATTCCTCCCTCGAATGAATGAGTCGTACACGGTCGAATGGGTGTAGGCAAAGAAACACCGAACTTGCGTGTCTAGAGCACTTTGGAGATCCTCCCGATCTTGGAAGGTAAATGTACCAGGCCTGCTTGTGCCGATATGAAGAGGCCACTGGGGACCAAAAAGAGAAGATGGCAAATCCATTATTACACTGGAATTAGCTTGCCCCTGACCATGGAGCTGTATGCTAGACCAAGTACCTGTGGGACGAGGGACCTCCTGTGCAAACAATGATTCCTGAGTAGGAGGCTTTTTCTTTTTCCTGGCTATCCTTACACCAAATCTCTCCTTATTACTGGCCCTTTCTGTCATGGTGAAGCTCTCTAAATGAAATCAAAACGGCTATATATAAAATTTAAATCAAAGCAGAAGCCTGAATCCAAAAGATCTGAAACACAATATCCACACTACTACAAAAATAGGTAGAAATGGCACAAAAGTGACATTTATCCTCCGCCTTTTTACCGCGTATAAACGTCACTTTTGTGCCATTTGGGGAGCACAAACGTCATAAATGGCACAAAAGTGACGTTTATACGCGGTAAAAGGGCGGAGGATAAATGACACTTTTGTGCCATTTCTACCTATTTTTGTAGTAGTGCCAATACTGCAAACCCTACCAAAGCCGGCCGGAACAGGACTGTTTTGACACAGAAAACGTAACCAAAGATGGGCATACCATACACCATCGGAAAGATCCTGGAAAGAGCTTTCCAACGCAATAAGTCTCAACTGAAACGGAGTCCTGGATCAAAAGTTATGCTAGAAACTGTGTTGCCGACGAAAAGCTGCACTACATGGCGCCTAGGGTTTCAGAGGCAAAGAGGGTTGCTATTGCATAAGGAATCCATCGACTTCATAAGCTGTCTAAATTGAATTGTAATAAGGAATTCACAAAGAAATATGCATAGACTTTGCATTTGATATTAATTATTCCATTTTGAAGCAAGAGTTACTATAGCATAATGTCATGCAAACATTACAAGTTCATCTTCATACATATGTATGAATATTCAAGTTTATCTTTCACATATATGTACAACAGGGGTATATTCATCATCAATGAAAGAGATGTCTACAAGTAAGAAGAAAACGGTCCTAAAGTTCTAGACTAGCACATGCGCTAGTGAGAATTCTGTGACAGTATTGCAGTAACATGCACCGACGAGCACAAAAAGGAGAGTTGTTTCCTTAGCCCCAAGCATTGAATACTCATGCCAACATGTTTTTATTCCAAAGGCATGTAGATGGCCATCAAAGAACACTCCAAATCATTTCTTTAGAGACCATTGAGCAGTGTTTTGAGACATAGCCTTCTGCTGCAAAAGCTCCTTAAATGCAACAACGGCTCTAGATCTTTGAACATCTTTAGCTCCTATTCACCTCACATTTTATTTTTTTCCAATCAGCTTATATTTTTCTCTACTAGTAGGTCCTTTTCAAACCTCGTCCTCAAGTCACCTGGCTCCATGTTGATGTTTTCATCATCATAAACACCTCAGATATTAATTTTTGCACATCTCTAAGGTGTACCATTAATTCTTGTATATATATCTCATTCTATAACAAAAAACTGCTCTTGCGAGTTGGACTTAATATTCCGCACCATCTGAAAAGCAGAAACTAATGCAAAACAATGATTTGATATATGTAAAGTAACTTAATGTCAATGATAATGGTGTATGAAGACATCTACTGCAACTACTAGTTGCAAATGATGCACAAGTTCCACATATTATAGCATAAGGTATGAAGCTCATGATGTTGAGTAATGAAGCATCTTATAATAAATAACAGCCTAAAATACTAATAAGGAAGACGATTTAAGAAAAACCCCATTATAATGAACCATTGTGCTCATTCTGGTCATAACAAATTCCACGTTGTGAAGGATTTAAAAGGCTCCAGAATGCCACAATTTCAAGCTGACTTATTTCTATCAACAAACATTTTGGTGATAGATATATGGTTATACCATTTGACCAATACAGAGTACTTATTAACACTTTGTCCCTTCATGAACCTAAATGGTTCATTTGTATAGTCACTTTAAAATTCATATAAAATCAATGGCATAAAGTTCACTTGAGCCCTTTCTACATGTTATGGCAGTCAAGTTGCACAGGAAAAATAGTTAAAAGTGCATATACCCCAAAATTGGATTATGTTTAGGTAAATCAAGGGGGGTCAAGTCCAGTTTGCTTCATGTTTACATAACATCAAATTGTCTTAATAAAAGAATTTTTTTGATTTTTTTATGATAATGCTATTTTGCTACACGAGATAAGGATGAACACAAAAAACCTTGTTCCAATCCGAAGTCTAGGAAGGAAGATATAGTCAATCAAACATGATAGGGTCAAAACTATTTTTTATCTTCTTTGGACCAATAATGGTTCCCAGAAGACTATTTCAATTAATTCTACAACTTCTGCATAAAAACAGTTTCTTACTTCAAATTTACATATAAGTAGTTGACTAATTGCTTCATGCATTAAAAATATTTGTTGACATTTAATTTGAAGTTTTAGCTTGACTTATAATAACAATTTCGAGTGACCTTTAATTGATGTCTGTTTCGTTAAATTTGAAGGAAATTTATTGAAATAGTATGTCATTGAAAAAACCATATATGAATGCTTGTATAGATATGAGACCAATCCAAAAATAAGTAAAGAAAAAGAGCAGAAGGCATGATCGTGATAAATCAAGAAAGGTTTCTGTATCTAAGACCATTACTGATCTATAGATGCATTTGAAATCAATAACTTCTTTATCTTGGTCAATCTAAGTTGAATTTTCGGATGCTAGTCGCTCAGGAGCTGCTCTATCAATAAAAATAATTTATTGCTAGGCTTGGGCTAAAACTTTTAGTATTAGTTCCAAGTTATCATCAAATGCTTTTCATGTTTGAGATTTGTGCCTTGAGGGTAAACTTCAAAAACTATTTCCAAAGCTTCTCAAAGTTAGGAAAGCAATGCAAGATGAACCAAGGAAAAATATGAAAATCTATGACTAAAGAAGATCAAGATAGACTGCTATGTCAATGCCAATTATTGGTCCACATGACCTCTCATTTAAAAGTTAAGAATAGAATAGAATAGAATAGAATAGTTTTTTTAACGTCCACGGAGACCAATAGGTCATTCACTTGGGCCAAAGTAACTGCGTCCCATATCTTTTGAGAAAAACGACCATTGAGATATTGTTCCAAAACATCATCACCTTAATCAAGTATTTAGATTATAGTTCACACATACCACATTCTATGGTACACATGTTCTTGCCCTTTAGGACCAAATGACCTGTTGAATACCAAAATATTACCTTCTTCACATTCCAATTAATGCAATAGACTAGTGTCCTTCACATGGATTATTGTACCTCTTCCATGTCTAGAGGAGAATTCATCTACTTCACATAAACAACTAAGATGTAAAAGCATAAACAAGTCTTAATACGTAGGATATATAAGTAAGAAGTGCAAAAAAAAAAAAAAAAAAAAAAATGCAATCCTTACCATTGTATGCTCATCCTTAACGTTTTCCGAATCTAGCAAGTTTATGCTCGATCTATGCATCATTTGGCTTGAAAAAGTTGCAAATGACCTCTGACTCCTTGATTGAAGTGCTTGAAATTCTTCCTCGTTCGACATTTGTGCTTCAAAAGCTCTACAAGCTTCTGTCAGCATTAGATATGTCTCTCCTTCATGTAGCACTTTACTTTCATAACTGACTTCTTCTAATATAACTTTGCCAAAGTCATCAGAGTTATCAATGCCAAGCTCGATCCACTCTGCCAAATTGCCGAAAGTCTTCGTCTTCTCTAGCAACAACATCTACTAGAGTGGGATTTCTAAGAATGCCAGACAACATGAAATATTCAACACCATCTACATATAATGGTGTTATTTCAGTTAATCAAGAGGGCTTCACCCTATGGAACTTGTCAAAACCACGTGCATTAATAAGAGTGGCTGGTTTTTTACCCTTTTTATTATGTACACTAGAGGTTAAAGGGGTTTTTTGATGTTGTCTAGTTACAAAACCATACAGAAAGGGGTCAAATTTGCCTATCCGAAAAATGTATACTAGGGGTTTTCTGGCTACCCTAGGCACGCATGTGGCATATTTTGATTTAGAATTCCCTGAGCAGTCAATGGGTAGTCATTGCTTTGTATGAAGCCCTCAAAGAGTGTCAAACAATTGATGCCACTTCCATTGCCTCTTTTGCTTCATCTTCTTCATTGATTTCTTCTTCCTTATCATCTTCTTCTTGTATTGCTCTTGAAGATGATGTTTATTTTTTTTTCCTCAATATCACTATCTCTTTTTGCACTTCTCAAGACATAATACATAGCAAAAGCATACCCAAGACTAAAAGAAAAAGAAGTTGTTGTATACCACACACTAGCTGCTTGGTGCCCTATTGAAGTTGTTCTTGAAAAACGCTTTGGACTCTGATATGCTTGCAGTAGCTTTCTCCATAGAAGATTTAGAGATCCAAGAGCCATCATGTTCTAGTATTTGAATAAAGAGTGGGATATGCATACTGAACTTTAGAGCACTATCTTGAAAGCAAGCAAGCCGCATGTTGTTCTTTTCTTGTAGCATGCTTTGTGGGCTTCTGGGACATCAAGATCCCTTTCATGCTCAATTGAGCCATACCATTCCACAAAGCTATAGAATAGATCCATAAGGATGTTAAAATAGGAAAAGTTAGCACCTACACCTTGCTTGCACTAACTTGGACAAGTGCCTAAAGCAAACACTCTCGAACAATAAACATGGTAGAACATGATCATATAAATAGTGGTAGTTGCGTATAGTAATACAATAAAATAAAAATAAAAAACAGTACAGATCATATGATGCAAAAATAGAAGGAAGCTTTTATTTTGAGGTTATAGGGTCAAGGAGGATCTAATGAAATGAATCGTGTGAGTGTAGATCATTCCTTGTATAGCATTTGCCTCATTGGATCCCTTTAGGGTTGTGGCCATCACTATTAAACTTTAGTAGGGTTAGGGTTAAGGCACATGCTATAGGAAAAACCATTAGGATATTTTTAGTATTAATAAAGCATGGGAAGATACGTCTTCCTTTTTTTTAAGTAATAAAGCAAAGAGATATGGAGGAACCCTTTTAACGCTTTTTTTCTATATTGTTAAAGTAAAAGCAAATACATAGGCGAGATCTAACGAAGCGAATTCTCAAAAAGCAAAAAAAAAAAAAGAGGGTACTTTGATTTCGCGTGGTCAGATCCTGGACAAAACAAAACATAAATGCGTAGGAAAAAAATATAGATGCTTTTAGTACAGACTTAACACTTCCTCTCACTCAGCTCCTTGGCGATTGGAGAGCGGTCGTGAGAGGTGATAATTTATGTGCCAAAACTTGGTACTTGGTGTTAATGTGTAATGGAAGCTATGTAATAACTAGTAATGGTGCCCAATGTTGTTGGGCATAAGTTGAAAACCTACGTGGACGAAAACCTGTCCACTCAGACTCCTTTTAAATCTAATATAATAGAAATCAAGTCAAGCATTGTTGGACTGCAAAAGCTTTTTGTACATTCAACACCTTACCTCTTTCCTTTGCATGTTGCTCTATCCCGCATTTCTCTTTTTCTTTACCTTTTTCCTCATTTTCCTACACCCTTTCCTTTTTTCTTTTCCCCTTTTTCATTTTTTCTACATGTTTTCTTTTCCCTTTTTCCTTTTTCTCATTTCCCCTCCCCCCCCCCTTCCCTTTTCCACTTCCCTTTTTTTGACGAACTTTTTCCTTTACTTTTCATTCTTTCTCTTTCACTTTTTATTTTTCCATGCCCTTTTTCTGTTCCCTTTTCTCCATTTTTTTGTGTACCTCTTTTTCTTCATTTTCCACCCTCTTCTCCTTTTTCCCATTTCCGTTTCCCTTCTCTTTTTCTTCTCTCCTTTCCCTTTTCACATGCCCTTTCCGCCTCCCTTTCCCTTTCCCTTTCCCTTTCACTACAAGAGAATGGCAATTTTTTGTCAGAAAAAGCATAAGATGGTCTTCACAAACAGACAACTCCCTAGACCCTACTGGCTGACGAATTACCTGTCGCTTATTATCTGACAATTAAGTGTTAAAAAAAAGAACGTCAGAAAAAGCGTCAGTTCTTCTGAAGATTAAGTATCTGAAAACGCATCAGAAAAAACATCAGAAAAAGCATCAGCAAAATTGTCAAAAAAATCGTCAAAAAATTTGTTATACCAAATTTGTCAGTTTCGTTCATCTATTTACGTTTTGTCTGGATTTGCATTTTGTATGGAATTTCAAAATTGTATTGTGCAGTATATCTGCATTTTCAATTACATAGCTTGTAATGTCCACTCAGACTCCTTTTAAATCTAATATAATAGAAATCAAGTCAAGCATTGTTGGACTGCAAAAGCTTTTTGTACATTCAACACCTTACCTCTTTCCTTTGCATGTTGCTCTATCCCGCATTTCTCTTTTTCTTTACCTTTTTCCTCATTTTCCTACACCCTTTCCTTTTTTCTTTTCCCATTTTTCATTTTTTCTACATGTTTTCTTTTCCCTTTTTTTTTTTTTCTCATTTCCCCCCCCCCTTCCCTTTTCCACTTCCCTTTTTTTGATGAACTTTTTCCTTTACTTTTCATTCTTTCTCTTTCACTTTTTATTTTTCCATGCCCTTTTTCTGTTCCCTTTTCTCCATTTTTTTGTGTACCTCTTTTTCTTCATTTTCCACCCTCTTCTCCTTTTTCCCATTTCCGTTTCCCTTCTCTTTTTCTTCTCTCCTTTCCCTTTTCACATGCCCTTTCCGCCTCCCTTTCCCTTTCCCTTTCCCTTTCCCTTTCCCTTTCCCTTTCCCTTTCACTACAAGAGAATGGCAATTTTTTGTCAGAAAAAGCATAAGATGGTCTTCACAAACAGACAACTCCCTAGACCCTACTGGCTGACGAATTACCTGTGCGCTTATTATATCGACAATTAAGTGTTAAAAAAAAGAACGTCAGAAAAAGCGTCAGTTCTTCTGAAGATTAAGTATCTGAAAACGCATCAGAAAAAACATCAGAAAAAGCATCAGCAAAATTGTCAAAAAAATCGTCAAAAAATTTGTTATACCAAATTTGTCAGTTTCGTTCATCTATTTACGTTTTGTCTGGATTTGCATTTTGTATGGAATTTCAAAATTGTATTGTGCAGTATATCTGCATTTTCAATTACATAGCTTGTAATGTCCACTCAGACTCCTTTTAAATCTAATATAATAGAAATCAAGTCAAGCATTGTTGGACTGCAAAAGCTTTTTGTACATTCAACACCTTACCTCTTTCCTTTGCATGTTGCTCTATCCCGCATTTCTCTTTTTCTTTACCTTTTTCCTCATTTTCCTACACCCTTTCCTTTTTTCTTTTCCCATTTTTCATTTTTTCTACATGTTTTCTTTTCCCTTTTTCCTTTTTATCATTTCCCCTCCCCCCCTTCCCTTTTCCACTTCCCTTTTTTTGACGAACTTTTTCCTTTACTTTTCATTCTTTCTCTTTCACTTTTTATTTTTCCATGCCCTTTTTCTGTTCCCTTTTCTCCATTTTTTTGTGTACCTCTTTTTCTTCATTTTCCACCCTCTTCTCCTTTTTCCCATTTCCGTTTCCCTTCTCTTTTTCTTCTCTCCTTTCCCTTTTCACATGCCCTTTCCGCCTCCCTTTCCCTTTCCCTTTCCCTTTCACTACAAGAGAATGGCAATTTTTTGTCAGAAAAAGCATAAGATGGTCTTCACAAACAGACAACTCCCTAGACCCTACTGGCTGACGAATTACCTGTCGCTTATTATCTGACAATTAAGTGTTAAAAAAAAGAACGTCAGAAAAAGCGTCAGTTCTTCTGAAGATTAAGTATCTGAAAACGCATCAGAAAAAACATCAGAAAAAGCATCAGCAAAATTGTCAAAAAAATCGTCAAAAAATTTGTTATACCAAATTTGTCAGTTTCGTTCATCTATTTACGTTTTGTCTGGATTTGCATTTTGTATGGAATTTCAAAATTGTATTGTGCAGTATATCTGCATTTTCAATTACATAGCTTGTAATGTTGCTGAAGTTTAACATGAATTTAGGCCACAAGTTATAAGTTATGAAGAAGTAAGAGCATAAGTAAAACAAGAACTCCTTTATTCAAATGCAATAACAAGTTACAGTTACATGTAACAATCTCTACAATGCCAACAAGAATAATGTGGCAAGTGCTCACTAACAGCTTCATTTCCTTGTTGCACTTCATTTCCTTGTTGCGATATGCTTGTTCTCTGCAAAATAAAAATACACAATATTATTGATTGCCCTGCATGTATGTGACTATTAGTATACCTTAAAGGCCAACTAGTATACCTTAAAGGACAGACTCATTTTATAAATCATGAACCTAAAATTCAAAATAGGCATTGATATACATATTAATTTAGAATGATTGTTCCTACCTTTTTACCTTGAGAGTGACCTGCCAATTGAGCCAAGAAGGGAGATTTGAATTCTTCACTTCCACTCGCTACAGACTTATTGAATGTAGCGCAGGGTCTGCAGCCCGCAGTTCAATGGTGTTAACATATAATGTTTTACATATACAATTCAAGAAGTAGTAGAACACCTTGGTTGCTTATTGAGGGCATCGCAGGGTCTGCAGCCCACAGTTCAGTGGTGTTAATAATAGAGATATTTCACATATATCCTCGAATATCAAATTTAAGAATTCATAAATCTGTTTATGCACAATGTAAACTCTAAGCATAAATCATGACCTAATTTTCGCACTCCATAATTCAACAATTTGCATAAAACCGTAGAATGCATGTCATCCAGGTTTTCATGTAGCTATTTGGCATCATTCGAATATGTATTTCCTGATCCTGTTAGTATAGTTCTGCTACACCAAAGGTTCAAGAATATTTTAAGCCAAATAGAGATTATTTTTAAATGACTTCTTTAGAAATACACTTTGTGTCACTACAATATATTGAAACCAGAGTTGTTCTACCATGCCATGCATGCACACAAAATATTTAACAAAATTGTATTTTTATCTAAACCTGTGTTACAGAATGTGCATATTACACATGCCTTTCCTTAGCCATAGAAAATGCATATAGTAGTATATCCAAGTTTCAGCAATCAATATCATCATCACGGAGTAAAGCCTGTTATGGCAAAAATTGGAGAATCGGACATCTATCCTCTACTTTCAAATGCAAATGGATAAAGACCTGACTATATGAGCCAGAGATGTATTTTGATGTATGGAACAACCGCAATATGGCTTCTCTCTGCAGCATCAAAACTTGTATAGCTAGTTATTCCCTGCCATATCTACGTTAGAGCGGAAACTAGATTAAGCAACGGCATGGCTGAATCAAAGTCATTTGCCAGCCGAAAATCCCAAAAACCAGAAGTCTGGATTCTGTAGTTGTGGCTGAAACCTGCAAATCCAGATTCAACCACCATTTATTTTGCAAATCTGGGATGCATTCTCTATCTTTGGGCACTATTTGCGTTCTCTGATCCTAGTATAGAGTTGTCAAAGCAGGTTATCCCTCAGATCAGGCCGGCCGTTTTTTTTTCAAGACGCTGCTAAGGTTTCGATACCCCAGGTTTGATTTCCATAAGTAAACATAAAGAAATTAATTTCTTGAAAAAGCTTATAATATTGAAATTTTCAATTCATTGGCAAAAGTTGTGAAAAACCAATGTCTATGTAGGCAACCATAGAAACCCAAGGATATTTGACCTTAGATACAATTGGCATCCAAGCCACAATGTCCCTTTACATTGTCACCTTCTAAAATCATGGCTTTAAGTACCATTGTCACTTCTAAAACCATGGCTTTAATTACCATAGCCACCATAATGTGAAAAGCCACATAGGCTCCATATTTTTAAAGTCCACATATTTTAATATGGACAATTGTATTATATGTAACAATAAAGCAATTGTTCAATCACGCTGCCATTGTATTATAGATAACCATGGTGCCATTGTAAAAACAAACACGGTGCCATTGCATTTTAGGCAACCATTACATTATAGGAGATAGTCCCTATTAGCAAAATGACCAGTGACCTTGAGCCTTGACCTTATGTGCCACTTCATATTCCTATAAAACATTTGAACTTTTGGGTTTTAAAATTCTAAAAATTACACATGTCCAGTGCATAGTGCACAAATGTTTTTTCAACCAAGTATACAAGCGTTATACATATCTTATGCTGGGGGAGGTTCCCACCCGTGCACTCTAGTAAACATGGTGCCATTGCATTACTAGAAAAAGTGCCCAGCGTTGCTGGGCTTTTTGTTAGGAATTAAGTTCAAGAGTTATAAAATGTGAGTATTATTTTACAAGAGCGTATTTTGACGATGCTAAAACAAAAAATACAATAGGTTGAGGAATTAAAAATTAATTATGTATAAATGTATAAAAATGTTGGTTGTTATACGTGTCCATATTCAAGCCCTTGTTACGTGTATTTACTTGGGATAGTTAACCTTCTTTGTCTATGTTAAAGATAATCCCCCAAAAAAAAAAAAAAAAAAAAAAGGTTTATCCCTTGTCAATTATATAGACCCCCTACCTTAAGTTTTCTCTTGTGCGTTCCTTAAATCGACACCTCTTCCTTAAATCCTAGGGCAGAATTTGGAAACTATTTTTTGAAAGGTAGATATGAGACAAAATTGTATAAGATCGTCAATGATGATGCCATTGCAAAAAAGGATGATGAAGTTCACATTCTTGAAGTCGATCTCATGCAATGTGAGAAGCCATAGTCAACATATTGTTAAGGGTGATCTACTTATTGTATAGATTTCAGTATTTAGATTAAGTTTGAAAGCCTAGGCATGTCAACATGTAAAAGTCAGAATGAAACTTGGTGTAGAACAACCAACAAAGGTCACATTTTCTATGTAAAAGTTGGAGAATGGTTCACCATATTGCTTAAACTTATAATAGCTTTGAGTCAAGAATTGCAACTTTTAATCTTGACAATGTCACAAGATGCAAAAAGGGGACTATGGTCATTTTCATAAAAAAAATACCCCTTAAACCAAAGGCATTTTTGCAATTTTAGCAAAACATAAGGGTAGTTTCCCCCTTCATGGTTGCATCTTGAATGGTTGTTGTGCAATGCAACATTTTCCTCTTTTTGTTCTAATTGAAAGAAGCTTTCGCCCTTTGTAAAAAAACATGCTTGGCCGCCTTCCTTTCATTCTTTAACTTCCAACATTTTTGTAACAATATAAAATATCCAACCATTGCCAGCTCTAGATGCTTCGGCTCATATATCAAACTTGAGAAATCTTAAGAATGTAGGAGGATCCATTTTACAGTCAAGGAATCACCACAGAATGTAGGAAAAACTTTGAAGGAGAAAAACCATAAAGAGCTTTGATACAAATGACAGTGTTGGTACAACCATTGAGGACAATCATAATTTCGAAGAAAATGTCTCTGGACCCACATAAAGACGCTAAAATATAATTCCAGAGTGTTTTATGATGTCCGTGAAATGGCTTTTTCTTTCCTTGCTTGAAGTGGGGAAAGGTGAGCTAGGACTTGGTTCAAGAGAAAAGGGATCTTGAATAAAACCACTTATATAATTTAACATAATATAAACAATGATTAGTGAGCTACAAACGACTCCGGCTAGGACAATCTGTCAAGTAGCTTGTGCGTTACGCTAACAAATTTGCATGAGATACATCATTGTATACTTCTCCTTTTCTGTTCCTCCCCTATATCGATCGTTGCTTGATTTGCCCTTGGTAGAATCATCAATACTTATCTTCTTTCCACACTTTTTGCCGGGCATACCATTCTCTCGAAGCTTTTTCTACCCCACAAATTTCACCCGATCACGGACCATCTTCCACGTGACACAATTTTCACATTGACGCTAGCGTTCACCCAAAGATTGTGGTTTCAAAGTAAGACTTGCACATACGACTTGTTGTGTCCAACCTGCGATAGCTTAAGGTCAAGAGTGCCCCACAAGAATACAAATAAGAACAACAAAAACAAGTTTGCACTTGGACATGAATTTTCTTTATTGATCTTGTAATCTATTGACAAATAAAGAAGGAAGCATACAAGGTTTATGCCATCGCAAACAATATCGAGAGCCGGATGTCTTGAGCGGTGTTTTCCAAGAAGTAGTATGGGTTGAATGATTCAAACAACATGGTTAATCTGGCGGCTTCGTTTCTTCACTTCTAATGTTGGCACACGCTTCATTCTTGCATTTGGTGTATCGTACAAGTTAAATAAACAAGTTCAATGAAAAGCCTTGCGAGAACTTATTTGGTAACATTTTACCTAGTCTTGGGTAGAACTGAGATATGTGAATCTGTGCAAACTTATACTCCCTAACTAATGACAAAGTTTCTTCGAAGTCTGCTGATGTCTCACCTAGACAATGAATGACTATCTGTCAGAAACTATAACAAATAATGGCAGAGGGCACATGGAGGCATGTAACCTGGAAAACCGCATATAATGTTTGTAGCTATTTGTATTCCTGGAACAAGATGAGTCAATGTGTCGAACACCTGCCTAAATTGTGCAACTGCTATTTATGTACTCCGCTTCATTGTGCATGGACGAAAACTTCGGATAATGAATTTTATATTGCCTTACACCCAAAAGGCTATTTATACAGTACCTCTAGAATCGAATCAACTGCCGGCCCATAAACATCCACAAGGACAAAGACCTTTGGAACATGAAGGAATGAATAAACACATGGATGGCAAAGAATGCTTGCAATTTCTTCAAGATGTTGGAGAATATAAGGTGGATTTGTCATGCCAACATATATAAATAATACAAGTCCATCAAGACGAACCACTATAATATCCATAACTGCAGTGCTTGTCTCGTCTTCAATGTGACCTCTGTTTACAGAACCCCAGCCTCCATCAACACAAATCTATTGAGGACTCCGACAGGATCAAATAGCAAACAAACTAAAGAATGCTTTACATTAGCAAGACTTCCTAAACATAGGGGATAAAAGGCATTTTGACTTAAATAATTGAGAATAAATGCTGCAAAAATGGAAACTATAGTGCCCATAAACATCCACAAGGACAAAGATCCTTCTAGCATTCCTATTATTAGCTGTTGCCATTGGAGTGAGTGAATGCCTAATATGGTTCCTTTGTTTGTTCAGGGTGCCTTTCGCTAAATGTTCATAAACCAATGTTCTCTCCTTCTCAATATCAAGTGCATACCAAGAAGTTTACAAAGATGTGAATCCTGAAATGCACACATTTGAACGACTTTTTGAATCCATTCCTTTTGATCCTGCATGTGGTTTGAGAACAAATTATTAAAGAGTACTGATAGCATGCATATATACTAAAGAAATATGCAGGACATGACTCGCTGCGGCAGTCAATATTACACTGACCTGAAAAACAAGTCCATCACTCGCTGCGGCAGTCAATATTACATTGACCTGAAAAACAAGTCCATCAAGACAAACCACTATAATATCCATAACTGCAGTGCTTGTCTCGTCTTCAATGTGACCCTGTTTTACGAACCCGGACCTCCATCATCACAATGAATCTTTCAACGAGAAAAAGTATCACATCTTTGTTGCAAGTGAGAAAATGAATATGATCGAGATCGGATGCCATTGGTCCGGACTGAGTCTGGGCTTTTCTTTTATGTTTGTTCTCCACATGCAGGAAGAGCTGGGGAGGCACAACTTATCGTGGAAGCATTTGAAAACATGAAACTCCTCTGATGAACCTGTAAAGAAGATTGATGGCCACATGACTCAGGTATTGGAAGTGGGAACGGTTGGCCAGAAAACATGTAGTTCTCCAATTGTAGTGGCATTCTTCTGGTACATTTGTTTTTTATTTTCTTTGTGGATGACATACTTGCATCGCCTATGCTGGATAAAATATCCACTTCATTGGTGAAACATGCCTTGCTACTTTCCTTATTGATGGCCTCACCATACTTATCACCTGATGAACCTGGAAGCCAGAAATGTACATCTTGATGTTGCAAATCATGTTTAGAATCCAGTTGCAATTAAGAAGTAAAATAGCAAAAGGAAGTTTTAAGTAGCAAGAATGAAGTCAAAGCAAGATGGATAGACTAAAAAATGAACCTCCATAACATTGGAATTTGTTTCCAGAATGCACGGCATTGGAATTTATTTCTAGGATGCATGGCATTTCCCTTGAACTCTTGTTAGACTCCCTCCACAAACCCAACATATGTTTAAACAAAGAGATTCCCCATATTAAAGTTCTACTAATTTCAAATAGGGATCCAGACCTTTGTGTCTTGTGTCTTTGTATGCAGTTTTGCACCGTGGTCATTATGCACTCCCATCCTTACGATAATATTCGCAACACTGGCCGCAATCCAAAAAGGAGTGAAAATATGTAAAGAACCATCATTCTGCGTTAAATGAATGCAACTCTGGCAAACACAGTGAACGAATTTAGCAATCCTTCTTTCAAGAAAAAGATTCGACTATTTATGGATGATTTACTAAACCATACCTGTAGGATCCATCAAAAATTTGCTATTTAACCAAGATTCTGGCCAACAATCGGTAGCTCTGCCATAGCCAAAAGGTACAAACTGTAATTCAGCATGCCAAGAAGGTGGACATTTAAATCAGCACATAAGTCGGCCAAAGCAGAGACCCAAGCCTACAGCACCATGAAATCCAAGATGATTCAACAACAGACGCCCTTGGCAGAGTCGTCCAACCTTCTCTAACCAAAAACCTTTCTTCAAACGACCTGAAGGGATGAAAATAGGTTAAAAAAATTGAACGGCGAGCAATGTATGTACATCGGATTACGTACAAATGCAGCTACTCTGATGCATGAACAGCCCGAATAGCAAGAATGTGCGATATGGCTTTTTGCCATATCGTTCTTCATCAGAGGGGCACAAACGTCGGTTCGGGCATGCATTAACCTAGGCAAAATAATAACTACTTATTGAAGGGCTTAAAATTAATATTTTTACACACAATAAAATTAACGGACAAGATCGCGCACAAACTATCATAAAACGCCATTATTATTATATATAGATAGATAGATATAGATGGAGGTTACACCGAACAAACCATAACTAAAGCCAGCCAAAAGGCTATACTTTTCAACCACATAACTAAATCAAACTTGATTCAATTATACACCATGGAAGAGATCTATAAGAGAGCTTTCCAATGCAATAAATTTCATTCAAAGCATGTTCTTTTTTTTTTTTTTATGGATCAATTTTTGTGATTAAAAAAAAAAAAAAAATCTGACGTTTTTTCTGGCGTTATTGCTGACACTTTTCCTGACGCCTATTCTGACGCTGTTTCTGACGTTACATTTCTGACGATTTATGTGACGCATAGCCTGACAAATACTTTTTGATGCTTAATCAGACGAAATATTTGACGTAAAATCGTCAAAAAAAGCATTAGAAAAATAATCGACAGTTTAATCGTCATCGTAAACGTCAGGCAAAAATCTCTTTAGACAATCTAACACTCTTTCTGACAAAATATAGTCATTCTCTTGTAGTGTTTTAGCCTTTCCTTGGCCTTCCCCTTTCCCCAGACCCTTCTTCCCTTTCCTTTCCTCCTTCCTTTTCCTTTTCTCTTTCCAGTGCTTTTTTTTCATTCCCTTTTCCGCACCTTTTTCCATATGCGCCTTTCCTCCTTTTCTCACCCTCTTTCCCTTTTCCATTTTTTTTCCTTCATTTTTCTCCTCTCCTCGCCCTTTCTCTCTTCCACTTTTTCCGTGTCATTTTCCCCTTTCTTTTTCCCATTTTCCTCTCCCATTTTTCTTGTCTATTTTTTCCTTCCCTTTGTCCTTTTCCGACTCCCTTTTTCGTTTGCCTTTTCCTTACTCTTTTCCCATGCCTTTTCTTTCATTTCCTCCCTCCCCCCTTTCTTTTCCTTCTCTCTTTCCGTTTTTCCTTTCCTCACCCTTTCCCTCTTTTCGTTTTTCCTATGTCCTTTTTCCCTTCCCTTTTCTCCCTTCTATTCTTTCCTGCTTTCTCGTGCCTTTTTTCCCTTCACTTTTCACTTTTCGTCCTCCCTTTTCCTTTTCGCTCGCCCCCTAAGAGATCAAAGCGATAGGAAGTCTTGCGATAAATCTCAGCCTTCAAATGCAATTTGATGATCTTGGCCGTCCAAATTAGGGCGTGGTTCATTACGGACTTACGCTATAACATTATAATATAAGATGGTTGATGGCCAATCTCGAAAAATTATTCCTTTGCAAATCTCTTTGTAATATGCACCTTACTTAATTTTTTATCAATCCTCTCGTCTTTTGCCAATTGGCAACCCAATATCAACAAAGCCATATATTGTACTTTTTGGTGGCACGCAATTGGTTGCTGGAACGTGAGGTGGAAATTAGCATTTTTATAGTTCGGCCCTTTTAACACCCTAAAAGTGCTCTAATGATTTTTCTATTGATACACATTTTAAAAATTAGTCTGTTAACACACTTCTTAATATATTTTACCTCATTTGACTAATAGGAGTTGGGTCACATGAAGATGTCGACATGGTATATTTCATGGACACACATCACCATTCCGAATGGACTGGATCCCACGTGGTCATTGACATGATGGGGGGTAGGAAAGAGCAATTATTTAATGCTCTTAATGATTCCACTAACTTTTTATATATGTATCGTTTTTGGAATGGCATTATGTCAAGATAAATTCTTCGATTCCATGAGAGAGCCTGTTCAAGGGATCCATGTTGACACGAACTTATTCATGTCAAAATATATCATGCAACCTTTTTTTGTGCTTCGACATCCATCGTTCCATGTTGACGTCAACAGTGACCAGCGAACATCATTGATACACCTTTTATTTTTTGAACTAGGAATGATAAATAACAAAGTAAAATATTTTACCTAGTTTGACAGATAATATCATTGATACACCCTTTTTATTTAAGGCAACTAAAAATAATAAATAAAAAATATTATAAGTTAGATCTTGATTTTTATTAAAAGTAGACGCGCACCACACATGATGAGACTTGCACTCACTCACGTCGCCCAGCGAATAGTCGCCAGATGGAAGATACATCAAGCCAAAGGCCTAACCACTAAGCCACCACTACGATGGGCTATAAATTAGGACTTGTAGAAGTATATTTATTATTCTTGATATACTTTGAGCATTAAGCCTTCCATGAATTTCATGTCAATCAATATTGCACATAGTATAAAAATGATAAGGAATAAAAAATTTGATGTTAGGGACCTGCTAATGGGTTTGCATTTACATTTCCAAAAAAATATAGAATAGCTATATTGATGCGAATAAAACTTTTGCTTAAGGTATCAAAACTTAAGTCATTGTATAATCGCCATACATTTATTTGATTTTTTGACATTACAATTCTTTTTGCACACTCTATGCGTCAAATGACACATTTAAGAATTCTTTAAAGTCTCCATTAACATATTTTGTCAAGTGTCCTAAAATGTACTAGAAGTGCTTAATGGAAGTTGAAAGTTGAATAGACCTCAAACCCGAAGCATACATTTGTTAGGCGTTGTACAATGTTTGTTAATGGTTATGCTAATGGTTATTGTTTGGTCAATTTAAGTAAATAACCAAAAAATCAAATCCAATAATAATAACTTCTGATATCTCAGATTCAATGGTCTTATGTGCGCTCGATTCTGGTTGAACTTCCATGTTTTATGTATCATATGCTTGTTATATAGAATCTGCAATTTATGTTATATATCACATGATATATAAATGACATACATGTCATAAATGCCGTATATCATATGTATAAATGACATATATGTCATATATGTCGTATGTCATATATGTGTGGATGTCACAAACGTCGTATATCATATGTATAAATGACATATATGTCATATATGTCGTATGTCATATATGTTTGTCATATATCATATAATATGTATCTAACATATTAACATATATATTCTTATGCGTGTCCGATAGTGGTTGAACTTCGATGTTTCAAGATCCCTTGAAAATTGTTTTTCCATGGAGCAGTGATGTTGTCGTAAACTCCTCATAATGCTTAGTGAGTGGTACAATATTTAACTCTGAGTTCTCACTCTATTTTTGGTTTCACGAAAAATATTTTATCTTTCAATTTCACCACCTTGCACCCTCGTGGTGAGTGCGGGCGCGGTGGGGGGGCGACCTTGAGAGCGGCATAGGCGATTGGAAAGCCTACGAGGAAGGTAATTTTCCACCGACCCTAGAATCCTAATCTTTGCCGGACCCAGTTGGTCCAGGCCATGGATCTTAGTCATCAAGATGACAAGATGTTGGAGGTCTTGTAGAAGGTGGCGGCGGTGGCGGTTGGGCTATGGATTCAACCTTTTGCACAAATCTGTGGAAGTTTCCGTTGTATGGGGGCGATTGTCTGGAGATGCTGCAGGGGTGTGGGGTTCCCAATGTTTTACATGCTCTGCAGCGTGGAGGCCAACGAGGGGCACCAACGTCATGCCCTGAAGATAGCACTACGTCTTGTCTTTGAAAGCATGGGCTGTCGGCCCGGTCAATCACGATTGATATGGGCGGGTGTGAGAGGCGTCTTATCACAGAGGTTGTGCTAGAAGACCGACATTGTTGGGAAGACGGCGAGCAGGTATGATGAGCGTGCATTGATTGTATCACTAGATGGAAAACGACACTCGTGCTTAAGCACAATTTCATTATAGTGGGAAAATTTTTAGTAAAATTGGAATTTTTTATTATGGGGGTTGTATAGACCTTATGCAAGGGTTGTATACGCGTTAACAAAGACCTGTATCATAGACCTTATCGGGGGTTGTATACGCGTGTCCGATTACCACTTTATCGCGGGGGTTGTATACGCGTCGCGATGCAGGTGTATCATACATACATGAATATTTAGAGAACATAATAACCGCGGTATCATATACCAACTTCCAAAACACAATAGAGAGAGAAGTATGAACTATGTATGTCCCTAGTAACCTTCCCCGGGTTCCTAACCCCTTCCCCTTCCCCTTTTTTCTTCGCTGCAGGTCTAACCCACGCATCCGGGTTAGGAGTCAAGAGCTCACGATATCCCACCTGATTCTTCCCACCATATGGGGTACCTAGTCATTAGAAAAATTAATTCCATGGGATGATACTCACGGAAGAAGAGCGGACCCAACTCCACAAAACCGTTTGTACTTTCGTTGTAGTACACCCTAATAAGGCCATACATCCGTCCCTTAGAAATTTCATGAATGAACTCGATATGTATGCATCCAGAGAGTGTGCTAAATATCCAAAGACGAAGAAGAGGCCTCAATTCTTTGTAGCATCTCGGCCCGTAAAAAGGAGGGGGTTCAAGCATTCCCCTCATTGCAAGTCTCCTATAACATTCAGATGGATTAATTTCCATCAGTGGCTCATGACCACAATCAAATCGCTCCAGAATAAAGTTGATCAACTCCATTGTAAGCTCCTTGGTGGGACTGTGGCGCAACCTCCACTCCAAGAAATGGTCAAATAGCTCATCCATTCCAGTGCCGCATTGAATGCGCAGGGGCATGCTTGCGGGCCTTCCTCCGAGTAGCCCAGGGGAGGATTGGGTCCAATCATTTGCAAAAGCAAGCAAGGATCACCGACGAGCAAGGAACACGAGCGGAGTAGAGCAAGTAGCAAGATCAAGAGCAATGAACAAGATCAAGTAGCAAGGAGCACGGGAATGAAGTAGCAAGGAACAAGGATCAAGATCAAGTAGCAAGAAGCAATGAACAAGGAAGATCAAGTAGCAAGAAGATCAAGGAACAAGGAAGATCAAGGAGCAAGAAGCAAGGATCAAGATCAAGTATCAAGGAACAAGATCAAGTAGCAAGATCAAGAGCAAGGAACAAGATCAAGTAGCAAGGAGCACGGGAATGAAGTAGCAAGGATTCCGAACAAGGATCAAGATCAACTGTAGCAAGAAGCAATGAACAAGGAAGATCAAGTAGCAAGAAGATCATGGAACAAGGAAGATCAAGTAGCAAGAAGATCAAGGAACAAGGAAGATGAAGGAGCAAGAAGCAAGGATCAAGATCAAGTAGCAAGGTGAAAAGTGAGAAGTGAAAGCAAGGTAAAAGAATTTATAGCTACGAATCCAATAATGTTGAAGTATAATACTTATACAGGGCAGTCGGAGGTGAAAGTAGTGGTCTCGAAGCCATCACGGAGAGTTGGAGGAGGTGCATCTGCTCGAAGCCCGCAGTGCTCGAAGGTGCCATAGCCACCTTCACGAACCCTAGCCAAAAGAAAAAAAAAACCAAATTATCTCAAAGAAACAGACGTGGCATCATCTCCTCCAATGGCTTGATCAAATCTGGGGTGCCCAAATTAGGGCTGGGTCCAACACTTACACTAAAAATTTATACTATAAGATAATTTCCAAAGGCATGTGCTCCGTAGGATATGTACCAAAACAACATGAGCCGTTGGATCTTAGATCGACATTCCAGTTCGCTTCAGTGGCGATTGCGTAATATGCTCTTTATAAGAACATATCTAGATTAGGTAGATAGATATGCTAGTCATTCTAGGCAGAGCTCTATAGAAATATATATGTTAGATACGTATTATACGATATATGACAAAATATATGACATATGATATATGGCATATATAATATGTATGTCATCTATACATATGATATGCGACATATATGACATGTATGTCATCTCTATAACATGTATGTATGTATATATGACATACATATTATATATATATATATATATATATATATATATATATATATATATATATATATATATATATATATATATATATATATATATATATATATATATATATATATATATATATAAATTGCAGATTATATATAACAAGCATATGATATATAAAACATGGAAGTTCAACCACAATCGGACACACATAAGAATATATATGTTAGATACATATCATATGATATATGACAAACATATATGACATACGACATATATGAGATATGTGTCATTTATACATATGATATACGACATTTATGACATGTATGTCATCTATATAACATGTATATATATCATGTGATATATAACATAAATTGCAGATTCTATATAACAAGTATATGATACATAAAACATGGAAGTTCAACCAGAATCTGGCGCACATAAGATCACTCAATCTGACATATCAGAAGTTATTATTATTGGGCTTGATTTTTTCGGTGCTTCGATCGGCTCCCGAAATTAACTCGAGCCGCCAGTTGGGTTCGCCCAGGCGAACCCGCAATTGACGTGGCAGACTGGGCGGGGGCCTTCAAGCCTGCGTGGCGCCTCCTATCGGGTTCGCCCAGGCGGACCCTGAACCCCGGTCAGTACGGCGGGCCCTCTGGCACGTCAGGTCAGAATGGGAGGGCGCGCCTTGTGGCATGTCAGGTCAGAATGGGAGGCAGGCATTTATTGTCGTCCTGCCGTCTTCGACCAGGCGAACCCATTGGCAGGCATTGGCAGGGCGCTGGATTCTCGGCGGATCCGGTTGCAGATCTGGCACGGGCCATACACACGTGACCCGGAGGGTTCGCCCGGGCGAATCCTCCACTCACGCCTTCCCTTAGCTCGAGCAGCGCAATGAAGAAGCAGTCGAGTAGTTGTCTTCCTTCACCGCCTTCCTACTCCATTTTTCCTTGAGCGACCATGTCTTACTCAGAGGCAGTCCCGCCAGTCGGCATGGATGAGCATCCCTTGTCGTTTGGCCTGGAGAGCGGCGTTCTCCATCCTGGACGCATCGGTAGCATCGTAGAATGGTACGCCAACTCGCACTGTCTTTACCCGTTAAGTCTGTTGAGTGTGCTTATTTACCGTATTTGTTTTGTTGCAGGGAATACCACGGCACTTGGTGCCTCGTAAGAAGGGTGACCCAGGTTGAAAGCGGTCGGGCCCCTACCGTTGCCCAGAGGTGGATTTGCACTGCACTTGGATGTACTCACTTCGTCGACAAGATACGCCGTGACCCTGGATTTCCGGGTTTGACGCGTGATGGAGCTTGGGGCCACCATCACCCACCACGCAGATCTTTGGTGGCCCATCATTTATTACATTCCGCGCCAGTGCACCGCATACACCAGAATTGCGCATGTAGTGGTGTTCGAGCGCGAGAGGGCAACTCGACGCCGAGAAGATCCCCGCCAAAGCCGCATCGAACGCCGGAGGCCGCCACGATTAATGAGATGCGAGGGAAACAAGGCGCTACAAAGAATGCGCCGCAAAGATGTCCTAACCCCCGAGGCGCCCCCCGAGGCTTTTCCGAGGGACCGGACAATATGTTGCATGAGGCTAGCACACAAAGATAAAGGGGCTGCGAGAGGATGCACCTTTTTTCATGAAAGTAGCATCGAGTCGAGCTAGTGCCACGTGGGGTTCTGGGAAGACCTGGATCAACACATGCTTTCTCAATGACTGGGCCATTGCATTGGAGGTTGGCGCCATTTGCCCACAGAGCAGAGAGCCGCTAGCCGAGCTCCTCGTGAGATACCGAGTCTCACCTGTGGTATGGTGGGTCCATCTTCGGCCCATCTTCGCCGAGGAGAGTGCATTGCAGTCGACATGGACGAAGTTTGCCGCATGGTAGGAACACCAAGTTCCACCTGGGAGGGGGGAGGGGAGGGGGTGGGGGGGCGTGTCGATCTGTGCTCAGCCATGGGACAGTCCGCCTCCAGCCGATCTCTATATGGCCACCCCGCCCACGAGAAGGTCGCAAAGACAGCTTCCCGAAAGCACTTGCAGATCTCGCCTGTTGCTGCGCCTTCCCGCCCCTCTTTCCGGGAGGAGGTTAGGGTCTTCACCCACTTTTACGCCAAAGAGATCACGGGTAACCACCTTGCCGTGGTCGCTGGCGGGCGGCGGATAGTGTAGCTACTTGATACCGCAGAGGGTGTTTCGGCAAAGATGCGGCGGTAACTCATATCCGACCTCATCGAGGCTTCGACACCCGATGGGCCGGTGGGAGGAGGGACACATCAGTCCGGCGATGAGGTACTTTGTATGCATCGCCGTTCACGACTAACCCACTGGGCGCCTCATGTCAGCGCCTTGCAGCACATGCTAGGAGAAGCGGAGCGTCATGAGCTGCTGATGATGGACCCCCGTGTCTATCACGACTACGTTCTCATCGGAGTCACACTGGCGTGCCTCGAGGAGTCGCGTGTCCGCCTTCTTCTGGCGAGCATCCTAAGCGGGGTACACTCGATGCGGTCCTATGGCCCATCGTCCACAAAGTAAGCACGCACTTCATTGCTTCGGTTTCAATTCTAAAGGTCATTTCCGCCTTGAATGTGCACATAGAAGAGCTGAAAATATTACATCTTTGGCGTGCAGTAGTCATTGGATGCTTGTTGCCCTCATACGAGACACGGTCTCCCACTTCATGCGCCCTTGTGCTCCATTGTGGCGATCTCACCTGCACTCTCTTGCCCACGGTTGCGACAATTTGGGTCTTGAGCGGCGGGGCACCGCGGCTTACATCCGGGTGGGGTGCTGCGTGGCGAATGTGTGCGGCCGACATTGTGCCCCGGCGTAAACCGTCGACAATAACACTGCGGCATGCATATTGGCTTCATCATCGCGGCATTTCGCGGCGATCGTGTGGCAAACCCAAGTAGGACACCATTGTGCCCATAAGCGGGTCGGGTACACCGGCTACCATGTGTGTGCCGTTTTAGGAGTGAGTGGCCTGTAGGGTCGGCCTGCTTTATTGTAGGGTGTACTGGTACTAACAAAGACTCGGTGGTCACTGTTAGTGCTGGTTGGGATTTTTCTAACTAAAGTATTTTCTCCTCTAAGTGATAGTTGTGTCGTCCCTGCAGGTTTAATTGGTTTATATAGTTACAATTGTCGTCTTCGAAACTACATAGTATCACTTGTGCAGTACTGTAGTCGGGCGTGTGATATTATACAAAGAAGGTCACTCGGAGGGCGGTGACCTGGGAGCACAACCTGGCAGCGGGGGGGCTAGGAAGCAGTCGATGGTGGACTCACGCTGGTCACAAGCCCATTCGAAATCGTAGGCGGCTTGTTCGTAGATGGCTCTCAAGTCAGCCACCTCATCTGCTTGCTTCTGGAGGCAAGTTCCGCAACATAGTTCGAAGCGCGTCCATGGTTGCAATGCTATCCCTCATGGCATCGACTGTGCGCCAACCCTCTGCTTCGCAGGAGCAACCGTCCGCTATCTCATGGTTGAAATCGTACACCTCCAACCATTTGATGCATGCTTTCTCGGCATCACCACTTGTCAAAGAAGGCGTTGGTGACCCCTGCCCATCTTCACCTTGCGAGGCATGCCCATCTTCCATTGCTGCACCAATATAAATGTTAGTTACTTGCGCACACATGTAAAAGTAGCAAAGAAAGTGGACCCTATTACAACCTAATGAACCTAATTATGGGTGATGCCCCATCATCTCCCCCTGTGGTCCCTTGCCCTTGCGCGAGGGCGTGGGGGGTGCTCCCTCGCTACGGTGGGCCCTGCACGCCACGTGTGGACTCCAGCGCGGGCATGTTGTTGCTGTCTGTCGTATATTTCACGCACATCTGCTGGGCCAAGACCATGAGCATTCTGCATGGTGGCTTGCACGGTCGACGTCGTTCGCACGTGCGGGCGGTCGCGGAGGCATGGGCGGAATGAATTGTCGATTGGGATATAACTCATTGTACAACACGGGGTGGCTGTTGGTAAGGAAGTAGTCTCCCGCTATGAGATGCTTGCACACAGCATGAGGGCATGGGCAGTCGCAATATCGCATTCTCATATGCTGAGTGTATCTCAATCCCTCCGTTGACTGGCTAGCCATAGATAACCTCATGTCCGCAGCATCTTCCAGTAGGATAGCGTTGGGGCTTTCGTGCAAGGATTGGATAAGCGAGTGAGCACCTGCATGGAGCTTCGGATATGAGCGTGTGCTATATCATCCAAACTCGGCTGGATAGAAAAAGAGCGGTGAGGGGCAGCCATCGGACAAAAGCACAAAAAACATGACCGAGTTAGACCCAGGTGTACTTACCAAGACTCCATCTTTCTGCGCATCGAGTCAAGATTGTGCCTCCAGCTGGCAAGGTCCCATCCGGAAAGCCTATGAGATGAGACACTAGCGTCATCCTTATATTAACTTTGCACTGCAGGTTTGGGTCTTTAAAACTTTCCAGTGCGATTCCACGTAGTTTGTCGTGTCGACGTCTGCATGGTTGAACATTCGTTTGTGTCTTTGCCATTTACCATCCCACGTTGCCCCATGGAGCCAGTTATGATTCAAGTACCTACATCGCGTAACACATTGTTTGTCCCAGATTCAGGATGTAACAACTAATCGTCGTTGTGCACCCACCCTTGTATGATGTGGTTATGTCCGTAGTGCCAACTGGAGATTGTACGCTTGGGCGTTTGACTGGGTCATCAACTTTGACAGCCGCAGTGCCACGTCTCTCTTTAGCACCTCCCCGGCCAGGCGTGGCAGTAGATATCTTTGCCACGCACGCTTCGCATGAAACCAACATGCAAGAACATTGCCTGCAACCTGCTTTCAAATGAGAAATTACTCTGTATTACCATGCTCCGCCCGTTTTCCACCTAACTCGAACCTCTTCCTCCAACTATAAAACGTAGACTGAGCAACTCCTAAAGCCACGCGCCATGCGAATCGACAGCACTCCACTCCAGTCGAGGCCACGATTTTGCATCTCCTCTTCTGCTATCGGTGATGGCTTCAAGGCAGCTATGGCTTGGGTGGAAGCTTCAGAACAACAAAGGCCCATACTCAGTTTAGAAAAAAGGGCAACGAAGAGCTTTTCGTCCTAAGTAGCACATTGCTAGAAACACTAAAGTTTACAAATCTGACAATGACGCACTAAGTCTTATCATGGCTAAGTCTTATCATTGTTCTTCACTTGCCCCTCGTAAGAGGTGCTAGATCTTTGAGGAGTATTTGAATGTGCACTCTTATGCATAAACATGTTGTTTCACTCAATAGATCCATGCTTATCCTCTGAGGTTTTATTCTTATCTTTGCATCTTTACTTGTACTTGTCTTCTGATTAAATAAAGACTGACATCATTCAATGCAAAAAAATAAAAATATAAAAATGAAAATAAAAATCTTATAGGACATGATAATGACATTTTATCTTATATTATAATGTTATACTATAAGTGTGTAGTGCATCGAGCCCTAATTTGAATGGCCGAGATCATCTGGATGCATCCGAAGATCGAGATTTATTGCACGACTTACCACTACCATGATTGGTCATGCTTCGATCTCTTAAGGGGAAAGGGTAAATGAAAAGGGGGGAAAGGAAAAGGGAAGTGGAAAGGGAGAATGTGAAGGGCAAAAAGGCATGGGGAAAAGGGTAAAAAAAAAAGGGAAATGGATGGGGATAAAAGAAGAGAAAAAGACATGGAAAACGAAAAAGGGAAAGAGAACCTGGGAAAAGGGCGCGAGGGAAGGAGGAAGAGGTAAAGTGGAAAAGGTAAATTGAAAGGGCACGGAAAAAAAAAGGGAAGAGGGAAAGATTGAAAAAAGGTGGGAAAGGGGGGAAAAAGAGAAGCGTTGAGGAAAGAGGAAAAAGGAAGGGACAAATGGCATAGGAAAAGGGGAAAAAAAAAAAGAGGAAAAAGGAAGGAAAAAAACGCATCAAGAAAAGGGGAAGAGTGAAAGGTTGGAAAAATGAGGAAAAGGGAAGGGACAAGGGGGAACAAGAAAAGGATGGGGAGAAGGGATGGGAAAAAGGGCATAGAAAAAGGGAAAGTGAGAAGAAAGAAAAAGAAAAGGGAAAAGGGGGAAAGGGAACCTAGGTAAAGGTCACAAGGAAAAAGAAAAGAGGTGGAGAATTTAGAAGATACAATAAGCTTAATAAAGCTCCTACCCAGGTTGAAGGAGTTCTAATGCATGCTACTGAGCAATTGCAAGCACTACAAGAAGAACGCAAGGTTTGCATCCCTACACTTTCACTTGAAATTCTATGATGCACATGATTAGTTGCAATTGGTAAAAGAGACAGGCAGAGGCTCCTATAGTGACAAACTTGGAAGAGTTTCGAGCAAAACAACAGGCATGTCTGGGTACTGATTTCATAGATCTGTCGGATTTCCCATGGAATTTTATGCTACAAAACAAAAGGGCGCATCTCTTTTAAACGAAGTTAGTTTTGCAGTAGAAGTATTATATGGTACATAGAAAGATATTGTACGTTGTTAAGACAAAGTACTAAATCCTGGGCTGGTAAAACTTTTGAACTTATATCATTTTGATTTCCCATTTTTGCCCACTAAATTCACTGTTGTGTTTACATTATTATCAGGTAATCAACAAGTGCTGGCATTAGTAGCAATGATGGCTTGCTATGCCGGATCATGTGGAACATCTGAGACTAAACACCACCAAAGTTGGAAAGGAAGGAAACTGTTAAAAGCATAAGAATCAGTTGCAATGGCAATATTCTTGCAGATCATATGTCTGAAACAGGGATATACAATAATGTGGATCAACCTTTACTGTAAACCTTCTAAACCTTTACTATAAACCTTCTAAAAAGTGCATGCATCGCCATTTTTGAAGGACTAGCCTATTTCTCAAGCTTATTTCAGTTTAATCGGGAAATACAATTCCATGGATGTTGGACATAAGAACTTGGATCTAAAAGTCCAAGACGTGGACACTTATCCTTTAATGATGGATCACAGTTTAAATAATGAACATGTTATGGATGTCAGGCCAGGATTATCTGCAGCTGGTATAGGAGATTCAGAAAACAGCAACTTGGATCGTATTAGCAATGCTCAATGTCTGTACAAGATCATGATATGGGAACTTTTAGGAGAAGCCAAAATGGGGTTCTGCTGCAAGTACATCTTCTTCAAGATCCAGTAGAGCAGGCACTTCTTATAACCTTTCGCGCCAAAGACTTAGTTTTTTAATCTTTGGGTTATGGAAATTCTGGGTTATGGACCCTTTGGTTTTCACAAAGCCCTTTTACTTCTTTGACCTTTTACCTCCGTCTACTTCTCTGCCTCGGCAACAAACTCAATCCGTTTTCCGGGCAAGTTTCACAGAATCGGGAGAATGGAGTTGATTTAGGGAACGGAACCGATTTTAGGGTTGTATTATTTCGGAAAAATAAAGATCAGGAACTTAAAGCTAAGGGAAGCATATGATTTGGCAGCCGAATGCAAATCGAGAGATAGGGTCATACAAATCGGGGCTTATTTACAAAGGAGGTTTTGTGGAGTATGAAGCAGGGCGTTTACCTAGATCGAGATGCTTTAACAAAGCATGCGATCCATAGGATGAAAACATACCAATCAACTGAAAAAGGACACCTCAGAATTGCTCCGACTGTTCTTGAGCTGGGTCTGTTGTGCCTGATCGATCATGCTTAATTTCTTTGATTCCGGGATCCGACCCTAAACTTACAGGACCTGTTCATTTGTGGGTTTGAGTTATCCTTACATACCATGTCCTTTGGATAAACCATGCATCGACAAACCTGTGCTTCGATTTCTAAACCGTGTTCAGGGCTAGGTTGAGAGCAACATGATGCTATCTGCTTGGTGTTTCTACATGTTCTGGCTTGCAGGAGGCTACATATGTCACCATAGGTATGTTCTCAACTTCATAGCCATAGCCCATAATCATGACAGATTCAGGCATGACAGATTCATGCATTTTTAGTTCAGAGAGGCGGCAAAGCTTCAGAGCAGTGAACCGCACATACTTTTTCGATACTTATTTGTATGGATCCGCATTATCTTGGTTGGATATTGCAGGTATGCATGTTATTATCTATCATGTTGGGTCCTTAAGCAATAATTAGAAGAACTATCGTCATGTGCAACTCAAAACCTGGTCTATCAAAGACTGGAATCTGTTTATCTACCGTTTGCTCTAGAAAGCTTGGTCCAAATAGATCAATTATACAGCATTGTTCTTTGTGATGAGTTGAACATGTTAGACAAAGGCTTGGAGAATTTAGAAGATACAATACGTTTAATAAAGCTCCTACCCAGGTTGAAGGAGTTCTGATGCATGCTACTGAGCAATTGCAAGCACTACAAGAAGAACGCAAGGTTTGCATCCCTACACTTTCACTTGAAATTCTATGATGCACATGATTAGTTGCAATTGGTAAAAGAGATAGGCAGAGGCTCCTATAGTGACAAACTTGGAAGAGTTTCGAGCAAAACAACAGGCATGTCTGGGTACTGATTTCATAGATCTGTCGGATTTCCCATGGAATTTTATGCTACAAAAGAAAAGTGCACATCTCTTCTAAACGAAGTTAGTTTTGCAGTAGGAGCATTATGGTACATAGAAAGATATTGTACGTTGTTAAGACAAAGCACTAAATTGTGGGCTGGTAAAACTTTTGAACTTATATCATTTTGATTTCCCATTTTTTGCCCACTAAATTCACTGTTGTGTTTATATTATTATCAGGTAATCAACAAGTGCTGGCATTAGTAGCAATGATGGCTTGCTATGCCGGATCATGTGGAACATCTGAAACTAAATCTTACACCACCAAAGTTGGAAAGGAAAAAAACTGTTAAAAGCATAAGAATCAGTTGCAATGGCAATATTCTTGCAGATCATATATGTCTGAAACAGGGATATACAATAATGTGGATCAACCTTTACTGTAAACCTTCTAAACCTTTACTATAAACCTCTAAAAAGTGCATGCATCGCCATTTTTGAAGGACTAGCCTATTTCTCAAGCTTATTTCAGTTTAATCGGGAAATACAAGTCCATGGACGTTGGACATGAGAACTTGGATCTAAAAGTCCAAGACGTGGACACTTATCCTTTAGTGATGGATCACAGTTTAAATAATGAACATGTTATGGATGTCAGGCCAGGATTCTCTGCAGCTGGTATAGGAGATTCAGAAAACAGCAACTTGGATCGTATTAGCAATGCCCAATGTCTATACAAGATCATGATATGGGAACTTTTAGGAGAAGCCAAAATGTTGTTCTGCTGCAAGTACATCTTCTTCAAGATCCAGTAGAGCAGGCACTTCTTATAACCTTCCGCGCCAAAGACTTAGTTTTTTAATTTTTGGGTTATGGAAATTCTGGGTTATGGATCTCCATAGAATTTACAACTACTATAAGCTAAGTTGTTGCATCTATAATTGTGCAATCTCTATCTCTAGATAAAGAGCCTCATGCACCCATGAATGTGTGGGTTGCTGGATATGTGGCTGGATGTTTGGCTACACTACCATTATTTTATATTGGCGTTACATGCATTGAAAAAGTTTAAAATTGCTCTGGACTGCTACTTTGCTGTGGTGGTGTTGTCGGCAACATATGGATATTTGGAGTTCATTGCTTGAAAAGGAAGCTAATTATATGTGTCTTGGGCCTATGGAAATTGTGTTCTTATTTGTCCACAAGGACAATCTACTTAGGTGCAATGTGATACATTGAGGACAAACTACTTACATGCAATAAGGGCGTGACACATTTTGGAGAATGAATACTATCACAATCCATAAAGTGTGACCAAATTTACATTTTGCTTGGCAATTTTTAATGTAGCCCAATTTCAACGAGTCAGTTTCAGATCTTTTAGTCAGGGACTCACCAATTGTGACGTTCCAGCACAGTATATGGTCCTAAGACGTATACCGTATTGCCTCGTCACGTGTACACGCCATCCCGACTTACGTGTACGTCGACGTGTAGCCAAGCAGGTAGCGCCCTAGGGGGCAACTTGCAAGGTGTGTACATTTATTCATGTGCACATTTACCCATGTGCACATTTATCCAAGTGTACACACTTACCCATGTGGACACTTTATGCCACCTAGTTAATAAAGGCAAGTGGGCCACACCCAATTATCCCACATGCTTAAAGGGATAATGGGAAACCCTAGCCCTAACCCTTAGTCTATTTAGGTAAAGGAAATCCTAACTTGCTATTTTCGTCCATAGCATTCTAGGGCTCTGTTTTGCTTGCTCCAAGAGCCAAACTCGCCTCCCAGGCTCTGTCTGAGCAGTCTAGCTCATCCATTCCCCTTTTTAGCTTCATCTTCTAGCAGTTCAGTAGGATGGTCGAGTTCAGAGCAGGAGGAGCGAGCCAAGGATCAGGTATTTTGTCAATTTAATAGCCTAAACCGCCTCCAGTCATTGAATAAGTAGGTTTAGCCTATTAAATTGCCCATAGCAGCCATCTAGATCCCTAGATATCGAGCCCTAACTAAAGAACCTAACTCTGTGATTTAGATTAGATCTTGTTCTTTAGTTCTTCTGTTATATGTATGGATGATGTATCTCTGTGGACTCATTGTATTGGGAAGAGGGGTAGAGACCTTAAAGCCTGGTAGTTGATGCTCCTAGCTAGCCTCTTTAGTGCACTGTAAATTCGGCCTGTGTACAAGAACCACACCTGGTTGTGGGTGAAGGGGCCAGACTGGCTTACAAGGAGGTTCATGTCCTGACTCATGATCACGTCCCTCTGGTAGTAAGGCCTATCGGGGACTATTGTGCACTAGACCTAATGCTCTGCCACTGCGTGAGGGCTTTGCATGGGTTCGACACTCTTGGGGTGGTGGACACCTTCCAGGGAGTTCAAGTCGAGTACGGGCAGTGGCCCTCTAGTCACCTTGAGTCAGCATGTAGATCTCTGGTGGGAGCGATCCCTACCTGCCCCATCGGGACTGGGGAGATGTAACCCAGGAATAGCCCCTTTGGCTATGCATCCGGAGGGCTATAGTCAGGTCCCAACACTTTTCAACCTACTCTGCAAAGTGTGCACAGGAGGGGCGGATGGAGTGGACTACCCTAAGCCATGTTCTCATGCCAGCCAAATCCATTGCCATGAAGTCTGTCTGCAATGAACTCTGGAGACCCAAGCAGTCAGTCATCCCCTTGAGTCTGAGCCTTGGGTAGGATTCCCTATGTGATGTACTGATCTTTGTCTATGCAGATATGAGATGTGCCATCCTTCGAGATGGTTATGTGATATTGATGTTGTATACTGACGCTTCCGCAGCTAGGATGGCCCTGAGGGAGACAGGGCAAATGACCCCTTCATTCTTCCCACTGGAACTCATCAAGGTTGCAGTGATACGTGGAGGGCCCTGTATCAGTGTGGAGCTGGTATGGGGGATGAACTCATGTTTGTATACGTTGAGTGCACCGTTTATGAGTAGGGGACGTCACACCAATAGTATTTTGCCACATAACATTTTCCCTTATGAGGACAAACTACTTATATACATACATATAAGATGATACACATCAGGAATAAAGAATTCTATCACAAAGGCATATAAACTCGGCCAAATTTACATTTTACTTGGCAATTGTAATGCTATTATAAACTCGGACCAAATTTACATTTTAATTTTCAATTCAAGGGCACGATTCTTTCGGCATATTCGAAACTGATGCTTTCCGGAAGGAAAAAATAGGGAGAGAAAAAAGCCAAAAAAAAAAATGCCGCATGTGTAGATTAGGGATGAAGCAACTGGAATCACAGTTTCCTCTGCTGGCGATTTCCTTCCAAACTGAACGGCACCGTGGCATAGTCTGTAGCTTTCTTTCTTTTTGAGTTTTCTTTTGATGTTTTCCCCCTTTTGTAGTTTTTTGGAGGATCTCTGTAATGGCTGGAAGATCCGGCTGCTTGAGGGAGATTATGGTCGAGATGTCCATAGCTGGATAGAAAATTGGAATATGGCTTCTCTATGTTTTTTCAGATTCTTGAATTTGGGTGCTTGGGACGATTATCCCCTTTCTACTTTCTGCTTTTTTTTTAAGATTCTTGCTTCGATTTTGAGTTGGAGGCGATTATTTCCTTCTGATGTGTTTTGTTTCTGTGGAAAGCGGAGAATTTCTCTATTGTCACAGAGCTTAGCAGGGTCGGGTGAGCCCAGCTTATTCATACAGGTTTATTTCTTCCTTAGCTCGGGTATGGCATATTATTATGTAATGACTTCCAGATAGTGATAGTTATATTTATATCTATGCCTTTGGCAATTCGCATCTGCTCGTTCTGTAACAATTTGCTCACTCTGTCACTCATAAGGTGGACTTTCTGAGAGGGATTTGCAGGCGTCTGTAGTTTGGGCAAGAAATATTTGATCCAAGCCCCGTGGGATATGGATTTTCTACGAGGGATTTGCAGGTTTCTGCACATTGGGCAAGAAATATTAGATCCAACCCTGTGGAATGTAGCAGGCCATGCCATGCACTAGTTCTATTTGCATAGAGTAGCATGCTTCATACTTTAATTCTGGCGAATAACCTTTCTCAACGAACCTGAGAAGAAGGCATATGAAAAGGCTGGAGATACAAGAGAATCATTCTGCTCTCTCATGTCGGCATGGTCTGATAGAGAAGTTTATCTATGTCAAGTTTCTATTTCTTAATATCAATAGGTTTTCTAGAAGGTGCTGAATCAATTGATCACCATCTCATCACTTGCATATTATATCTAGACAGTGATGGTTGTCTAGCTAGATTTGTACATTAGGGATCGTGTATATTTATATAACAAAAGTACATCTTTGTTTTCACATAATATTTTCTGTCACACTAAGAAACAGTAAAAAGACCGTACTGATGAGACTTGATGGATCCCTAAAGTAAAGCTACCCTGGATTGCTGACTGCTTGCTTCAATTCTCTGAAATGCATTATAGCCAACTGACATAACTATTACTGCCTAGATATAGAATTCGTGCCTCCTTTGATTTCAATTTGCAGTTATTTTATGTTGACTGGCCTTCTCGACATTTTACAGTTCCCATGGATGGGCTTTGTCCGTTGATATTCACATAAAAAGGCACAGCCATTTGCTGGCATCCAGAATGATGATTACAATAACCATTTTTCAGGTTTGGAACTTTTAAGAATGCATTGAGATTGTCTTTTGGCTGATGGTATTGCAAGATTAGAGCGAGTTTCTATAGAAGATTTTTTAAATCCATTCTAAATGCATATATTACAGTGAATCATTCTTCTAATGGCTCGGACAACCTTTGCAAAAGCCTTTATGTTGGTAATAGACACAAACAATTGCATGCCATGCAGACATTATCATGTATTGGAAGATGGGAGATGTACTTGCTGAGCATGAGATAGCGCAAAAAGGAGGACAACCAAAATAAAAAGCATTTTGGTTCATTTGCCATCCATGCCCCCAGCAGACTTTTGAGCCATCTAGATAAGTTTTTTAAAAGTAATAGGGAATCTGTATGTATCTTCCAGCTTTTCTTATAAGGTCACCATCACAAACATCATTATCTACATTATTATTGGAGGATTGATTTGTGCAGATCAAAGTAATGGCATTTCTATATTGTAAAATGCTCTCAAAGGTTTTAGTGAATTGGTTGCAACAATGAAATCTATAATGTATAGCCTCTTTTATGAAGACTTTTTGTGGGATGCCCATCTACCAGCCATTTGAAGAAAAGCTATATAGATCAAAATATTGGCATGGTGCATGGTGATACTGGAAACAATGCATAGCCGTATATTTGAATTACAACTACAACTATAGATGTCCCTACGTATCAAGGTTTAGCTTTACTGGGATGACACCATTTGACTGCTGGTATGAGAAGTACTCTGTGCCTGCACCCTCTTGCTTAACTATATCCCCAAGCACGTATATTGATGGTGGATGTGATAATGCAGGTGAGCCAATAATGATTTAAAGTAGGCGAGCTAATAATGATTTAAAGTACACGAGTATAAATGATGTATTTGAAGTAATCAAATGTATGCAACTGAGGATTGGTATAATTGGCAACAGTTTTAGTAGTTATGTTGAAGGATATGTGGAAATTATTATTGTTGATTTATCCTCCAGTGTTAGTTGAAGGAGTACCAAAGCGTTTCTAGATTGGTAGCATTTCTAGATTAAAGTACCAATCGGCAATAATTTTAGTAATTATGTTGAAGGATATGTGGACATTATTATTGTTGATTTATCCTCAAGTGCTAGTTGAAGGAGTACCAAAGCATTTCTAGATTAAAGTTTTATCGTGGATAACTTTGTTGATATATAATAGCTATACTTTAAGAATCATCTCTTTCTTCTTTATCCTTTTTTAGTTCTAAATCTATCTATTAGGTCATGATATGTGCGTAAAAGACCATTTTACATTATCAAACAAAAGACCCTTGCGTCTAAATTGATAGCATTTTCTATGCAAGTAGTTTTGCCAAAATAGGAATTTCGTAAATTGGCGTGCAATGTCGTTATCTTTTACCACATCTCCTAAAGCTTGAGGTTGCCTGAATTACCCAATTCAAGCATTCATTCAAATCATACTAAGACAAATCTTGGTCAAACATGCAATATACCTACTTCCTCCAATGTTCCTTCAAATACAGTAAGGTGTCCTACATCTGTCTACAACTTCATAGATACCTAAAATAGAATATGTAGCAAAATAACAGGGGGTTCCAGGGGGATTTGTTATAGATATAATTCTTGAAATCATAGACCATATCCCTAAAACAATTCAATGGGTTATTATAAAAAAAAACATAGATTTAAGATAAAAAATAGTCACATTAGCTCATTGGTTAGATTGGTTAAAGTAGTCTTATTAGGACATTGAGTTATTTTGGTAGAGGTTCGAATCCCCGTATTTCATATTCTAAAAGCTTAAGCGAAACCGTATAGAGGCTCGATATACCATCAAAACCTTAGGCAAACTCGTATTCGACATCTTAAAATCATAGGCGTCCCCAATCATAATTGAGCATAATCGAAACGAGAGGTGTCCAGAGGCTCCAACATACAGTCTGGGCCGTCGGATTGACAGATCCGACGACTGTGGTAGTCCAGGGTGCACCTCGTTTAGAATATGTAGCAAAATAACTTGCGGACCCACACGCCCGACATTCACATGGAAAACTAATAGTCATACACCCTTAAACATCAATTGATTGATCAACCTCACCACGCAATACAACTGCATTAAAAGATGCACCACCTACAATTTGCTAAGTTATTTGTTGGTAATGTACTGACCCTTAATTTGTCGGTATAAGTGGTCATGTACAAATAAAATCTTGGGACTATAGTTGTATATGAGAATGTACACAAACTGTAACTAACTTTGAAATCTACTTACTATTTGTCTCATCTCTATATATAGGCAGTTTGAAATATTCCATTATTTGTGGAGTGTATTATCATTTCGCATGTTCTAAATTTTTTCGAGGCCATTAGATTGCAGTAGTTTATGGAGAATATTCTATGTTGGGCAATCTAGACTGCTCCTGCAAAGAATATGGGGTCGAACCGGCATGTCTTGACTTGCCTCACAATATATGAACTGCAATCAACATACATCTCTATCGTCGCATCTCAAGGATATCCAGAATTGAGATCTATTCGACTTAGCACAAAACTTCTTTTGCAGCGGGTTGGAGAAGAGAAATGTTCGCGGCGGCCGCGATAAATTTCTTGTAGATTGCGGCCACCGCGATAAATTTCTTGTAGATATTATTTTAACTTCCCTTCCCACAATAAGAGACTAGATACCTAACAGCAAAATCTGCGATCCTTCTGGGCGAGCCTAGGTTTGATAACTTTGCCTTTCTCCCGCCTGGCGCCTGGCGCCTGGCGCCTGCCTGAGGCGCTGCCTGAGGCCTGCCCGAGCGGATGCAGTGATGGATGGCGTTGGAGCAGCGGCAGTGAAGGATGGCGCCCCTGTGTGTGCCTGAGTGGATGTCCGCCTGCGTGCATACCTGGGGGTGCTGGCGCCTTGGCGCAGGGCTGGAGGATGGGTGAGGAGGCACCTCCGATGGGCGATTTCCCTGAGCGGTTTTTCTGAGCGCCGCCTTCCCTGCGTGTCTGGGCGATTGGCGTTGGGGGCGTCTGTTTCCCAGCACCCAGTTGTGAAGAGGTTACGGTTCGGAGTTGCTTGGTGAAGCCTTGCCTGCTGGAGGTATGAAGGTATGCTTGTTGCTTGTGCAACAGCATGGATTTTTGGATCGGTGAGCAGCCATAGTCATCCTGGCAACGGTTTTTTCCCAGGTGGTTTTTAATCCGGGTCATGATGGTTGTGTTCTAGCTCACGTTGTGCTTTGGTTTAAGGGCTTCGGCCCATGTTCTTGTTTGGACTTCGGTCCAGGACTTCGGTCCCTTATGTACTTGGTCCCATAACCCGATTGGGTTCCGTGGACGTTAAAAATTTTTCCTTCCTTCCTTCCTTCCTTCCTTGCTACTCTTCACTCATGTCAAAATACTCTTCACCATTGTTGGGTAAATTCTGGGATAGAGAAGGTTTCTTCTGGTTAAAATTAGGAATTTTCAGTTGAGCTAACACATTAAAGGAAAATTTCCAATAGACTTGTATGCATATTTGTATAAGGATAATACAAATTTCCGATTGGGAACGTAAAGGACAATGCTCATCCAATGCTAGAGCAACAAGTATTGCTGTTTCAAAGTCTGAAACATCGTGCTAGAGTCTTACCGCATGTTCTGCAATTTTACCTGCTGTTCTGCAAATTTTACCGCACATTCTGCAAGTTTTACTCGCCGTTGTGCAAATTTTACTGTTCGGCCAGCTTTCCCTTCCGGAAAGAAGGCAAGAGGGATACGACTATTTGAGAAAACATTAAGAAATTTTCCGATTGGGTTTAGAAAGTTTACCACTGTTGTTCATTTCTCGATGTTCACTTCTTGCATTCAATATGCTTTAACTGAATATATTTGCTGCCATTGTCTCCGAGCCTGCCGGAACCCAATGCCAATTGTCATGAGGAGGTTAACCCTCCCCTCAAGGGAATTATGTCACATATCTTTTGGCCCAGATTTTTGCTGAGACGGACCTTCAACTGGAATCGGTATGATCAAATGCAAAATCAATGAAGTCTTCTGGAGCTTCCGAATGCTGAAACAGAGGAAAAATTAAAGCATATATTTTTTTTCTGCTAAAACCCAATCAGAAAAACAGAAAAAATTTTGACCAGATTAGCAACACAATTACTGTAATGAGATGCAGATGAGGGAACAGATGAGATGCAGATGGGAAAAAATCAAAAGGTAATTTATAGCCCACATGAACTCCTTGTAGCAATTGCTCAACAGATTGTCGGATTTCTTCCTAGTCAGAAGCCATGAGCATGAAATGGATCCGAAATGCAGGGCACAGTACTCTCATTTTGCTCCAAAATTCTAGCAAAGCATTCTAAAAGGCTGGGTGGTCACAAGAATCAAGGAAACATCCAAGTATAAAATGTGCTGCCCTGCAATGGATCATCGGATTGAGGTGGCGATGGTGGAGAAAAGAAGCGAGAAGCAGAGGGCCAATTGTCAGATAAAATGGCATATTTTGATGCAATGCCATATTCGGGCAACTATTGTGGGAATCACTGGAATATTCTTCCAAAAATAATATTCGAAGAGTTATTGCAATAATGGTCGAAATATTCTTTAACAAGAGTATATTCTAGTAATTATGCATAATAACATGGTTTTCATCGGACGGTGGGGAACGGCGCAGATCGGCGTAACCTGCAAGGACCAGTGGTTAAGGGTCAGTTTGTGCTAAAGTTTAATTGTGAATATGCATGTGGAGTGACATGCATACAGAATCAAATTTGTGATGTTCCACGAATTGAGGGCATATCTTTAGAAAACATCTTATAATTATGCATGGGATCCTAAAGCAATACAAAAGACGAACTTATTATAAACTCTCTCATTCTTCATTGTTTTCTAACAGTAATAAATCACTGGGACTTGTAACTGCATTGTTCTATTCTTCAAAATCGCAAGCATGGTTATATTCTTACTATCAAGGGTGGATAATGGTGTTTACGTATGGATTCACAGCTTTATTTGTTGTGCACCATATTCCAGTTACACTGACAAACAAAAGGACGAGACAGAGACAAAGCTCTTTATAGGCATTAGATTGATCAGCAACTGTTCTTCCACACTCCAATGTTATATTTCTCCATTGCAGATCTACACAAATACTTCGCATATGTTTTGCAGGTCTTATCACGGAGATAATGCTGCCCATAATACACATAACAGACAAATAACAACACATAACGTACTACGCATGCTCCTCAGCCTGCAATGGCCTCCTAATTCCATCCATCAAAAACGGAAATAACAAGACGCCCCAATGTCAAAAACATTATCCAGATTGATTACCTTTGTTCAGAAATGAAGAAATAAGTCATTCCAAAGATCTGAGAGGCAATTTAATATCATAATAAAGAGACTTCATGAAAGGACATGCCTGGGAAGAGTATCTTGGGAAACACAAAATTTGTGTTTTCATAACAAACGTGAAAACTGGCCATCTTCCTTGCAATTCAGCAGGTTGAGCTGAATCTTGAATAGTTTGCAAGAACATGGCATCAAGTGTAATAGTAACCTGTACAAAAAATGGGAAGCTATCCACGTTGCATATTTATGTACAGTGCACGAGGTGCATGAATTGGCGCAGGCTTCATCCTTTTCAGTGGTGTATCAGAGGGACCAATGGCTCGTTTAAGAATGTTTGGTTCATGTCTGGACACTTCTGCGATTGCCTTGTTCTTCGCATCTTTCACAATATTGTTTTCTTCTTCCTACATAAACAACACCACCCATGGGACTTTTCCTACAACAAATGTACAAAGCATAAGCAGGTTTACCTTATCCCAAAGGCCACAACGTTTGCAATGGAGACAAGGCTTCCCTGGATCCCTTCCATGCTAAGCAAACATTACAAGTATCAAAACATGCATCAATTGAATATATGAAGTCAAAATGTAAATCTGCAATCAACCTGGCAAAAGTGTGAGTAATTCGGTGGAATTGGCTTGCGACAAATATAGCACATTGTCTGCCCACATCTGCATGTAATCTGCCCATTTGGTAGTTAACGGATAGGTAAACTAGACAAGGACCTCTTTTGCATTCCTTTGCTATGTTTAGTTTCATAATAAAGACGGATTGGATTTAATGGAAAAACAGGTACGGCCATTTTACAATCAGCAAGATGCAAACGTTTCCCATTTTCACCAATTGAGTATCTAATGAACCACCTTATTATAGCAACATAAACCAACCTTATTACAGCCATCAAGTTTGAGCAGCTCGGTTTTGCACCCAGCACACACCCTAATTATAGCTTTCGTCATACTCTGAGATAAATAACAGAAACTTTATTTAGGTTCAGAATTTCCACTAAACAAACCAGCAAGAAAGTAATCCAAATATTCACCTCTTCTACTTGTCTTCTTAAAGAAGTCTCTGTCTTCTGCTTTACAAGGCATTAAAATAATAAGCACAAAAAGCCCATTCATTTACAATAAAAAGAAGGAACTGCTACAGAATTTCAGACCCATTAAACAAGCTAAACAAGTTCACAACTTATGCATTGGAACTGATGGGCAAAAGCAACTATTGAATATATAAAAAACTATTGAATACAAGCCAAGATGTGGAAAGGAAATCAAATCAAAGTAGACAAGTTTCCCGTTCGATCAAACAAGTCTCTGGCATAAAAACAATAAGCACAAAATGCCATGGCGTTCGTTAATTTGCAATAGAAAAAAAGGGACTGCTGAAAAAATATTCAGATCCATAAAGATAGCAAAACAAGCTAAACAGGTTATCAATCTTGTGCCATTAAAATTGATAAGCGTTGAATAAATGTTACATAAAAAGTACCAATACTGAACCAATTGCAAGCTAACTCTTCCCATCCTAGTTAAACATGCTACAATAGCCTAAGCAATAGCTGGATGGAAATTACAGCTGGACTGTCAAACATGCACCAGCTGAGAAATGGAAGCCATGGACTGTCAAGTATGCACCAGCTGACTACAAAGAACAACTATATGCAACTTATTTGTGTTGCTCATGGTGTAATGGACAATATAGTCAGAATAAATTTAGCACCCCTTCTATAGTAGCAGACAACGAACTCATATAACATGGTCAAAAGCCATACCTTCTCAACCTCCTCACATCGTAAAGGACGATGATCCGGCTCTTTACAGTCAATGCATGATGCCTGAATGTCCAGTCCATTGTTAACCAACTGAAGCAATACTTGTATCACATTTGAAAATTTATGTCACCTTCTTACAGCCTTCATATGGGCATAATAAGACTGAGATTCCCTCGTCCACATCGCATGGAAAATTGCAAAATGGACAATACACCTACCATGGTAAAACAAAGGCCCCTATAGTTAACGTCTATTAATACCATTAATGCCATTCAATCTAGCTACTTACCAACCCTCTGAGCCTTGCTCTTGCAACAGCATTCTCAGCTTGACGTTTTTCATATTTTAATATTACATCTGCTGGAAGAGCCCTAACCACCTGAGGCATTATACCATCGCTATAAATACTAGAAATACAAGTGATACTCCAAAATAAAACCAACTATTAATACCTCTGACCAAGGTATGAACTCGCTACAACCATCTGTGTCCATACATGGCAAACATCCATGTGTTTGAGAGGCCCCAAATGTAGATTCTTCAACATGTCGGCGTAGACATGTAAAGCAAAACAAATGTCCATCTGCACACTGTAGCGAACACAACAACAAGGCTTTTTTATCAACCTTCCTAGTGTATCTTGAAAATGATAGTTCCATAGGACATACCTGTACCATCTCTTCAAATTGGCATTCCAAAAAACAACAACCACACTCAATCTCTTGAGATACTGGTGGTGATACTACTTCCTGCATTCCCTCTCCTTCCCTAACTATCGAATAAATGTTTTGAATCACTGCCCACTCTCCATCGAATAAAGGACAGGCCTGAATAGGATGGGCTTTTGACACAATTCTTGGATACTTGTTTAAACGTAGACCACCTTTAGGTACCCAGCTTGCATTTGTTGCATTTGTTACAGAGGTGCTAGCTTTATCTGTGTTAAAAACTTAACTCAATGAGCCTTAGATACTTAAGATGTGACAGTCAAAAACTCTTATACTACGTCTTATTGTTAACAAAAAAAGTATTTACCTGCAGAAAAAATTTGGCCTGATTCCTTTGCAAAAGCGAGTCTATAATGATAATAAAGGGACTGATATGCAGGGCCCAGTCTTTTCTTGTTGCAGAAGAGAGCTAACTTTATACACTTCAATGTGATCCTGAGGAATTCGTTTGACAATGAGTGCATGCACCAGTCATAATAGTAAGGCCCTGCACTTTCTGGGGCCTCGTTTGCCTCAAAGACATCAAACGGTAAATGGCGCAGGAAAGGTTCTTCAAAGCGAGCTCTTAATGCATCATTCTTCCACACAGCTTTTAAAAAACTAGATGCTACAATCCCGATTGGTACTTGAGATAAGAAGGGCGAAATGTACGACAAGATCCTCTCAAGTTCAAGCTTTTTTTTATTTAATACGTTGACGGATATAAACGTTTTCTTTCTCAAGTCTGCGGGAGAAATCTCTAGATATTCAATAGCATGTTGCTCATGCAGCCCAGGAAAACATTCAATCAAATTTTCAATTGCACGATATTTTTCCATCTGCTGCTCGGTTTCAAATGTGATTTCTCTTGAAGCACCCCGCTTGGGCCGAACAATAGCAGCATTGTACTTACTTGCATTCGCTATGGCAGTATTTCCGGAAGGTTCATCCGCATCTAGGATCACCAAATTTTTCGCAACATATGGCCCATTCCATTTTCCTTTAATCTGGCCTCTCTTTGGAGGGACTATTTTATTTTTTTTATGAGAACCCATTGACGTTTTGCTTCGACTGCTGCTAGCAGTATCAGCTTCCTCATCATCCACTATGATCGGATTCTGGATTACTGCCATCGACCTGGTAGTAACCCTAGGCGACATAGCTAAAAGGTTGGAAGCTGTCCCAAGAAAAGAACTAAGGCATGCTACAAAAATTTAGGGAAGTGAAGTGCCCAGACCTAACCCTGAAAACTGCGTTTCCGAGCCCACACCCTTCATGCTGTTAAGAAGATGGCCGGATTTGGATGCCTTAATCACGAAGCTCCGTACCTGTGCGCCATAGACGTCTTGGTGAAGCTTTCTTCCCGCCTCGGAGGATCGACGAGGATTCAAAAATAGCTATCAATTGATTTATTTTCTGCACGGATTCCATGCAACCCTAAGGATGCTCTTCAAAAATTTTAAGGGCATTTCAACTCAATTAAAACAAAGTTTTTGACACTATCAAAAGAAATGCTACCTACCTTGGCGGAACAAAATATTTTTACCCCGGTTATTGTGATTCCATCGCAAAAAATTCCATCCCGCGGAATCACCGGTAGGAGACCCGGATTATCGCATGTAGAGCCCCGTTATCCGTACACGGCGGGGTCGCTTCAGTCATTTATACCTTCCGGCGGAATCACAACTTCGCTATTCCGCCAGATGGAATCACCAATTTACGATTCTTCGAGATGGAATCACTGCTCATGTATTCCACCAGACGGAATCACAACCATATTATTTATTCCGCGAGACGGAATCACAATCGTGTTACTCGCCGGGCGGAATCACAACCATGCTATTAGCCCGGATGGAATCATTTAACGCGTCGATTCCGGTGAGATGGAATCACCACTTACGTATCCGCCGGGCGGAATCACAACATTGCTATTCCGCCCGGATGGAATCACAACCATGCGATTACGCGGTGGAATCACACCCATGCAATTACGCGGTGGAATCACTCCTCCGTGATTCCACCGGAGAAAATCACTCCTCCGTGATTCCATAAAGATGGAATCACTCCTCCGATTAAGCGAGCTTTTAAGTGAAGCCTATGTTTACTTGAAGATCATGAATGAAATTAACATCGAACCATTGGAAATACACAAGCTCGGCCACTCCATTTTATGCGTGTTGTGTATGTCGGTGTTATTCTCTAAAAGCGCACGGAATTTTTCTCGGTTGGGGATTTGAATCCCTTGTGTTCTCAGTATGTCGGTGTTATGCTCTAAACCGCCGGAATTTTTTACGGTTGGGGATTTGAACCCTTGCCAATATCGGCAATGCCCTTTCTATGTGAGGCACGCCCTTTGAGTCCAATATGAGCAAAACAAAAAAATAAAGGTGCGGAACATGCCGCTTCTCGGTTGGGGTTGTTTACGTGTTGTTTGATTGGCTTTAAAGCAAAAAAAAAAACAGTGGTCGAATGGATATATGAAGGTCGATGGCTCGATCCAGGGAGGGAAGATGTTTTAATTAGAAAGCGTGGTCGATTATCTATAAGGAAGGCGGAAATCCACGGATCAAATAAGCGTAAGACCTCGCAAGCTTCCCTATTCTTGAATCCGGCTCCATCAAACCGGCCCTTTGGTGAAACCTTCTAGATCCGCACTGTAGGAACTCGAAGAAGACTTGGGATTGAGAGATCAAGGCTTTTGTCTTTCTTGTGTGACCGAAAATTGGAGTCGACCTCTAACCTTGTCGGTTTTCCACGTCTAGCGGCCCGAAAAAGCGAAGGCGAGAAAACGGCTCTAGAGAACCCTGAAATCCGCGAAAGCGGCTCTCTTGAACCACGCGGAAGGCCGATACCGTACAAGGTTATTATACGGATCTTCGTCGATTCCCGGCCCGCATGACGACCACTTCCCTCAACGGCAACCATCTTTGTGCCCACCACAATCTCTACGGTTGCATGATTCAAAATTTTAACCGTGAGACATGCATAAGGGCTATCTGAGCAAACTTCGTCTACCAGGTAAAGACATCTTTGTCGTTCCACCACAGGATCCTTGCCCGCCTTCTTGAGAATCCGTGTGGATCTTTTTCACAAGCGGATTGACTCACATCTTTTAGATCTTCCGCGGCCGGGACTTTGAGCTCGAGGAAATGTATCTCCCGTGAAGTGTGCGCCATGGCCATAGCCGCGTTGATGGCGAGGGCAGAGTCAAACGCCTCCATCGAATCGCAAGAAAAGGGAAGCCCGCGGGAACTCCAAGCCCCGCACGTAATTTCAAGAAGCGTTTCAAGAAATATCTCCCTAAGCCCTAAGCCGTTAAAAAAACCCCCAGAGTATTCTTCCCCGAGATCTTCTCGTGGATCCAGCCCGGAAGGCGACCATCGCCCGGAGCAAGCTGGCCATAGCCGGCACTACCGAAACACCTCCCACAAGAATAAAGAATAGCACGCCAAAAAAATTTGAATTTTTCTTTGGAATATTTTGGATGGTGATTCCGCCGCATGGAATAACAGAGCGGTGATTCCGTCCGGGTGGTATTTGGCGATGTGATTCACGGAAGGTATAAAACGGGCGGCCGGGATGGACCCTACGCGAATGGTCTGGGATCCATCGGAAGGTACACGACGTTGTCGCACGGAAAACGGGGCCTCCAGAACGGATCCCGTTCCCGGAGGGTCTGTGATTCCGCGGGAGGGAATATCTTGCGATGGAATCACAATAACCGGGGTAAAAATATTTGCACGCTACCTTGGCCAGTTAAATATCCACTACAGGCTAAACTACACGACGGTTTTAAGTACGCCGATTTGGGTTGGCCTTCCGTGGAAACCTACCGTGGGTTGACAGAGTATTAATTAGCGGTGGATCTCCTCCACCCAAAAAATTTAGTTAGATTCTAATTTTAATGGAAACCCTTCCGGATTAAGCATGGGAAACCCTTCCGGATTTCATGAAAATTTGGAAGTGTTTCCATGCTGAAGCCAGGAAGGGTTTCCATTGATGTGTTTAATAACCCAAATCGAGTGGAGATAGTGTGAGCGTAAACTACATGCTATTGAAATATCTAGATGTCCGTCAACGTATTAAATAAAAGAAAAGCTTGAACTTGAGAGGATCTTTTTGTACATTTCGCCCTTCTTTATCTCAAGTATACCAATCGGGATAAAGGTTTAATAGTCTAAGAGTTTCCTAGTTAAACATTTTTTCTCATACACATGCATATCTATCAAATTCTATTAGGAACAACATAGAAAAATGGAACTTTCTTACCTAGGCCACAACTAGTTTAACCACCAGATGCATCCAATGAATTTTAAGCAATGAAAATTACAATTGAGAAACCATTAGAAACGGCCGAGCGAAGGCACAAATCATGCGTAAGATGAATGTCACCATTGGATCACATTTCTTTGATGTTGTGTAAGCTTGTCATTTAGCAAACCTCCTTGTGCCTCCTTAATGGTACATGCTACAAACATTGAGCAAATAAACTAGCTTTTCATAGAAGACATGTAGAATATGAGTGCTATGAATTATATATATTTCATGCACACTATTTCCATGGATAATTAATATTGTGTGGTTTTATTGTGCAATTGACATATCAGTACTTTTATACCTTATGATTTGGAGGGTAATTCAGGTGTATTGAAAGCAATATATATAAAATGCTGACGAGGAGCCCGTTGACAAGAAAATAGCACATTATGTAGTTCAATTATCCAATAGTCTACAGATTTATTGTGTCACAAGAATTTGCTTTCGAGCATTGGAAAATTGCCTATTTTTGCATCAAATTTTTACATGTGTGTGTGAATGTTGCTTAACTAATGTTGAAGTGATTCATGTTATGTGGAGTATCACCTCTCTGCTTTTTTTGCATCTCCTCACCTTCCTCTTTCCCCAACATTGTTTGGTCTGTACATTGACCAGTTGGAACACTGGCTCATGGACAATGGGGGTGGCGGGACCCAACTTTTGCATCAGGTCATCAGACAACTCATCTATGCAGACGATTTTGACCTCTTAGCTCACACTCCGGAGGATATGCAGTCTCACTTAGATGCTCTGGATACATTCTGCCAGGCCACAGACATGAACGTCAATCTGGCCAAGACCAAGGTGGTCCTAATCTCATCCTCGCGCCATCCAAGGCCCCCTTCATTCACTTATCGAGGGCAACAAGTGGAGGTGACACCCACCTACAAGTATCTGGGAGTGGAGTTTCCGTCTACACTATGCTGGGACACTTCCATAAGATTGCGTGTTTCCGTCTACACTATGCTGGGACACTTCCATAAGATTGCTGGGACACGTGGAGATCTGGGCCACTTTCTTTGTACCGAAGAACTGGGACAGAATTGATCTGTTGTTTGGGAAGGCCCATCATTTCGGATTTAGGTTCAGCCTGTTCTGGGCTTTCTAGATCTTCGTTTGTGGAGTGCCCTCTTCTCCAATTTAAACACTTGACAATGAATTCCCATCTTGCTAAGCAGATCAGCACTGCCATGAGCACTGCTACTAGTATGAAGCTTCCCAAGGACACTGCAGTCTTGAATATCATGCGCCTTTGCATTTTGATTTTACCCACATTGCAAGTAAAACCTGTGGAGATGGAGCCGGAAATGGAACTATTAATTCCACATCCGAATTCTCAACTCCAAAAATATGCCTCCCAAATCTTCTTTCTGCCATAGATCGCCCACAAGACCAATAGAAATAGGCCCTATGATCCTATGATTCCAGCTTATTTATACTCAACCAAAAGACCCAATTCACTTAATCTGAAGATAGGCTATGGTCTTTTTTTTTTTCTCCCGGATTGGATGTATTTCAAAATCTAACAAGTGGGTATGTTAGACGGGACAATTCATGGTAGAAATGGGATGGTAGTTGGTGGCAGTTTTCGCAACATATATAATGTAGTCTTTTTTTTTTTTTTTTTTTTTTTTTCCGACCAATATTACAAATTGAGAGAAGACTTAGTACATATTCCAATCTGATTGGCTCCTTGTGAATCTTTTTTTGAAGAGAAATATATGGATGGTTTTGTACCATTGACGACAAGACTGTTTTAAGCCTTAAATGGCTTTCTGAAGTTTGTAAACAAGTTGCTCTTGCCCTGCTGAGATGAAACTAGGTGCCTGCCTCATGTACACTTCCTCTTCTAATTTTAAATTAAGAAAATCAATCTTGACATCCATCTGCTTGATACCAAGACCATGTTCAGCTATTATGCAATAATGAACTTAACTCAACTTAGCTTTGCAACAGGGGGGAAATGTTTCATGAAAATCCATACCTGGCACTTATGAGTATCCCTTGGCAACAAGTCGAGCTTTGAACACGTCGATCTTTACTTCTTCATTGTACTTTACAAACTCAGTTGCGGGGTACTAGCTTTCTGCTTGGAGGGAGCTTGCACTGTCCCATGTATCATATTTTAGCAAGGAACTATTTTCTTCTTGCATGGCTTTGCTCCATTCATTTTTCCTGGAACTGTTCATGGCTTCCTTGTAACGTGTTGGCTCATCAAAGATCAGATTGCTGTAGAAGGCCCCCGATAAAGAAAACTAAAACACCAACGAAATCATCATTCTTGCTTCTCGTCTTTCGATATTCAAGGTTTGAATGGAACCAATGGATTGTGTTTCTTTTTCCTATTTGGAACATTCAATTTGTGAGTTATTAGCGTATTTGAATGCCTTGCCTTATGAATTATGAATTGGGCATGGAAATAGCATTCCACTGATATGTTTGAGTCCAGTTTTTTAGGTTGCCCCTAAGGGGAAAACCCTCATCCATGTGGGTTTGTGGCATATTCCAAGTATATGTCAGTATATGCTCGAAAACATGACTTTGAAGTGCGATTTAAGCCATTTCACTCTCGGGTCACGGAGGGCAACCCTCCGTGCGCAGCACCTTGTTAAAAGAAGTTACAATCTTAAGGATAAGACATTATACATTTCGGACGTACTGAATCATACAATGTGAATCCTAGCATAAGACAATGCTACCTTTTCCTTTTTAGCCTTGCTAAAGAGGGAAATACAGTGAATGCTTTTCAGGTCTCTAATATTGACCCGTCCATGAAATGGATTTCATGTTCATGAAGCCATGTCCCAAGATTAAATAATGTTGGAGGAGCAGGTGGAAGAAGTGGAAATAGTAGCAGGCACAATAATTCCAAGGCATAAAAAAGAGGAACTAGTAAAAGAAGTGGAGATGGCAGTAAATAAAACAATAGCAAGGGATAAAGAACTGCATGGGGTGTGGAGACGGGTGAAGATTGGGGTCAATGTGTGGGTTCCTTAGCCCTCAAAAGAGAAGGCGTGACCGTAGGCAATTGTACATCACATTGCCAAGTCAGTTTAAAAGCAGCCTACTCTAGATCCATAAGTACAAATGGCAGTTAAGGTAACTTGCATGCTCCTTCTGTATAATATTGTTGGCAATATATCAGAATAATATAAAGCACTCTGACTTGTTGACTCCTAGGTCTTCCTATTATTCCTTCTCCTTCATTGAACCTTTGGTATATTGCGACTTATGTATGGCTTCTGCATATGGCACAGTGGATTTGGGTTCAGCAGCATTTAAGTTTACAGCTTGGACTCCAGTGGGCTTCTTGCATCTAGTGATCCCAAAATGGCATTGACTGCAAGGACTTTACTCCTTAACACACAGATGGCACAATCAATAAGCTTTGTTGGATAATGAATGGGCCATTAGAATGGCATAAGGACTTTGCTCCTTACCGTGTCATACATGACACAGCCAATAAGCTTTGTTGGATAGTGAATGGGCCATTAGAGTGGTGTAGTTTATAACTATCGTATGGCTCATTAGAGTGGTATAGTTTATAACTATCACTGGGTAAAAATTGGCGTCCTTTGATGCTGGGACAAATTCAACAATCATTCTTAATTTCAAAATGTTGTTTCATACTTCATAAGGACAAGGAAAACCATGCTTGTACTTTGGTGCATGGAAATACAACATCATGTATACATGAGAAGAGCATTCTTAACGCCTGCTAGAGACCACCATGGTCTATGAGGCGTGCACAGAACGTTAGTTCCACAGAAAGAACTCGAAACTAAATTGATCTATGAGGCGCACGCAAAACTCGGAACTAGATTGATCTTACATATATAAGACCATTACAGAATAGAGTAGATTTCTTAACATCCACGAAGACCAAAAGATCATGGGACCATTATGTGCAAACACGAAGACTAAGAAGGATATAGATTTCTGAATTTCCCAGAGTTTGAACGCTTGTCGAGCAGACTGTGTCTACAGGATGGACAAGAAGCATGAGATCGGAGCCAGGTGTCAATGCAGAGGACATGGAAAGCATGGCCACATCTAGGGAGAACCCTAATTCGTTCTCCATCATCAAACTCAGAAAGGCATATGCTGCACTCTGTGCCAAATTTTTGGGACACGTGGAGATCTGGGCCACTTTCTTTGTACCGAAGAACTGGGACAGAATTGATCTGCTGCTTGGAAAGGCCGATCATTTCAGATTTAGGTTCAGCCTGTTCTGGGCTTTCTAGATCTTCGTTTGTGGAGTGCCCTCTTCTCCAATTTAAACACTTGACAATGAATTCCCATCTTGCTAAACAGATCAACACTGCCATTAGCACTGCTACTAGTATGAAGCTCCCCAAGAACACTGCAGTCTTGAATACTGTCTGCACTGCATTTTCTGTCACCCCTGTTGCAGAAACCTGTGGAGATGGCGCCGGAAATGGAACTATTAATTCCACATCCACATTCTCAACTCCAAAAATATGCCTCCCAAATCTTCTTTCTGCCATAGATCGCCCACAAGGCCAATAGAAAACCCTATGATCCTATGATTCCAGCTTATTTATACTCATTCCAAAAAACCCAATTCACTTAATCTGAAGATAGGCCTATGGTCATTTTTTTTTCTCCATTTCAAAATCTAACAAGTGGGTATGTTAGAGGAGACAATTCATGGTAGAAATGGGATGAGATCATACAATTAGGCCGACGATCTTTCTAGTCAAATGCAGGTAAATTAGAATAAGACATGATGGGTGATGAAATTCTTACCAAATAAAGTGCTGGAATTGGTATGAAGGCGAAGAAGGGTCTGATTTGAGAGTTAGGTAGGAACATGTCTGCAATCTAATGGTAAAGCGTTTGACAGAATCTTGTATGTGTTGATTCAGTGACGACCATGCCTGCCATGGATGACACAGCATTTCCACTACTGATTAAATTTGAAAAAGAAATCTATACACAAATTGTATAAAATGGAAGCTGCAGCACAGGTCTAAATCCGGATTTAAACGGTAGAAATTCTTCCAAATCTTTGTCCTTTGGTAAGGCAAGTATTCCCAAAGCTTTATCAGCGATCTGCCGTCTCAAATCTGCTTGGTTTCGTCTCGGGCAGAACCCATCTTCCGCCAGCGGAAAAGCAGATTTGGCTATCGGGAAAGCAGTTTCGGTTATCGGGAAATCTGTTTCGGGCTATCGGAAAATCGTGTTCCAGTCATGGTAAGGGGCTAATCTCAAAACATTTATTTTGTTGCCTAGGTAAGGGAGGGTGCTCACCTACTGTTTGCAGGTGGTTAAGTCATAATTACTAGGGTCTGAAACATGCCAAACCTGAGATTTTTTTTTTTTGTGGAATTGCTTCTCTAGATCCCAATGCACATAACCACATTTTTTTCTTAACATAGTATTACACCAATTAACACTTAAAGTTCCAATCTACATATATTATAGCAAACTAGTTTACCTTATGCATTTGAATTGTCATTGCTACCCCAAACAAAATAGTACATTCTAATAATGAAATGCAACACATTCATTAGATTTAAGCCTTTACGTGTATACAAAATTGGCTTGATTGAAATGCATGCTTACATTCCCAACTACAAGTGAACCTCTGCTTCCTCCCTATAAAGGTCATCTAGACAGTTGGTTTTCTTTGTTATTCTAACATCTTCAGAATCATCATAAAAATAGGAGCGGTGGGACCACAATTGTTAATTTTGTCCCCAACATCCCTGCCATGATAGACATCAGGTTCAGTCAAAAATTCAACTGTGTTTTCAAATGATATAGGCATGTCTACCTTCTTTTTCGTTCTTCGCTCATCCCATGAGCATTGATGAGTCTTCTCAAGGCTACATGGCAAGCAAGTGTCATCTTCTTCATATGGATCTTGGCTATTCAATAAGTTACATGCTGGATCTTCATAGTGAATGTCGCAATCCTATTCCTCGCCCTCATGGCCATCCAGATTGTTGACAATTTGTGCTAGCCCAGCAAGATCATATGCTTTAGTGGCCCTTCTCAACAGTAGCTTCATCTTTGCCCTCCTTGTAGCCTCAATTATCTTCTTTCGGAAAGGCTTAAAAGGGCCAAAAAATTGATCAACTGTTAATTTCCTCTTACCGTTTTCATTGAACACTACATCGCTCATTCTTTTAGCATTTTTCTCTAACCTTTTTTTGGCATTCTTTTTTGCCTCCCTCAGGGCCTTGGCCTCCCTCATCTTGCTTTTCTTCCCTTAGTCTACTAGCCTCTACCTACCTATTATGCTCATTCAATTTTGTTTTAATCATCTCATCTGAGGTAACCAAGAGCTTATCAGTTAATACAATTGGCAACTTGCTTCTCTTGGTCCTGGGAATAGTGCTCGAGCTTGCCCTTACGTTGACAGCCATTGCAACTAGAGCAGGCCCATTAACATGCATGTTTAGGACATTAGATGTTGCTGCACCAACATCTGTATCAGCAGCAAGGATTGGAGACCAACAATAGATGGAGGTGCAGTAGCAAGGGTTGGACCAGCTTGTACAACAACATCAGAAACATTAGCATCAGCAATATGAGGCACATTAGGTAGTAGTATCTGCCCCTTCCCCTTCACCTTCATCCTCACTATCTCTTACAAGCAAATTTTCAGCAATAGGCTCAGGTTGCACAGCCATCTTCTATGGTCATATGCCTGTTTTAGCAAATCCCGCTTTAATATTGTTAACACTCAATGATTGCCTAAGTGCAGCAGAGACCAATGCTGTCGTGTCTTCTTTGGAAGGCTCAAGAATTTGGTCATGGTCCCTCATGTATCTGGATCTAAGATCCTTGAAGGCTGCTTTCATGGGGCCAAAGCATGATACATCAAGAGGTTGAAGCTTGTGAGAAGTATGTGCTGGCAGTCTAAATATGTGCAAGCCAATTTCCTTGGCATGTTGGATGACTTTCAGGTTCATATGTGATCCACGGCCATCACAGATCAACAAGAGGATTTTCTGCAGTAATTCCTTCCAGCACATTATTTTTAAGTGTTCTAGCCATGCATCGAAAAGATCATTGGTAATCCATGCCTTTGATTGATATGACATGGCTGCTCTTGGCCCACATCCAGCAAGAAGATCTATGTTCCTTAGTTTCTTGCCGTTGAAGACCTAGAGATTAGAAAGGCTTTGGCCTGTAGCAGTTATGCAACCGTAAGCTACTTCCTATTCTTAGGGATGGTTTGAGTAATATTTATGTTCCCTTTCCTTGCAATAATTCTCATTCTTGATCTGCTACTAGCCTGCAATCCGGTTTCATCACAATTCCATATTCTGGCTGGATCAAAATTGAATTCATCATAAGCCTTTCTTAGGCCAGTGTAGAAGGCAGTTAGATTGGCAGAATTAAGTGCCTTCACTTCCACATATTGTATGGATCTAAGAGACACCTCACGGTGTCTAACCTTGAACCTTCTGCACCATTTATCTCCAGGGATTCCATTCTTGAAGGAATTGTGACACATTTCTGCTGCTTTCTCTCTCATAACTCCAAGAAACACTTCCCTCCCTTCATCATACATCTGCAATGCCCATTCAACCAACTTCTGTTCTTCATCTATGGTCAAACTGATATGGTCTATGGGGTATGGGATAAAGCCTGGAAAGGTTGGGGCCCATTGGATAACGATTTCCTTGAAGGATCCGCCCTTTTGGTGTGTTGGTTAGCACTAAGGGGCTTAGTGCGTAACATTTGGTATCAGAGCTAGTTCGATTCCTCGTGGCAACATTGGTGTGTTCCACATGCTTGAGGGCAAGCATCTCGAGGAGGGGAGGAATTGATATGGTCTATGGGTTATGGGATAAAGCCTGGAAAGGTTGGCGCCCATTGGATAACGATTTTCTTGAAGGATCCACCCTTTTGGTGTGTTGGTTAGCACTAAGGGGCTTAGTGCGTAACACAGACCCTTGGGTTTAGATCCTCCTTTGACCTCGCACTCACCATACACCCATGTAGTTAATGTGGTAGTAGGAATGCCATAATGCAAAGAGGCCTTTTTTATGGACATGCCATCATCTAAAGAATCTAAGGCCTCTTCCAATGCCTTCATAGTCCATGCTCCCCTTTTAATACATCTGATTTTTTTTGCTACCAAGGGATGATGGAGGAATAGGAGTATGGGTCAAAGGTCTACTAGACTTCTTAACCTTGTTAACACTCTTTGCATCAGTGGCGGTTGCCGGAAGGGGGAACAATCTTCCTACCTCGAAGATGCATGATGAATAAAACAAGCTCAAGCAGAAATTAAAAGCTAGATATGGAAAAAAAGTGGAGGATCCTTTACTATTACTTGCGCATCCAATTTTTGAGGTTTCTTTAAATAAGAACTCGTAACCTGCAATGCAAGTAGTTTGGAGGGAATTAACTTAGAGGGAATGATGGAAGGGAAGTTGGATTATTACAAAACATTGGAGGGAATAAACCTATGGACAAGGATAAGGCCAGCATATCAGACTAACCAATAACCACATGCATGCATGCATGCAGTTCCTAAACAGAAAGAAGAAAAAGAAAAAAGCAACTGTAAGTTGAAGTTAAATCCCTAAAATACGTAATTCTAATGCAAAATTTAGCTTTTGTGTTGCTTCCATAGTACAACAAGAAGGGATTTGGTGCCTTATTTCCCTCCAAAATTGTTGATCCAGCTTTGAGTGTCACCAATCAAGGGCTTTGAAGGTCACCATTCAAGACCGTAGAGACATTATTGAGGACGTTTTCAGATCCATTACAGTCTAGCTAAGTGCCAATGAGAGGCTGGGGTAATCCACCATGGTGTAGGCTAGATCCATTGCAGTACAGAAGGCATGGCAATCGTGCTCCGAGTATGGGTCAAGGGTCTGCTAGACTTCTTAACCTTGTTAACACTCTTTGGATCAGTGGCAGTGCCTGGAAGGGGGAACAATCTTCCTACCTCGAAGATGCATGATGAATAAAACAAGCTCAAGCACAAATTAAAAGCTACATATGGAAAAAGAGTGGAGGATCCTTTACTATTACTTGCGCATCCAACTCTTGAGGTTTCTTTAAATAAGAACTCGTAACCTGCAATGCAAGTAGTTTGGAGGGAATTAACTTAGAGGGAATGATGGAAGGGAAGTTGGATTATTACAAAACATTGGAGGGAATAAACCTGTGGACAAGGATGAGGCCAACATATCAGACTAATCAATAACCACATGCATGCATGCATGCAGTTCCTAAACAGAAAGAAAAAGAAAAAAGCAACTGTAAGTTGAAGTTAAATCCCTAAAATACGAAATTCTAATGCAAAATTTAGCTTTTGTGTTGCTTCCATAGTACAACAAGAAGGGATTTGGCGCCTTATTTCCCTCCAAAATCGTTGATCCAGCTTCGAGTGTCATCAATCAAGGGCTTTGAAGGTCACCATTCAAGACCGTAGAAACATTATTGAGGACGTTTTCAGATCCATTACAGTCTGGCTAAGTGCCAATGAGAGGCTGGGGTAATCCACTATGGTATAGGCTAGCTCCATTGCAGGACAGAAGGCATGGCAATCGTGGTCCTCCAAGAAATCCAGCTTGCATTACCTCAAAACCCTAACAGAGAAGCCCTGGTTCTTTGTGGCAGAGCGGGACCCTAACGAAGCTGTTAGAGGTTATTATCACGTGTATTAGATGTTACTGTCAAATGGGAAGGCCCCGTAGGTGGGCGCCCTTCCTTACTTCTCTTTGGTTTGTTGAATAGTTTGGGTCTGGCCTAAAGTTTAAAGCCCCTACAGACCACCAGTAGATGGAATTTTTTGCTTCAAATCAAGCCCTAGATTAGAGTATCCCCTTTCAGAGTTTGAAGCCGGCATCTAGCGGATCATCTAAGCAGGTTTGTGCTTCAAATTAAGCCATGTTTCTCTTCCCTTATTTTACCCCTTTCTTCCCTTTCGGAGATCGGAGCAAGCATCTATTGGATCATGTAAGCTGGTCTTTGCTTCAAATCTAGCCTTAGATCCCATGTTTTACCTCCTATTCTTATCCTCTATGGAAGATTTGGCCTCCGGATTATGATTTTCTGCATAAGGTTTCAACAAAGCTGTTTTTTTTTTTTTTTTCCTGGATTCGATTTGCTTTAGGTGAACTTTTTTTTAGAGTCCACATAGGGGAGGGTGGCCGTTGGCTACGCAGGTGCCATTGATGATGTGGCGAACTTCCATTTGCGGATGCGACAAAATGCCGAGAAGAATTTGTAAGGACAGGAGAACACTTTTCTTAGAGTTTCAGAAGGTCTTGCTAATCGGAGCCTTGCCGGATGATGCAGACCAGATTTGAACAATGCGTGCATAGGTAAGTTAAAATTTATTGTTCTCTTGTAATCTTTTTTTGCTTTTTTCTTCTTCTTATAGGCCATAAAACTATTTTCACTCATATCTGTTCCTATATAAATCAATATGTCTGTTTGAAATGGCAAATCATTACTGCTGAAACTGTGTTTACCAGAAAAATGAGATGACCCTTCACACCTGAGTATGATAGTATAGAAGTTGAGCTTACTCAGTAGTTGGGAACGAGGTTATCAATATGTATACAAAATGTGGGAGTTTGTGGGAGGCATGTCTTGTATTTGCAAGAATGCAAAACCAGGATGCAGTCTCATGGAGTGCAATGATCGCAGCATACATTCAACATGAGTATTGCCAACTTGCTCTAGAACTTCATAAGAAACTGCAGCTAGATGGGATGCAACCAGACAGGGTTATGTTTTTAACTATATTGAATGCTTGTGGCAGTACAGATAGGGCATAGAAGGGTGATACACAGCCATATAATTAGCAAAGGGCTTAAGTTGGATATTTTCGTTGGAAATACACTTATTGGCATGTATACTAGATGTGGTAGCCTGAGATGAACAATATTTGGCATTTTAGAGAAGGGTGATGTAGTATCATGGGCTGCAATCATTGTAGGTTAGGTGCAACATGTGCATTGCCAAATTGCTTTGATTCTCTATGAAAATATCCAGCTTGAAGGTTTAAAGTCAGACAACAATACATTTTTTATGCATCCTAGAAGCATTTTTAAGCATCCTAAAAGCATGTGCCATCAAGGAAGCAATTGAATATGGAATGTTAGTTCAGAGCCAGTTCACTAATAGTGGCCTTGAGTTAGATTCCCTTGTTGGTAACTCCCTTGATATATACTCTGAACGTGGTACATTGAGGAGGCACAAAATATATTTAATAAACTGCAAAGTTAAGATATTGGTTTTGGAATGCACTGATTGTAGGTTATACTCGGCATGGAGATGGGCTCCATGCATTAGAACTTTCAAAGAAATGGGGCATTAGAACTTTCAGGAAATGTAGTATAAAAATCTAAGTTTCGAGTATTAAAAAGGCATGTGGTGACATGGGATCGTTAGGGCATGGAAGGTTCTTTCATAATGAGATCATCTGAAATGGACTTCAGCTTGACATTATAGTCATGACTGCTTTTTTTGATATATATGCCAAACCAGACATGGCAGATGGTTATTTGAGGAGTCTCTAAATAAGAATGTGGTTTCATGGCCTGCAATCATTGTAGGTTAGGTGCAACATGTGCATTGCCAAATTGCTTTGATTCTCTATGAAAATATCCAGCTTGAAGGTTTAAAGCCAGACAACAATACATTTTTTATGCATCCTAGAACCATTTTTAAGCATCCTAAAAGCATGTGCCATCATGGAAGCAATTGAATATGGAATATTAGTTCACAGGCAGTTCACTAATAGTGGCCTTGAGTTAGATTCCCTTGTTGGTAACTCCCTTGATATATACTCTGAACGTGGTACATTGAGGAGGCACAAAATATATTTAATAAACTGCAAAGTTAAGATATCAGTTTTGGAATGCACTGGTTGTATTTCGGCATGGAGAGGGTTCCGTACATTAGAACTTTCAAAGAAATGGTGCATTAGAACTTTCAGGAAATGCAGTATAAAAATCTAAGTTTCGAGTATTAAAAAGGCATGTGGTGACATGGGATCGTTAGGGCATGGAAGGTTATTTCATAATGAGATCATCTGAAATGGACTTCAGTTTGACATTGTGGTCATGACTGCTTTTGTTGATATATATGCCAAGTGTGGAAACCAGACATGGCAGATAGTTATTTGAGGAGTCTCTAAATAAAAATGTGGTTTCATGGGCTAATGTTAGCTTGATTGAAGAATGCTACAATGGCATGCAGAAAATGCGCATTAAGCCAAATGATAGAGTCTTACTAGCATTCTTTCTACATGTAGCCATGCTGGATTTGTTGATGAAGGTTGTTGTTACTTTAGGTTAATGATAGAAGAACATGAACTTACTCCTAGCATTAATCGAATTAACCACATAGTTGATCTTCTTGCACATGCATGATATCTAAATGATGCAGGATATTTTCTTCAGGCTTGTGAACCTGATGTCATAAGATGGCTATCTCTTCTCACAACATGCGGAATACCAACTCTACGATCATATCCAAGTAATATCAATAAGAAGAATATCATAATTATAAGATTAGACTACCCAAATGGTGCATGTTTTTTGTTCATGTATTTCTATATATCTGAGTGTAAAAGATATATTATAGTCTATCTTCATGCAAATCAGTTTTTTACTTTGGATAAAAGATTGGAAAGTCTGCAAAATTTTTTGACCTAGATCGACCTAGGTCGGAGCGGTCAGAAAGTCATCCCAATTAACATAGCTAACGAGAAGACTATGCTGAGAGGTTTCTCATATAAGGATGCTTGTAATAAATGTTCATTGTTTGAATTGAGTGATGACCATAAAGCAAGTAGAAGACATATGAGCAGAATCTATGAATGCTATAAATTTATTAGAAGACATAGAAAATAAAGGCGTTCTAGTCCTTCAAGTAGCTTTAAGATAGTTTTTTATGTCCTTTTTAGAGATGGCAATCGTTTCTTCAAGGATCTTTCCCTTTTTAAAAATTTTATCCATTGTTGGTTTATAGCCATCTTAACTTGACCAGACTTGCTTCTTAAATTGTTGGATTTTGTCCAAAACCTTGTCCAACTAAGGCAAAAGGAAAAGAACAATACAACTATGCTTAAATGACATGGTCAATATGATATCGACTTGCCTTCCATCAAGTCTTCATAATACTTGTCAGATGGGTGATGCCATAAAATCAAATTACGCATTTGTAATTCTCTCTTGATTGAAACGAATCTTACATGAAGACCAAAAGGTCTATGGGATCCATATAAGAGAGAGAGCACAACAAGTCCATCATTGCTCAGGACTAGAAAATCCCCGCCTCCAAGGGTTTTTGAGGGAAAAACTTTAACAATAATAGACTCACTGAGAAATTGTACATATATATATTTGTACATATTCATGTGATACTGCAGAACTTATTTCATCTCACTGGTTGAGAACTTCCAGATGAAGGACAATAATGCCAGTACTACACTGTAAGAGCAAATGTAACAGCTGATTAGGTATAACCAAGTCAAGATATCGTGCTTGAGCAGCCGCAAATGCAGGGTGGAAAAATCTGAAAAGTGTGGTATTTATCTTCAATGGTTCCCATCTAGCAACATTCACATATCATGTTTTCATGTTCCTCATGACTTCATCTACCTGTTTCAATTCTGTGACGGTGTGCACTAGTAAGGATGGACGCAATTATATTACACCTCTTCATGACCAAGTGTGATTACAGGAATTGCTGTGAACCATGAGCAAGTGTAGAATTAATCTGGCTTCTGTAGTGTATTGTTTTGACCTTTCCCAGAACATTGGCATCCTAAAGCTTACCAAGGAAGCATGTACCAAGATACTGTTTTAAGTGAACGTGATCTTCATTATTCTGCACATGTACACATCTCTACTCTTGGATATTCTATCTGGATAACTAACTTGCCCACTTCTCTTCCAACAGACTTAAAATATTGTGGACTCATGGCCAGCCAAATCCCAAAATTGGGTATCTTCCATGTTTACCACCTTCTAGAAATAGAATGCTCTAAAGTTCATGCTATAGAGTCAATAAGTCTATTCTTGGAGGAGAATTGAGTGCAGACCCATGGACTTCACTCCAAGAACTCGAGTCAGACATGTGAATTCATTTACATTTCATGAAGACTTTATCCCATCCACATATCTTTGTGAAGTAGAGAAATTACAGGATCACAAAATTGCAACATCTCGGAGGGAAAACATTGGATCAAATTCAAATGCAATGTATTGGTAGTAGAAGGAAAAAGTTTTCACCACATATCCCATCGATCCGAGCCATCGGATCGAGATTCTAGAGAGGGCGAACATGCATGTCTCACATGCATGTATTGCATGCTTTCTCTGGTTGGGAGATCGCTATATTAGGCGAGGTTCTTCATCAACATCTCATCGGCGCTTCCTCTTCTCTCTCAGCAGTACCTTATTCTTTATTCTTTAAAACCATGCAGGGGAGGGGCTTCTCTCTGCTTGGATTGACCAATTTGGCATTTCTTTCATGTTGTGGCATGGCCTTTCTCAGACTTGTCTCTTCTTTGGCCATAATCCTTTGACCTTTCGCCCTCGATCCCGTCTTTGATAAGGAAGTTCTCTTCTATTCGAGAGGTTTTTGTCATTTTCATGCGAGCCCTATTCTAGAATCCCATCAATCCGAGCCATCGGATTGAAATTCTAGAGAGGGCGAGCATGCATGTCTCGCGTGCATGCATGTCTCGCATGCATGCATTGCATGTTTTTTATGGTTGGGAGATCGCTATATTAGGCGAGGTTCTTCATCAACATCTCATCGGCGCTTCCTCTTTCCTCTCAGCAGTACCTTATTCTCTATTCTTTGAAGCCCACCCTTCCCCCCTTAATTGTTTAATGTATTTGTCGCCTGGCATGCGTGATCAGCCCCTCCACTTTGGGAGGTTTTCTGGTGTTGGTGATGTGCAGGTACAGGTTGGCATGCGACAGCAGCTTCGATTTCTCCATTCATGAGTTTTTTGGGAGCGATTTTTCAGCCTTACGTTTGTCCAAGCCCCTTGGCGATGGCTTATCACTAGGGTTTTTCCTCGAAAACCAGAAGGGGCGGGGTTTTTTAATCCCAGTGATAAGCTTTCGGCAGGTACACAAACCAAACATCTATTAGCATTGTAATTTTTGGAGTCCAAGTTGTATAATTAGACATTCTCTTTATTTTTTCATGGGTAGTTCGCATGTATGCGGCTACCCACTATCCACCATTGTAGAAAATCTGCTGAGATGAATGAGAAGCCTATCTATGGGAGGTTTTTGTCGTTTTCATGCGAGCCCCATTCTAGAATTAGGGAAAGGTTCTCCACTAAAAGCATAGCTCCACTAGTGTGAAGAGCATATTGATACGATACACATATGTCCATCACCCATAATTAAGCGAGAATATTCTATGTAATATTCAAGAACCTTCCAAAAAGTTCTAGGATTTGAGAATCTTTTATAAACTTTGGAATATTCTCAAAGCCTGTTGCAGAAAGATAGACGAAGCAAGAGTTGAACTTGTAAAATCATATTACAAGATGATCATTTTAACCAATGTGCTATCCATTATTTGTCGTATATACATATCCACAAAGTAAAATTTGTGCAAGACAAACATATGAATAAATGTCCTATCGACTACTTTTATGCATATGTGGTGTGATATAAATAATGATTTTGGTGCACATGCTCAAATTTCGTGCAAAAAAGGTGCCCCTTTTTCAATATATTAAGGATCGACATCCTCTAGGCTTGAGCTTCTAGCTCTTATTCTTGTGTTCCGGATTGCCCTTTGCGCTCTATTCTTGTATTATGCTATTGCATCATGTCGTGCTCTATTTTTACGCGTATTCCTTGTGTAGTTTTTGATGTAATTTCCATTATTTTCTCTTATTTGCATAAGTTCATGATAGTTTGAACTAGAATATATATCTGGTTCTGGGCTTTTTAAGCCTGAAGATTTTTTTGGTCCATACCATCTATTACGATAGTCATATACTGCAGTGGACATTCAAGGGCTTTTTTTCTATGATTACCAAGCTTTCTTGCTATTCACAATATTTAGCAGAGTTCTATTGCACAATATTTGTTGGAGAAAATGAAGTTAAAACAAATCTCTGAAGTAAGTGTGAGAATTAGAAGATTTAACTTACTTCTTTCGGCCTCTATCTTTGCAATTTCTCTTTGACTCTTTAATTCTGCACATCTTGAGCGCATAGACATTCTATACATACGTGGAATTTTTACTGGACCAAATTTGTTACAGCTTAATGCCGACTTCGGGGAGCGGCCCAAGCTCAACGTATTTAGACTTAGTTTACTTTGTGAATCTAGGGAATCATTTTTATGAACTCCTCTTGGGGTAAACAATTAAATAAGCTAAGCTAAGGAACTATATTCTTTAAAAACTATTAAGTGGCTGATAACGGGTCGTCAACCTGTTAAAGCCAAATTTGTATCAGACGACGATGCTTTGCCAGATCTCCGGATCTGCTGAAGAAAAGGTCGATCTGACCCGGGAAAAGGCCGATTCAGCTATTCTTGTCTGAAATGGTCTTGACCACATGATTTTGCATATTCATATCTTACCTTTATCTTAGCTGTTTCACAACCACAAGAACATCCACCAAAGAAAAGGCATGTCTGCTATAAAAGAACAGTTGCTCTTGGAATTCAGGCATATCCTCTCCAAACTTGAGACCTATACCACTTTATCACTGTTATTACTACCTCGAATTGAGTTAGAGAAGAGAAATTCTTACAAATTAGTTGAGCTTGCAAGAGAAGGGCTTCTTGCGTAGATCTGAGCCAACTAGTTCCTAACGATTGGAGTGTTCTTTTGAGTTTATGTTGTTTATATTTTTGAGTTTTTTGTGTTCGTATCATTTTTGGTATCAGAGCCAGCCTTTCCTAGAATCTGTGATGATGGCTCATCGTTTTAATATTCCTGAAATCCAGTATCAGCAGGCATTAAGAACTGCTGATTTCATAGCAAAAGAAATTGCTACTCCGATAACACTGCCACCACCTACATCCCTAGAGGATTACCAGCACAAATTTGAGCAGATAGCTCTACTTTATGGGTTTTTACCCCCCACTGCTCATCAACCTCTATTGCCAAGTGATCTTCCACCTGCTAATCTGCCTCCACCTGAAAATTTGCCACCTGACAATCCACCATTAGCTAATCCCAACCCAGATCCTATGAATACCGCAGAAATTGACTCTCCAAACAAGAAGAAGAAGGCTCCTAAATGGTTAGAAAAAGTGGATCTACCATACTTTAGTGTCGGAGTAGCTGTTAAGCCGATGCAGGTGATAAGCTTTCTTGGAATTTAGGAGAAGTTCTTTGAGAGAGTGAACGCGACTGAACAAGAGAAACTGCAAGCTATGGATACTATCTGGATGAACAAGCACAAGTTTGGTGACAAGATCGCGGATTGATGCAGCCTGAGGTCAACTCATGGACAGTATTCCATAGTGCATTCAAAGCCAATTACTTGCCTGCAAATTATCACAAGATATTGCAAAAAGAGTGGGATCTTGTTAAATAGGATGATGGAGAAACTATGTTTGATTATTAAATGAAGTTTAGTCATTTGGGATCGCAAGTTTGAAACTTGGGTGAGAATGAGCTATTAAGGAAGTTTGTGAATGGTTTAAGAGAAGAAATATTTGCAGAGCTAGATCTTGTTGAACCAGTCAATATGGAAGACGCAATAAAGAAAGCAGGTGCTGCAGAATGAAAACTAAATCCTAAGACTCGCAAATTAGTTATTTGGGAAGGAGCGCCATCTCGGGAATAGAAAAGATGGAAGCGTGAAAATTTGAAAATAGAAAGGATAAGAAAAATAAAAGAGGACGTGAGGTTTAATGGAAGGAATGGAAAGCGCTCAAATAATGGGCAGAAGGCCAAATAAGAGCAGAATAAAGGGCCTAAGACTGGATGTTATATTTGTGGAGGACTGCATTCTAACTATCCCAAGAGTACAGCTTCAGCAGATAATAATAATAATAATAATAATAATAATAATAATAATAATAATAATAATAATAATAATAATAATAATAATAATAATAATAATAATAATAATAATAATAATAATAATAATAATAATAATAATAATAATAATATATTAACGTCCTCGGAAGCCCGAAGGCAGATAATAATGTAAAGAAAGTACAGTTCAAAGAGCCAGTACCTAAAGAACGGCCCGTTGCCCAATCCCACCATGTAGAAGACAGACCAAAAACTTCCCGGGAAGGGGAAGAGAGGAATAAAGGAAAGCTCACAGCTATTGAGTAAGAAAAAGGGAGACTGCAAATTGCATACCTAAAGTATTTGTCGAGAGTAGATACAGCCTACAGGGTCTCCAGAAACATGGTTGTTTAAAATGAAAGGTTTAGTAAAAGGCCAGGATATGACTATTTTACTTAACGATGGATCAACACATGATTTCATCGTGTACGAACTAGGATTACTTATTTGTGATTTACAAACTAAAATCACAGTTGTGCAAGATTTGAAGGGTTCCAAGAATCAGTGCGACAAATATGTTATAGCTCCTATCCAAATAGAGCAGTACTCGGAAAAAAGAGTGTTGATTCTAGCCCAACCTAAGTATCGTGAAAAGACGGTGACTATATTTGAAGTTGGACTCAGATTCCGCATCTCAAGTTGAACCCCTGTTGATATATTCGGAAGCTAAGAAGTTAATACAAAGTGAAGCAGAGTCGTATTGCATTTATTTGAGGAACTCAGATCCACAACCACAGGTGCCTCATGAATTGTATAGCTTTCTTAGGCAATTCGATGATCTCTTCAACGATGAGGAAACTCTAGATTTACATCCCCATCGCCCAGAAGATCATACAATACAATTGCCAGAAAATGCAAAACCTCCAAATAGGGCGCCTTACCGAGTTAGCCATTTTGAAAAACTGGAACTTGAAAGGCAGATAACAGAGATGTTAGACCATCAGTTAATACGTCCGAGCTGTTCACCTTTTGGCGCACCAGTCATTCTGATTAAAAAGAAAGATAAGGGATATAGAATGCGCGTAGACTATCGAGCCCTTAATAAGATGACTATTAAGGATAAGTTTCTAGTACCCAGAGCTGACGATTTATTTGATGAGTTACGGGATGCTTGCATCTTTAGCAAGATAGACTTGAAATCAGGATATCATCAGATCCAAATCAAGAATGAGGACATTGATAAGACAGCATTTAGAACAACTTTTGGTCATTATGAGTTCTGAATAATGCCTTTTGGTCTGACCAATGCTCCGGCAACATTTTGTCGTCTCATGGGGAGAGTTCTAGCACCAGTACTAGGGAAAAGTGTTATAGTATACTTTGACGATATCCTTATATATAGCCGAACTATTGAGGAGCACAAACAACATGTTCAGCAGGTCTTTGATCTTCTTAGGCAAAACAAGTTGTTTGTTAATGAGTCCAAGAGCAGTTTTTTTATGCAAGAAGTTGGATATTTGGGTCATATTATATCCAAAGAGGGCATACGGATGGATCATGAAAAGATTAGGGTTATTGTTGATTGGCCTCGACTTGAAAACCTCAAGGATCTACGTTCTTTTGTGCAGTTATGCAGAAGGCATTTAGGAAGCATCAATCTTCATCGAATCATTTCAATTGTGCAGGAAACTGTAGGCCAGGAATGATTTTTGACAGGTTCGACTACAATCCAACGGAAATAATCCTTTTAAGAGGAAAAAGTTTCCCGAACCAAGGTCCCCTTGCCCCTCCCTCTCCACTTTTGTCCCTTTCCCCTTTTGAAGATCCTCTTGCCCCTTTGACCCTTTTGCCTCGCCCAGTTTGTCCTCTTTTGACCATTCCCCTCCCCTTTTACCCCTACCCCTCCCCTCTTGCCCCTTTGAAGGTCCCCTTGACCCTCCCCCTGTGAACTTTCTCAACTTGTTGTTTGTAAAAATTGTGAAAAATATCCCAGTTTTTGTTATATGATGTAAAAATCTAATAGTGATTCAAAGAAAAAATTACTGATTCTTTATGGAGTCCCACTTTGCTACATGAGGCCCATTTGTTGGAATATATCCCACTTTAATGTAATGTGTCTTTGGTCTTCTTACTTCGGAACTTTTTCAGAAAATGCAACATCAATGAATTAAGCCAGACTATGTTGCTTTCACAAACATTTTAAAAGCAAGTAGTCAAATGTGGATTTGAATCTGAGTTTGTTACTAGAAGTCCAATAATAGATATCTATGCTAAATGTGGTTACATAGAGGATGCAGTTAAAATATTGAACCAGTTGCCAAAGCATTGGTCAGGATTGCTGCAAGAGTACTTACACATACAAGCCCAACAAGTTAAATGTAGTTTAGATGCCTTATCAAGGAGCGCAGATGCTATGCAATTCAAAAAGGGGTGGTATACGGATGGGCTGACGTGTTAAAGAAATGGGGGATTGATGTTGCAATTCTGGGCAGTAAACTCAAATTAGATGCATCACATTCATTCATTCTCTGAGATCTTAGTATTATCGTCATCAAATTGCTCATGAACTAGCTCGCAACAGTGTCTTGAGAAGATGCAGAAGCAAGGCATTAGGCCAGATCATGCTGGTTTCCGCAATCTTCTAGTAGCATGCGTCCATGCTAGATTAATATGGAAAGGTTGTGAATAGCTTAGACTAATGAAAGAAAAAATCAATATGCTACCCATGTTGCGGAAGTGTTTGCTGAGTCAACAACAACCATATCAATAAGCCATGTCAGCAAGAAGCCACGACCTAATTTGACAGACACGTGTCCATAATGAAACGACATATCCATTCCATAATATATTGTTGCTGATTTTGTAGCTACGACAAGAGCTATTCTTGACTTCTATCAATGTATTTAGGGAAAATTACTTAACTGCCCTGTATTTGCGTAGCTTACCAAAATAATATGTGTATTTCAATTATTTTCCTAAATGCCCCTGGTGAATAAAATAACGTACTATAGCGTATTTACCTAAATGCCTCCCAATTGTTTACGAAATTACCATAATACTCAAGTACATTAGCATTTATTAAACTGTACCTAGATGCTACTTTCCTTCGCAAGCTCTGGGATGCAGAGGCTCTGACGCATGTTAAGCTGGCACACTATCAGCAGCAAGTCAATCCTAGGCTCACAAGAGGCCCACACCAGTACTTGTACACCCAGCTGCCCATGAAGAAGCGCAGACTTATAGCTTCCATTCGCACGGGTGCACATCGCCTCTGCATTGAAACAGGGCGTTGGGATCGGGAACCACGAGAACAAAGGCTTTGCCAGTGTTGCCACCAGGGCGCGATTGAGGATGAATGTCATACCCTCCAGATCTGCCCAGCATTTGCCCACATCCGAGAGCGATATGTTCGATTACTAGTGCCTGCCCAGCCGTTGCATCGATTATTGACTACAACATCAGTGGGATTGTTGGGGTCATACCTCCAGGAGGTTATGGATGCACGGACTCGTTTGTGTCCTACGGGACGGTATTGAACTGTCCTATGCAATTGTACAGTGTGCCAGCATGCTTATTACTGCTAAGGTTTTTCCCTCGAAAACCCTTCGGGGCGGGGGTTTTTTAATCCTGTCAGTAATACGCTTGCTGCTCTCTTTTTGTTTGGGTCCCATAGGCCAATTGGTCTCCGTGGACGCTAAAAAACCTATTCTATTCTATTCTATTCTATTCTATTCTATTCTATTCTATAAAATATACATTTACAAATAACTTTGATACTAGATGCCCTTTTAAGGTAATTGATTATCAGAACATACATTTTGAACCAATAGAAGTAAATCCTTTTGAAAATATTCCATGTGATGTCTCATGTTGGTCGTGTACAACAAATACGACAGTTATGCCCCAACCGCCTAGCAATTTTTACATCGTAATGGCCTCTTTTGTGAATCACCATCCCTCATTATGGATGCATCTTTTCTTTGGACGTCCTGGTTGATGACAAGCCATATGCCCCTTTGCCCACAATTGTAACAAGCAAATGGCTTGATGGGCTTCTTCTCCAAAGAGGCCTCATCCTTGCCCTTATCATTACTTTGAGAATCAACTTGGGTACTCTAGCCCTCTTGTTAGGTCCCCCTTGCTTATCTAACTTCCCCTGGAAGTTAGGGATTTAGATCTTCTAAGGTATCTAGTGTAACTGCGAATTATTTGGCTGCAAGCTCCTCTCCTCTTCTTGATGATCTATTTGCTGATCATCAAGACCAGCATTTGGATGTGAGTTCATCCAAATCCCTTACTTCTTCCTCTATGGGAGCAATATCATCAAGATCTACATTTTTTCCTTCATTCAAGAATGCCAAACCCATGAGAAGATCTACCGCCCTATGAACATCCCTTTCCATCTCAGCCTCCAATCCAGACTCTGATACCAAAGAAATGAATATTTGCCGCAATGGAGTGACAAACTGCATCAAATCACAGTTACCACCTATGATACAGCCAAGCCTCCTGCCCCACCACTAGAGACCCTCTTTCGTGCATATACCAGGATTTTGGAGAAAACATGGTATTTTGGTCGGTAGATATACAAATAGAAATGCATTGAAATTGACCCATTCCCAGTCACACACGTGGTTTTGTGGGGGCTTATAGGTGACACCCTTTTGATAAATGCAAGAATAGAATAGAATAGAATAGGACAATCCGATATACAAAACCCTTCGACAACTTTTTGTGGCCTGGCGAAACTGCTCTGTAGCGAGATATTGGTCAACTCTCCCCTATTTGCTTCGATTGACAACCAACTCCACTATTCCAGCCATCCGTTGTTGCCCTGTAGTGCATGCTTCGATTGGCAATCAAATCCAAGAAAAATTCCAGGTGGCATGCCAGAAAAACCACATGTCAGAGCGCATGTTGGAGCGACCAGCAGGTAAGAGCATGTATAGAGTTTTTAAGTTAAATAGTTGGTTCTTTTTGAGCATCTACTCTGCCAATTTTGAGCTCTCTCTCTCCCTCATTTATCAAAGCCCATCTTTGCTATATTCCTCCCCCCACAACTGACCAAGCTTCAGAAACCCATGTCCAGCCACACAATCTATACTGCCTTATGAGTAATGCCAGTGGTATGCAGAATTTTCAGATCAGTGTCCATGAGCTCTAAGACCAGACAATGTCTATCGCTTTTGCTTTCACAGAGGACATGGTAGAGTTCTTGGGGACTTGGCTTGGCCCAGAACCTGCAAATCATAGGTGATGTTATCTAAAATTGGAATCAAACATGCAAAAGGGCAATTCCGAACTATTCCATTGGATTTCCACCTCTTTGATTTGTATACATAGGAAACAATAGCATAAAATTTGGAAGAATAGAATAGAATAGAATAGAATAGAATAGAATAGAATAGAATAGAATAGAATAGAATAGAATAGAATAGAATAGAATAGAATAGAATAGAATAGAATAGAATAGAATAGAATAGAATAGAGTTTTTATCGTCCACGGAGACCAAATGGCCTATGGGACCCAAACATGAGGCGCAACAAGCGTATTATTGTCGGGGTTAAAAAACCCCCTCCCCGCCCTAAAGGGTTGTTTGGGAAGAAAAACCTTGGATTCACATAATTCATCTCTCATCCTGTGCAATCCCCCCTAATCGCTCTGGTATATAATAAGTGGCAACCCAACATTAGAAACCTCTTCTGGAAAAGCCTAACAACCGAACATTTTTCAAACTAACCCCATCAGTAACACGCTCTACATCCCTTGCCACAGACTCCAGAGCTTGTGCGGAATGGAACTTTAAACATTTCGCCTTTGTTCTACAGAGGCTACTGTTCTTTAGAACTAATATTAGATTCATTGTATAAAAAGAAAATACAAAGATAGGCTCATGATGATTGGCCTCCTACAGGCCCAAACAGGTAAGCGAACACGTTGAAACTCAGGATAGTGGATCTCCCGAGCATCAGAATAAAAGGATTTCATCTTTGTGAGAAAGATGATAGAAATAGTCTCTGTGATAGCCAAGATCTCTTGATAGACGGGGTTTGTCAATAAATATGACAACTCATTCTTTTTCTCTTAAAATTTATGAACATAGTGGTCGTGCCTTCAAAACTTTGTCCAAATAGCAACACAATTTTGCTTCTAGCATTTAAAATACTCTGGATACTAGTTGGTTACTGATGAAAAAGGTTATGTAAACTAACCTAGAAAAAATAAAGAAAGAGAAGAAAAGAAAAGAAAAAAGTATCAAACACACCCTCTTTCTTGTTTAGAAAAGAAGGAAAAAAAAGATATCAAAACACATCCTCTTCCTCATTTTCTAAGTCCAGTTACACCTTCATTTGTTCTTTTAAGCAATTGTATACAAAGATTCACCCTAATTTACTTCTCGGCAAATCCATAAGTATGGTAACAAGTGCAGAATTACATTCTTTTAAGCAACTATGTACAAATATTCACCCTAATTTACTTATCGTCAAATCCACAAGCATGATAACAAGTGCGGATTTACTACTCGTCAAATTCACAAGCATGGCACCACACTTGGTAACAAGTGCGGATTTACTAGTCGTCAAATCATAAGCATGGCAACAAGTGCGGTGCCACAAGTGCAGTGTCTGTGGCACCACATTACCATCTTGTATAGATAAAATATATCATAAAAAGTGATGAGACGGTAGAAGCATCTGAGGTTTAGGGCGAAAGCCTAGCCTGTTGCTTGTGGAGAGCTCTGCGTAAGACAATGGATCCTTGGAAGCGTTATAAGAGCAGGGGAGGCAACATGAAGGTCTGCACCAAGCAGGTTGTATTGCAAGAGGAGAGGCAACATGAAGGTCTGCACCAAGCGGGCTGTATTCCAAGGATTCTAGAATACAATATCTTTGCAAGAGGAGAGGCAACATGAAGGCCTGCACCAAGCGGGTTGTATTCCAAGGATTCTAGAATACAATATCTTTGTTCTGCTACTATGTTTCAATTCCTTGGCAAAAAGGGTATACAACTAAAAGACTTGGCTACGCTTTTGATCAGCTTAATTAAACTCCATAAGGAATTGGTTGATTTTGCAAATGGCCATACACACATGGCCCACAAGAATGTGCACTGAGCTAAAAGAGATTGCATCAATTATTAAAGCCAGACCAATGTGGGAGCAAAGATTGTAAAGTGTTAGGAATATTCAGAAAGGGCTCTATTATGATTGATCTAGTAATTGGTTTACTTTGCTTCAATTTGAATTTAGACCATGGGAAGAGCATATGGCGTGCATTAGAAAAAGAGAAGCTACCACAATTTTTGACAGGTGGGAAGAAGAAGAAGAGATAAGCAAGAATAAATACTGGCTATGGACAAGAATCAAAAGGTTCTAGTCCCTACAATTGGCATGATTTGATAAATCCTTTGAACACCATTGTTTTTTTTTTTTTTTTTTTTTGGCTAATTTGTGGCCAAACATGGCACATACTTTAAGGAGCTAGGATAGTGTAAAAATGGACGGTTCACAACGCCCCAGACCCGAGAATCTTGGTCGTCCATTGGCTTATTCTAACGGTGAATATACGGTGCTCACGTTCTTCCTTTTGTCGAGCAGGGAAGCAGCCTCCTTCCACTGGCGGCTGCACCCCAATTATGCGAATCAATTGGTCCATCTTTCTGCTTGAATCTTTTGCAGATCTAATGTGAGATTTTTTTCGTTTTGCTTCAATTCAATCTGTCGACGAATCTGCGCATTTAGGTCAAAATTTGCATACAATGGCAGCTGCAGCCGTTCACCCGATCTCTGGAGCAGTTTTGGCATCGGGGAGAGGTCTAAATCCAGATTTAAATGGTGGAAATTCTTCTAAATCTTTGTCCTTCGGCAAGGCAAGCGTTCCAAAAGCTTTATCAGCTACCCACGGTCTCAAATCTGCTTGGATTTCTTCTTGGGCAGAACCCATCTTCGGCAATGCTGATCTTCTCAGACGCAGGAAGCATCAGAGCTCAGAACGAGGAAATGCAGGTGTTGCCATGGCCACTTCGGCCGGGGCAGCTGCTGTACCAGTTCCAGCGCCATCAGAAAAGCCTGTTCCAGCACCACAGCCATGGCAAGGAGCTAATCTCAAAACCCTAGCCATTTCTTTTGCAGTAGGTATTTCTCTTTGGTTTATTCCTCCACCTGCGGGTGTGACAAAAAATGCATGGCAGCTGCTTGCCATATTCTTGGCCACCATAGTGGGTATTATCACACAACCTTTGCCCTTGGGGGCAGTTGCTCTAATGGGTCTTGGAGCTTCAGTTCTCACCAAAACATTGACATTTGCAGCTGCTTTCAGTGCATTTGGAGATCCCATTCCTTGGCTCATTGCTCTTGCCTTCTTTTTTGCAAAAGGGTTCATTAAAACGGGTCTTGGAGACAGAGTTGCTTACCAATTTGTGTCCCTCTTTGGTAAAACAACTTTAGGTCTTGGATACAGTCTTGTTTTTAGTGAAGCTCTGTTGGCTCCTGCCATTCCGTCTGTATCAGCTAGAGCAGGTGGAATTTTCTTGCCTTTGGTGAAGTCTCTATGTCTTGCATGTGGAAGCAGACCTGGGGATGGCACAGAAAGGAAAATGGGGGCATGGCTTATGCTCACTTGTTTTCAGACATCGGTTATTTCCTCTGCCATGTTCTTGACTGCAATGGCTGCCAATCCATTGAGTGTTAACCTTGCTGCAGGAGCAATAGGCCAGACAATATCTTGGACAGATTGGGCTGTTGCTGCCTTTGTTCCAGGTTTTATTTCCCTTTTGGTGATACCTCTGCTTTTGTATATTGTCTATCCTCCTTCAGTGAAAAGCAGTCCAGATGCTCCAAAATTAGCAAGGGAAAAGCTGGCTAAAATGGGTCCCATGTCCAAAAATGAAGTTATTATGGCCTGCACTCTCCTAGTCACGGTAAGAACAATTTGTGGTTACCATTTTTGCTTTTCAAAAAATTCACAATGTGATAGATACTTTTATTATGCATAGTTTGTAGGGTAAATGGGCATTTGTAAGTTTTGGAAAATCATATGAAGTATTGCTGCTTTGCATCTTCTAGTGCATAGTGATTTTTCATATTATGCTTTTATATTTCAGGTTGGTCTATGGATCTTTGGTGGGACATTGAAGGTTGATGCTGTCTCAGCTGCGATATTAGGATTGTCGGTACTCCTTACTACTGGCGTAGTTACATGGAAAGAATGCCTAGGCGAAGCTGTGGCGTGGGATACACTGACGTGGTTTGCAGCTTTGATTGCAATGGCTGGTTATCTCAATAAATATGGTTTAATATCATGGTTCAGCCAAGCTGTTGTTAAGGTATTCTTTTTGCTGCTCGGCAATAAAATGCTAAAGTGTGTAGGAAAGCCAATATCTGTTATACGTTTCCTCCCTGTATTTACATTTTATTTTTGTGGTTAACAGGCTGTTGGAGGACTTGGCTTATCATGGCAGCTCTCGTTTGGTATTTTGGTTCTTTTGTACTTCTATTCACATTATATGTTTGCAAGTGGTGCCGCTCATATAGGTGCAATGTTTACTGCTTTTCTATCTGTTGCAACTGCACTGGGAACTCCTCCTCTTTTTGGCGCCTTAGTGCTGTCCTTCCTTTCCAACTTGATGGGCGGTCTGACACATTTTGGTATAGGATCTGCCCCAGTATTTTATGGGGCAAACTATGTTCCACTTTCAACATGGTGGGGCTATGGTCTGCTCTGCAGTATAGTGAACATTGTTATTTGGTTGGGAGCTGGTGGAGTTTGGTGGAAGATTCTTGGCTTATGGTAGTCGGTCTACCTGATCATGCTGTTGGTTGAAAACCAGAGTCTGGATTATGAAACTGCTTTATTTAACAGTTTTCTATTCAGATCTGACAAGTCCGACCGACATTCCAATTTCAAATTTTGTAGAACCCATGACCTTAATTCATCATTCAGTAACAATAATAAAGCTCAGTTCTAATAATGAAGCTTTGATGTAATCATCATTCTGAATTTACAATTTGAAGTTAGGATTTTTGAAGTATTAGAAGTTGTACTCCGATTATTCGTATGCATTACCTGGAAAATGAAAACTAAATTTCATAAAGTTATATTATTTAAGTGGAAGCGCTACAATCTGATAGAGGAGTAAAATAAAAGAACTAACCAGGGTTATAGAGAGATTATTATTAGGGCTGTAGAAAATGAAAAATAATTAGAAGATTATAACTAGAAACATCAAGGATGTGTTGTATATAAAAGAAGTGGACATATGATGGGGAAGCTTGTTATAAAGTAAATTGGATCAAATTGTTTAAGAATCCGCACTAAACCAAGTGATGTTTAACATTGACTAGGAACAAACGAGACATTTGTCTCATCCGAGAGGTTTGGAGAGGATCCCAAAAGGGGAGGTACAGAGGGTGAGAGAGAGCTCATCAAATCTGTGATCTGCCTCTCTGTTGAGAGATTGGACCTCCAAGTTGCATGTGGCTGGATCCACAAGAATAGTAGAGGGAGAACTCTCCCCTCTGCTTGACAGAGAAAAGCCTTTGTCCTGTTTGTATTTCCATGTACCTTGCAGGCTTTCTCCAGAAGATGGACTGACTATATCAGACTTCGCATTTGCTGCCTGCATTACTTGTTCACGCACATCCTCCGCAGCTACCATTGTGCTTAGGAACTGATATTCTGGTATGCTTTTTTCTTCTCTTTGAGGAGATCCAAATCTTGAAAAACAGTCTATATCTTGTATCAAACATGCTTCCAGGCTTCTGGTGTCTTCACTTGGCTCTCCTTCTGTAAGATTGTTACAGGATGAAGAGGGGCTGGTGTCAAATGATGCAGCTTCTTTTGCCCTGATCATCATTTCCATGCATCCCTGCATAAGAAAAAAATTTCCAGCATTAAGCTAACATCAAATGTATAACATGGTCCAATCAAGTTTGTGATATTTGACAGTACTAAGAATTTGAGACATTCAGGAAAGAAACTACAAAGAATTTGCATGCATCCCTGCATGAGAATAAAACTTTTGATGCTTATACGAATCATAATTCATAACATGGTCATATTAACTTTGTGATATTCTAAAGAAACTATTAAGAGTTTGAGATGCCTGAGATGCTACAAAGAATCCATTATGGGGACATGCAAGGCACTACTTACGAAGAAAAGGAGACTAATGTGAAAGAAAGAAGAGAGACCACTAGTCTACACCAACATTAGAGTGTACCTTGCGGTAAATGGTACCGTCTTCTTCAACATGCCAACCTGCTTCTGCACAGAGTGCTTTGAGGACTTCATTGTGGTCTGCATGCTTTGGTAGAGCATAGCCACCGTGAGCTCTAAGTCCGGCGAAGATTTTTGCAGCAACTGCGCGGCGCCTCCTCTCCCTCCTCTTGTTATTCTCTCTTTCGCGCTCGGTTGGATTCCTCCAAACTACACCTCCTTTTCCTGCAGGCCTTTTAACCTTCCAAGGTCCTGATGTAGATTTGATGCACCCTCTCACTGTGTATTTTTTGCTGCTGCTACTCTCCATCTGCTCCAACTTGTTTTTAACATTAAACTTTTTTTAACATCACTTCTCATAGATATGCAGCAATTCAATCCAGTGCTCAAGTTAGTTCAAATTCCATGTTCTTCTTCCAAGCAGAATCTGGTAAAATAATCTCTTCAATCTTATACGAATGAGCTGAGCAACACAAACTATTTATGAAATTTACACATGTTCCCTGAACTCGAAATCTAACAGAAATTTAGCATTTACACTTCTGCTCTGAAAATTCAACAGCAATGCACAGAAAATTCAACTATAATCTATTCCAAAACAGGCTTAGACAGCGCTGCAAAAGAAGCTGGGATCTGAAGTCGGGAACAGACCTGCCAATACTGCAAGTTTGGAGGGTGAAAGATTAAATAAAGGAAGAACATGATGGATTCGATTTGGGTCTTGGAAGTATGCGCTTTGTGCAAGGCTAAATTTCCCTTCATTTTTCTCGCCTTGTTCAGGTGGGCGTGTCAGGGGATGACGCAATTCGAGCCCAACACGAGTGGAGGCCATGATCGGAATCATGAATTAACGCCTTTTGCCTGCTGCGAAAAAGAGACAGAATCGTTAGAAATATGGCTCTGCTACAGGTGCGCTAAGATCCGCTTCGTTTTTTTTTTCTCTGATGAACAAACAGATCGGTGGAATATGCATCCCCTGTCAGATCTGCACAAACTAACTCACTGCCGCACTGCCTATTTTTACACTTTGAGTCAGCCGAGCATGTGCCACCTTTTTTTGTTTGTAGTTACGATCCTCGTTATCACGTGCATGGCATGCATGCTGATGACTTTTGTATTTTTTTTGCTACCCTTCAACCTTCAAACGCGAATCCCTGCTGCTCGGATTTTTTCCATCCCTCAATGTAACGCCCCTCCCCCCTTGCTACTGTGATCTTGCATTTATTTTGAACCTTTGGTCAACAAGATCTTTCCCTTATACTCATTGTGTAGATATCCCAAACTCTATTCACACCTACCTTCTTCTCCTGCATCACTCTCTGCCTTTTTAATGTGTTCGTGTTCATATATCACGCATTAACCTCAAAACCACTCTACAAAAACCAGAAACACAGGCGCACATGTTAACGTTCCTTAACAACCTGGCCCTCAAGTTTTAGTGCTGAGATCAGATCTCAGCCGTTGGGTGCAATGGCGTTACCGTAACACATTAAAAAGTGCATAAACACCTAGTTTGTTATGCCAAATGGCCATAAACACCTAGCTTGTTATGAGAAGCACCATAAAATCACTACAAAACCACTTATAAAACTCTCGGGCCCAGGTTGTTAAGGCGGATAATACCCTAGAACTCGGGTGTTATGCCCCACTATAACAAACTCGGGCCTCCGGCCCTCATTTGTATAATAGGGCATAACACCCTCGTTCCAGGGTGTTATCCCTCTCATATCGGATATGGAAAGGTACAAACCTTAATATATCACACACATTCATCAATGTGCATCCCGCAACCTTCAAGTGAGTTCTCCAAGTTGCTTTCTCAGCCTTTTTCTCTAGTCTTTGTGTATAGCAAGTTTTGAATGCCTTTGCAACCTTTAAACCAGCCCACTTTGCTTTTTGGCATTTTTCTTTGATATCTGTTGCAACAAGTTTCGAACAAATTCAACGGCATGATTGTCCCCCCCCCCTAAAGGCAAGATATTTATCTTACTAATAATATAAAAGTGGTACATGACCTTTTACAAGGCTCTTAACATGCCGGATAGGAAGGGTAGGCGAGGTCAGTACATGAATAAAAGTAGCTCTCTTCCTCTTCGTTAGGACTGATACTATTGCATGCCCATCCCTTTTTCTGAAAGAATTACCCAAGCATCTGCTTCTATTTAGAAATAACAAAAAAGAAAACAACCTTTGTTGTTTCCACCCACTTCAACCCCTTTAAATTGGCGTCAAAGGCTTCCTGAAAGCCAGATCTGAGTGTAGCATAAAGAGATATCTCGTTGTATTCAAATAGATCAACAAAGCCCATAACAACATCCCGAGCACTATATTTTCTCATGAGTAGAAAACCCCCTTACTATCTAAGAATGAAGCTCCTTGAAGCATCATGTGCCTTAAGTAACATGAAGAAGATCTTGTCCTATGATGCTTGAGCCTTATTTGGTTTTACACTCGATGTGTATTCCAACAACTCGATGTGTATTCCAACAATTCTCATACAACACCTTCTCATCAATTTTTTTCTTTGTGAGACTAGTACTACCACGGTGAACCAATACTCATTTTGATCCTTTGTTTGTTCATTTGAAAGAGGTGTAAAAGTACTTCCCCTATCCATACAAGCTATATGTCATGGTCGTTAGGTCTGAACAAAACATCCCTTTTTGATGTCCTCAGTAAACTCCCATTCTGGCATTCTAAATTTTGATACTGATATACCACACAAATAAAGAAATCATTTTTTTCTGCTTTCGACCTATCAACACTTTCATCTTCTCATCATGATGAAAGGAGAAAATCATCCTACAAATTGGCACCTGTAATGTCTATATTATTAAAAGAATCTGATATCCAAAAAGACAAATCTGTCCTTTCTTATATTTTGCTAAGGACTAATAAATTGTGTGCTCCTCTATAGCCATTAATTACATGTCCTTTTAGTTGCATGTCTCGCACCTATAGTTATTTTGAGCCTTCCATTTTCATTGTGTTTTCGTACAATGAGATCACCATGTAGGATTCACATGGAAGGGAGCTTTTGCAAGGGCTGAGTCGATGCTTCTCCCACGTTGTAAGCAGAACATGGTGGCTGCAACCCTCTACTGTAACTCCCACCTGGTAAAATATGTTGAAGATTTTTCTTTCATAATCAGACAACACATATGTGAATAAAATCAAGGAGAAGAGCTGATTTTGAGCTGAAGCAACACCTTTAAAGTTTGAGCTTCAGCCCCCGCGTCGTGCACCTTGCCCGGTCTATGCGGGGCAGTACTGGAAACCTGCCCTGTCGCTTATCAGCGCATGGATAAAAAAAGGCTCATGTGAATGCGTGCTCTCTTATGAGCCAAGAAAATATGATATATGAATTTCAAGAAATGGAAACATTTAAGGAGAAGAAGGAGGAGAAGGAAGTTTTTACATTATACCATATTAGCATCATCCTATTGGGCATATGACACACACAATACAAACATTGCTTATTGAGTCCTCCTCCAATTACCTTACACTGAATGCACTCTAAGCGGCTCGAACTCATGACCTGCTTCTAGTAGATAGTGTTACATTTGCAGTTACCAAAGAAAATATACTAGTTGTTCTACATCTAACTAGTCACTCCATACAATTTTATCGATGTAATCACAACTTCATTATATATGGACTTAGATCCATATGTATCTCAAGTGCTAGCTAATGTCTAGAATAAAAAGTATTTATTGAAACAAAATGGGATATAATCACATTACGATGCAAAAAAAATATTCAGATTACATGATTAGATAATGTTCATACAAGGACATAGCATACATCATTGTGAAATAATATATGATAATGGGAGTTTAAAATTGGGCAGGCGTTCAATTTCAAGGAACTAGTGTCACAATATACTCGAATAGATAACAATTGAGGCTCAAGGATTTGGTTTCACTTCACTACATTGAGCTTCTTGATGTTCATCAATCTGTGGTGCACCTTGCTATGCAGCCCCTTTCATAATCTCCACCCTATCTATGAATTTTTAGGAGTCCAGTGAGGCATTTGCGTCCTCTTCTCCCTCATGTGGAGGCCACTTCTCAATGTGTGACTCCCTACCTTTTTCAAATTGCACGTTTTCAGGTAAGAAACTTTGAATGCACTACCTTTTTGTTGTTCAAGTGCATTACCTATTTTTTTCGATGTATGCTTCTTTGTGTCATTGACATTTTTACTATTTTTCGTTATTAACCTAGGGGGATGAAAAGGGTATCAAAGATTTTTGCATTAAAGCTAAGTTGAATTACGACCCTAAAAAATGGTACCTAAAATGTCCAAAATGTCACACTTGTGACCTATAGACCACGAAAATGGATCTTTCTAAGGGCATTTTAGGAAATCTTTTAAAGATTCCTTTTAAGACGCGTTTGAAGCAAATTAGTGCGTTTCAATTGCTAGTCTAGGCACCAATTTAGTGCGATTACCACTACTACAATGGGTCAGCAAACTTATTGCGGGGTGCACTTTAGTTACATCAAACAGAAAAATAAAACAGAGATGTAGAGAGAGCCCTAAACCAAATGGAAAATTGATGCTCCTGTTTAATGTATCTAAAATGCCACCTACAATGAGCCAGCAAACGTATTGTGGGAGGCGTTTTAGATACATCAAATAGAAAAATAAAAAAGAGCTGTAGAGAGAGCCCTAAATCAAACGGGACATGTAGAAATCAAACTCAATATACAAAAAAACTCATGTACTGATCAATGATGGTGGTCATTAAATAAACTTTTAAGGTTCAAGGTTCAAAGTCAGATAGGAAGAGTTGATGAAGAGAAAATATTTCAATTCCTATTTTCTTCAGCTTCGATCAGATCCTCCAACTGTAGACCTTTCACCTAGGAGCTACCTAAGATGTTCAACCATTTGTCCAAACATCAGATATGGGTATCACACAGAAGTAGAATTTCCTCCAGCAAAGCACCTCGAGCATCCTCTTTCTGGACTAAGAGTTTTTGAAATATTGGCTTCAAGACGTTGCCATGCTCTAGTGGCATTTTCAGCATCTTTCTGATAACCCTAGCAGGAATCATTACTTTCTTCAAAAATATCAACTTCTCTGCTAATTCAAGAACTAAAATTGGGCTCGTCATATCTTCGAACGCACTGGACTGCTAGAAATTTAGATTTATTTGGAGAATTCAACTTTCCTACGGGATTCAACAAGTTCTGTTGAATCTTCTTTGCATGATCCAGCACATATAGAACAAGATGATTTGCATTTCAATGGTCAGGGGATTTACACTAGTCTGGGGCATTTGTTTTAGAATGCAAAATTCCAGTTTCCCTTCAAGTTTTTATTATCTCTTATAAAAGTTTGTCCAAGCAGAGTGTAAAAGCTTAGCTACAAGCAGGTCCTGAACAAGTCTGCTCTACTCCCAAAAGCAGGTGTAAAAAGGTCTTTAAACAGGTCTTTAAGCAGAGTCTAAAAGCAAGTCTTTAAAAAGGTTTAGTGTACAGGTTTTCTATTACTGGAAGCGAGGGCATAAGATGGTAAGTGTTCTCGAAGCGTCATCAAGACAATGTCCATATACTATATAACATCACCAGAGCAGCTCATAGTAATGCTAACTAGCTTAGAGCTCAATCTGCCACTGACTGAACCTATCCACTAAGTTAACATGGTCAAGCAGTCCACGCTTAATCGCACACTAGATAAATCACAGTGGAACCAAGCTGGAACGTCCCATATAACTTAATGGACAACTTCGTGAATAAAAAAAACAAGAATTTTGACTCAAAAAATAAGCCACGTTCGTGCATCTTATATAAACAATGTAGCGGCCACAACAGACACATTTGCGGCCGCAAAAGTAACGATGCGGCATTGGAATATGCATTGCACGGCTGCATTTCTGACGGACGCAGCTGCAAAATACATACAACAGCCACAAATTAAAGCTATGCGGCCGCAAATAGTTTAAAAGTTGTATTCGCAAATGGGAAAAATGTGGCCGCGATTGACAATTAGCGGCCGCATGTTGCAACTTTGCGGCTACATGTCCTCTTGTTGAATGGTTCCTTGCATTTCAAATTATACGCTTTCGCGAAGTATGGACAACACGGCCGCACTGGAATTTTTTTTCCGATCAAGGTATGAAACTACGAAGAAAACGTTCTATACTTCCAAAGTATACTTTTTTTGGAAAATACGTACATAAGTTTTGGGAAAATCATCTGGAAGCTATTCTTGGCTTGACCTGTTCATGATAGGCATCCTTGTTCTCTTTGCAATTGGAGCTTTTTCCATTGCCACATTCTTGGATTTCTCCGTGCTTTATTCTTCTCCCATCTTCTTGGAAATCCCATAACGTGTCTTCAACCATTTGGTGTCCTTGTGGTTTGGTCTTACCACAGTACTCGGTGTAAAAGGCTTTGGACCTTATCTAATTATGATCATGGATCCACTGGCATACTGTAAAAAAGCCATCCAATATATCCGCATGTTGTGTAATACAGTCTCTAAACTTTTTTTTTAATGTTAAAGTTAAGGCAGATTTTTTATTTCCGATAGGAAATATTACAGCTTCTTGATTGCTCAACGATCAGATAAGAAAATGAGCACATAAAAAACCCAGATTGATCAGGGGAAAAAAGGAACTGCCACAGTAGCAAATGAACAAATAAAAAAGTAGCTTACTTTGATTGGAGTCACTCGACATCTTCCTCGGCTTAGACTACTAGAGGACTGAGCATTCTTCTTCTTCCAAAGTCTACTATAGGAAGAGCTCCATTCTTTTCTGCAACAAATTCAAGTGCACATATGTTGCTGTTGCAATTCCAATCTTCTTAATAATCTCTGAACAATCATAATGGAAGAGAAATCCAGTCAATCCAAGAAGAATGTATAAATAAAATGCTGTCCAAAAACAACAGATAGCAATGTATTTCCATCATAAAGGCAAATGAGCCTCCTAGCTCGCCATGAATCAAAATGCTCTGTAGACTAGGAAGCCCAAACTAGACTTCAGAAATTGAGATCTGAAACTCGGGTTGCATTGTCGGAGAACACCTCTAGGTCATTATACATATACTATGCTGCTCTGAACAGTCATTTATCCATACAAACCTTCATTCAAATATAGAACCAAGGTCTCCCGCTTCTCAGTTCCCTATCTCTCATCCAAAATAATTTGCCCAGAACTACTAAGAATGACGAAGATATCTCACAAATATCTAGAATATTCAGATGAAGAACAACAGTATATCGAATAGACTGCCACTCTATTCATGCGGAGCTGTCTCTAAGCTTTCATAGGAGTCCAGCATCCAACCTTTTGATGCACATGAGTATTGAGATTTGGAAGAATTTGCAGCCATAAACTGAGGTTCATAACTAGAAAATAGAAGCTTGTACAGAATACTTCTATCTCGTCTTGTTTGGCCATGGAAATCAACATGTCAATAACCGAACCAATTTATGAGTCCTAATGGTCTCTGGCTCAACAAAGTACAGGTATAGATCTTTGATACGATTCGTGCCACTGCCAAGGTGGACATTCCCAACTGCAATGCACCCAATGTACTTGTCAGCAACAACAATTACTTAGTCTGGAGCTACATCGATGACGGCGAACGTTTGTCGTATGCCAGGTTCAGAACCAGGGACTCTAGCAGTTTGATTGGTCCTCACCATTGGTCCTGCATAAAAACCTATTCTATTCTATTTTATTCTATTCTATATAGCAATAAAATGATTGTTAAAACATAGTACGACTTAGGCTGTATAAGCTTGGAGTTAGAGTAAGACTAAGACTATGAGGGTAAAAAACAAGGAATATAAAGGGGACATCCATGTAGATGGAGCAAGGCATGAATTACTGAAGCCAAAAGTTGGTCGCTTGTCCAATTTCCCATGCAAAGATAGGGAAGTCATAGTCAGCAAGTGCAAATTTTTAAAACGGAGGTGAGTATCCAGGGGCCAAATTGAGCGGCCATTCAATCTGCCCTGGGCTAATGTGAGTTGGAAAACTGGAAAGATCTAGACAAAGCACCCAGGGGGGTTAAATTGGGCGCCCAGCCAATTTGCCCTAGGTTACTTTGACTTGTAACAATGGAAAAGTAGTTATAAAGAAAGACCCACCAGGGGGGATTTGCCCTAAGGTATCGTGAGTTGGGGCAATGAAAAGGCAAGTATTGAGGTCTAGACAAAACACCCAGGGAGCCCATATTGAGTGCCTGTCCAATTTGCCCCCGTCTAATATGAGTTGAAACAATGGAAAGGCAGTTATTGTGACAGGTCTGCCGGGTTAGCCCTCTGGGTAACCCAAGATCCCATCTAGACCTGCATGAACACCAATAATGAGTATACATGAGTTGAATAATGCAATGCGAAAGCATTCTTAAGCCAAAACTCAAGATAAAGAATCCCAACCATATCCAATACAATGTATGAGCTCAACTCTCCAAGATATAATAGCATGCTATGTATATAATAGCATGTAGAATGAGAGACAGGGTATAGTGAAACAGGAATGAGACCAGAATAGTCGAACTGTGAGTCAGTATTAAGATTTTTTATATAAAGAATGTTTAGATTAGATTAGATTAGATCTATATCAATATATTAACATAACGCGTTATAGGACAGTAAGGCGATATATTGTTATATACGACTCAGAGAATGTGATAGAGTACGATAAACAGGATATGTGCTAACAATCTTGCGGCTAACAATTACAATAAAATCGGAAAATATATGGCGAGATAAGGAACTAGAATAGGTATAATAATAAGAGACAGCGATGTAAGCTCTTCCTTAATAGAAAGTAAAATTAACCGTAGATAAGGTTAGAATAAGGTATGGGCATCACGGAACCTCGGAGGAACGCCGTGGCGAAAACAGAAATGCAAGAACAGTGGCAACAATAAGCTAGGCAGCAACAGAGGCGGGGAGGATTCGAAATATCAAGATTTGATAACGTCGAAGAAATATTCCCAATACAGAGACACATGGCGAGAATATAGCGCAGCCACAGAATCAGAGCGGAACCATATGGACGAGCGTAAGAGGAATCAGTTGGAAGACACTAATGTAGCATTAAATAGAGGTCGGGTACAAGAATTAATGATGACGAAGCATACGGATATAGCCGTTAATGACCCTATCTGCAGACCTACGAAAGAGGGCAGAGTACGATTTGGCAGAAAATATCGGCAGTGAATACGTCTCATTAACTGCACCGGATACGAATAAATGATTGTGGCTCTCGGAAATGACAGGATAAGGACAGTGGTGTAAGAAGCGTAACGAGGAAAACGCGGGAAAGGGGGACGAAAACCCTAAAAATCATTCAGTATATAAATAGTCGGGTACCTTCTGTCTTTTTAGGGTTCTAACTTAGTTCACAGAGACGAAATTTCTCGCGCTCAATGCGCTCAGAGCAGGATGGATAAGGGAAAGAGAGCGCTGGAGGTGCATGATGAGTCGGAATGGGCAGCAAGGAAGAAAAGCCACACAGGAAATCCAGGGAATCTCACTGTCCCTTGGAATCCCGAATTGGAGGAGGAGGGGCCGTGGTGCATCTGCGAGGCGGACTGTCTCTGTTTAGAAAAAGGTCTTACTTCATGCCTAAATTGTGGCCGAGTCCATTGTCTGTTCTGTGACAGGATCCATCACGCGCAATCAATGAAGGATTTTGGATACAAGCTGAATTTGTTAGAATATTTCAGAGTTCTAGCCGATCGAAACGATACGGTGAGGAGGCGGGACAAAGACAGGGTAATGAAATGCTTTCATACCAGAAATCAGAAATCTATAAGCATGATTTGTTAATAGGAGACTTCGGGAAGATCTGTGTAAACTGTTGTGAAAAGAATCCATTAGAGTACACTTGCCGGGCCCTGATAGCCAGGAATACAGAGAAAATAAAAAAGGTCGGGGAAACATCAGCAAAAAAGGGAAGAGTTAGCAGACCAAAGTAAAGAAAAGATCACCAGGTGGCAGATTGCAGAAGATGGGGATGGATGGAGAACAACGGGGGTTGTCTGCTCTTGTTGTGTTTTTGTTTTCTTTTGTTTTGCTTCTGTTCTTAGTATTATGCTCTAGTCCAATTTTGATCATTTGGTTCTAGAACTTTTCACACCTTCATACTCTCTGTTATGATACTGCAAAATTTTCTCTAACGGTATGGGATAATGCAAGGATGGACTCATGAGTTAGGTCTGAAACGCACCCCCTGGACACATGGAACCGGGAGGATTGCATTGTAATTATATTGACAAAGGAATGTAATCTGGAAAAGTTGTAATTTTCAGCATTGTGTTTCGGTACTTAAACAGTAATAGGATTTATCCGAAAAACAAAAGAAGTGATAGCAGTCACGGCAGTCAGGAGATTGGTAAACAGATGAGAAAATACAGGATATAGTCACAGGATGTAACAAAAGGAGCTACACACGGCAAAATAACCAAACAGAAGTCCACAAGCTATGACACAGCGGGAAACAACAACGAGTACAAAGGTGGCGGACGTGGTGGACTCGGGACGAACCCATGACATTGGGAAAGAGAAAAAGTCAACAGGTACACAGATAAATAGGTAAAAGGTACGCACGCGACGAAAACAACAAAAGGGACGGGTGTTGGAGCTACATAGAAAGGTTAAAGGTAAAAGTGGACAGAAAAGCTGCGGGACAGAGAGGCCCAGCCTCTGCCACACACCAGGATAGCGAGGGCCAGACCCACCAACTGATAAACTGTACTATTGCAAACCCAAATCATAAATCACAAAGGGTCGCAAGACCAAAAAGAGTAAAAGGTGGACGGAATAAGATACGGGACAGAGAAGCTCAGCCTCTGCCGTACACCAGGATAACGAGGGCTAGACCCACCAACTGGTAAATCCGGACCACTATAAACTCGAAAAATCGCAAAATTGTGTAAAACGCATATTGCGAGACTGTAAAGAGTATAAAGCGGACGGAATAAGTTACGGGACAGAGAGGTCCAACCTCCGCTGTACACCAAGATAGCGAGGGCTAAGCCCACCAACTGGTATCCGGACCACTATACACTTAAAATGCATATAAATACAACAAAAAGGGACGACCATAAACTTTGGGGACGAGCATAAAAGCCGGGATAACGAAGCTACGACCTTTCACAGCTGCCTCACAGATTGCCACGATGATTGAATAAGTACATAAGGGCAACTAGCGAATCCGGTAGCAGCACGGGAGGAGATCACTCAGAGCCAATCATTAGAGAAAGAGGTGACGCGAAAAGGACCCACAGGGCGGAACGAAAATAAATGATGGGGGCAGAATAATTAATGAATGGCTTTCCCAAAATTCGAATTCAAATTGGGATTAACGGTGAATTTTTGAATTAGAGGACCGTTTAAAGGCACAATATATAGACTTCAAAGAAGAGGTATGCAAATCTCTCCCCATAGAATCAGTAGCGGTCACCCAGACACAACGGCACTCTGCAACTCAAAGCAATGGCGGAAAGCACCAGTCTCAGCCAGCAAAGGAAGGCAGATATGGCAAGGACACCAGCAAGTCAGCAAGATCTCAAAGATTTTCTAGCACATATGAACAAGCAACTGGAGTCTAGGATCCCCAGCATGAATGCACTCAACACGCTGGCAGAAACAGTCAACTGTAACACAACAGCCATCTCCAATATGGACGTGAGGATAGAGGGGGTGGAGAAGACAAGCGAAGATATGCAACGCAGGATGGACGAGATTGAGGAGGAAAAAGCCAAAATCTTGAAGAGGTTGGTTGAATTAGAAAAAGGAAATGTTGAATTGGATGCATGGGAATCATTTGATAAAATAAAACCACATATCATGGAGTATGAGGAACAGAATAGAATTAAGCATGACGTTAGGCTGATAGGGGTAGCAGAAAAACCTAATGAGGACACATATCGAGTTACTGCAGAGGTGATAGAGACGGTCTTCAAAGAGCACTGGAGCATCATCGTCAAAGCGGTACGGCAGGCTAATGGAGGGGACGGGGGAGGCACATAAATCTGACTCTCAGGGACCTGACAGCCAAGGAGAGAATACTGCGCACGGGTTCCAGGTTGAGAAATGGGATCAAAATACAGGAGGCTCTAACAGTCATGCAACGCCAAGGCTTACACAGAGAACTGGCCAAAGCCAGGGAACTGAATCAGGCAGGAATACAGGCGGGGGTCAGGAATGGCAAGGTGTTTCTACACAAAAGGGTACGAGAACTCGCAGGCCCAGGACAAGGACAGAAGGGGGGGTACCGGAGCCAGGGAGGACGATGGATGTGGAGAAGGAGAACATCAACCCACTAAGGATCCCGACACGCTAGCATAGGGAAACAGTGGCATGGGGGAGAACACGTAATAGTCCTCGCGGAGTCAAAGACATAGAGGGAGAAAGAAACGAAAAAGGGGAAGGCGCAGACCGAACACCCCCGGCTGGGGAAATGGACCCAACCCCGATCGCAAAGACCAGGGGACGGCCGAGAAGAATGGGAAACGGGGCAGAGCACACAGAAACCCCGAGAGAGCATCCTCGGGGGAAGAGACATTGACGATATGGTACTGGAATTGCATCGGGTACCCTTGGGATGACGGGGAGAGGCTTGAGGGGGCACACAGCTGCGACATAATATGTCTAGTAGAGACATGGGAACACAACATAAAGAGGCTGCCGGAGGAGGAGGGGTACGCGAATGTTAATAAGAGATATATGATACTAAGTATTCAGTTACAAAACAAGAAAGATCTAATTCTGATCATAGCGTATTACCCACCGAGTAGTGAAGCTAGAACTGTTAGAGCTAGGAGAGACTATGATGAAATGGAAGGAACAGGGACCAATGATACTAATAGGAGATCTAAATGCCAGGACAGGCCAGGAGCAAGCACAATGTACAAGCATAGATGAAACGAATGGACAATGGACCCACACGGCAAGATCACAAGAATGGAACAGACAAACAGAGGACAGGGCAGAAGTTAATGCTAAAGGAGAATTACTGCTCGAGGTGTGCACGGCCACAGGGGCTATCATAGCCAATGGGGTACAGAAGTGGGCAGGATCAGGGAAGTTCACGAGTCAGAACGTACATGGGAGAAGTATAGTAGATTACGTGATACTGAATGAGCATGCATTGGGCATAGTGTCAGAACTTGTGCTACTAGAATGGCCAATCGGGGAAAAGGGAGACTCATAGACCCATACAGCTGACACTTACAGCAGACGAGCAGCCCAAAAATGAAGGACTACAGGGAAGAGAGAAAGACAAGGGAAAGCTGAAAATACAGTTCCAGAACAAACACGCAGACACATTTGTACAATCCATCAAAGAAGAAATGGGAAAATGGAAATGGGAGGAGCATAGGGCAGACGAAAATGGGGATGTGCTTAATGATATAACAGTGAAAGTGGCACTATAAGTTTTTGGGAAAAGAAGAAGGAAAAAGAGAAATAATGCCTTCATGTCCCCAATCTGGTACGACGATGAGTGCAGGGAACAGAAAAGAAAAGTCGGAGCGCTTAAAGGCAAAGAAACATATCAAGCTGAAAGAATGGTATATTTGAGGATGCTGAAAGCAAAGAGAGACAAAAACCTGATGCAGCACCAATGGGGACTGGTCAAACTACTCAAGAAGCACCTCGAAAATTCTGGAGAGGATTTAAAGGAAAGGGACAGGGGAATAGGAAAAGTGAAAACACACAAGGCGACATTGGAGCAACTGGATGGGAGAGATATCTTGAAAAACTGTATAAGACCGGGGCGTCTCCGGCGCCAATACCGGAACTGCAAAAGATGGACCGACCGTGTTTCAGCACACAGGAAGTGATGATAACACTAAATAGGATGGCCAATAACAAAGCCCCAGACTTATATGGATTAACTGTGGAATTACTAAAATGCGCAGATATTGCGATAGGCAAACAGGTGACAGATATATTCAACGGTATAATACACACAGGGCTCCCAGACAGATGGGCATACAACAGGGTCATACCCTTACACAAAGGGGGAAGCAAACAGGAACCTGAAAACTACAAGACAATAATGGTAAGCTCCATCTTTGCAAAATGGTATGGAAAGGTTTTAGACAATAAATTGAAACAATGGACAGAGATAGGGAATTTGAGAGCGCAGGGGCAGGCAAGTTTCAGGCCAGAACACTCAACCACTGACCACCTAGTAACCCTTCGGATACTGATAGAACAGAATAGAATTCAGGGGAAGAAAGTAATATGCTGCTTCGTGGATTTCAGCAAAGCTTTTGACACAGTCCCGAGGGAGAAGCTTATACAAAGACGCATAGACATGCAAGCACCAAGAGACATGATAGGGGCAATTGCAAGGTTATACTACAATGTATATGCAAAAATGGAAGAGGAGGGAAAGGCAATAAACTGCGACACGGGAGTCAAACAAGGATGCCCACTATCCCCAACTCTGTTTGGAATATACATAGATGCATTACAGGATTTCATAGCAGAACAGCAAGGGGACGTGGACGCTCCTATACTCGGGGAAACTAAGGTACCTATATGCTGACATGATGGCCACAAAGAACAAGGGGATGCACAGGTTACTGAAACTGCTAGAGATCTTCTGCGAAAAGACAGGGTTAACAGTAAATCTTGCAAAAACCAAAATAGTCTTTTTCAGTAACAGGAACAGACACAAGTCGTTCAAGTATTTAGGGACAGAACTAGAAGAATCAACAGAATACAAATATCTAGGATATGACACACACGGCAAAGGGAAATGGGCTAAAGGGGCAGATGCTAGATTTCAATCAGCCATTGGGAGTTACTTTAATATGAAAAATTTCTGCAATAAAAGTAGAATAATAGACTGGGAAATCAAATGCTATCTGTTCAGTGCAGTGGTCGTGACAACGCAGCTATATGGGGCTGAAGCCTGGGGACCGGGGTTAACAGACAAGAACTGGGAAAAACAAGAAGGTATCTTCAGACAGCTGCATAAACATGAATTCAAACTGAGAACAAACACACCGCTAACAGCCATAGTATATGAGACAGGACAGAAACCTATGGAGGTAAGAGCATGGGAGAAGACTATCAGGTACCTTATAAGAAATAATGCAGGCGGGAAGCCAGATAAACTAGCGAGCATCGCGATCAACGAGTCAGCAAAATCACACATCATTGCGAGCCGCGGATGGTTTAGGAATGTGGCAGTATGGAACAGAGAAATGGGGATGAATTTGAGCGACCTGATAGATGAAGGCCAATGGAACGAGGACTGGGCAAGCAAAGCTACGCGAGCATGGCTGCAAAAACACACAGGACCTAAGACACTTTGGCTTACAGCAGTCTTCAACCCAGAACGGCTGATAGGACAGCAGATGTACCAAGACAATCTACTTGGAAGACAGAGAATAGAATAGAATAGAATAGGTTTTTAGCGTCCACGGAGTCCAATTGGCCTATGGACCCAAACAAAAAGAGAGCAGCAAGCGTATTACTGACAGGATTAAAAAACCCCCGCCCCGAAGGGTTTTCGAGGGAAAAACCTTAGCAGTAATAAGCATGCTGGCACACTATACAATTGCCAGAGACATCCTAGCAAAATTTAGGATGGGGTGCCATGACTTAAGAATTGAAAAGGACAGGTGGAGGGGAGTAGAGAAAGACGACCGAATATGCAGAATTTGTGACAGTGGGGAAGTGGAGGACGAAAATCACATGCTCAATGAGTGCCCAACATATGGAGACATCAGGGACAAGTACAGAAACGTAAGATGGGGGCTGCCAGTACATGTCATAATGACAAGGACAGAGACAATGAGAGATTTGGCAGATGCAATACGGGAGATGATGATCAGACACTGGGAAGTACATAAACAAAAAGGGCTTGTGATATGAGGCACCCAAGAGGCAAATCATAGATGCCCAACAAATGTACAGCTTAAAGCTGATTGATAGAGACGCATCCCTGCACGGCCTAGATGCCGATTCAAAGTAGGATGCCGGCATTAATAGAAAAAAAGGGGAGCCTTCAGAAAAGGCTACAATAAACCAGCATGATGTGCTAGTAGCACCCGTCAGGGAGCTTGCCCATGCTACACAAGTTCAGAGGCCTCAGGGCACAGGGGACAATAATGTATTCTATTCTATATTGACAATGCTTCACCCTCTGAGAATCTATGGGTTAAGTTTATAACACAATAACGAGGCCTTGCTAAAGGCTCAGAAAGATCTCTGAGAATTCTAACGCAGTTGGAGCGCCCAAACACTATCCTCCAAGCCTCATATACATTTGCTTACACCATGAACATGTGGGGTTAGTCATAAAGACTAAGTGAGGGTTTAAGGGTGGTAATAAATGCCCAAGGTATCATACACAACCGTCATGCCTACAACAATACAACCATGAGGTCCATTCTCATGTAAACAACTTCCACTTTGCAAAACCTATATGTTGTCAGTATCCCATACCGAAAAAGATGCCTAGCAACAAGGATTGCATTATAAGATTACAATACCAGAGCATTACCAATGCATCAAAATAAGTTACCCCTACGCATGATGTCATAACCAGATAATTAAATAACCATGAGATAATAATGAGACAACCATGAAATAACTGTGAAAACCATGTAGCCATAAGCATGTAGTGCAAACTCCAGTTCTATGAAGGCCATCCGAGCTGATCAGCCCCTGCAGCAAATACGGCCATTGTAAGCCTCATGTGTACACACTCTCCTAGCCTATGTCCAGCGCTAGAGGACTGCTTCTAAGCCATGTAGCTCGACGAAATGCCCTCGTTGGGGTGATAACCCTCGATGTCAAGAACAAGAATCACCCCGAGTCCAAGCCACCGCAAATAGACTGGCCCCAGAGGATATGCACTCATGAATCAACCAAGAACTCAGCACATTCCTCACATGTCAGAGTTTGAACAGTATTTTATCAAGATAACGATATGGGTATAAGCACACTAAAGTGTCTCACTTAGTTTGTCTCCCAAAAAAAAAAAAAAAAAAAAAAGTAGTTAGAAAAGTAGCTCATTCCCTATATACTTCTTTTGGCTTTTAATGCAACTAACCATGCCACGTATGAAGTTTTTAAAAATTTGCTCCAAGAAGCTCGAGAGAATTTCGGCCCTAAGAAGCTCGGTGATACTAGAGTCGGCCAAGCTTGTATCAGAGGATGATCACGTGACTCAAAACTTTCAAGACTGATGCCACCATGCCGAAAATGCTCACAAGGCAAGGAAATTTTGACTTCCTCATTTTTTTTTTCAAGGGATTAAATTATGCCCACGTTTTTTTTTTCCTTCATCAGTGTTGTAACACCGAAATGTTTTGGGAGGACTTAGATGAATCAAAGCTTTCTTGTTACTGGATTAGGGTCATCATAAGAATTCAAGCTTCCTTGTTGGTAGATTGGGACCACCAGATAGAGCTTTGTTGTAAACGGATTGGGATCACATTATTGAAGACAGGTCTCAAGGCCAAAGAAAGCATGTAAGCATCGATCATTCCTCTTAATCTACATAGTTAATAATGGAGGATGCAAGTGCAAGCAAACCAAAGGGAAAAAAAAGAGGACAGCAGAGCAAGAGGTTCTAAAAAAGAGAAGACAGAGAACACGTAGAAAAGAGCAAAAACAAGCTATGATGCAAGAAAGTTCCAATGCCATCCAGAGGAACACTGAAAAGAACATAGTCATATCAGATTTAGTCTTCTCATTTTTGAAACATTCTTCACAAATGGACACTCTAGAAGCTCCTTAGCTTTGAGGCGCAATACAACTATCTTTATGGGATTAAGGTGCTTTAGTTCTGCACCATGCATGACACAACTTGGCAATGGCTCAGTATTCTCAAATAGCTTCAGCAAGACTTCATCTAGCTCAAAAATCAAAAGCTTTTTATGCGACTTGATCCTTTTGTTACATGGAGACTTGGAAGCCTGCTAAATACTTCGCTACGTTTAACTTTCTTCCTTGCAGCCATATAACACGACCATATAACAATACATAACACTAAACCGTTACGTCCAACACTTAAAAATTAAATCCCCCTTCAAACCCCCTTTAGTTTGGGTGCATATTCACACGGGGGGTGACTCCGGGCATTGAGAGTTGTTGGATAGGCATATTCACCCTTTATTCCTTAATCTACACCGCACATAAAGTTCCTCGTTTGTGGGGTATGCAAGTACAAAATTTGCTATACTGTATAACAAGTTTTGCAAATACTATAAGATTTGCGGTTATATGCTACATGGTGTTGATTTTTACATGCGAAACATAATTTTAGGGGCTCTCGCTGCCCTACGTCACCCCGTGTGAATATGCACCCAAACCAAAGGGGGTTTGAAGGGGGATTTAATTTTTAAGTGTTGGACGTAATGGTTTAGTGTTATGTATTGTTATATGGTCGTGTTATATTAAAAAAATTTTGGGCCCCTTCGGGGCCAAAAAGGATTCACAACATTAAAACAATGATATCGATAACACATGGTGAATGATAGTGGATGGAGAACCATTGGGAATTTTAATGATTCCATTAGAAGAAAAAATTAGAAATAAAAGCAATAACTACGATGATCTATGAGAATGGAAATATTCTAAATCCTCTAATCTAAAATACTAAAAGATGCATTTTAAGCATGTAATAGTAGAACAATAGTATACTTATGGCATGGGACTCAAACCCAATCATATCTTTGAAATCATTGCAGTCACATCTTTGCCAACATATGTGCTTGCAATAGGAAATACCATGTGAATTGATATTTAGCTTGCGAAGATACTCGTAATAGTATTCCATATTTGAAATCCAAACAGCTTTATTAGCAAGAGCAAGGCACAATTCAATTCCATCATCAGACTGCTAACATCATCAGCTTGATTTCTCATGATTTTGCATAAAAGCATGTATTTCAAAGAGAAAGCTGCTTTAGAATCATCTAGAGCATTGAATGCTTCGAATGCCTCAAAAAATAACTGAAAGCTATTTTGTAGTCTTTTTAAGATACCACTATGATGATCAATGGTACATATATAGCATTAGCTGCAGCTCTTGCTGCTATAAGAGACACTATAAGAGGAAAATGCAGATTGCTTTCCAACATGAGCAAAAACTTATCATCTAATCTCCTAACCTCCTTCACAAGATTTGATATCAAGGTACGAGCTTGTGAATAATCCTTTTCCTGCATCAGCAGTGCTGCAAGACGAGCCTGTGCAATCTGCCACAAAAAGGTCCATTTTTTCTGTCCAAGTCCACTTAACCATATCTCTGCATAAGGGGATTTGGAGAGCAGAACCGCCAGGAATCTTAGCTATGGCATCAGTCACACTTCGGACAATCTTCACCGTCTTAGCTTTAGGGATTATGGCAAAGAAAGGGCGCAGATCTATGAGAAGGCTACGAAGTTCCTCATTCTTACCTTTTTTTGAAAGGAACATCAGAAAGAACTGAAATTGCCTGTCAACTATAAGTCTTTCATTACCAGACCCATCATGCTAGATATTCATGCAGAACACCTGCATTATGGCTGTAATGTAAGGGCATTTCAACTCCAACCACAAAATTTCTTTATACTGCAACTCCTTTCTTTGAAATAGACGGGAGTGCTCTTTCATTCAGTGAATGATAATGAATCAACCGTCCTTTGGCAGTTCAAGCATAATGAATCAACCGTCCTTTGGCAGTTCCAGCATTGAGAATCTCCTTTTGAAGGTCAATATGAGGATGTGCCGCATCACATACATGAGCAACTAAAAGTCCTATTTTAATAAATAGACGACCAAGGGTTTTGACTAACTCGCCTATTTGCTCAGCTTCATTAACTTCTTGGATTCCAAGTTCTAGCATTGGAGATCCGTCATTATGTACTCCAAAAGCGGCCTCCTTGTCAAATTTTAGCTGGGATGCAAATGCTAAAACAGGATGGTCTGCTTTCTTCATTAGCACATCTGTACCCAATCCACTGCCCTATTTATTGTCAGACATAAAGGATGAACAGAATAAACCGTTATCTGGAAATGGAAAAAGATAATACCTTGAGAAGCTGAGGGCATGAGAGCAAGACTTCTGGCCAGGGGCAAAAGCCTCCGTCGTAGATCTGCCAGGCCTGGAAGACCTGTGATTGCTATAAGACCAGGTCCCTCTGGTCCAAGTGCTGCAATCCGATTTGTCGATGTGGGTTGTTCCGTATCATTACAACAGAGCATCAGATCTGCATAATCGAATATCTAGCATACAACGAGGCCCATATATCAAAAGAAATGATGTTCGACATGCGTTTGAGCAGTTAAGGCCTGTTGAGCTCCACCTCTGCAGAATTTGTGCCTTCAGGTAGCAAATCCTATTTCTAAATGGCTCGAGGGTTGCATGTCAACGAGCCTCAATAAGCTAATTGAGAAAAAATACAACATGGCACATGGGTCTAAACCATTGAACAAAAACACTAAAATTAATGCAGGCGTATGTGCACTCTAGATATACTAATTAGTAGTTCCCATGCAATACGCTTTCGAAATCATATGAAAACCATAGAAAAAATAGTACAAAAATACAAAACCAACCCCCTGTTATTATGCTAGATATAAGCCCTTGTATTTCCTGGAAGGAAATGCTTTGAAATAAAAAAATACGAAACACTTCATACAAAAAGATCAAAGAATTACCAAGTGAAACAGATTCTTCTGATTGTGATCAATGAGATGTCTCCTTCTTTGTCTTCACAACTGGACTACATGATGAAATGCAGGGATAGGTTCTGTACGTACGAAATCTAAATTTCTGACGTATAAAGTTAAAAAATACGTATTTTTTTGAAAAAAAAATGTATTTTACGTATTTTTTAGTCGCCAGCTGGAAAAAATAAAATTTCGCATACGCGAAACCTTCTGTTTTGCGTACGCAAAACAGTAAAAACCGCGTACGCGAAAAAAAAAAAATATTTGCGTTCGCGTACGCGAAACCTTCTGTTTTGTGTACGCGAAAAAACTTTCGCGTACGCGAAACAGAAGGTTTCGCGTACGCGGTTTTCAAATTTCAAACTCGTAAAAAAAAAAACTACCGCTTTATCCAGTTTCGCGTACGCGAAAAAAGGTTCGCGTACGTGGTTTATACGATTTCGCGTACGCGAAATTCAAATTTCAAATTCGTATCCGAAAACAAAAATTAAAAAAAAATAAAAAAAAAAATTCCGCGTACGCAAAACCTATTATTTCGCGTACGCGAAAAAACTTTCGCATACGCAAAACAGAAGGTTTCGCGTACGGAAAAAAAAATATATATATATTTTTTTTTTTATTTGCATTCACGTATGCGAAACCTCTATTCGTGTACGTGAAAATCTTTCGACGTCGGAATTTTTTTTGCCGTATTTTATACGTTTTATACGGCAAATATATGCCATATCATACAATTCATATGTATTCCGTTTACAGCGTATTGAACCTATCCCTGATGAAATGGGAAGGTGACTGGAATGATTAAGATGGTTGTAAACATTAACTAGAACATGTGTTCAGCTTTGACTTAAAAACATATACAACCACATGCTTCTAACTATGAGTACCTGGTATTTTTTTGCACAATTGGCATCATTTACATGTCACATAAGAGCTAACATAGATTTGTGAAGCGCTTATCAGCAAGCACTGGTGCAATTAGAGATATTGTCAATTGAGGAACAACATTTGTTGTAACTTTTTCCAGCCCATCCTCATAATCATTGTTTGAAAGTGCTCTACTCTTTGCAACTGACTTTGCATGCTTGTAGAAGCTCGTCCAATTTATTTCACGGCCATTGCAATGTAAGAGAAATGCTACTGCCAATGCTTGAGGCACCTTCTCTCCTAAAACCTTCTTACGATCATGTATTTTCATATACAATGATAGAAACTCTTCCTTCTTGTTTTCCTTCAATAATCTGAACCTATAACAAGACTTACCATTTACCTTTGGACCCCACATCTTTCGCATGTCATTCTCATCAACATTCCTGTCCTCTGATTTATATAACTTCTTAAGGTTCAAACCTTTGCTGCCCAAATTTGGAATTGCATCGTTTGGTACTGCTCCATGAGATCTGTAAACATATTAAGACAAAGTTTAAAGATTGGTTAGAATTAAAGATATGTCAACCCTTTTAATTTGGGATTTTCTGGTATAGAGGAAAAGTTTTTGGATTTTTTATTAAGTTGGTTTTCTAAGGTTGGGGAGGGTTTTAGCGACGGAAATTTTTTTCGGTGTTCCAAAAATTGGGCCTTAGCCTTTACCACGAAATTCAATTTTGAGGCATCCCCAATTTTCTGGCGTCACAGGCACGGCATGAGAGCCACGTTTTGTTGCGCTCTGAACAAACCTACTGCTGATGCCGATTCGGTGTGGTGTTGGAGGTGCAGAATAGCTATGCTTGAAATAGATGGATTATATCCTTATTGTAAGGTATTGCTGTTGGATTCTCATGACTCCTACTTCGGTTTTTTCAGGTTAGAACAAGTTTGGGTTCCAAATATTCAAGGGAAAATCTATTCTATCTGTCTATGCACAACATGATTGCTCAATCTCTACGTTTTTATGTGGTGAAGAACTTCAACCAAGTAATACAAAAAGACTTTACCAGATTATGTTTCACTCAAGTTCTATTAGGATTACAGGAGCTCTTATCGGGATTGTTTATTATTGGTTGTGTTAAGGTGGACTGCATGATCCAATCATTGTTGTAAAGTTTTGTTCTTGGATTACCATGTCTCTTTCCTTCTTAGGTTTAATCGAACAAGCTCAGCCTCCCTATCTGTTTCCATGCATATCATGCATGTCATGATTGCTTAGACTCTGTATGCATGATTTCCAGCTCTTTTCTATATTTTATCCAAAAAGATTCTGATGGCGCAGTCAAATGGTTGGTCTGACGATCTTAAAGTCTCATAGCTCTGTGCATTGGATGCTAGAGCACGGTTTACTCAGAAGCCTGAGGTAACTATTTTCTTCAGCTATTTTTTTGCATTCATGATCATCACTTAGAGATCAGCTTTGAATAGCTAGGTTCAGACCGAAGCAAAAACTTATCTACTTTGCAAGCTCAGTTTAGCTACTATGATTAAGGTTTTATTTCTTTGCTGATGGAAGAGGCCACTTTCATGCACATGGATGATTCAAGGTAAAGCCTCTCTATCATATGCAATATCTCTTTTTAGCTTACTCCAGATACAAGTAGGCATGGTACTTGGGTCATGCATAATACTGGGCCATGCATAAAACCTGCAGTAGTACGATTTTAGAGCTGATTGGTAAAAGAAAGCTGCATACTGTTTAGGTGCCACATTGAAGTTATAGCTATCCTCCCTTTCTCCTACTTTTCATAAGTTATACATTCTATGTTTATGCATCTGCCTTATTATGTTTTTTTCTCAGATCAGAAAATATCGATTACCTTTTACAGAACTGCAATAACATGTAAGTAATAGCGTCACAGTATGTTGTGGAGCTTTGAAGTTCAAGGCTATGGGAAACTCTATATCTTCGTATTTTACCATCAACTCGGCGTGTAGGAACTTTTTAGAAGGTACATATATCATTATGCATAATCATGCATTGGAACTTCCACTTCTATTGTTGCTGATCTTATCTATCCAGGCAATATGTCTGCATTCAAGATGAGTCAGAAGCAAATCAACTTGAATCTTCAACTGCAAAATCTCAGGTATATGTTGTTGTAGCCTAATCATGGCGTGCCCATAGGTGATGCATAAGGCGTAAAAATAATGTCCTCATTTTGTATCCCAATTGGCTAATGCTACAATGCAATGGGAAAACTGCACCCTTTTGCCATTCTTCTAGAGGCAACACATTTTCTGTAATTGAATTGGAGAATAGGCATTAATATAGTGATAACACCATAATGCAGGCCAGGTTCTTTGAGATATTCTTCTAATTAAATTTTGAGCAGATGCCTCAGACCTAGCATGGCACATTCTTTAGCCATTGCGATAAAATTGGTCATCTTTATTTGGTTGCTTGATGTATATATTGTTCAGAAGTTACATCTATTGTGTGACTTACATTTCAAATGCTGTCTTATTACGTGGCACCCAGTAAATGAAACATATAACCATTTACAAAATAAATATTGCTTTCTTGAGATGAAAGAAGCTGAAGTAGGCTATTAAATAGGCCTGAAGGATCTGGGATGGACACAGTTCGTTTACTCTTTGAAACTCAACATGTCTGTCTCAATGTAGCTAAAAGGGAATATACAGAACAAGACTTTCACTTTTAGCTATAATGTGGTCATCCTTTTCAGATTCATAGTTAATTACATGTAACTGTGCATCCTTTCCCGATCTGACTTTGGAATCATGTTATAGAGAGATGTCTGGACTTGGAACAAATCATGTTATAGAGAGATGTCTGGACTTGGAACATTTCAATGGTGCTGGATCCTGTTGTCAAATTTCGTGTTGGAGAATCTAAATGTGTATTGTACATGCAAAGTCATTTATCACGTTTATGTGTCGTGTTTATATATTAGACATTGGAATGACCTGTCCACCTCTTTCCCATCTATAGATCTGATATATTTAATTGAATCTTCTTATTGTGGGTATTTCTGAGGCTAGGTAATTGCTCTAAACAGGTCCTTGGCAAGGGCTTAAAAACATGATTAAATTTAGTTACGTGCACAACAACGTATTTATTGTATTTGGCGTGGAATGAGACAACTAAAATATTATGTTCTTCAACTATTCAAATATGGAGGATAGAGATAGAAACTTTCTGATTCTGCTGTTTTGTAGTTTAGAAGTTGGCATGTGTGTACATAATGAGTTTTTTAAATGCCACATGTTCACGATATGATGGTGATGGCCTTAGCTTTTGTTGCTTTTCAATATACTTTCACAATAACAATGTGTAGCTAATAATAATGGTTGTTTAAAGAAGAGTCTAGCCATATATTGTTCAATTGTTGTTTTGCAATGCAAACAGATATTGTGTTGAGAAGGACTTGAATATGTGGCTTCTATGTGCATCAATTTTGATGCCTAATGCACATGTTCAACGGACACATGTACTCCAAATGGAGATTTGAAGCGGTGGACCATTGAGATAACTATATCCTTATGGTTTGTCCTAAATCCATGATGCACTATAGGACATTCTAATCTAGATGACTAATCCTACCACCATGCATTACGGAACAACTCACAGTGGCAACCATTATACTGCAAAGAGATACCATATTTCTCGGAATACTTATGTAGTGGTAGCTGCCACAAGCATATGACGTAGTTGCATTAGACAGAAGGTGGCAAAAACTCTAAATTAGCTATTGTTTACAGGGTATGCAGCCATAGATTAATACGCGCTTTGTGTATTCCAATTTTAGAGTACCTTTTTAAACCTTTCAATGTCTTATGTGAATAGATAGGCTTTCATCACCATTTGCAATCCTTAAACTTCTAATAAAAAAATGTAGGCCAAATCTATGCACCTTTATATTTATACAAGTCGAAGTGAACGTCCATAGGACTTCTAGAAGAAGCAATAACTAATTATCCAAAATGCAAGAAGAGACAACATTATCTGCAAAAGCAAGAAGTTAAGTTCATTTTCTAGAATAGACAGTATCTATGCCCGGCAACGCCGGGCACCCGTTACTAGTTTGAATTAAATCTAAAGATTTTGTAACAATTGGCTAGAGATGATTTTGGTCCATAAGAGCTATTGCAGTCCTAGATTTTCCATGCCTACAAAGATGAGCTCAGCAGCATGTAAAATATTAAGACCCAACATTACTCAACAAGCTGCCTAGAGAGATGACCACATCACATAGAAACTTAAGATCCAACAAGAAAGAAACACCAATTCTAACTAGAAAAAACAGAAGGTGGTATTTTCCCTTTCCTTTGTTCCTGCCTGCAGCACAAACATGAACAAAATCCCTATTCTAGTTCTTTGATGGAATGAGAGAAAGCTTCAGGGCAAAAAAAATTGAGCGTTCATAAGAAGTTAACAATGCTATGCACCTTAGACACTGCATTTGGTTTATCAGATACACTTATATAAAGCATGTTCATTCAATACATGAGGTATGTCACATGAAGTTTGTCCTTGAATAAAGAAGAGGTTGCAGGCAGGCAAATCTTGCACCCTGGTAACAATAATAATAATTTATTATTTACGTCCAACAAAGACCCATATTTACTCCTCACTTATATAAAGCATGTTCAGTCAATTACATGCAAAGTTAAGCCGTTTATCTGAGCACTCAATTTAAAGAATAAGAATTAGGTTGAGTCCGATAGGACGCTGCCTTGTGGCGCGAGAAGTAACAGCTTCAAATTTTATGCCTTATGCTGATTAAAACAAGGAGCATTAGTGTGAAGATTGGAGAAGACAAAGCTAATACAATAGAATAAGATTTAGAAAAAGAACAAGATCATTCATGATGCCGGAAGAAAAACCTGAGGGAAAAGATCGAGGAGAAAACTTGAGGCCATTTTAGCTATGTAGTAGAGGTGGGACGTTGAATGAGAAAGGAGCCAAAACAGTCGGCAGCAAAAGAATTCCCTCCCATCTCCCATTCTTGCTATTTCGTCCCGATCCCTCCCTTTCCCCGTTAATTTCGGAAAATTTAAAATACAACCTAATATTCCCACTAATTTTCTAACTACTTTAGTGGTTGGAAATACGACTTCTTTGATACAATACCAATGATATCATAGAGAAGAAATCACATTCATAAGCTACCACATTCAGATGTCTAATATTCAATAAGAACATGATGCAACTGAGATTACATGACCAAGTCATCCAAGAATTTAGCATATTTTGATATATCAGAGCACATAGAAGTCTCAACATTTCCTCCCATAAGGAAAGCTCATCCTAGAATGCTACTAGTTCAATGCCCTAGTTATCATTTTACATGGAAATCATCACATACAATATCCTATAGAACCATCCCCCCCATAAGGAAGGCGGCGTCTCATATTAATGTGTCAATTGAATCTGCTAGCTATATCACTATGTTTCTCGTTAATTAATCCATACCTAACTTATACATATATTAGTCACACGATGGCTTTATGTCATAGCCATATCTTTGGAAGCCCCATAAGCTTCTCAAAGCCCTTCTTTCCATAGAGGAGTAGCATCCCACATGACTATGTTATATGATCTCCTTAGCTTTGATTTGTATCTATTAATTCGATATATCCAAGATAAACCTATTCTATTTACTAATATCTAGCATGATGCATCCTTGATTCTTCAACCAGTCACAGTCAATATCAAGTAACTTATTAAAAGCCTTTCAATACAATCCAAGAACATCACTCATGCAATTCATGAGCAACCCCTGGTGTAAGACTTAACTATCCACCTGAGAATCGCTCTAAGAATGGTTCTTCGGCACCTTATAACTACTTTTTCTTCCAAAATGTCCCTCCTTTCAGCTCTTTGCTCCAAGAATTTAATGGAAAAGGATCTCTAGTCGCCGAGATATGATGCCCCAAAGTTTGGCTAGCAAAATTGCCCAGAAATTGCTCCTACTGCCTCCTTCAAGAAACCCTCATAGAAATCCATGCCCTTGGGGTAAAGTCTACAGTTCCATATCCGATCCTTTGCTTTTGTCATGAGCTTTGCATAACTATAACACATATCAAGTATGGATTATTGGTAGACACCCCAAAATATATTATGCATAATACGTCCAAGGTACCAGGACTGTCACAATTACAAAGGTCTAGACAAAGCAACTGTGCTGGTGGGCACCCGCCCATTTTGACCTGGGCGAATGCGAGTTGGGATGATGGAAGGGCAATAGCAGAGGTCTAGAAAAAGCACCCAGGGAGGCCAAATTGTGCGCTCATCCAATTTATCCTGAGCTATTGTGAATTGGGACAATAAAAAGACAATTATGGAGGTCTAGATAAAGACCCAGGGGGGCAAATTGGGCGCCCACTCAATTTGCCCCTCAATTGCCCTAGGTACTGTGAGTTGGAACGTGGGCATGGGCATAATGGAAAGGCATCAAATAGGGGCACAAATTGAATTGCCCTGAGCTACTATGAGTTGGAACATGGGCATGGGCATAATGGAAAGGCATCAAACAGGGGGCCAAATTGGGCTGAGCTACTGTGAGTTAAGACATGGGGCCAAATTGGGCGCGGTGGCATCAGAGTAATTTCTTGCCATGCACTATTCTAACATCTACAAGGAGTTGTACCCTATGGCAAACCTCCCTCTCCCCTTCCCTCTCCCTCTCCCGCCCCTTCCACTGGGCTCGTCTGGAACCTCTGCCATACTAGACAATGGCGAGGCCTCATCTGCTGCAGCAATCCTATCTTGTACCTCATAAAATCGAGTCTAAAGTGCCTCAAGTGAGTGTGCTCTACTCATTGAATGTCCCATGCCATGTCTAGGTGCAAGTGCACCAAGTGAATCTTCTAATCCGCTAAAAAACCTAAGTGTCGGTGTAACTGAACTAGGCACCACTGGGCGTGAAAGATATGGCATAAAATTAGGCAAGGATGGACGATGGCTCATCATAGTAGATGAAATGTCACTAAATGACAAAGTATGTGGTACAGAGCCAGCCACTGCAGGGAGACGTGGAAATGAAGGAAAAGTTGTTGATATGCATGGTAAAATAGAAGTGGTGGGATGGGAGGTAGGAGGCAGGGCAGTGGGATTGTGGAAGTGGAGGTGAGAGAATGTAAAGATCCACATCAACAGATGTACATGGGAGGAATGAAGTACTAGGACTTAGAGATGTGCTAACAAGTGTACGTGAGGGGGCCATATAATCTCTCCCATTCTCCACAATAGATGAAGTGGGGGGACAAGCAAATCCTAGCTGTAATGCATAATCTATCGTAGCTCCTGCCTCCTGTATCCCTTGTATATCTAGAAAATGATGTCCAGGACCCAGACAACCAGGACCCAGACAACCTTCCTTAATCACGCCCTCTATCACTGCATGACTTGAATCTACTATACCATCAACTACAAAATTCTCAGCTACCTTGATATCCGCACCCTTCTCAATTCTGTCGTCCGCTATGTCTATCTATAATGAGTTACTAGACCATCATGAGCCACCTCAAGATCCTCATCCTCTTCAACATGCTCATGCCCATGTCTCCTCATGAGCCTAGCCTCTGTCTCTCGTCTACGAGTCTCTGCCCCAGCTGCATGCACATCCAATAGCCTCTGTACTTGCTCACCCATCCACTGGTTCCTTTCTTGCGGAGCAACCCGTGCTAGCTCTAGTGATGGCAGTGTCTGCTCCATCTTACTCCACTCTACAGTCATCCGTGTGCGTGCTCTAGCCCTATACTTCCTCTTTTGCTGGCTAATCAAGTAATTTGCCTTGCTACACTGCTCTTGTCCACGCATGTGGCTCTTCTCCCTTTCTTTTTCCCGCGTTGAATCATCTATAGGGGCATCCTCATGCCTCTTACGTGCACCTTGTGCACGAGGAACCCAAGGGCATCTCATTGTGCTTATCCCTCTGATGGATAGCTGCCCTCTGCGTCATCATCCCCAAATACCCCTCTCCACATGGTCATGGGTATGAGTGCACCCATCATATATGCAAAACCACCTGATACGGAGTAGCTCAGGGGAGCGGTTCAAGCCCAACAAGGATCAACTGGGAAAAACAAATAAAGGCTGGAAACCCATTGGGAGGAAGAACAAAAATTAATGTTACCCTATGGCTGATAACGGGGACGAATCCCATGCACCCGAAGCTGACTCTTTGTTCTGGAAGCAGTTTGAATCTGTAGACATACGTCCCAGAAGAAAAGGGATCGTCTCAGAAGAAAAGGGATCGGCCAGATATTTCCAGACGCAATCTATTTGCAAGATTATCCCTCGCCTTTACCTAAGATATTTTCGGCAGACCATTTTTAGAAAAAGGCCGTTCCTTCATTCTATAAATTGGGTCGAAGCATTGATTTGGATCATCGATCTAGCCTTGCTAAACTCTGTTCTTGCTTGAAGCCTACGACCCAGCCTTAATACCAGTTTTCATTCCTGCCTTAAGTTGCCGCTGTATTCCGCTACCAGCCATCGTTTCTGCCAGGTTGACCCATTGAAGACAAGATAACGAATTCTTGTCTCTCTGTTGAATCTGTGAGTTAAGGATCCTTGTTGTAGACAAGATAACAAATTCTTGTGGTGCTTGAGCCCGGTTGGATGGTTAAGAGAACTCCTGTCAAGTTGTTTCGGCTTTAAGCCGGTTGTATAATTCTGAATACTGAATTTTATTCCTTGTGTTTATCTTGTGGCTGCAAATTGAAGCTGTCTGTTATTGCAAACTCGTCAATTGTATCAAGTGGTATCAGAGCCTAGATTCTATTCCATATCCTGTGCAATAGCCAACCGCTTTAATATCTCTGATCAACAGTATCAGCAGGCATTAAGAACTGCGGATTTCATAGCCAAGCAAATTGCTAATCAAATCGCTTTGCCACCGCCCACATCTGAGCAAGATTAGCAAACCAAGTTGGAGCAAATAGCTTTGCTTTACGGATTCTTACCTAGCAACTCCCAGCCTCCACTTCCAAATCAACCTCCACCTGTTAATCCGCCGCCACCTCCACCTATGAATTCCCCGCCAAATTCTCCTAATCCAGTTAATGCTTCTGCCAGGATTAAATGGCTGCAGAAAGTGGAGGGTATGCCGACTTTCTCGGGGGAAAAGAGGAGTCCCCCTACAGTTATGGGATTTTTAGCTGCATGGGAAAGTTTTTTTGAACGAATTGGAGCCACTGAGTTGCAGAAACTTCAGGCCATGGATAAATATCTTACGGATGTTGCCCGAATTTGGTGGCAGGGAAGGAAGAGAATAGTCCCGGTGATTAAGACATGGCAGGAATTTAAACGAGCCTTCGAAAGCCATAATTTATCTGCAAGCTACTTTGTAGACCTCCGAAGGGAATGGGATATATTCACACAAGGAGAACGAGAATCTGTTTATCAGTACACAAGCAAATTTAACCATTTGTGGGTTCAAATGGAAGGTCTTAGCGATAAAGAGTTAACAAGGAAATATATTTCTGGGTTAAGAGATGAGCTGTACGCAGAGCTTAGGCTCATTGAACCCCAAACATTGGATGAAGCAGTACGGAAAGCCGAAGCCGCAGAAAGAAAGTTTAATCCCAAGGGAGCCAAGTATGACATCTGGGAAGGGTACCCTAAAGAAAATAATGGCAAGCGTGACACGGATAAGGCGAACAACAATGGAGCAAAAAGAGTTAGATTCAATGAGGATCGTAGAGACTCGAACAACAGGAACAGGGGTACAGAACAACGTATGACTCAGGAATGGGCAAATGCACCGGAAAGAGGTTGTTACATATGTGGTGGACCTCACTTTAAAGCTTCTTGCCCAAAAAGGCAGTCACCTACAGACAAGCCTCAAACTGAAATTGAAATTCCCAATATGAAAGGAAGACAAAGGAAAAGTGTTAATGCATACTATTGCAGAAACATTTGACAGTTCTCATGGGAAAGTTGACAAACCTGCTGATAAAGCTGCAGCCAGGGAGTTTGAAAGAAGCCGATTAACTATCGGTCATACTATCGGTCATTTATCTTAGTTTGGTTTGAGTTTTAGTAGGTTATGCATAACTATTTGAATGTATGTGATTTTTTTTGAATAAAATGAAATTTTTTATTGCTTCCTAATGGAAGGGAACTATCTTTCTTGTTAGAAAGGGATTTACTTTCTGCCCGAGTAGGGGGGGAACCTACTTGGAATATCAGAAAGGGCTGGGGATGCCATGACTGTTCAAGTGAGGGACGCCTACTTGAAGGATCAGCATGGAGATTTTTCTGTCCAAGTGCGGACCCTGCCTTGGAGGATCAGAAAAAGAACATTCCCAGGGAAAAGAGATTGGCCTTAAGAAGGGAAGGACCAATACACCACTTTTCATGACAAGGGTTTTTGTTGGAATTTCTTTCAGGGTTATAGAGCGATCGAGGGCGATCGGCTGAAAGAAGGGAAGGACTTGATACGGAGTAGCTCGGGGAGCGGTTCAAGCCCAACAAGGATCAACTGGCAAAAACAAATAAAGGCTGGAAACCCATTGGGAGGAAGAACAAAAATTAATGTTACCCTATGGCTGATAACGGGGACGAATCCCATGCACCCGAAGCTGACTCTTTGTTCCGAAAGCAGTTTGAATCTGTAGACATACATAAAAGGGATCGTCTCAGAAGAAAAGGGATCGGCCAGATATTTCCAGACGCAATCTATTTGCAAGATTATGCCTCGCCTTTACCTAAGATATTTCCGGCAGACCATTTTTAGAAAAAGGCCGTTCCTTCATTCTATAAATTGGGTCGAAGCATTGATTTGGATCATCGATCTAGCCTTGCTAAACTCTGTTCTTGCTTGAAGCCTACGACCCAGCCTTAATACGGTTTTCATTCGCCTTTAAGTTGCCGGCCAGATCCCGCTACAAAATACCATCGTTTACGCGAGTTGACCCATTGAAGACTAGATAACGAATTCTTGTCTGCTCTGTTGAAGCTGTGAGTTAAGGATCCTTGTTGTAGACAAGATAACGAATTCTTGTGGTGCTTGAGCCCGGTTGGGTGGTTAAGAGAACTCCTGTCAAGTTGTTTCGGCTTTAAGCCGGTTGTATAATTCTGAATACTGGATTTTATTCCTTGTGTTTATCTTGTGGCTGCAAATTGAAGCTGTCTGTTATTGCAAACTCGTCAATTGTATCACCACATGTCCTGAGATGTGGCAAACTGCCCGTGTATAGTCGTCGTTAGACGACGTATCTTCCATAACCCGTTATGCGCAACCCTAATTCAAACACAAATATTAATGCTAAGATGAGAGGCTACTACGATTTCAAAAGGAAATTTGAGAAATTTATATCCTACCTCTTATGATCTAAATCTATTGTCTAGGAAAGAAGAACATTACAATACTCACACTTCATCATCCCAGATCATATTTTAGATGGCATCGCCACACCATCTCCCTCTTGTTGCGAGTCTTTTGTAGCCATCCCTATGATAAAGCGCTAGAAAAATCATGTTTTAGTTAGAAGACCATAAATATTATATATACACAATTAAACAATTGCAAATACATCCTAATAACCATATATACACTCTTAAAGTCGAGTGTACAATTGGTTTTCATTTTAATATTAACCAACAAGCTCGAGTCTTAGTTTTACCCTAATATTAAGCAACAAGTTTAAATCTAAGGTAAGGTTTTTTAAATCAAAGTCTATTAAGATAATAAGGTAAAGTTTTAATACAAAATCTTAAGGGGGTTGGGATTCATGCACCCGGTATCCCTGTGAAACAAAACTGAAATAGGACAAAGCATTCTCGAACATGGTAGAGCAACGGGCAGAGCGGTGAGATAGGGCAGAGCAGTCTCGAACAGGGCAGAGCAACGAGCAGAGTGGCTAAGGGCTCATATGAGAATTTTTCTTTTTGAAGCATCTTTACTCCTCTGTTCTTTTCTGGATTATGATTTTTGATACTTTCTCTGGGTGTAGAAATTGACAGCTATGGCCGATCCTAAGCAATTGAAAATCAGTGAAAATTTGAAGAAGAGGTGCCATTAAAGCATTGGGTCTCAGCACTAGGTCTCACAATTGTGAACAGCGTGGTTCAGATGAGAATGGAATAGCAAAATGAAAACAACAGATTGTGAACAGCGTGGTTGAGATGAGAATAGAACAGTGAAATGAAAACAACAGATTGAGTTCGGGCACAGGTATTTGAAGTTACAAAAAAAATCAAATCTACGGATTCAAATCCGACACCTAAATCATGCTTTTTAAGGATACAAAGCAATTCCTGAATCAACAAGACAAATCAGCAGATATCTGCTGCCAAATGAGCTTACAGCCGGCTGTGAACTCTGGATCCTGAAGAAAGCTTGCGTTAAACTTAAAAACCGTCCTGAGAGGCCGCGGTGGGTGGTCATGAAGGCGCTGAATGATCTGGGGAGTGTGATCAGAGATAGAGGTGGCCAGAACATTCACCCTAGTGAAGGCTGGAGCATAATCCAAGACTGCATCTCAGACCTGCACTAATGAACATGCCACCCAAGTACTTCACCAATTTAGCAGATCTAATACTAGAAGTACAATATAAGTATATATCCCTCTTTCATTTCTTAAAATCCTTATGATCCCAAACCTGCTTTCTTCGAGTTGGATTGCTGGCCTGTTGATCCGCCTCCATAATGGCCTTTGCTTTGGTATTTGCCATGCTCAGTTGTTTGCTATATTCAGCCCCATCCATGTTACTAATGGCCTTCATTACACTTGCTTGAGTCAACTGAGGATTAGGCGGCTGTCCCAGTTTCTGCATACTACCTCCTTCAGTTTCCCCACCTTCAGTAGTACGTAAATCAGTGCAGGTTTATGAAATTGAAAGACCTTCAATCTTTTGGCCATGCTATTCTTCTCCTCCTGCAACTTCTTTTTGGTGACCATATTGAGATCACCTTTTCTTCTGCCCATGCATATGCTATACCAGTAAGTGCTTACGAACCAACATTCATGCCATAGCTAATCTTACAGTTCGGCTTCTAAGCGCTTCCTTATATGCCATTTTCGGGCTAAGATCTGTCCTTACCTTGGAAGCCATTACACCGGAAAGTATTTCTGGTCGCCGAGTCCAGCGGAGCCACGATGTTATTTTAGGTTTTGCTTGTTGCTATTTTTGCTTGATATCTTGACCATTGAGTTTTAGCCCTAGCATACATTCCATAGGTTCCCAGCCTCGATAATGAACAATACTGACACTTGATCCTACACATAGGTTTTTTCCTTTCTTTTCTTGAAACCATGTAATCCATTTATACACTTTGCTTTAATGCTTTCAGCAGCATGCTCACATTTTTCAAAATCATCACTAGCCAACTTCTTAATAGCCATATCAAATACATGATTTTGGCATATGAATACAGGATTATTGACAGTTTTATCCGATCCTGACACATAAAATTTTTTATTAAGCCATTCGATATTCTTTCTTACCTCCAAATCCTTCAGCAAAAACCTTTTGGGGAAGAGAGTGCTCTTTAATTCTACTATTTCCATGTCTGCATAGTGTATCAATAGGTTGCATATACTCTGAATGTCCTCTTTTGTTAGAACCAGTAAGCTGAATCTATGTGCAGTAAAAAATTGATCACACAAGTCCTGAAAGTCCTCCATCGCTTATTGAACATTAAGGCAGTCATCTAGAATATGGTTAAGTCCATACGCAAGTGCATTTCTGAGTTTAGTACTGTGGATAATTTGTAGATTAATGGTGCGTACATGTCCAATGCTTTGATCAATGAACTTGGTGAGATTTGGATTATTGCATGAACATTTGGCTATGTTGCCTTCGGCAAACACTTTAAATGGTTTGTATACTTTATGTTTAAGCCGCTCCGTGTATCTCCATGCAAATACTGTTTTTCCACAAGCTCATTGCCTCTTTCCTGTAGTGTTTCAAAGATAACCATATTGAAAATACTTCTGACATTAAATTTTTCCATAGCTTTTGGAAAAAAGGTGAGGTGAACAATCTGCTATTTTTTATCTTCCTTTTGAGAACATAGATGTTTCTTCTTGTTAATGTCCTTGACAATGATCCTGGTTACATCCTACAAAAATATGGATGTTAGAATGTACCATATAAACTTCATGTAGTTTACAATAATAAAGCAAAAAGTTCCAGAATTTTTAAAAAAATGGTTCATAAAACCAAACCCAAATGGATATATATTTTATTTTCATTTGTATCAGTTTTTTTCAAAACAGTATCATCAAACCTTGGGGAAATTGATACATTAAACCCTAGGGATGGTTTTCCTCAATATCTATAAGAAAAAACCTTCATTAGTGGACTTATTTTGATTCTGCCACAAAGTTTAAACTACCCGCTGAACCCTAAGAAAGTTACAGAAGATTTGGCTTTATCCAGCAAATTTACCTCTTTGAATAATACAAAAGAGTGAATATCTTTGTTCCTGATACATGCCAGGATCGTTTGTACCGCATAGTTGGGGCTAAGTTTTATGTGGTCATTGTATTGAACCATTGTTCTCATCTTGCTCATTATTTAGGCACTGCATTGAACCATCATATGTTTGTTAGACAAAGTTTATACACCTGAAATCTGCCGACCAGAATCAATATCACCGGTACAACCAATGAGTTGGAAAAAATAAGAAAGCCTTTTACATCTACTTTGGACCTTTATGGGGACCATCCTAGACATTTAACATTAAAGATCTAAAGACCTATAATGTTACAATTTGCAACCTCATACATATACAGGTGTCCTATATCTATGAGCAAAGATCTGGTCACAAATATGTTCAATAATCCAAATCTATTCTATACAATTTCAAATACACTTTACATTTCCAGTTTCAATGAATCATTACCATCCACTAGTAGCTACAAACGTATGACATCCCTAGTTTAGTTTTCATATCAGTAGAAAACTGAAATTTCAAACCGTATATTGTATGTGGAATACAGTTTACACCATATTTACTGTTTTGAGGAAGTATCATCCAGAAATTTTGCTTAAATACACCAATTGGAAGTAAACATTGCAAGGAGCAGAAATTCCTGTTACCTGCCCCAAAATGAACAAAAAACAAGCGTTAATATGGTTGCTTATGAACATGGTATCAGGTGTCACAAGAATTTCTGGGTTTATAGCCCTTCACTCTGCTTGTAAACCATAAACAGTTTTAGAATGTTAATTTATTATATCTATCTACTTCCTGGCTACTTGGATCCACAAAAGATATATAAACAACAATTCTATCATATACATAACTATAGCATTCAGATCTGTAGCCAGTAGATCTGCCAAAACGTTTTTACTTCAGATCTATCCCCCAATTATATTCATGCAAGATCTACTCTAAGCAAGTTCCATAAATCATTTCCTTATTGTAAGTATTTGTATTTCTGTCCCCAAACCTGCTTTGTTCGAGTTGGATTGCTGGCCTGTTGATCCGCCTCCATAATGGCCTTTGCTTTAGTATTTGCCATGCTCAGTTGTTTCATGTATTGAGCCCCGTCCATGTTACTAATGGCCTTCATTACACTTGCTTGAGTCAACTGAGAATTAGGCTGTTGTTCCAGTTTCTGCATACTACCTCCTTGAGTTTCCCTACCTTCAGTAGTAGGTGAAACCTCCGGGTATCAAGAGCAATTTCTTTCTCCTTGCTGCTGCTTGCAATCAGTGCAGGTTTATGAAATTGAAAGATCTTCAATCTTTTGGCCATGCTATTCTTCTTCTCCTGCAACTTCTTTCTGGTGACCATATTGAGATCACCTTTCCTTCTGCCCATGCATATGCTATACCAGTAAGTGCTTACGAACCAACATTCATGCCATAGCTAATCTTACAGTTCGGCTTCTAAGCACTTCCTTATATGCCATTTTCGGGCTAAGATCTGTCCTTACCTGGGAGGCCATTACATCCGAAAGTATTTCTGGTCGCCAAGTCCAACGGAGCCATGAAGCCATTTTAGGTTTTGCTTGTTGCTACTTTTGCTTGATATCTTGACGATTGAGTTTTAGCCCTAGCATGCATTCCATAGGTTCCCAACCTCAGGAGCAATACTAACACTTGATCCTACATATAGGTTTTTTTCCTTCCTTTTCTTGAAACCATATATTCCATTATACTGATCACATTACAAAATTAATTGGGGGCTTTATAGAGACATGTAAAGGAAGCAATTGCCGTTAGCATTAAGTTGAAGGAAAAAAAAAAACTTAACGGAGGAAAGTGCGGAGGCATTGCCGTTAGCATTAAGTTAGCACTAACTTAACCTAGACATGTGCGAACATGTCTTTATTTTGCCATTAAGTTAAAAAAAAATATGTCCCAACTTGTTTTGGTGCGAAAGGATTTCCATAATATTCCCTTACATATTTCCTCTTCTGCATTCTACACCGTCCACAAAATCCGTGATGGGGTCAAACGGCATTTTTCACCTCATTATAAGATTCTTTAACCATTGCAATAAGTCAATATGTAAGTCAAAACAAACTCCTTTCAGAGAACAGTTTCTAATGGATTTGAACCCGCTAGGCATAGGCAGCACCATGAATTTTGAGGTCAAACCTTGAAGAGAAGCCCTCCTTCCCATTCCGGCAAACCTAATGTGCATGCCATCCTCCTGAATCTAATGTTCGCAAGACCTGCTGTCCATCCGACTACATCAGCTTAGTCTCTGCAAATGGATTAACATGAATAACTATGCAACTAAGAAAAACAGGCACAATAACATATAAGTGCCAAGTAAAATGCCACTCCCTAAATTTCTAGGTCATGAAAACCTTGTGCATGAATAGGATTCTGACCAAATGCCACTGATGGAACCAACTGATAAGAAGTTCTTTCCTATGAGGCCCATGAGGTTTATTTGTTGCCATTGTCACTGATATGGTTTGAGATATCTAAAGTTGTGCTAGAAAAGCATAGTGTCACTGTTAACCTCTTAAAAAAATTTGAAATATGAATGATTACTTCCTATCCGGCCAATTCATAATTATTTGATTCCTTTATGCTCAAACAAAACCAAAAATTGATATAAAATGAAACTACCCTTTTGTTAGAGACCCTAATAAACATTTCAACCACTGTAGTCAAGTCAGACCCAATTATGATACATCGCACTTCAAGCAAGAAGATAACACCTCAATGCACAGTTTTTGGGGGCTGCCATTTCTACAAATAACTTGCAGGTACATACTTCACAAAGCATAATTTCGGAAATAGCAGCCTATACTAACGTGATGCTGTAAATAACAAAAATTGCCATGAAGGACAAACGCTTGGTGGAGCTGTTAAACAGGAATGCTAATCCATAAACCGTATTCACCGCCTCAACTTGCCTACCACCAAATTTGCACTAGGTGCCGTTCCACTCGAGCTCCTCCAGTCTGCCAGGTGCCGCGAAACCCTAACATCCCAACATAGAAAGTGCACAAGCAAACGACACCTTCCTCGTTGTAAAACCCTATTTCCACCGTTAGCATTCGACGCCATACCTATAGTAAACCTTATAAAATCGAAATGTTAGGGCAGGCCACATTTCTCCGTATTAGCACGCTTATTACATCCTATAACTTTCCTGTCCCACCTGACTGGCTGCTAATGCCACCTATCATAACATAAACACCTAAAAAAGGAGCGACACTTGCGAAATATGGAAATGTTCGATGGCGAGGTGGCCTTACCCCGCGTAATGGCCAGCCAGCCTAACATATGGTACACTTGTCCCGTTTCACAGTTTCCGAACTTTATTCCTGATATTTGACTGGCTAAATCCGGTCAAATACCTTGATTATTTGATCCGGTCTAAGTACTAGAAACACCCGATATCAAATACGACCACTACGCGCACATGATATGGTAATTTCATCCAGGCCACAATGGAGCTTAGATTAGATTGTCTTCTATACCCACATGCAAATAATCTCAGCTAGGTGCTAATGGTTTTTGGATTGATCAATAATTTATACAACCATCTGAAGAGACTTCTTCAGACTTCAGGATATACATTGCTATCTGAGCGTCCTTGCTGCCCATACTCAGTTTCAGCTATAACAATAAGGGTATCTCCTTCATCAAACAACAACGGGTCGCCCTTGCTTTTTGGATTTATTACCTGCCAAAGAATATTTCAGCGAAACTAAATTCGTCACATAGAAAGACATCAAACTGAACATGAGATTACCAGATTGTCTCCCTGCTTGTATCCAATAGCAACTTCCTCGTTCAAGGCTGCTCTCTCCGAGAGTTGATCAAAGGAGACTTGTTCACCAGGTGCAGCATAGAAGCTAATATCCTGCAGAGAAGAAAATGTCGTTAAAAATTAATTTTTTTAAGGCATCTAAAGTGAAGTCAGAAAAGGCATATTTACCTTCATGTAGATTTCATTTCCCCAAGAATTGAGTAATTCAGTCCATACGAGGTTCATGTCCCTATCCGCCATAACTGCAGCCGATATCTAATCTTAAGTATCCCTTCACAGGATTATAAAGAAGTTGTGACCTTTACCGACTCTTACCTTGGGACGTTACAAGTGCCATGATTTCGTTTGTGCAAACATATGTCAAGGACGGATGAGTCTTAATAATCTGCATTAGAATAAAAAAGGATTTGTTAAGACTACATATGGTTCTACAGTGTGATTATATTTGAACTTGCCTGCTTCCCCAGTCTTTTGTCAATAAACTCTGCCACCAATGTTGATACCTGGAATATTTAATAGCTCTAAAAGGGTAAGTATCTGCAGGAGTCAAGAACATCATAATAAGAAAAAGTCAGTGCAATACGCTGATATTGTACTGCTTGCATAGTGACTCGGCTAACAAAAGCACATATGCAGATTGTTTGTCTGATAAAGACGTATCTGTAAAAGAAAGAATTTGCACATAAAGATTTTAGCACTAATCTATCTCATTGTTTCTCAAACAGGAATATTTGAATTGAGAATTCTATCTAATAGCATGCCATACTTTGCATCAACAAAAACCTCCCTTCTTAGATAAAAGGTTTAGCTCAGTTAAACATCAAAGATCATACCTTCTAAGAGAAAAAATAATGCGTGTGAAAAATGAAAACATCCTTGTGATTCTAATTGGACAGGATACATGCATACCTCCCAACCACCATCTCTGATCAGCAAGTACAACAACTGATAGGGGGGACGAGTCATCATCGCTTCTACATTGTTCTGAAAACTCCAACAAGGCATTTTTCAGGTCAAACCTGCTCATTGGATTTCCAACCTGCAACAAAATCTTTGTTATCTCTTTCATGTATTTGATGCTTTGATACAAGTTTAGCATGAAGCTTTGAATATGGTGAAAGAATCAGGACAAGACATCCAATACCTTATGAGTAACATGAATGTTCTTTAACCCCTGGGTGAAGTCGAACTGTGTGACATGCTCCCTTTGTTCTAATGGGGCTTCGGCCAAAACAACCTACATGAAGTCCGTGCTTGTTCATTATGAACACAATGTAGCACGAAATTGGAATTTGCAGGATGTATGCAGTCTTACCAGCTCACTTCCTGGTCCTACATAAGCATCATACTCAAGAATCATTTCCCGAACATCAGGTCGCCAACCAAGCATGATGATACGTTCCTTCCTGCCAGTATTCTTACATGTCTGTAGCAAATCGAATGTTTAAAAGTCAGAATAATAGGCACATCTTGACGATGTAAAATTGCATATGAAGATGAGAAAGATAAATTAAAAGTATACCGAATATATCAGCTTGGAAGGTTGGACAACAGAAGTGGTTTCTGCTGGTTGTTCTGCTGGTTTTTTTGCGGATTTTTCTGCTGGTTTTTCGGTTGGTTTTTCTGCTGGTTTTTCTGCTGGCTTTTCTGCTGGTTTTCCTGCATGTTTTCCTGCATGTTTTCCAGCTGCTTTTACTGCTGGTTGAGCTGGTGTCATTACCACCTGTTCATCTACCTTAATAGGTTTGGCAGGACTTTCAATGGGAACCTTTTGCAGGTTTTTCACTACGGCTGTATTTTCACCAATGATGAGGAGCTGGATCAGAAAGCAAAAACATTAACGTTAAAAAAATAAATATATAGTCAGGCAAGAGCATCAATGAAAATACCAGAAATAGCATAAAAACTTCAACAAAGACATATACATACAAGCTTCCACATGACATATATCCAGGTAAATTAAAATGAAAGGTTCGTACATGTGGAAGTTCGGCATCTTACCAAAAGCACAAAGGTATCATTTTGAGATAATTAAGAACATTCTTTATACCTTGTCATTGGAGTTGACTGTCATTGTATCTTTTGGATGGAAATTAAGTTCTGAACCACGGATGAGGCCACAAACAATGCTCTGTAATAACACCATAACAACATGAAGACTAATGAAGGAAAGAGATGCCCTTCCAGAAATTAATCAATTTAATGGAGAACAACGATAGGTTGCTTAAAATCTGCAATACCCAATGTGCTTTTTTAGGTTACAGAGGTAAAAGTTGAACTTTCTGTAGCTCATTTGATGCCATGGAAGCTTAACAACAAATCAATTCTCTGAACAGACTAATCTCAGGTTCATTTAACAATTGCAATTTCTGACTACTAGTTAGCCTACAAGAATAATGTAATCATGGCCCTGCAGTCTTGAGACAAAGAATACAATACAGAGGAGCTACAAAGACAGTCGTCCATAGGAATGCCTACTAAAGGGGCTACAAAAAGTGATACTTGTCCACTTTTGTGAGCCGGATCTACATTCCTGATACTGGATGGAGCTAGAGCTAGTGTGCAATAAGGTTGCATTATGAGCTTAGTATCCCCTCAGATAAGCCTCCCACCTAAACCCTACTTATTCCAGAATATATGGAAGTATATTGATGGATATGCTGAAAGTATTGAGTGGATTGGACACCCTAAAGGAAAAGATCAAGAAGAAATTTGGAAGTGATAAGAAAAGTTTGCACCCACAGGACATCCAAGTAAACAAAATGTAGAGCTATAAGTCAAACAATCATTCAAAATGAAAAGTTGTCTTCAAGAAAGAAGGATACCATATCTTACTTTGGACCTCTCCCAAAGTGAACTTATAAAAACTGATATATCCATACACTGCAAACACATCACAACCATGATGCCATTTTATTCTATGCGAATATACTATTTCTCTTTCAAATCAGTTACTGCATCTTGTTAGATCTAGCCCCACAGCCTAGGAGACACTTATGCTCTTGCATGACTTAATGACTTCATACAATTAAAGACTTCTCTTTGTTCCCTCAAGTTTGAAAAGAGATCATCTCATCCTTCTCAAGATCAAACGTTAGAGAGCAATAATATAAATATGATAACACGAAATCTTCATTAGAAAGCATTTTCAATATGATCTATTCAAAGGAAATTGTGAATCTTTATGAGAAAAATATACCTCTGGAAATTTCTGGCGAACAGCATGATAAGGAAGACCAGCGAGACTGGGGAAGTGATGCAGGCTGAGAGTTTGCTCTATCAAACAAAGAGAACAAAGATGTCAATTTATCTTATTATGTGGAAGCTATAATGTTTTACTGAATTGAGGTTGTCCTAGCCAAACCTATAAAACGAACAGCACTTATGAAAATGGACAGCAAATATTAAAAACGTTAATACTGATTTGAATCCGTTGGGCTCATGAAAATTCTGCCCTGTGCTTTGAGAGTGCCAGAACCTGCAGACATTGTTATTAAGCGGTATAGACACGTCCATTGATGGTAACCAGTGCTAACATGACTCCACCTGGGACAAGATTCTCCCTCAAATAGTCTTTGAAAGGTATATATTGCAGATCATGACTCAATCCTTTGGCATCCTTTAATTCCACTACCTATATTATTATATTTGCTCCTGATTAGGCAGGGGGTGATCCACAACAAGATGACCTCATGCCACTGCTGCAACGTCACCACCCTCAATCCCCCACACGAGCCAACGAGACATGGCTCCTATGCAAATGCTGAGCCTGTGGATAGCCAACATGGACATCCTTCCATTTGAAGAAAGATAGGACGTTGCAATTGGACTAGAAAAGAATCGACTTTAGTGTTGCTTAACTTATTTGTAACCTTTAGAGTCTTCTCAGCCACATGCAGATTCTATCATAATTGTCATAAGACAAGGCTTAATGAGAAATGCACAAGGAGTTTAAGTTCATACTGCTGCTGGTGCAACTCAGAAGCTGCCGGTACACATCAACAAGCCCAGGTTGCCGTGAGCACTGAACGAATAGTTTAGACGCCAGATCCTGCACAGTGCTCACTTTCGTTCCAGATACAGATTTCACTATATCAGCAGTGCTGCGCTTGGAAACCTAAATATTAATCATCCTAGCAAACATTCAGTTTTGATGGTTGTAAAAGAAACTTATTTTCCCTATCAGAGTTCAGTTACTCGATATGTATGCCCCAAGGTAACATAAAGTCCAAAGCATTATGTAACAAGCCCTTTTAAGATAAAAAGATCTATTAATGTCTATGCATGACATTTAAGAGACCTGATATGAAATTTTCAGCGTCAGTTACAAAAGCTTACCTCCACAACCACATTTGCTAATGGACATTCTTTTAATATTGGTTGAAATGCCAAAACAGAAAGGACTGCATCAGCATCTGCTTCACAACTGTTTCTAAGAAAAACAGTGTTAATAGCAGCTTATATCTATCCTACATAACTTTTCACTTGCTAGGATATTTGAATTCGTTGACTCTGAATAGATCTTAAGCTTACCTATCATCTTTGTTCGATAAAAATATTACTGAACGCGCTTTGTCTGCTGCAACCTTTAGAAAGGACTGGGTTGAGATAAGACTCCCTCTGTGAAGGAAACATAAATAACAAGATTTGCACCATGATCAAGGAAAAGAGCTCATAAAAATGCTAGGATCCTGTATTCTGTAAAATTTGAAGAGACTAAGACAACATATGGTGGGTTCTAGCACCTATTGAACTCATGTGCAGATAAGCATTGTAACATCCATTCTCCCTGCTGGTCTATGTACAGCTAAGCAGAGACACCGGCTTTAAACAAAAGACAAAGTTAGAAGCATAATTAGTACAAGTGCATCTTTCTTATTTTTATTCTCTTATCCACCCAGTTAAAATGCAAAGTTAAAAGGAACGGTAAATGCAATATGGGAAGATCCACTTAGCAAAGACGCCTATTTTTTTATATTCATGGGTCAACCCAGACATGTACTTGCTTGTTAAAAGTTAACTTGCTTGCTAAGAATCTTCATACCTGTTTGAATATATTATAAATTATTTCTATACAAAGACCAAGAAATATAGACCGATCAAAAAAACATTTTCAGTTAAAAATTCAGAAATAAATTACCTGCGGGTAAGTATGTTCACTAAAGGGCACTCTTTGAAAAGATGTGCTACCATCTTTTCAGTATCTTGTCTTGCTCTTTCAGAGAGTAACAACACAGTCTGTTTCCTGTAACAAGTTTGCTATATAGGTGAGGAACCACAAAAGATTCAATAAAAAATAGGGAAAACCTAACATGTGCTTATAGATAAAAGTTCTACTGGCCAAAGAATGCAAATGTCTTGCAAATACTTTTGGGAATCATTGACCCAACAAGTTAAACTTATGCTTGCAACATGGAAATGACAGATCGGAATGCTAGAAAGAGCGGTTTGCACAAGGAAAGTGATGACAAAAAAGTGATCATATTCTGCCCCCCTCATTCTGATTTAGACATCACATAATGCTAGCACTTACTCTGTTAAACCAGCTGAATTTTCATACAACTGAGGTTCAGAGATTTGAAACAGATATGGCATCTCCAAGGAACTTGCAAGAACCATCCATAACAAAGCTAATTTTGATGGTTACCTATGACGTATAGAAATGTGATTTGTCCAGGTCTAGATGTCAGATGCGACATTAAGCCTATAAATTGACATGTCCATTTCGATAAGAATATACGTCTGATTGTTCTAACAGACAAACAGTCCTCAATGAACCAAGGCAATAAAACCTTCCAACTGGCACTCTTCTCTTACTTGAACATAGTGCACATGTTAAACATCTCTAATGCAGACAATGTAGGTGGAATAAGACTGGCAACAAAAGTTGTCCTCTTTATAATCTTAGAATTTGAGTAATTTGAACATTCACAAGCGTATTCTCTATTTAGCTACTTAATCTTACCTTGTACCATCTTGCATTTTCTGAGCATTATTTATCTGCTTCAAGATCGTTCCAAGGTGGTTATTCACTCCGCATATAACAATATGCCCTTTCTCCAAGACTTGTGAATGAGCACCTTCCCGCAACCAATCAATATGATTCTAGCAAAACGAACAACCCCAAGCTTTGAGTTGGAAGCATCACATATTTTACTAGAAATGTTCTTAGACCCTAATCAAATATGGTCAATAGATGTTCATGCCTATGTGATATTTGTGCCCATTTGTACAGATGGATGGATAAACTACGCAAGGAGATGATTATGGAACATCTTGCTTATGTCCCCTTGAAGCAATACAAGGAATTCAATCTTGCTTATGGCTTGCAATCTTGCTGCAAGCCATGCAAGTTGAATAATTCCTTTCCGATTGCTAATGGCTCACAAGATTGCACACGTAAATATTTACTTTATTTGAGCTTTTTGGGAAACTGATCAGAAGTTTTAAAGAAGATAATTTGCTTTAGTTCATGCAAACCTTAAACTGAGTGGTTGTAGTACCCATCATCAGCCCGTACACAAACATCCCAGCGATGGCTAATACAAAACCAATGGCACGCTCCGGCCTTGATTTTTCCTACAATTGAATGTAATGATAGTCAATAGGAAAACATATGAAATTTTTAGTGCTAATGCAGCAATTGCTGATGCTACAATGGTTTATCAAATCTCAGCTTTTACTGTACAAGGCCATATGATCTGGTACTAGAGACAAATTTGTCTGTTTTATTAAAGGCAAGACCTTACCCTCAAATGCATGCCAGAAGCGCAAACGCAAGACCAAGAGTCCCATATTGCATCCTCCAGACTCTGGTCAAAACTCCTGCACAATAATCATTTGGTTTGATTAGAAACCGGCAAATAGCAATTCATTAGTGTTTAAAAGCTGCTATTAAATTTTCCGGCCCCTTTTTTTTCCTCGACTCATTATCATTTTAACCTAGACGGAGGTCTCCGGCGGGCAGGGGGTTTAGCTACTGCCGGAGGAGCTAGAATGAACTCCGTTGCAGTTGCCCCCGCGCATTTGGAGCGCTCCTGGCCTTGCTGCTCTCAAAATGTGGTTCTTCATAAAACAGTTCGCTTCAACAGCAGAAAATTATTTCATTTTGTGGGTCGGCAATACCAGCGGTATCTAATCTTCTATCTTCCATGCAAATTTATCCTCGGCTGGCTAATTCTTTCAATTGGTTCTGTTCTTTAGGCCTTGTTTAAGAATATCTATGACTCGGCGATGGTTGAAATGTCTTCCTACTATGTCTTATGCAATGGATGCATCCGTGTCCCAGCCAGAAGATGAAATTCCAGGTCAGTATGCAATATAGACAGAAAAAATTATGGATATGAGTGTCTAGATGTGTATAATTTATGTAATCCCGGCCCATATAAACTTGTCTCAAATTGCTACCACAGATTGGTCACGACCAGCCCCTGTCTTCTCAAGATTGCATATCAGGGATCCTTACAAGTTGCTTGGTATAAGTCGAGATGCATCTGAATTTGAAATTCAGGAAGCACGTAGTTTCTTAATGGATGAATATGGACGCCATGAGAGGAGCAGAGAGGCAATTGAGGCTGCTCATGACAAAATTATTTTTGAGAGCTTTAGACAGAGGAAGAGGACCAAGATAAATCTGAAGAGCAACCTGAAAAAAAAGCTGGATGATTCTCCGCCATGGGTGAAAAGACTTGCTTACATGGTAGAGGTTCCAGATAAGACTACTATCATGCGCAGGGCAGCTCTTTTTGCATTGTTAGGGGTTTGGAGCATAACAAATGCTGTGGAAGGAGGCCCTGCATTTCAGGTATTTTTTTTGATGCTTTTTTTACTTTTTTTACAAAAATTTAACATGCTTCCCTTATGGACATGTATATCACTGCCCTCTTGCGAATTGCCCTTGTGAATCTATATATTGCTTCTTTGCATAAGATAAATGCTCTTCTGTGCGCTTGTTTAGTATAGCCATCTTAAATACAATGTGTGATTGCTGGTAACATGTAAATATGGTCATGTTCCCTATACCTTCTGAGTATGGCTGCACCCTCTACTTGCTCAGTTTAAAGATCAGGTGTTTTTCATGAGGATGACTTGAACTAGGTTTATGTCCGCATATTAACCCCCATTCTAATTAGTGGATTGTCATTCCCTTGGCAGGTGGCAGTGGCACTTGGAACTTGCATCTTCTTTACCAATGATAGACTTAAGAGCGTGTCCAGGGCATGCGTTTTAGGGTATGTCATGACCTGATATGTTTTGGCAGCTTTAGACAAGTGAATGACATTCTTCCCTTTTTGCAGATTTGGAGCTCTTGCTGTTGGCTGGCTGCTAGGTTCATTCACAGTTCCACTATTTCCAATTCAATTACTGCCCAAGACATGGAGCTTGGAGCTTCTTACAGCTCTTATATCCTATGTTTTCTTATGGTTTGCCTGTACGTTTTTGAAGTAATAAAAAGGACCACGGTGGAATTGGCTAATAATTTGATATCTAAAATTGTGGCAAGTGGCTTAAATGGAATCTCACTAAATAAGATTCTATGATAATAGTTTTCTGGAAGCTACTCTAGGATATGGAGGCATTTCAACAAGTTTTGTTACGTCTTCTAATGTTTAAAAATGTGGACCAAGGATTATACAAAGCACAAGGGAGAACATTTGGAGAGTTTTAAGGGTATGTCAAAGTAGTAAGACTCACTCCTAACTGAGATTCCAATCTTTGCTGAGGGGAATTGAACCCCCACCCCATAAAGGGATTACCTCAGGGCACCTCTTGAACTCAAGCATTAAAATATTGATCCCAGACACTCATGAAGATTGAACCTGATTCAGCCTTAAGTACAAAATTTATGATTTGGTTATAAGAATTTTTAGGTACCTGAATTTCCAAAAAACGTAACCTCCAACAAATGTCAGCAAAGAAGAGGCTATTGTCAAAAGCAAAACATACCTGCAGGACAACGAAATTTTATCAGCTCTAATGATTTGTTTTCAGAGTTTCACACAATCAAAACCTCAGCTTACTGCAATCACGTATTTTGTATAAAGGAGGAACTTACGATCCAGGGTGTCTCTCCAGCATTACATCAAGCATGTAAAATAGTCGTGGACCACCCCAACTCAAACTTGCAAATGCTGGTGAGGCACTTATGCATGCAAGCCTACCCATCAAGACTCTTCGCATATCATTTTGTGCTACATGTTGCAAGATGCCGGATGGAACTTGCAATTTTGAAACAAGCTGCGTAAGAATCTTTGAAATATTTGTCTTCGTAAACGCAACAGCTAGAGCAGAAAATTTTACCTGCAAGTGTCAATTTTATCAGATTCATAATGTTAGAACAAACGGACATCAGGCTACATCTATAAGGAGAGAGACATACACAGAGAATAGCCAAGTCCCTATCTGTTACAGGCAGAAAAGATAGTTGTTGTCCATTGTAATTTTTCTGGTCTCCTGTTAGCCATTTTCTTTTGCCTTTAACATGCAACACGCCTAATCTTTCCAACACGTTTTGGCATTTCTGGCATGCACTTTGAACAAAACTCCTGCTTTGTGGTTCATATCTTTCTCCACAAGATGCACAAGTTGGAATGTTTCCTGCAAGCTTGCAAACCATGTTATTCCAGTAATGAAACACTACAGGAGCTTGTGGATTACAAAATTAGAATACAAAGCAGGGTCCAGATCAAGGTCTTTTCTAAAGAAACATCACTTGAGTCTCTTTTATGCATTCTGAATGGGAGGTTTTATCTGGCAACTTCAGAAGCATTAATTATCATATCTGATAAGATAATATTATGAGATAATATTTCATCGAAGAAGAAGTTCTACACCACTGAATCCAATTCGATATACCAACTCACCATCTTGAATAGGCCTTCTATCTGAGTTACTCCTGGGAAAATGCAAACCAACATAACACCTGCAAGAACACCATAGTTTCAGCGTTCAAGTGGCAGTAACAATATCTCAGCTACAGAAACGCTTTTTGCAATAAAATACTTTCTGAGATTGTACATTTACTGCGTATTGAATTGGGATAAACCTCTTATTTCTAATTTTTCCAATGTGCAATGAAGGCAATCCGACGCCAAGGAATTCCGAACTAGAAGCAATTTTGGATTCCCAATTCTGAGGTCTGGACAAGCAACCACTGGCAACACGATTGATTACGAGGTCCATATCGATGCAAAGACTTTACGAATCAATCCAACCCAAAAATTTATTTGAAGGAGTGCAGGGGCTTGTTAAACCCTTTGGGCGGATTCTGGAAGCGCCACACCCTAGTCTTTGGCTTCTGGTTCAAATTCTCGCGCCCCTCAGCTTGGATGCATTACAACCGTCCGATCTTCTCCTTATGCCACGTCAGAAGCATCCGACCATAGAAGGGTGTACACAAAATATTTGGGGTGCATAAAACATATAATTCCTACGATATTACTTCAGTCTTATTTTATGGTTGTCGCATTTTTATAAAACACCATTTTAAGCTCCATGTCAGCTCCATGTCATACATAGGACATTCAATAAAGAAATCGATTTTCCATTGCTTAAATATAAGACATGTACTATTAAGATAGGACGTGTCTTATAATCTTGGTTTTTCCACAGACCTGCTGCAATGATCCTTTTCTAGATCTTGGAGCAAAGACCTGCTGCAGCAATCGACCTGAGAAAGCTGGAAATCTGACCTCCAAGAGCTTAGTCTTGCAATTTCGTAGAGCTGCAAAGTAACTTGCAAGAGCTTCAACCTGCAATTTTTGCTTCAACCTGCAATAGTAGTTTAACCAGAATTTGTTTTGAGAATACTATGGCCAGAATTTATTTTGGAATTTGTTTCCAGAAGAACCCACATAATACTACGGCCAGAATTTGTTTCTAGAAGACCACAGAAAAACACGCCAGTTGGGTGATTTTAAACAAGAAATCTTACAATTTTTTGAACCTGGAAGCATGAATGATCAGCAGAACATGGCTTTAAAGCCCAGAGCAAGAATCGAAGCTTGGATTTCAGTGTTTGAAGAACTAACTGGAAAAATTTGATCAAAATGAATGCAAGAGATTCGAACAATCTAGAACTTGTAATCGCAAAGAAGAGATTCGAACCCCGCCTTTGATCCCATTGCAGAGAGAGAGAGAGAGAGAGAGAGAGAGAGAGAGAGAGAGAGAGAGAGAGAGAGAGAGAGAGAGAGAGAGAGAGAGAGAGAGAGAGAGAGAGAGAGAGTATTAGTACTCTGTAAACCTCGGATGGTGCCGACCTATTTAATGCTACCCGACCTACTGCATCCAATCTGTTTGATGACAATCCGACTTCTTTGACGTTGCATTGACCTGTGGCATTCTTAATTGTGGCATTCCAAGTGATTCCGGCATTAACGATGCCAAGGTTCCAACCTATTTTGTGCACACCCTAAATTTTAGGCGAAGAAACCCTCCCATTGGATAGGATTAGACGTCTTATTTTGTGACAGAGGATTTTCCCTGGAAGAAAATAAGACAACACTAGTAATAGTACCTAGCGTTGCTGGGCTAACATCATGTGTACTGTACTGTAATTGCATTTCTTTTGTAACATTTCCTAGCAAGACGCTCTAGAGATTCACCACATGATTCACCACATGATTCACCACATGCACCATTTGCATCACCACTTCTAAAAGGTCAATCATTCTATTAGATTACATCGACACTCTAGAGATTATCCTATACTTCTAAAAGGTCATCATCCCATAATTTACGTTGCCGAATATGAGACTACATCATGAAACTCTATGTATTATCCCATGCTTCTAAAAGGTCATCATCCCATAATCCCATACCCATAATCCCATTACTTAAGTTGGCGAATGTGAGACTATATCAAATGTGCATAGCATACAATTGTTTATGTTTATGCTTCATATATCTATGGATATATACTTTTACCATCATTTATCGCTTGTTTTCTATTATCGTGAAATTATGGCCATTGATTTGCATAATATTCCAATTAATATTCCCTATGCCACATTCTCCACCGTCTACACAATTTGTGATGGGGTCAAACACCCTTTTCCACGTCACCATATGATTCCTAAACCATTGCACGAAGTCAGCATACAAGTCAACACAGACATGCTCATATTACCATTCACTAATAATAGAACTAACTTAGATTGCATCCTAAGAGGATTTGAACCTCCTGCCAGAATAGGCAGCACCATTTTCCTTCAAACCAATATGGAAAACTGAAGTTCTACATATATTTCGTTTGGGCGTGGCCCAAACCTGCTGCAAGCAAAGATGTTCATGGAAAACTAGTCTAATGCAAGCTCATCACAGTAGGCTTCAAATGGCTGCTGCGTTTAGGGTTTTTTGAAGCGGCATTGCAGCTGCAACCAAGCATCACCGAAACCCAAACCATGTGAGCATAACCAGCAAATAAGCAGCAGCGAGGTGGTTGCAGTTGCGTAACAGACTGTGATATTCAAGTAAGCCCACGCGTCTTACTTGTCATGGCTACCAACACTCTCCAAAGACTGCCATGAATCCAAAGATTATCATGCCATCTGTAAATTTAACAAGAACAAACAAAAACCTACGCTCAATCTCATTTGAAAAATTCTGTTCGCCCAAAGACAAGGATCGAATCAAAGCAAGTCGGCACTGAGCTTCAAATGTTAAAAAATCAAATCAGAAAAGAAATAAAAAACTGGAAAGATTGCTTGGAATGCTCGAATTTCGTACAGAGAAATACAAAGAAGGCTTCATTGGCCTCAGCTCTGCACAGAGAAATACAAAGAAGGCTTCATTGGCTTCAAAGAAATTCCCTCCATTGGCTTCGTCTCTGTTACAAAAGGCCCCAGCATCATGCCGCCCCAGCAAAGCCCTAGCATCATGCCGCCCCTGCCGCCCCTGTTCCTTGCTCTACGCTCACCCTAGATCAGAATACCAGAAATAGAATATATATTCCCTAAATAGCAATATGCCACGTTATCCTTTTTTTTAGCATGTCCATGTCACGTTCTTCTATCTAAAATAGCGATTTTGATGAAGACAGATTTTGGGTCAAACCAGCCCATCCACCATCAGCATCATACGAAAATATCTACAAATACACCTCCATAACCATTCACAATCTTATGTAATACTATACTCTTTTCACATTTTTTACACCTTATGCCAAGAAGTCCTTATAGATACATCTGTTTATTCATAACTACGTATTCAAGATCTCTCTAACATGATCATTATGTGCATATCCATGTTCCTATGTGAGATTGAGAGTACGTTGTTTTTTTTTTTCATTTTTTACAGTGCCAGGAAGATTGGAATTCAAATGGAACCAAATAAGAATTTTAAACTCAAATCAGATTCAATTAGAAGCTGCTAGTCGGGCATGCCTTCTGCATATTATATATGTTGCAGGTGTTGTAGCAGCAGAAGAAGATTGGGATTCCAATGGATTCAAATAAGAATTTAAAACTCAAATCACATTCAAGTAGAAGCTGCTAATAGGGCATATATGCTGCAGATGTTAAAGTAGGTCATAAACGTTCTTGGATGCCACAGCGTGCAAGCTACTAAACAAATTTCTAAATTTGAAGGTAGATAAAACAAATGCTCAAACTTTTTTATACTTGATGCAGAGCCCAAAGGACAACTTTTCATATTAGCTTTGTAGCTTTATTTTGAATATGTAGCACAATAACAGGGGGTTACTTTTAGATTTTTATACGCTTTTTCACATGGTTTTTCTATGATTTCATTGTTGTATTCGTTGAGGTGTACTAAATAGTATTTCTAGAGTTCACCCTTTATGGGCCGTTGATTTTCGTTGATTGGAACAATCCGAGGGTTGTTGTCTTTCTCTGCATGTGTTTGTGCATGAACACTGCGCATGTGCACATGCATGTGCATGTGTGTGCATGTGCATGTTCATGTGCATGTGCATGTATATGCATGTGCATGTGTATTGTGCATGTGCAAGTGCAAGTGCAAGTGCATGTGCATGTGCATGTGGATGTGTGCATGTGTGTGCATGTGTGCATATGCATGTGTACTTGCCCTCTTGGATTCTTATTGCCGGAGTGGATTTTACTACCATGAGATGGATTTTTTGCTCACACTTACAAAGGTATTTGTTTTTTAATGTTTCTTCAGTTAGCATAATGTTTTTTTTTACAAGGTATTGGTTTCCTGATTCTACGATGTAGTGCCGCAAAACCCCCTTTTGTTTCCTTCCTAAGATTTGCTGCAGATTCAAGTTTAGGCCCTCTGTTTGCTTCCAACTCTTGGATATTCCTGGCTGCCGGATTGTTCATAGCAGCCAGCCTTTAGCTTCAATCAACAAACGGATTCTTATGCACACAACAGGCGGATTATTCCACGGCCTTTTCCATGTCATGCAGATCTGTCAAACAGTGGCCACAAGAATGCATTTATATTATAGGTTTGGAACTTTAATCGAACCATAAGGTGAATCATGCATTACCTTTAAGCTAGAGATGGAGCATCCAAAATCATATGGATTGATAAACAATGGTGTCGTTGTGAAAGAGAAATAGTTGTAGCGGAAGTAACAATATGTAGCATAATAATAACAGGGGGTTTTCTTTATGTTGCAAACTTTGGAAGGATGACTTTTCAGAATAATGGGATCAATCTGCTCTATCTTTATGGTAACTTTTACTTATGTTCTATTTGTTTTATTGTGATAAAATTCAAAAGCTACAGGTGATGAAAGCCTCAAATGAATTCTAGTTTTTTCCTGGTTTGAATTCTAAATTTTTTGTCACACCGGGAGGGGGGGAGGGGGGGGTGATGTCCCTAAGGGCCCGAAGGGGCCAAAAAATTTTTTTTGCAACACAAACCATTAACATCCAACATATAAAAATTAAATTCCCCAACACATAACAACCAATACATAACAATCATTGACATTAACAACCAACACATAACTACCATTGACATTAATTAACACAACCATTGGGTCCAACACATTTAAATTAAAATCCCCCTTAAACCCCCTTTGGTTTGGGTGCATATTCACACGGGGGGTGACGTAGGGCAACGAGAGCTGTTGGATAGGCATATTCACCTCTTATTCCTTAATCTATACCGTACGTATCCCATCCAAATTTAATAATGCACATGTTGCCATTTTCCAGGACTCAGTGGATGAAGCCATGATATGGAGCTTGTAGCTTCCAAAAGGAGCCATTCCATCTTCTTCATCAACCATGGTTTTTTTAGTGCTTAGGTTTGCAATTATCAAAACAGAGAATTTCACGACTTGATTTTTCAGAAGAAAGCAAACTTTGTACCGCTGACGGAACAGAAACTGGTTAAACATAAACTGCTTTATTTTAGGCGTAGGAACAAAGCACCATTTATCCATGGCAAAGTTGAAGATGCAAGCAAGCTTCCCTTGTGAGCCGATGCTTGCTCATAATCGACTTCTGGTCCAGTGAGATTCCCTGAATTAAAAGACGGACCTACATAAATCGAGCTGATAATGGTGATTCTGTGACTGACCAGCAAACAGTATCTAGCAGAGATGCAGGCGTGATTGGACGCACCAATGTTCGACATGGATGGAAAGATTTACCAACTGGGAATAAGTATATGGGTGGGAAAAAATGACAAACAGAACATAAGACTACTTACTTGCATCCGTGAATCCATCTTCTCTCTGCAACAGCCTTTGCAGGAGCAATTTTTGCTTTATGTTCCTGGAGACATGATCATAGATCTATTGGGGTCTATATAAGGCCGGGCCCGGGGGGTTCACCTCTATATAAGGGGCATATGGCATGTGCGTGCATCAAGTCAGGAGAAACCCCTCTGTATACAGCTGACCTTCCATAGAAACCCCTATGTATACGGTCCCATACTGTCGAAGAATCATACCCGATTCCATACTTTTACACCCAGTCTAAGCACTTCTTGCCCTACCCTCAACCTTATTTTTACGTCCATTTTTCATTCATGTATCCTACCCTCTACCGTATTTTTACATCCAGTCCGCAAATGTTACATCCAGTCAGTATTTAGGGTTCTTCCTGGCGCCATTTGAGTTCAATGGTCACTCCAAAAAATAAGAAAAAGAAATATGCCTGGAATTTTATATATTTTAATTAAATCGATTTTAGGATGACATCATAAGGAAATTCATTATTGATTATTGAATAATGACTTTAAATTAATTATTGTTACGGATTTTATTTTCGGGCACGTCTTTTAAGGACGTTATTATGGTGAATTTCGCCATGCAGCTGCCGCCAATGGCATAACCCGATCCGAGCTCTTCAGCTCTTCTCATTCCCTCCAACGCCTATTCCTCTCCTTCTCCCGATCCGATACTCCTTCTCCCGATCCTCCTTCTCCGCCTATTCCTCTCCCACATCCGACAATGGCACGGATTAAGACCACCGCCCGGCTGCCCACTGAAGAATCCGTGGGCTCTGCTCCACCCAAGGAAGAGGTCGCGCCTGAGGAAGAGCCCACGCCTGAGGAAGAGCCCAAGGGCACTAAGCTGAAAGTTGTGGCGAAATTTTCGTGCATGGAAGTGGTGCACATGCAAGATCATGGAGCTCATATCACTGAAAAAATTCAGCAATGGGTTGATCGGGTGACTCCTGCAGATGAGCGGCTTTTGGAGATGAAAATCCGTGCAAGAGGGAACAATCTGTATGTGCTGCTTAGGATGCCACCTCCGGGCAGTTGGTGAAGCGCCTCCGTTAGTCTGACCTCCGTTCCCGCCTCTGTTATTCTAATATCCATTAAGTTATGCCTCCATAATAGCTTAGGTTTTTTTATTTGCCATACGAAATATCCCTAGCTTGTTTTGTAAAGCTCCTGATCTGTTTTGTTTTGTAAAGCTTCTGATCTGATCTGTTTAGGACTGCTTTGTTTTGTAAATGGCCATGAAAACCGTGGATGAAAACTGCCATGCGCAGGTGTGAACCTTCCTTTTTGTAAAGTATGTTATTATAATATGAATATGACGAGGTTTTAGACATTTCTCTTTTGTTTGTGTTTGTCTCTTAATATGTTTCTTTTATGTAATGTTCTTAACCGAAATCAGACTTCAAACAGTTTATGTTTTGTTGTCTTTAAAGTATGATTTTGATTATGTCTTATCCTGTGTTATGTCTTCACGTCATGCCCTTAAAAGTAGAGTGTAAGGTAACAGCATCTGCTGTTTTGGAAGCATTTTATTATGCTTCTGTAAATGCTGCATAAATGAATCACAAGGTGATGGAATCAGAAAGGCAGAAAGCATACCTAACTAACTAGTTCCACAAGTGACTCACTATAGTTGACTTGAAGATTTTCTTACCTTCCATAACGACATGCCAAGAAACATGAGATGGCTTCCTCCTTTCACATTCATCTAACATTTCGTCAAACACATGTCGTAATTCAGACCTGGCCACATCATCCTCAGTAACTACCTCGTTCCTTGGATCTTCACCTTCAATCTCCGTATTCTCTTCCATGGCATCGGTCTCATCTCCCAATGTGGTAGAGCCCAGGTCTACCACACGACTGCTATGAAACCAATCTTCGACCTTCCATGGCTCACTAAACCAGCCATCACTCTCCTCAATTGTAATGCCAATGTTTGTACACAATGCTTGTGCAGCAGCAAGCCCTTCCTTTAAGGCCTCAATAATCTTGTCATCCGTATCCACGCTACTGTAATCTGCAAGGTTACATGTGAGCACATCCCCATTGGTATCTACCTTCTTTTCTAACTCTTCCCAAATGTGTTCTTGCTTAGCATGTGCTACAGGAAACAGGAGGGTAGTGGCTGCTTGAAACTCGGAAATATGATTGAGAGCAGAGGCACTCTCCAATAAGTCTGCCCCGTCATAGGCTCTTTCGTTACGCACCATGCCACCGACTTTAGAGAAGAAGTTCTCACATACGTCTGATCCCGTGCACTGTAAGGGCAACTCTAAATGCCCAAAATCTGAACTAAAATACTTTATTAGCAGCACAGCAAAATGGCATGACAATTGCACGTCTATAAAGGTTTCTCGACTAATGAAGTTCTTACTCAACGAATGCGTGTTGTGGTTCGTCAACCACAGCCTCCAAAGCCTGTTATGCACCTAAAGTTTTAAAGATCAAACCAAATTGAAAGTAGCAAACAGGATTCCAGCTCACCTAAAGAAGAAGCATACCGTTGCAGCAGCTTTAATCCGAGCCCTCAAGTCCAAAGTAGGTGAGAGGAAGATGTCAATATATGATGCCACGACTTCCAGATAAACTTTGGTGCCCAAATTCCGCATTGGTGGGCCTGCAGAACCATTGCTTAGTTCGTCCAAGCATTGCTGAACCTTTCTAGAAGCAAGGCGTTGCGCAGCCCTCCAGTTTTGCCAATCCTGGCGCTTCACGTCTCCAAGTTGCAGCCCATGCTTCCCTTGGCATAACTCAAAGACATGGTGTATGTCATTGAGAGTCACTAACTCGTTCCCTAAGTACAACCTTATAGAGGCACTATCCATGGGATTAACTAGCTTCTTACCATTGTGCACGAAATCTTGGTCATGCAGCCCATAAACATCCTTATTTCTCGAGGCACTTAGTGGCCAATCGTCCCATGAAACCTTGAATGTGCTGTCTGGTGCAGACCTGGATGTATAATCTGCAAACATGCACGCCCTTCTCCTCGAGTCTCCATCCGAGCTGTGGCCGATTAGAGGGCCAACAACCATTCTCAAGTGCACATTCCACAAGTCTTGGATTTCTTGCCACTGACGTCTAACCTCAAGGTGATCAAATCTGTTACATGTCAGAATAATGGCAAGGACGAGTCTGGGCAGCTTCCTATGCAAGGGATTCACGATAAGAACTCTTGCATAGTGCGAAATGACATTCTCCTCGAAGGCATTGATAATTATGTTGTAGCCCTCTTCATCGGAGCCAACTAACACCTCAAATGTGCCATTGCAAGCATGCCCTTCTTTCTTTCCACAAAAGCCGAGCAAGCAGTCATCTCTTGGAATCCAACGTACAGCCCGCTTTATGACGGTCTCGTCCTCAGCCACAATTGCTGGAACCCCCCCAAATCCAAGTGCTGGCGTTGCATGTGTCGAGTGTAGACCTGAGCAAGATGCTTGAATGTTTCTTCCCTAAGATCGACCTTGTAAAAGAAGCTTTCTCGTGTGGAGCGCATAGTGGTGGACATACTCGGACCTGCAAAATTGAGAGAAAGAAAATTGTGCATTCTTCTCCCTCCCCATATCTTAATTGTTTCAAACAACGCCTTCGTGGTTTCCCTATATCTTCTTTTATGGCCTGGTCTGATTATGTTTTGAGCTATGTCCCTTAGAAAATCCCAAAGAGCTGGTTTTCCACTAAATTTACCTTGCCGATGTGCCTCCACTATGTCCTGGCAGAATCTGCTGACATCTTTCCTGTTCATTGACTCCTCTAGACTCCCTCTTAGCGACCTTTCTTTCATGGACAATGCAGTAACTCTCATTTTGGAAAACATTAATTCCTTATGTAACTTCCTTATCTCATGAACTGCAGACCTGGCCATTTTCTTGATCTCAATTGCATTCAGGTAATCTGATCTAATACATAACTTTGTGGTTCTAAATCCCCTTGCCACCTTGTCATCGGTCTGTCTATGCACTCTCATGTAAAAATCCCTCTCTTTCGGAATAGCAGCACGTAAAGAACATTGATAATTTTCAAAGGGTTGACCTTTAAGACTGACCCTCTTGCATTCCTTATGCCTAAACGAGCCACTAATCTCTACTAAACCCTGCCCGACTACAAATGTATGCTGCAATGCAGGTTCACAATACCAATGTGTCCCTTCTTCCAGCTCATGCAGAAAGGGTCTTAAATCCCTAACTTTATCTCCATACTTATATTTGTTCTGCCAAAAGCCCCAGCATAGTAGAGCCAAGGACTTTTCTGTTACCGAAATACGACAATGAAACCCTAGATACCCTACAAACTTAAAATACAAACCACTTATGAAGCCACTAAGAGTACTCACGTGGACTGTTACTTGATGAAGCTTGGCTGCTCGAGCTTGGAGGGCACGGAGTGTTTGCTGCTCATGTCAAAATCAGTCCGATTCAGCTGAGATTATTCAACATTATAGCAGCTAAAACGTGAACACTACTTCTAACAAATAAAATAGAGGTTACCTCTTGCAAAAAAAGAATGCAAATTTCCTTGTTGCAGGTCTGCTTCAGTCCATTTCTTCGGCCTGCCACCTCTTGCTGCTTGGTCACTTGACTCCTTACCTGTATTCATGACAGCATGCATGTGTCTCTTAGATAGAATATGATCTTTCATGTGGCCATTAAGACTTCCAGTTCTTGGAAACAGTTCGAGAAGCCTTTCACACATGGCACAAACAACACGAATGTCATCAAGTTTAGCATATCCACCAACGCTGCTCTCATAAAGCTTGAACACAACATCAAAAATTCTAGTTTCTTCTTGAAACTTTGCAATGGCAGCAGCTAATGTACTTTCTACTAGAGTTTGATTCTCCTTGCAAATGTCCAGCTCCTCCTCAACATTGCAAGGCTGATCCTCCTTCTCCACAACCTGCTCTCCCTTCTCATCACACTTGAGGTTACGCTCATAATTATCGGCATGACCCTTGGACTTCAAGTGGCTGCGTTCAAAGTTACACAAGGTATCATCTCCACCTTTACCATAACGTTTCTCACATTCAAGACACCAAATAGCAAATACTGGTTTACCATGGGCATCATAAAAACACAATTCAAACCTGTCTTTTCGATTCTTTCGCTGCAGCTTTGAACTCAACTTCCTCAAAGCAACTTGCCATTTGGCAACATCAAACTTTGTTGCTAACTTGGATAGCAACCTATTCTTTGAAAAATTCAAATCTGATACATCATCTAAAAAGGCGGTATCTTCAACGAGAACAAGTTCATCATCATGATTTACCTCTTCATTGGTCGTCTCCTCGGCTATGACAGTCTGGTCTACCATCTCAAATTGGAGATTTTGAGATGAAATGCTCTCAACAACAGTCCTCTACCTTTTTTGTGCAGGCTCTCCAACCACCTTGATAGTAACCTCGTCACCACAAATCTTAAACCTTACCTCCTGCCTTGACGCGAAGGCCATTTCCCTATCTCCAAGAAATACAAATTCTTTCTCATCCTCCAGTAGCCCGTCCTGTCTTATTTCATTGCGGACATCCACGTAAGTGCATTCTTGGGACACCATCACGAGGCCAAGGTCAGCCACGATTCCACAACCTTCATTCACCTTAACAACTATCGTCCTTTCCATTTTCTTCAGCCTGACACAAGCAAAGAAACAACAAAATAATATTAGAGAGATGCTTGTGAATGTATAGCGTTACCGACATGCATGCACAAAACTGATCTTAACAGACCTTACTTAGATGCAAAAACCCTCTAAAAACCAGATTTCCACCGCGGATCTCAGAGAATGGAGGCCGAAATGGAGAAAGGGGAAGCTTGGCCTGCAAAAAAAAAAGAGCATCAACAATGCAAATGGACTTTAAAATCAAATGCATCAACAATGGTTTATGCTGCTCGTCTAACTACTTCCTAATCCGTTCATGACTAAACTCTGTGCTAGATTTTTATGTGGCAGGGACGAAAAAACTTCAAAACATTACCTCCGAAACACCAAATCCTAAAACGTTTTTCTGGCATGTGCGCTTCGGATTCAAACCCCTAAAACGTACTCTTACGCCTTAGCAGCTCCAAGAAATCCATCCCCGGACCGTGGAAAATGCATACATCTGGGCGCCAAAACGTATGAGCGCCCGCATGTATACGTACTATTTTTTTTTTCGAAAAAACCCCTTCTCCGTCCACGCACATGTATTCTACGGAATACATACATGAACCCCCCAGGAAGGCCGGGGTACGTCTACCTCGCTAAAATTCTCTATCTGTAGAAAAGATGCCTTCTTTTAAGGCAGGACACACAAAGATAGCAGAGGAAAATGCCATTTAGAAAAAGAGTAACTGAAGGGACATTGATATGTATGTTTGCTTGTTACATTGTGCATTGAAGCATGACATATCATGCTTGCTTGAATGAGGTTGACCAGGAAAGCTAAGTGTCTTGCTAAATCTGCAGCGTAGGTTCATGACAGTTTGAACTGGAACCTCTTATTGGTTCTTACCTACTCAGATCCTAAGCATTTCTTTGTCTATATTTGGTGGTTTTGTCTCTATCGAAGAGATTTCATCTTTGTTACAACAAGTGCAGCAGTTTGTTCAAGTATATCAGCTATTGCAGCTAAACAATAAGAAGCTCAGAGAATGAGTAGCGTCTCATGAGTTCGCCTCTAGCCTCGAGAGGAGGTCATCAGACCAAAGATTAGTTTGCCGGAGAAATATGATGGCACTAGATCTAAGCTCCGAGGTTTTTTGAACATTAGGGATTTTTTGAGATCATAAAGGGCCTTCTAAGCAGAAAACAGAACTGGTAATCCAGTCAGCAAAACAGTTATAACTAACTCACTGGATCACATTTTCTAGCATAAGTGTTGATAGAAAAGTCCAAATGAGCTTTTGTTTAGTGCAATAGATAGATCTCATTGAGATCTTTCCAACCTTGGGTGGTTTGCATATCTTTTAGCCCCGTAGGATAGTAAAAAATGGTAAAAACCATATTTTTTGGAGTTTGGCAATCATAAGTGGTTAAAATATGTGTAAAGCACCCAAGGTTGGAAAGATCTCAACGAGATCTATCTATTGCACTAAACGAGAGATCATTTGGACTTTTCTATCAACAGTTATGCTAGAAAATGTGATCCAGTGAGTTAGTTATAACAGTTTTGCTGACTGGACCCGTCAGGCTCTGATTTCTGATTGGTAGTTCATTTATCTTCATTTGGCTTAGTTGGCATGTTTTGAAGGCCCTTTTTTAATCTCAAAAAAACCCTAATGTCAGATGGCCCATTATTCAACTCTACCCTCATATGTATCCCAGGGACCTTGAACAGGTCGGACAAGTTGGCTCTCCATTTTCTCGGCCAGCTTTGAGTTGGTTTGCCCCGTTGCTGGAGAGGGGGGCTCCCAAATTACAAAATTTTGTAGCATTTACTGCTGAACTTGAGGTGTGTTTTGGAGATACTGATCGGTCGCGCACAATAGTTACTAAGCTTGGCAACCTCAGGCAAGGTTCTCGTCCAGCTTCAGTTTATGCTTATGAATTTCATCAAATTGCCATAGATGCGGCCTGGGATGATGCGTTCCTTCAAGACTGTTTCCAAAGAGGGCTCCACGAGGATGTGAAGGATATGTTGCTGACCATGGAGGATTCCAAAACCTTGGATGAAGCTATAAAATCTGTGGTTCATTGTAATAATCATCTTTTTTAGTGTAGACAAGAGAGACAAAATCAGTCTGTTTCTCTAATCCTGCAGGATCTAGTGGTCACAACAGCCTCCGCACCATCCACGTCCCTTAAATCAAATGGACCGGTGCCTATGCAGATTGATTGTGTGGCTTGAGAGCCCTTGTCTATGGCCAAGGAGCAGTGCTGAAGAGAGGCTAACCTATGCATCTAGTTGGCCATATTGCTCGTGGATGTCCTGTTAATTACTCAAATCAATCGAAAAACTCCAAGGGTTGGTCTGAGTAGTAGAAATCTCTTGACAGCTAGCCGCCATTTTTTAGATTCCTCCGAACAAGTAATGAAGTGTTTATTCCATCAGATAAGGTCAGTAAAGAGTTTTTTAATTTCTATATCATTGGAGTCAAAGGTTGGGAGGTTAGATGCTTTGGCACAACTTGATAGTGGTGCAAATGCTTGTTTTATGGATAGTGCATTCATTACTAAACACGCTATCCCTAGAAGTAGGACCGAGCATTCCAGTTCTATGGGTGTGATTGAGGGATGTGAGATCTGCTTGGGCGCGATTACAGAATGTACTGCATCCCTTCGAGTTCTGTTCGAGGGAGCTTTTTGTAACATTTTTTTCAATCTCATTGCTAGCCTACATGCGTCAGTAGTCTTGGGTTTCCCCTGGCTCAAACTCTACAGCATGATTGGCATTTTAGATCATTTGGTTTGGTTCTAGCTCTAATCCCAGTTCATCTACAATTCATGCCTCTGCGCCAACATCTACTCCAGTTCGTGCAGTATCGCCAACTCCACTCTTACTCATGTCGAGCTCCTATTTTTGCTATATGTCCTTGATCCGACTCTTGTCTCTGCTTAAGCTCATGCCCCATATTCTAACCATGTTCTAGATGATGCTCCAATTCTAGTTCCTGCTCTAGCTTCTCCTTCAATTCCAGCTCCAGCTCCTGCTCTAGCTTCTCCTTCAATTCCAGCTCCAGCTCCTGCTCCCGTCCAGGTTCCTGTTCCTGTGGAGGCTTCTTCATGTCCTCGGTTTCGTATGTCCAAGATTTCTCGTTGTGAATTTATTAAACTTGGAAGGCAAGATCCAAGCTTAGTATTTGCCATCTAAGTTCATTCATCGACTAGCTCTGCATCCGTGAAGTCTACCCCAATTGAAACCAAATAAATACGACATTTTTTTTTTATGTTTTTGACAAAGACAACCAAGGCCCTCAAGCTCCAAGAGCATTGCCCATATGATTGTCCTATTGATCTACACAGCCCGAGATGATGCCAACATATGGTCCTATATATGGATATCTCTTATAAAGTTGAAGGTTTTGCGGGATCTTATTGAGGAGAATCCAGCTATTCTTCGACATTCTCAGTCCCTTGTTGGAGCGGCGATTTTCTTTGTAAAAAAAAAAAAAAAAAGATTTTTGTGCCTAGTCGTTGATCTTCGTGGCTCAACAAGGTCACAATGCCGAATCAGTAACAGCTTCCTCTAATTCTAGAGTATTGGAGCAGTTCCATGGTGTTAATTTACAAAGATTGATCTTCGAGGTGCCCACAACCTTATCCAGAATCGGGGGGGATGAGTGGAAGACAACATTGTCTAACAAACCCAAGAAAAAATCTTTACGCAACCATGTATCCTAGGTCCAAGCAAGATTTCCAACCATCATGGCACACAACACGAAGCACCACCAAGAGTCTGATAAGAATTGATGTTCACACACTTAGTGTAAATACAACTTTTCCAAATTATTTGTCTAGCAAGAGTTTTCTCATACAATATTTCTTACAAGCACTAAGGGAGCCAAGATATGGTCACTAATCCCTTGTGCAATATCTAGACATATACATAAGCTTCAACCACAAAGGAAACTAATTTAATCCCCTTAGAAGAATTATGAAGAAGACAATAGCATCAGTTCACGTTCTTAACTCAAATAAACCATGAACCATAGGAATTTAAATGTCATAGTTACTGTAGAAAGAGTCATTGACTCAAATAATGTAGCTGCTTTTACCGACAATAACTTGGCAAATTCTTCATCAAATCTCCCGTTCCTACTTGCTCCATCTATCACAATCTTCTACACTCTTATCTCCTTATATCTCTGATCGATCCGGCAGTTAAGGGGAATTAATTCGACTTCCATATTAAGCTCGATCAAACTTCATAATTATCCCACATTCATGAGCTGGGAATCTCGATCAATTATTAACCATTGCATTTAGTTAGCAATGGTTATTTATCTTGAGTATTTACCTTGACCATGCTTTTCCAATGGTTCCATTATTCACCACATTTGCAACACTAGGTCAATAGCATAATATACAACTTCACAACCTTAGTGTAACCTGTAGTGCCCAGAGCAATCTCCCAATGCTACTTATAAGCTGACAATCCTAACATCGTCATAACCATTAAATTAATTTTCCTTTTAACCCAAAGGTAGCCACAATTGTTCAATGACTTCCCAAAGGTCTAATGGCTAACAAATAAGCACTTCAAGTTCTCAACCTGTTCTTCATTGTAGCAAGATCCCCTGCACCTAGTTAGATTGAGAACCTACACAAACCTACTGCCACTGCTTCTCATAGGTTGTTTTTGCAGTCTTACTAGCTGGGTTAAGTTCCCAACCACTTCATCTTTTGCAATTATTAAGTCTTCTGATTTGCTCCCTAAAGACATCCACTGCCACTGCTTCTCATGGATGTTCATGTGACTTATAAAGCTGAATTCTCATCACTCCTCCTTCAGCTTATAAGTATGTACATCTGTCACATTCAACTCAGCCTTAAAACATGCATATTTATTTTCTGATAAGGCTTTAGTAAAAATGTCTGCAACCTGTTTGTTTGTGTCAACATACTCCATGTGTATTAACTTTTTTCCAGCTAGATCTCGTATGAAATGCATGCTCAATTCAGTGTGTTTGGTTCTGTCATGATGTACATGGTTCTTAACTATTGCTATGCAACTTTGGCTATCTGTCCATATGTCAGTAGGCTCCATTTGTTCACAGTTCAACTCATTTAATAATCTCCTCAGCCACACTACCTCTTTGGCAACTAATGCAGCTGCTGCATGTTCAGCTTCTGCTGAACTCATGGCCACAGCAGCTTGTTTTTTACATCTCCAGGAAATAACCCCTCCACCTAGAAAGATTGCATATCCTGAAGTGGATCTTCTCGTATGCAGGTCTCCTCCCCAATCTGCATCACTATAACATTTCATGATTAGATTTTCTGAATCGAAGCAAAGACCATGTCCTTGAGTTCCTTTGAGATATTTCAAGACTCGTTTGGCAGCCTCCCAATGTTCTTTGGTTGCATTATGATTTCTCCTACTGAGGATGTTGACTGCATATGCTATATCAGGTCGAGTACTATTAGCTAAGTATAGCAAGCATCCAGTTAATGCCCTGTAAGGAATGTTTTCCATTTGAGCAATATCTTTTTCAGTTAAATCTTGTACATCAGTTAATCTATGACCTGGAGTCATTGGAATTTTTGCTGGCTTTGCTTCTGCCAGGTTGAACCTTTTGAGCATATTTTCTACATGCTTATCTTGATGTAACCTCAGCCATTTTTGCTCTCTATTTCTGACTACCTCTATACCTAGAAATTTTTTTAGTTCACCTAAGTCTGTCATTTGGAACCGTGATTTCAGAATACTCTTGCATAGATTCAGAATTTTGATTGAGCTAGCTACCATGATGCAATCGTCCACATACAATGCAATTATGCAATATTCTTCTCCTTGCTTGAATCTATACAAATTGCCATCGTTTTGCAACTTCTCAAATCCCTGTTCTTGCAAAAATTGATTCATACATAAGTACCATTCCCTTGGTGATTGCTTTAACCCATACACAACCCTATTTAGTTTCCATATCATGTTTTTCCCTTGCTCATAGCCGGGAGGTTGCCTCATAAATGCCTCCTCCTCAAGTGTTGCATTTAAGAAGGCTGTTTTGACATCCATATGGTGCAGTTCTAAATTCAGAGCATTTGCCATTGCTAATAAAATTCTGATACTTGTAAGTTTTACTATAGGTGAGTAGGTTTCATCATAATCTCTGCCTTTTTTCTGAGTGTAACATTGAGCAACTAGTCTTGCTTTGAATTTCTTACTTCCATCTGGATTAAGTTTAATTTTATATAACCATTTACTCCCTATGATATTATGTTTGCCATCAGACTTTACCAACTCATATGTTTTGGTTTCTTCAAATGACTTAAGCTCATCATTCATAGCTGCCACCCACTTCTCTTTGTCTACACTTTCTTGAACCTCTGCAAAATTCTGTGGTATGGTTTCATCCTTGATGGTCATTATTTGATCATGTTCTATTGTCTCAATACGCCTACGTTTGCCATGTTCAGTTCTGCCATAAGGTTTGTCTTCTAATTTTGCTTCTTCAATTAATTTTTCTGCTTCTGTTTTCCTTTTCTTTTTCATCTTGACTAGATCATGCATTTTTTGTTCTGGTTCTTGTTCCACCTCAGGAGCTTGATTTTCTTCTTCCACTGCATTTCCTTGAATGTTTTGCTCATCCTCCTCTCCCTGAATAGCCTGCTCAATCTCCTCTGCTTCATCTGTCTCATCTGTATTAAATTTGGCCATTGGTTCGGTAATTTTGGATACTATTTTCACTCCTTTTTTGTACCTGTGTCTGTATAGCACACTCTCATTGAACAAAACATCTCGGCTGACTATAATGGTTTTTCTTTCTGGATTATATACCCTATATCCCTTAGCTTCATTGTCATAGCCTACCAAAAAACCAATCTCAGCTCTATTGTCCAACTTTTTCCTTAATTCTGAATGAACATGAGTATATACCAAACAACCATAAACTTTGTACTTCATATAATCTATTTTTTCCTTAGAATTCCATACAATATTTGGTATATTTCCATGAAGAGTAGATGAAGGAAGAATGTTCTGAATTTCTATGGCAGCTTGCAAAGCTTCTACCCAAAGACTATTTGGCAAACCACTTTCCTTTAGCATAGATCTGACAGCATCCATAACTGTCCTGTTTTTCCTTTCTGACACCCCATTTTGTTGAGGAGTATATCTGCATGTTAATTGTCTTTTTGTGTGATGCAGAATGTTTTAAATTTTGCAGATAAGTACTCCCCCCCATGGTCTGATCTAATACATTTTAACTTGTGGCCTGTCTCTCTTTCCATTTCTGCCACATATTGTTTGAAAGCATTTAAAGCTTGTGATTTCTTTCCCAAGCAATATGTTTTCCATTTTCTGCTGTAATCATCAATGAATGTTATAAAATATCTTTTATTACCTCTACCTTGCACATTTAATGGGCCACACAAGTCAGAATGCACTAGCTCCAAAATTTGCTGTGTTTTGGTTTGTCTTTTAGGAAATGGCAACCTGTGCAACTTTCCAAGGGCACATCCTTCACAAATGTGATTATTTTTGTTGTCACAATAACCTATGTGACCTTGTTTGTGCAGAACTTTTAATTTCTTGTAATCTGTATGAGCTAGCCTGATATGCCAGAGGTCTACACCAACTTCTGATATTGCATTCACACCATAATGCACGAGGTTGTTTATCTCAAACAAGTTACCAACTCTCTTGGCATAAAACTTCAATTCATCTTTGAGAAAAACATTACATTGTTCAACCTCAAATGTCACTCTATATCCCAAATCACATAATTGACTTACTGAAATTAGATTTTTAATTATTGCTGGAAGACACAATACATCTTCTATATTTATGATATTTCCATTCAAGTCTTTTAATTGCAATAGCCCTCTCCCTTGAATATCCTGCGAGGCACCATTGCCTACTTGGATCTTTCTTGATTTTGCAGTTGAGAATTTCTTCAAAAATTCAGCAGTCTTAACTACTGATCTTTCAGCTCCAGAATCAACTATTAAATGATCAGTTTTATTAGTACACACATTCTCATTGATAACTGCAAAATCACTTAATACCTCATCTTCATCTTCTGCTTCTGCCTTAGTTTTAACCTCTTGTTCTTCTTGAGCAATGTATGTTCTCTCATAGCCTCAACCCCTCCCTCTGCCAGATCTGGATTCACCCCTCTTGGAGATATGCCGTAATTTTTTGGTGTGGGACACTTGGAGGCTACAGGTCCTCTTCCCCCACATGTAAAGCAATTAAATTCTTTCTTTAGTTTAGGACATTCACTTTTATAATGCCCTACTTCATGGCAATGATAGCAAATTATTTTGCCTTTCCTTTTCATCATTAGTATTTCAGGGGTTTCTTCATTTTGACTTTGCCTTAGGACTTTCTTTTGCTCCCATTCAGTTCTAAGCATGACCTCTGCCTCTTCTCTAGTTTTGCTTGAATTTCTAATAAACAATGCCAAGGTCTCATTTTCACCTATAGCCCTTGAAATTTGCAAGACCTGACTTCTATCAGATATCACAACCCCAGCCCCTTCCAGGTCAGCAATCAAGTTATCAAACTTGTTGAAAAACTCGGACACATCTTCATCTTCTCTAAGCTTTAGACTCCTTAATTCATTTTCCAATAAGTCTATTTGTGAGGAGGTTTTCTCCTCATAATGCCTAAGAAAAAACTTCCACATTTTCCTAGGACTTAGAGACCTTAACTTCAAACGTATGGCAGGACTTACCTTACAGTTTATGATGCCTTGAGCTTCTTTGACTTTAACCTGCAGTGATTTTCCTCCACCTGTACTGGTACCTCCTCCAGAACCTCCAGTACTAGCTTCTGTACCTGCACCTGTAGTCCCTGCAACAGCTTGACCACCTGCAGCTCCAGTTACTGATCCTGTGGAAGCAGTTCTTGTCAGCACACCTGCAGACACTTGGCTATTAGGATCAACCACCTCCCAGAGCTCCTCTACATCCAGGACATGAATTATGGCATCCTTCCATATCTGAAACCCTGGACCACCTTTGTACACCTCTATGGTGTTGAGTAAACTCGCTCCAAATCTGCTAGACATTGCTGAGATGGCTCTGATACCACTGATAAGAATTGATGTTCACACACTTATTGTAAATACAACTTTTTCAAATTATTTGTCTAGCAAGAGTTTTCTCATACAATATTTCTTACAAGCACTAAGGGAGCCAAGATATGGTCACTAATCCCTTGTGCAATATCTAGACATATACATAAGCTTCAACCACAAAGGAAATTAATTTAATCCCCTTAAAAGAATTATGAAGAAGACAATAGCATCAGTTCACGTTCTTAACTCAAATAAACCATGAACCATAGGAATTTAAATGTCATAGTTATTGTAGCAAAAGTCATTGACTCAAATACTGTAGCTGCTTTGACCGACAATAACTTCAAATTCTTCATCAAATCTCCCGTTCCTGCTTGCTCCGTCTATCACAATATTCTACACTCTTATCTCCTTATATCTCTGATCGATCCGGCGGTTAAACGGAATTAATTCGACTTCCATATTAAGCCCGATCAAACTTCATAATTATCCCACATTCATGAGCTGGGAATCTCGATCAATTATTAACCATTGCATTTAGTTAGCAATGGTTACTTATCTTGAGTATTTACCTTAACCATGCTTTTCCAATGGTTCCATTATTCACCACATTTGCAACACTAGGTCAATAGCATAATATACAACTTCACAACCTTAGTGTAACCTGTAGTGCCCAGAGCAATCCCCCAATGCTACTTATAAGCTGACAATCCTAACATCGTCATAACCATTAAATTAATTTTCCTTTTAACCCAAAGGTAGCCACAATTGTTTTTTTTTTTTGAAGAACTGTGTCATCAATATATTAAAAGAATGGTTCAATGACTTCCCAAAGGTTTAATGGCTAACAAATAAGCACTTCAAGTTCTCAACCTGTTCTTCATTGTAGCAAGATCCCCTGCACCTTTAGATTGAGAACCTACACAAACCTACTGCCACTGCTTCTCATAGGTTGTTTTTGCAGTCTTACTAGCTGGGTTAAGTTCCCAACCACTTCATCTTTTGCAATTATTAAGTCTGCTGATTTGCTCCCTAAAGACATCCACTGCCACTGCTTCTCATGGATGTTCATGTGACTTATAAAGCTGAATTCTCATCAAGTACCACAACATAGTAGACCTATCTCTATGGCTATCAATTCCACTAGCTCCAAAAAGAAAGGGCAAGCAACGCATTCAAAAATGACCTAAGCAAGAACCAGAAATATAAGAAGCTGAAGAAGCAAGACCCAACATCAACCACTCAGAAAAATTCAATGACGTATGTAAGTTATGCGTTTAAGACCTAAGAATGCATCAACCACCCAGAAAAATTCAATGACGTATGTAAGTTATGTGTTTAAGACCTAAGAATGCTAAACCCAAGTTCCTATACTCAAAGCTTATATAAATCAAAGGATAAACCGAACTCAAAAACTCCTATCCAAAAAAACAAGATGACACGTTTAAAAACACGATAAGAGCCACGCATCTTAACATGACCTATGCACGATCTAGCAAAAACAAGGGATTGATGGAGCAAAGGCCTAGGGCCGACGACCCAAAAAGTACAGTGAAGTACAGTGAAGTAAAAATATTATCTATCTATTCTGGTTCAACGTGCTCTTGATGATTGTCTAGTTTCGGAGCATTTAATTTTTAAAATTTTTTCTACCCCTATTAGGGAATTCAATTTGCACTCAATGATTTTACAAAGCTCAATGAGAACACCACTTCACTTATCGGCCAAGTAGTTGTATCATAGGACTCATCTTAGCAATGTGCCGTTTTAACCTGTTCCAAAACGCTCGCATCCCATAGTTTGCTACTGAAGTAAGCATCAAGGCTGCCACAAATGGTGATGGTCCTCTTCAGTTTGGACCTGTATGCACCGCTACTCGTGCATGTTCCATGGCTAGAACCACTGGACTCGTTCTCCTTTCAACAAGCTTTGAGGCATTGTGGCTCCAATCCCACAGCATAAGCAAGGTTCAAGAGACAGGCATCGCCTATACCGACTACTTTCTGGAAGTACATGATGTGGTGGTCCAATGCGACCCGTTGAAAGGGCAAGACACCTTTCTGATAAGGAACCGTGGACTTTACCCCAATTGCGCGAGTTAAGAAGGCTTTCTGCACTTGCTCCAAGTCATTCCAGGTGGCAAGGAATATTACTGAGCCCCAAACTTCGATTCTATATAGGAGAACAAGCTCTACCAGTGCTTTGAACAAGGGTGGTTGATGGACCTCGACATATAGCTCTACTCTATGACTGTTGTTCTGCATGGCATATAGTGCTTTCCAGCTTGCTGTGATGCGTAGTCGGATGGAAGTGTCCCAGCATGTGGACGAAGGGAACTCCACTCTACCTCTACATTTTGCCCCTGGTACATGAAAGAAGGAGCCCTTGATTGGCGTGGTGATGAGACAAGCAGCACCTTAGTCTTGGCCAAGTTGACACGCATGCCACTGAGCTAGTAGAAGTGTCTAGAGCATCCAAATGGCATTGCATGTCAGCTGGAGTGTAGCTGAGAGATACGCATCATCGGCATATATGAGCTGCCTAATTATGTGGTGTAGAAACTAGGTTACTGCTCCCCCGTGCTCAATGAGCCAATCTTTCAACTGATCCATATAGAGGTCAATGAGTGTTGGAGAGAATCGAACTCCAACGATGCTGACGACAGACTGGCCTGATGGTTTCAGCCGACTTGAGCATGCCTCATACAAACTGTGTATTGCATTTTGAAAATCCATAGGGCGCTCAACTGCCTCAATCTTTCCCACATCTTATCTGAGGCACAGTATCAAAAACTTTTGCAAAATCAATAAAGCAACAGTCCAGATCTTGCCGGTGATTCCTGCTTTCTTCAACCAAAGTCTGTAGAGTGAATATGTGATCAATGCATGGTGTTTTTTAGTGGCCCCATCAGGCCAGTTGGCCACACATTCACATATTTCATAAAATAGTCGGCCATGCCGAAGTAGGATGCATTCTCACCATGACCAAAGGGTAGTGGACAGTTCAAAACACCAACTTATTAAATTCAGTTTATAAGTGGCGAATTTGATATTTACCAAATCTCCGAACCCCTAGAGCGTGGCCATTCCAAAATATTATGCATGCTAGCAGCTTGTTGTGGTGGTCATTTAAACCATGGAATAATTTATAGTTCTAGGGTTATGGCCAGGCTCTATATTGGCCAGGTATAGGGACATAATTTTGCCACTTGTAGGGGTTAAAATCTTTTTAAGTTTAGCCCTAAAATTCTAAAGGCATTTCTAATAATATAGTATTTTTTTCTTAGGTTCAAATTTGTTTTGATTCGATTTGCAATTCGCATCTCGAATTTGTTCTTCATCAATCAACCTAAATCTTCTCTTCATCGTCCTAACTAAAATCAAGGCCATTTACCAAGTACATGCAATATAGTTTTCGATGAGATCCATCCTACGAAATTCGTTTGTGTTTCTGCCTACATTCTGCATGTTTAATATATATCTTATAGTAATCTTAGTTGGAGAGCGTAGTAGCATGTATTTGTTTGTGAACTGCATAGAGCATCATAGAAACTAGAGATTGTCTTACTGATGTGGCTATCATCTTTATGAGAGGTGTGGATGTGGCCAATTTAAATTTTTGAAAAAAAAAAAAAATAGTTTCCCGATTTCGCCATTTAACTTACAACCTCTTGTTGTAACAATGCGGAAAAGGGCCAGGACAAACTACGTTTAGCAAATTATCCAAGGTAAGTAGTGGCCAATATATTACGCCCCGTCAAATATGTAGGGAGGTTAAAAAATACCTTGGATCAATGATGGAGCGACGTGGCCGGAATCCTGCCTGCATGAGAGTTTGCATCTCTGCGTCACCCCCCCCCTCCCCCGTATATAAATAACCTTGTTAGTGGTCCACTAAATGGGAAAGCCTTCTTGTAGTGCTCTATTGAACAATGATGTTAGAGTGGGCATCATTAGAGGCCCAGCTCATTTGAGCAGCTCTACTTGCATATCGTTCAAATTTGCCACCTCACCATTGGAGAGACGCTTTAAGCTCTTAGTGACATCTTCCTCTGCGATGACTAGTGCTGGGCCCATCTGTGGTGGTATTGCTGCGTAAATTCCAAGTGGATCATAGCGCTGCTGCAAGTATTGTACCTACTGCTCTGATGTGATGTTCCCTATAGGCTGCAAAAGCTTGTGCAATACCCTTCGTCATAAAGTCTTGCGATGACGGTCCAGGAGGTAGAACATTTCTTGTTGATGTTCCACAATGTACCTGGCTTTCTTTCCCTTGAAAAAAGTGCGGTATTTCTTGATCGCAAGTCCGATAGTTTATGAACTTTGAGGCCAACATTATCCACCCTAACTATCTTGATAACACCCTTGCGCATTTTGAGGAGTTAATCCCATAGGATATGTGACGAGCTCTTCCAAGGTACGACATGCCTGATTCGAACCCGGGAAAGCAAATTCCAACTTTTCAGACATAAAATCGGCTCTCTTCATCAAATTTTGACTTGATTCAGCTGATTTGTAGCCCATTTTAAGGCAAGTGGGTTTCATATCTTCTTCCCATGTCTTTGTATCCTCTGTCTACCCACTGCATCTTCCCGTACAGATGAAAGAAAGGTACCTCACCCAGTAGCTATGCAAGGTCAACCCTGCACTTTGCACATTATCTTTAAATAAGTTTAGGACGCACCCCAAAATAATATTCAGATTAATGACAAACTACAAATGAAGAGGTCCAAACTGCTAAGAACCTGATGTAACTTGGAGTATTAAGTTCTTTAAAGTTTGTTTGCTATCACAAATATAATATTATGCAATGCAGTGAAACCCTAATTTTTTTGGCTTTTCTCCTAGGGACCATCTTCATGAGAGTTGACCCTACTTTGTTATTAAATGATCTAAGCTTTCCATTTCTTTTAAGACTTTGTTTTTTTTTTTTTTAATCTTGCATAAACAATATCCAAGCATTAATACGTTACATCCAAGTTGAGAATCTTAACGTTGTAAAACAATTCCTTCTTTCTTCAATCAGCAGAAGATAATTTGCGGGTTAGTTTCTTTATTGTTGGTCCTTCTTTGGAAGCAAGCAGCCACTTAGGGTAAGAGCAAGCAATAGTTTGTCATCTCTACTTTTCTATTTGTTTTCTATCCTTTTGTTTTTTGTTTATAAAGGCAGTGGCTGCAAGCATTAAGGCTGATGTTCTTTTTTTGTATTGAAGGAGTTTCTAGGCAAAAGCACAGATCATAGATTCTTGCACTCAAAGGCACGAAGCTAGCCGGGTCTATTACCTGAAAAGTATTTTATACAAAAAGCTGGAGTATGCCCCCGATATTTTTGCATTCGGCTTTTTAATCGAGTTTGTTATGAGAACCTTATTTCTTTGGTCAACTGACATTACTGCACAAAGCACCCATGTCATAGCATGAGGCAAACATCATATACCATATACATGATATTGCTGGTGTAAGAGAGGTTGCCCCTACTATCATGCTCGTTGTAGAAAATGCAAGAACCAACACAAGTGCTTGATCCACAAGCTCTGCATATTTCTATTTTGCAATGCAATATTATATTGGCACCACACAACAAGTGTATTAAACTCAATAGCCAACCCAAAGCAAAATTCCTTTGAAGAGAAAGAGTGACAAAGAATGTCAAGTACCATTGAAATTGGCCGCAATGTCGAAGGGAATTAGAAACTACTTGTATGAGGATGTCGAAACTGGTGAGTACATCCTTATGAACTTGAAAGGGAGGTTCCAAGTTCATATAAGTTATCTATGAGAAGAATACAGATTGGCTAATTATGATATTCGAAAATTCTTCAACAACATTGGGAAGGCTATAAAACTCAAGATACGGTTGCTTCTTAAAATGAGTAATGTTTGTAGCCTGTTTAGGAAACTTTGCCAACCATTCATATCAATATGAGATGCAAAATGAGCTCTAATATTTCAGTAGTTACCTTCACCATGATCATTAACATGAAGTACCAGGAACCAGGAGACATAATCATTGTATAGATAATCAAAGACAGTGCTTCTAGAATATCTGTAGCGTTATGCTCAGGATCAATGCCGTTCTGGAGTATGCTAGAAAACATGTAAAGTGGTGACGTTCCGACATCTCCTTACACAAGAACAACTGATTGGAATGCTAATTGCAGAATTGTTAATGCTGTAAGTATCGACAGAGGAATAACAACGATTCAATATCTGCTCATATCACATTCCAATGAATCAAACATTCCAATAAAACCACAGTATGACAACTTTTTTAGGTAAAGGCATCTTAATGGGCTTCAATATATGGTCAATCACATCTTAACAAAATATTTGTAAGCCAAATGAATCCAGTGACTAGTTCCATAAACTTGGGAACTTAAGGAGAATAATTCAAGAACTTGATTAAAACATCAGAATGTAGCATAGCTAAATATTATTACTGAAGAATCAATAGCAGCATTATAAAAAGAAGAGTTTCTAACCTTTAAGCCATGTCCTTCCATCCCTGTCACCTTTTAGATTCAATAAGCATTGAATCAAACCTCCAAAAGCGTTTCCAGTTGCCAATTTGCTCTTCCCCTTGGCTCTGTGGAATGGAATCGGCCTGCAGACCAACAACACATCCATGGTCATGCCAAAACTCAAACTTTTTCACGGCAGCATGCCGCCTTCTACTGCCATTCTAGTAGAGACTCGATAGCTGGAGAAAAATTAATTGCTTCTTTGCTTCTTGTGAATGGAAGCAGAAGGCGGCGTGTCCCCTGATGCTTTTGTGAATACAAGCAGAAGGCATCGTTCCAATGCACCTGTGTGAATAGAGCAGAGAAATAGACCTAATATATGTTGCACCATATAATACAGCCTTGGAACGAAGCAAAAAAGAATCTGGCAGTGGCACCAGATAAACACAGAACCAGATAAATATTCGCTTCAATCACCGCCCTTCATTATTCAAGAGTAAGATTGGATAGATATGGCACCAAATCTTTATGTTTAGCTTTAAATATTGGGCAACGCAGCTTCTCCACTGCAAGAAACATGCATGGCGGATATGGCACAAGGTGTCTAGAAACCTTTGAAAGGTAAAGAGGGCTTTATCCTCTGTGCTTAGCTCTGTTTGTCGATGCATCGCACAGATCTAAGCAGAGAATCCATAGAGAAGCAGGATCCCTTTCGCCTCTTCCTCTGGCAGCAGGATTTATCCGGTAAACAACATTTGACGGGAAGAGAGCGATATGATCCGCCGAGTCTGCCTATGGCAGAACAGCGAAAATTATGAAAGCCAGGATCGCTTGCAGAGCAAGGAACGTGAAGGGAAAAAGAAACGTTTTTTCTATTAAAAAAATACACGTGTCGTGCCCATGCTTTTTCATAGGACGAAAATAGTAGCTTTCAAACAAAATGAAACACGCTCGTCAAAACATATATAAAGCATTCACTTTGATTCTATTCTTCAAGATTCCTTGATGCTCTATTGCATGCGCGCCAAATGTCGAAATTTTTTTTCGAGGAACATTTTTGCATTTATTGAGGAGGAGCCACAGCCACGTGACTCCCCTCACCTGTATCTTTCTTCCTCCTTCCTTCTGCGTCTACTCTGCCGAGCTATGGTGGAGCTAGCATTTTCTATGGTGGAGCTAGCAGAAAATGCCAGCAGGGAAACGGAGCCGTCCTCGGACCCTTTCCTTCTACCGAGTTTGTTTCCTTTGCTGCCGGATCTGTCCTCCGGCCTTGGTCTAGTTGGTTCTTCCTGGGTCTCAATTCCTTTTTTCTGCAGAAGTATGCGCAGCGCATCTGTGGCGGAAGTTGGTTATTCTCTGCTTAGCACAGCGCTAGGTCTGCCAGAAGATGGCAAGGTTTGTCTTGAAACACTCTGGCTTAAGTTGCTTTGAGTAGAATCTTAAATACCGGTCCAGATATGCTAAATCTTTTGTGAAGCCAAAACATGGAAGCGAAGAAATTGGAGTGTAAATCTCAAGGAAGATGCCGTTGAAGAAGAAAAAGAATGATGAAGCTGAAGCCGCTGGTAGGTGAGCTCTTTCTTTTGCAAATCGGTAGGTGCATCCTAGTAAAAATCGCATTTCCCCTTTCTCAGCACATTTTCTTGTTGATTCTGAAGAACGACATGAAAATTGCAGTTTAAAGCAGGCGTTGCTTAAATCTGAAAATGGGTTCGTGCTTCGGCAAACCAGAAGTAGAGTGCGAAACATCCATCCCTGCCGGAGTTGCATTGCGCTTATTTGGTTTAGAGTTTTGCCCTTTTACTGCCAGAATTAGGATTGCACTCAAACACAAGGGTCTTCACGTAGAACCAATATGGGTTTCTTCTGAAGCACTCAAGGCAAGCAAGCTCGAATACTTGGCTTCAGTCTGTCCAGAAGGAAGGTTTCCAGTTTTGCAGCATGAAAATGATATAATATGCTCATCTGTGGATGATATCTTGAATTATATTGATACAACATTTCCAGAGGCATCATTGGATGCAGAGCATACAGCGAGGCGAGAATGTTGTGCCGGAGCTAGAAGCTGCATTTGCCAGGCTTGACAAGGGAATTAGGGATTGCAGCAACGGAGGGCCCTTCTTTTTTGGCCTTTGTTTCAGCCTTAGGAAGTCTAGGTCCTAGGAAGTCTAGGACCGTTTCTTGAACTAGTAAGACCTCTGGCTTATTTTAGGGGCATTACAATCGGCAAAGGGAGTCCTCATTTGCTCGCTTATTACAAACGCATGCCTTGCTTTCCAAGCTATGGTCCGGTGAGGATGGATGTAGATTTGCTCGACACGTCGGTTTCTAAAGCTCTCATGGATCGGCCCCCTCCGGCACTTGTTAACCTCACAATTTTGCAGCATCACAGCATATCATATTATGGCATACTGGTAAGGTCGTGGGGCTCTCAGATGGATTGGCCTCCACAAAGCTTGATTCTTGACGCCTGGCAGGGGCCTCGTCTTGACAAGAAGTGAAATGCGAGAAGAATGAACTGCGAGGCAAAGCCTTATCAGATGCCAGATTCCAATATGGTAGCTTTTCCCTGATTTAAGAGATAATATCCACATTTTTATCTAAAACACAATGAAAAAGCAAGATAGAAAATGAATAATCATTTCATTTCTACCTTATAACAGAATATGTGCTGCAAAAATATCTCCAGGGCCTTGATTTCTTTCAAAGATCCATCTTCTCAGAGGCATGCACAGAGATCCAAACCGGATTATTTATGCTCCAGGGAGAATAATAGCAGTAAAATCGGCCAGTTCTAGCCAAGTACAGCCTACAGTGGTTGCAATCAGTCTGTCAGATCCGTTATTGCATTTCCCTGATTTAGAGAGACAATATACATGATCTGTTTAAAACATAATTAAAAAGCAAGATAGATAAAGAACGTTCGTTCTACCTTAAAATGGATTGACAGAATAGGAACTGAGAAATTATCTCCAGGGCTATGAATCCTTTCTCTACTTCGGCTTCGCCCGGCATGCACAGCAATCCAAATATGGTCATAAATGCTCAAGGAAGAGCATTACAAGCAAAATCGGCCATTTTTTACTCAGTCCAGCCCATCCAGCTTCCGGATTCTCCACTGACCGTCATCTGTTAAGAGCCCATCCATATATACTTTTTTAATTTAAACGCAATTAAAATAATCCAATGGATTTTTCTAAGGGAAAATCTTGCACATATGGATGAGAGTAAAATCACCGAATTTTTACCTATTAAATTGGCCTGTGCCCTCAATAATTTTACGTCTATAATCCTTACTGCATCAAACACCTTCCGGCTAGAAGAGCCAGAGCAAGCAAAAATAGCAACCTGTGATACAATTCGGCACCCTGTAATTGCTTCGTACACCAGCATAGGCATGAGCAATGCAATTAATTTAACTTTCACATGTCTAGAACTGGCATTGTTTCGACTTAACAATATTCGGTGGAGAGAACCAAGGCCGCCGCGATAAATTTCTTGTATATGTTATGAAGATGGTTTTCCACTAGTATTTTAGTGGTGTAATATTTTATGACTACCATATAGTGGAAAAACAAGTTTAAATTTGTGTCTCTCATTATTTTTAGCCCTCGAGTCAAATATGATGTAGTATATATAGTGTAGCATATTGTATATGACAGCCATATTTTGCAACTACTCTGGAAAAGGGCCTAAGATGTAAAAAAAAAAAAAAACCTTTAGACCTGTACAAACAGACCTTCTACCTTTTCAAGACCTTTTGCAAAGACCTTGTCAAGGTACAATTTACAGCCCTAAGTTGAAAATCAGGTGTATTTCAACTTAGGCCATAACATGGTTACATTTCTTAATAAAGTAAGACAATAAGTGGAAAGAATACCATAAAAACTTTTTTCCAAAAAGGACATAGATACGAGATAAGATAACTGATCTACAAAATCAGAGTAATAATATTAAATATCATTTCTGCAAAAGTCAGCAATACAATGATCTTTATCAAATATTAAAAACAACTAGACCACAAGCAAAATTCCAAATGAAATGGTCGAAATACTTGACATTGTTCTTCCATTTCGAGGTCTTGTAAGCTTATCCAAACTTGAGCGAATTTGAAAAACATAAGCGGGAGCAAGAAATCCCGTTACTGCGGTGAAACGAGAGGACAGTTAGCCTAAGAAGGGTAAGAGCCTAAGTCACTAGCGGGTAAGCTACTGAATCTCTTGGGCTCTTAAGCCCTTCACCTTGCATGTTTATAAAACCACAAATGTAGGTAGGTCCAATCATATATCAAGCATCAGCAAGAGCATACCACATTTATAGCCATTATTACCATTTCGGCATAAAGCATTAGAGCACATGGAAAAAGGACATCAAATGATAAGTTCCAAACATGCTTGATGGTTAGAATTTCCATAAAGCCTTTGTATAGAAATACGGTTAACCTATTCACATCTGACTCTAGTTCTAGTGCAATAAGCCCCATGGCATTGGTAAAACTATCACAAAGTGAAGTTAATGTCTGCAAGACTCTGAATCACTATAGACCTGTTTTATTATTACAAACAAACAATCTGATAACAGTATGATATCTTAATGGAATGGACAATGGATCGTCTTACTACAAAAGACCCTAGATGGTTCCTTATACTTAGTCATCAGCAGTTTAGTGAAGTCTTTGAGCAGCATGTCTAAAGAGTCGTGGTAACTCCTTCCCATGCCATGAGGAATCCAGGATGCTCTACAAGTGTTGTGCAAGCATAAGCATTTGACAATTAAAGCCTCACTTTATCATCAAGTCAACCTGTATTAGAGTACATAGTCTCTGATTCTACAGATTAATATTGTAACGGACTTATCTAGAGAAAGATAAATGACATCATAAATAAACCAGCCTTTAGATCTAAGATTATATCTGTCCAAAGTGGCTACAAGAATAAACTAGAAGTCGACAAAGCGGACACTGAATGGCTCGATTTTGTTTGCCCATGTCTTGAGCAAACAACATCATGATTTCTTAACTTGAAGGAGATATTTTGCCCTCTTTTCCTCATCCACATGGTTTTCCACGGATCTTGTCCATTGCTATCGATCTGCAGATTGCACAATAGTTTCTACTAATTTGACTACGAAGCATTTATCATATTCATCGAGCGGATGTAGATACCACGGTTTCATGAAATAAGATTCTTGTTCTCTTTGCAGATTTGCCCGTTTCCTCTTCTTTTCCTCGTGGCCATATCGGATCAATTTCTTTCATCCCTAGCCACCACCAAGCACAAGGCACGCGACTAGAAAAATAGAGCAACAATGCACAATAGCATTTCTGCGACTAATTACCAGGAATTGCCATAAGCTCGTTTTCTTAAATCCACGAAAATCTAAATCATGTGCAATTTGATCACTGTAGGATGAGCTACACAGGCCGCAAGCCCTGCTTCGAACTACCCTAATTAGGGTTCTCTGATAGCTTAAAATCAGGTCATGAACTGGCCGATTTTTCATATTTGCTTAAACCGAATCACGGCCTTACCTTTTATCCATGGTTCGGATCGCTCCAATATGCCAGATGTGCAGTGGCGAACATGCTTGTCTATTCCTGAAATATAATTTCTATAATCGTACACAATTTTAGGGTTACAATGTTTTTGTCCATAGTATTTTTAATGTTGCACGATTTTCCTTATTGTGGACCAACAGAAGTATACATGTTCATAACATAAGTGAATGCCAATGCAAATACTGCAGGTGAATGCCAATGCCAATGCCAATGCCAATGCCAATGCCAATGCCAATAAGGTCAGTGCAGTAAACAGTTTCTATTGCCGTTTCCACATGCCAACAATCATGCTATTCATTTTAGATGACATACCTTATGTCCCACCATTGTTACCAAATTGCTCCAACTTGCCATAACCGATAATGTTATTTGGTATACCTTGCTATGAGAACAGTTTAAAGCCTTAAGGGAAATATCTGCCAAGTGTACTAGCCCCAATCTTCTTCTGATCAACAGCTCATGCCACCACCATGGATTTTTTGGAGTTAAACTTTGGCATGTCCGCTTACACAATTATTCCCATACAGCTCATGGTCTAACAAGTGCATAAATGTAACAAGTCACATTAGCGTCCAGATTTTATAAATCAAATGTTACAAACCAGTTAAGGGTTATGCAAGTGCAGTGTAAATAAATGCATTCCATCATCATTTATAATAATAAAAAAAGCCTGCCTCCTACCGTAGGTCAGGGTGAGCTAAAGTCATGAATATAGCTAGCAACAAGGAGAGTAGGACCTTGTTGCCAAAGCCCTACCCTACCTATATTGCCTAACTAATTCTTATTGCATTTGTTGCAACTATTTCTTTCTCTTTAAAAGAGCCAAATGGCAAACAAATTGAATGGCAAACAAATTGCCACTAGTCTGAGCTAATGCCAAAAGACTAGTTTAAATTGACACAAGTCTGGGCCACTGCCAAAAGACTGGTTTAAAGTGTCAAAACTCATGATTCAGCTTCCACAAGATCAGTTTGTACAATTTCATCAACAATACCTTTATTTCTGAACCCTTAATTATTCATATGACTCGCTAATGCCAATGTTCTATACAAGTCCATTGGAATAATTTCATCAACAACAACTGTCTTGTTACCTTTACTTGGATTGTCTTATTTGTACAGATGATTTTTGCGTGTTGCCAATCAGTTCAGTAATCCATTGATTATTCGTATCATAGCTCTCGTTAATGCCAATGTCCTAGTACAATGTGAAAAGAAAATCTTTTAGTAAAATGGAATAGTAAAATGGAAAATGTAAAACCGACCACCTGAAAATGAAGTAACCATGATTATGGTCTCTAGTAAAACTAGAGAGGCGAGTATTGATAAAAAACCTTTAGACTGTACAAAGCGGACCTTCTACCTTTTCAAGACCTTTTGCAAAGACCTTGTCAAGGTACAATTTGCAACCCTAAGTTGAAAATCGGGTGTATTTCAACTTAGGCCATAACATGGTTACATTTCTTAATAAAGTAAGACAATAAGTGGAAAGAATACCATAAAAACTTTTTCCAAAAAGGACATAGATCGAGAGATAAGATAAGCGATCTACAAAATCGAGTAATAATATTAAATATCATTTACGCAAAAGAAGTGACAATACAATGATCTTTATCAAATATTAAAAACAACTAGACCACAAGCAAAATTCCAAATGAAATGGTCGAAATACTTCAGCATTGTTCTTCCATTTCGGGTCTTGTAAGCTTATCCAAACTTGAGCAATTTGAAAAACATAAGCGAGGAGCAAAGAAATCCCGTTACTGCGGTGAAACCAGGAGGGACGGTTAGCCTAAGAAGGGTAAGAGCCTAAGTCACTAGCGGGTAAGCTTACGATCTCTTGGGCTCTTAAGCCCTTCACCTTGCATGTTTATAAAACCACAAATGTAGGTAGGTCCAATCATATATCAAGCATCAGCAAGAGCATACCACATTTATAGCCATTATTACCATTTCGGCATAAAGCATTAGAGCACATGGAAAAAGGACATCAAATGATAAGTTCCAAACATGCTCAGTAGTTAGAATTTCCATAAAGCCACTGTATAGAAATACGGTTAACCTATTCACATACGACTCTAGTTCTAGTGCAATAAGCCCCATGGCATTGGTAAAACTATCACAAAGTGAAGTTAATGTCTGCAAGACTCTGAATCACTATAGACCTGTTTTATTATTACAAACAAACAATCTGATAACAGTATGATATCTTAATGGAATGGACAATGGATCGTCTTACTACAAAAGACCCTAGATGGTTCCTTATACTTAGTCATCAGCAGTTTAGTGAAGTCTTTGAGCAGCATGTCTAAAGAGTCGTGGTAACTCCTTCCCATGCCATGAGGAATCCAGGATGCTCTACAAGTGCTGTGCAAGCATAAGCATTTGACAATTAAAGCCTCACTTTATCATCAAGTCAACCTGTATTAGAGTACATAGTCTCTGATTCTACAGATTAATATTGTAACCAGACTTATCTAGAGAAAGATAAATGACATCATAAATAAACCAGCCTTTAGATCTAAGATTATATCTGTCCAAAGTGGCTACAAGAATAAACTAGAAGTCAGCAAGCAGACCTGAATGGCTCGATTTTGTTTGCCCATGTCTTGAGCAGCAACATCATGATTTCTTAACTTGAAGGAGATATTTTGCCCTCTTTTCCTCATCCACATGGTTTTCCACAGATCTTGTCCATTGCTATCCTGATCTGCAGATTGCACAATAGTTTCTACTAATTTGACTACAGAAGCATTTATCATATTCATCAGAGCCAGATGTAGATACCACGGTTTCATGAAATAAGATTCTTGTTCTCTTTGCAGATTTGCCCGTTTCCTCTTCTTTTCCTCGTGGCCATATCAGATCCAATTTCTTTCATCCCCTAGCCACCACCAAGCACAAGGCACGCGACTAGAAAAATAGAGCAACAATGCACAATAGCATTTCTGCAGCTAATTACCGGAATTGCCATAAGCTACGTTTTTCTTAAATCCCTGAAAATCTAAATCATGTGCAATTTGATCACTGTAGGATGAGCTACACAGGCCGCAAGCCCTGCTTCGAACTACCCTAATTAGGGTTCTCTGATAGCTTAAAATCAGGTCATGAACTGGCCGATTTTTCATATTTGCTTAAACCGAATCACGGCCTTACCTTTTATCCATGGTTCGGATCGCTCCAATATGCCAGATGTGCAGTGGCGAACATGCTTGTCTATTCCTGAAATATAATTTCTATAATCGTACACAATTTTAGGGTTACAATGTTTTTGTCCATAGTATTTTTAATGTTGCACGATTTTCCTTATTGTGGACCAACAGAAGTATACATGTTCATAACATAAGTGAATGCCAATGCAAATACTGCAGGTGAATGCCAATGCCAATGCCAATGCCAATAAGGTCAGTGCAGTAAACAGTTTCTATTGCCGTTTCCACATGCCAACAATCATGCTATTCATTTTAGATGACATACCTTATGTCCCACCATTGTTACCAAATTGCTCCAACTTGCCATAACCGATAATGTTATTTGGCATACCTTGCTATGAGAACAGTTTAAAGCCTTAAGGGAAATATCTGCCAAGTGTACTAGCCCCAATCTTCTTCTGATCAACAGCTCATGCCACCACCATGGATTTTTTGGAGTTAAACTTTGGCATGTCCGCTACACAATTATTCCCATCTGACTCATGGTCTAACAAGTGCATAAATGTAACAAGTCACATTAGCGTCCAGATTTTATAAATCAAATGTTACAAACCAGTTAAGGGTTATGCAAGTGCAGTGTAAATAAATGCATTCCATCATCATTTATAATAATAAAAAAGCCCCGCCTCCCTACCGTAGGGGGGGGTGAGCTAAAGTCATGAATATAGCTAGCAACAAGGAGAGTAGGACCTTGTTGCCAAAGCCCTACCCTACCTATATTGCCTAACTAATTCTTATTGCATTTGTTGCAACTATTTCTTTCTCTTTAAAAGAGCCAAATGGCAAACAAATTGAATGGCAAACAAATTGCCACTAGTCTGAGCTAATGCCAAAAGACTAGTTTAAATTGACACAAGTCTGGGCCACTGCCAAAAGACTGGTTTAAAGTGTCAAAACTCATGATTCAGCTTCCACAAGATCAGTTTGTACAATTTCATCAACAATACCTTTATTTCTGAACCCTTAATTATTCATATCCGGCTCTCGCTAATGCCAATGTTCTATACAAGTCCATTGGAATAATTTCATCAACAACAACTGTCTTGTTACCTTTACTTGGATTGTCTTATTTGTACAGATGATTTTTGCGTGTTGCCAATCAGTTCAGTAATCCATTGATTTATCCGTGATCATAGCTCTCGTTAATGCCAATGTCCTAGTACAATGTGAAAAGAAAATCTTTTAGTAAAATGGAATAGTAAAATGGAAAATGTAAAACCGACCACCTGAAAATGAAGTAACCATGATTATGGTCTCTAGTAAAACTAGAGAACTGAGTATTGATAAAAAAACCTTTAGACCTGTACAAACAGACCTTCTACCTTTTCAAGACCTTTTGCAAAGACCTTGTCAAGGTACAATTTGCAGCCCTAAGTTGAAAATCAGGTGTATTTCAACTTAGGCCATAACATGGTTACATTTCTTAATAAAGTAAGACAATAAGTGGAAAGAATACCATAAAAACTTTTTTCCAAATAAGGACATAGATACGAGATAAGATAACCGATCTACAAAATCGAGTAATAATATTAAATATCATTTTCAAAAAAGTCAAGAATACAATGATCTTTATCAAATATTAAAAACAACTAGACCACAAGCAAAATTCCAAATGAAATGGTCCGTAAATACTTCAAAGATTGTTCTTCCATTTCCGTGTCTTGTAAGCTTATCCAAACTTGAACTAATTTGAAAAACATAAACAGGAGCAAGAAATCCCGTTCCCGCAAAGGAAACCAGAGGACGCTTAGCCTAAGAAGGGTAAGAGCCTAAGTCACTAGCGGGTAAGCTACTTGGATCTCTTGGGCTCTTCGCCTTCACCTTGCATGTTTATAAAACCACAAATGTAGGTAGGTCCAATCATATATCAAGCATCAACCCAAGAGCATACCACATTTATAGCCATTATTACCATTTCGCATAAAGCATTAGAGCACATGGAAAAAGGACATCAAATGATAAGTTCCAAACATGCTCAAGAGTTAGAATTTCCATAAAGCCACCGTGATAGAAATACGCTTAACCTATTCACATACAGCTCTAGTTCTAGTGCAATAAGCCCCATGGCATTGGTAAAACTATCACAAAGTGAAGTTAATGTCCGCAAGACTCAATCACTATAGACCTGCTTTTTATTATTACAAACAAACAATGGATAACAAGATGATATCTTAATGGAATGGACAATGGATCGCCTTACTACAAAAGACCCTAGATGGTTCCTTATACTTAGTCATCGCCAGTTTAGTGAAGTCTTTGAGCAAAGATGTCTAAAGAGTCGCGGATAACTCCTTCCCATGCCATGAGGAATCCAGATGCTCTACAAGTGTTTGTGCAAGCATAAGCATTTGACAATTAAAGCCTCACTTTATCATCAAGTCAACCCAGATTAGAGTACATAGTCTCGATTCTACGATTAATATTGTAAACTGACTTATCTAGAGAAAGATAAATGACATCATAAATAAACCAGCCTTTAGATCTAAGATTATATAATCGGCCCAAAGTGGCTACAAGAATAAACTAGAAGTCGCCAGCGACACTGAATGGCTCGATTTTGTTTGCCCATGTCTTGAGCAAAGAACATCATGATTTCTTAACTTGAAGGAGATATTTTGCCCTCTTTTCCTCATCCACATGGTTTTCCATGGATCTTGTCCATTGCTATCCGGACCGCAGATTGCACAATAGTTTCTACTAATTTGACTACGTAAGCATTTATCATATTCATCGAGAGCGGATGTAGATACCACGGTTTCATGAAATAAGATTCTTGTTCTCTTTGCAGATTTGCCCGCTTCCTCTTCTTTTCCTCGTGGCCATATCAGATCCAATTTCTTTCATCCCCTAGCCACCACCAAGCACAAGGCACGCGACTAGAAAATAGAGCAACAATGCACAATAGCATTTCTGCAGCTAATTACCGGAATTGCCATAAGCTACGTTTTTCTTAAATCCCTGAAAATCTAAATCATGTGCAATTTGATCACTGTAGGATGAGCTACACAGGCCGCAAGCCCTGCTTCGAACTACCCTAATTAGGGTTCTCTGATAGCTTAAAATCAGGTCATGAACTGGCCGATTTTTCATATTTGCTTAAACCGAATCACGGCCTTACCTTTTATCCATGGTTCGATCGCCCAATATGCCGATGTGCAAAGGGCTTAACATGCTTGTCTATTCCTGAAATATAATTTCTATAATCGTACACAATTTTAGGGTTACAATGTTTTTGTCCATAGTATTTTTAATGTTGCACGATTTTCCTTATTGTGGACCAACAGAAGTATACATGTTCATAACATAAGTGAATGCCAATGCAAATACTGCAGGTGAATGCCAATGCCAATGCCAATGCCAATAAGGTCAGTGCAGAAACAGTTTCTATTGCCGTTTCCACATGCCAACAATCATGCTATTCATTTTAGATGACATACCTTATGTCCCACCATTGTTACCAAATTGCTCCAACTTGCCATAACCGATAATGTTATTTGGCATACCTTGCTATGAGAACAGTTTAAAGCCTTAAGGGAAATATCTGCCAAGTGTACTAGCCCCAATCTTCTTCCTCGATCAACAAACTCATGCCACCACCATGGATTTTTGAGTTAAACTTTGGCATGTCCGCTACACAATTATTCCCATACGACTCATGGTCTAACAAGTGCATAAATGTAACAAGTCACATTAGCGCCAGATTTTATAAATCAAATGTTACAAACCGCTTAAGGGTTATGCAAGTGCAAAGTGTAAATAAATGCATTCCATCATCATTTTAATAATAAAAAAGCCCGCCTCCCCACCGTAGGTCGTGGTGAGCTAAAGTCATGAATATAGCTAGCAACAAGGAGAGTAGGACCTTGTTGCCAAAGCCCTACCCTACCTATATTGCCTAACTAATTCTTATTGCATTTGTTGCAACTATTTCTTTCTCTTTAAAAGAGCCAAATGGCAAACAAATTGAATGGCAAACAAATTGCCACTAGTCCGAAAGCTAATGCCAAAAGACTAGTTTAAATTGACACAAGTCCGGGCCCCGCTAAAAAGATCGGGTTTAAAGTGTCAAAACTCATGATTCAAGCTTCCACAAGATCGGGGTTTGTACAATTTCATCAACAATACCTTTATTTTCGAACCCTTAATTATTCATATACGACTCTCGCTAATGCCAATGTTCTATACAAGTCCATTGGAATAATTTCATCAACAACAACCGCCTTGTTACCTTTTTACTTGGATTGTCTTATTTGTACAGATGATTTTTGCGTGTTGCCAATCAGTTCAGTAATCCATTGATTATTCGTATCATAGCTCTCGTTAATGCCAATGTCCTAGTACAATGTGAAAAGAAAATCTTTTAGTAAAATGGAATAGTAAAATGGAAAATGTAAAACCTAACCACCAAAAATGAAGTAACCATGATTATGGTCTCTAGTAAAACTAGAGAACCGAGTATTGATAAAAACCTTTAGACCAGACAAACAGACCTTCTACCTTTTCAAGACCTTTTGCAAAGACCTTGTCAAGGTACAATTTTTGCCCTAAGTTGAAAATCAGGTGTATTTCAACTTAGGCCATAACATGGTTACATTTCTTAATAAAGTAAGACAATAAGTGGAAAGAATACCATAAAAACTTTTTTCCAAAAAGGACATAGATACGAGATAAGATAACTGATCTACAAAATCAGAGTAATAATATTAAATATCATTTCTGAAAAAGTCAGCAATACAATGATCTTTATCAAATATTAAAAACAACTAGACCACAAGCAAAATTCCAAATGAAATGGTCCGTAAATACTTCAAAGATTGTTCTTCCATTTCCGTGTCTTGTAAGCTTATCCAAACTTGAACTAATTTGAAAAACATAAACAGAGCAAGAAAATCAAGATTACTGCAAAGGAAACCAGAGGGGAAGCTTAGCCTAAGAAGGGTAAGAGCCTAAGTCACTAGCAGGTAAGCTACGGATCTCTTGGGCTCTTCGCCCTTCACCTTGCATGTTTATAAAACCACAAATGTAGGTAGGTCCAATCATATATCAAGCATCAGCAAGAGCATACCACATTTATAGCCATTATTACCATTTCGGCATAAAGCATTAGAGCACATGGAAAAAGGACATCAAATGATAAGTTCCAAACATGCTCAGTAGTTAGAATTTCCATAAAGCCACTGTATAGAAATACAGTTAACCTATTCACATACAGCTCTAGTTCTAGTGCAATAAGCCCCATGGCATTGGTAAAACTATCACAAAGTGAAGTTAATGTCTGCAAGACTCTGAATCACTATAGACCTGTTTTATTATTACAAACAAACAATCTGATAACAGTATGATATCTTAATGGAATGGACAATGGATCGTCTTACTACAAAAGACCCTAGATGGTTCCTTATACTTAGTCATCAGCAGTTTAGTGAAGTCTTTGAGCAGCATGTCTAAAGAGTCGTGGTAACTCCTTCCCATGCCATGAGGAATCCAGGATGCTCTACAAGTGCTGTGCAAGCATAAGCATTTGACAATTAAAGCCTCACTTTATCATCAAGTCAACCTGTATTAGAGTACATAGTCTCTGATTCTACAGATTAATATTGTAACCAGACTTATCTAGAGAAAGATAAATGACATCATAAATAAACCAGCCTTTAGATCTAAGATTATATCCTGTCCAAAGTGGCTACAAGAATAAACTAGAAGTCGCCAGCGCACTGAATGGCTCGATTTTGTTTGCCCATGTCTTGAGCAAAGAACATCATGATTTCTTAACTTGAAGGAGATATTTTGCCCTCTTTTCCTCATCCACATGGTTTTCCCAGATCTTGTCCATTGCTATCCCGATCCGCAGATTGCACAATAGTTTCTACTAATTTGACTACGTAGCATTTATCATATTCATCGAGCGGATGTAGATACCACGGTTTCATGAAATAAGATTCTTGTTCTCTTTGCAGATTTGCCCGTTTCCTCTTCTTTTCCTCGTGGCCATATCAGATCCAATTTCTTTCATCCCCTAGCCACCACCAAGCACAAGGCACGCGACTAGAAAAATAGAGCAACAATGCACAATAGCATTTCAGCAATTTAATTACCGGAATTGCCATAAGCTACGCTTTTTTTCTTAAATCCCCCGAAAATCTAAATCATGTGCAATTTGATCATTGTAGGATGAGCTACACAGCCGCCGCAAGCCCGCTTCAACTACCCTAATTAGGGTTCTCGATAGCTTAAAATCAGGTCATGAATCGGGCCGATTTTTCATATTTGCTTAAACCGAATCACGGCCTTACCTTTTATCCATGGTTCGGATCGCCCAATATGCCGATGTGCAAAGTGGCTTAACATGCTTGTCTATTCCTGAAATATAATTTCTATAATCGTACACAATTTTAGGGTTACAATGTTTTTGTCCATAGTATTTTTAATGTTGCACGATTTTCCTTATTGTGGACCAACAGAAGTATACATGTTCATAACATAAGTGAATGCCAATGCAAATACTGCAGGTGAATGCCAATGCCAATGCCAATGCCAATAAGGTCAGTGCAGTAAACAGTTTCTATTGCCGTTTCCACATGCCAACAATCATGCTATTCATTTTAGATGACATACCTTATGTCCCACCATTGTTACCAAATTGCTCCAACTTGCCATAACCGATAATGTTATTTGGCATATCTTGCTATGAGAACAGTTTAAAGCCTTAAGGGAAATATCTGCCAAGTGTACTAGCCCCAATCTTCTTCTGATCAACAGCTCATGCCACCACCATGGATTTTTTGGAGTTAAACTTTGGCATGTCCGCTTACACAATTATTCCCATACAGCTCATGGTCTAACAAGTGCATAAATGTAACAAGTCACATTAGCGTCCAGATTTTATAAATCAAATGTTACAAACCAGTTAAGGGTTATGCAAGTGCAGTGTAAATAAATGCATTCCATCATCATTTATAATAATAAAAAAAGCCTGCCTCCTACCGTAGGTCAGGGTGAGCTAAAGTCATGAATATAGCTAGCAACAAGGAGAGTAGGACCTTGTTGCCAAAGCCCTACCCTACCTATATTGCCTAACTAATTTTATTGCATTTGTTGCAACTATTTCTTTTCTCTTTAAAAGAGCCAAATGGCAAACAAATTGAATGGCAAACAAATTGCCACTAGTCTGAGCTAATGCCAAAAGACTAGTTTAAATTGACACAAGTCTGGGCCACTGCCAAAAGACTGGTTTAAAGTGTCAAAACTCATGATTCAGCTTCCACAAGATCAGTTTGTACAATTTCATCAACAATACCTTTATTTCTGAACCCTTAATTATTCATATACAGCTCTCGCTAATGCCAATGTTCTATACAAGTCCATTGGAATAATTTCATCAACAACAACTGTCTTGTTACCTTTACTTGGATTGTCTTATTTGTACAGATGATTTTTGCGTGTTGCCAATCAGTTCAGTAATCCATTGATTATCCGTATCATAGCTCTCGTTAATGCCAATGTCCTAGTACAATGTGAAAAGAAAATCTTTTAGTAAAATGGAATAGTAAAATGGAAAATGTAAAACCGACCACCTGAAAATGAAGTAACCATGATTATGGTCTCTAGTAAAACTAGAGAACTGAGTATTGATAAAAAAACCTTTAGACCTGTACAAACAGACCTTCTACCTTTTCAAGACCTTTTGCAAAGACCTTGTCAAGGTACAATTTGCAGCCCTAAGTTGAAAATCAGGTGTATTTCAACTTAGGCCATAACATGGTTACATTTCTTAATAAAGTAAGACAATAAGTGGAAAGAATACCATAAAAACTTTTTTCCAAAAAGGACATAGATACGAGATAAGATAACTGATCTACAAAATCAGAGTAATAATATTAAATATCATTTCTGCAAAAGTCAGCAATACAATGATCTTTATCAAATATTAAAAACAACTAGACCACAAGCAAAATTCCAAATGAAATGGTCCAGAAATACTTCAGCATTGTTCTTCCATTTCCAGGTCTTGTAAGCTTATCCAAACTTGAACGAATTTGAAAAACATAAACAGGAGCAAGAAATCCCGTTACCTGCAGTGAAACCAGAGGACAGTTAGCCTAAGAAGGGTAAGAGCCTAAGTCACTAGCAGGTAAGCTACGGATCTCTTGGGCTCTTCGCCCTTCACCTTGCATGTTTATAAAACCACAAATGTAGGTAGGTCCAATCATATATCAAGCATCAGCAAGAGCATACCACATTTATAGCCATTATTACCATTTCGGCATAAAGCATTAGAGCACATGGAAAAAGGACATCAAATGATAAGTTCCAAACATGCTCAGTAGTTAGAATTTCCATAAAGCCACTGTATAGAAATACAGTTAACCTATTCACATACAGCTCTAGTTCTAGTGCAATAAGCCCCATGGCATTGGTAAAACTATCACAAAGTGAAGTTAATGTCTGCAAGACTCTGAATCACTATAGACCTGTTTTATTATTACAAACAAACAATCTGATAACAGTATGATATCTTAATGGAATGGACAATGGATCGTCTTACTACAAAAGACCCTAGATGGTTCCTTATACTTAGTCATCAGCAGTTTAGTGAAGTCTTTGAGCAGCATGTCTAAAGAGTCGTGGTAACTCCTTCCCATGCCATGAGGAATCCAGGATGCTCTACAAGTGCTGTGCAAGCATAAGCATTTGACAATTAAAGCCTCACTTTATCATCAAGTCAACCTGTATTAGAGTACATAGTCTCTGATTCTACAGATTAATATTGTAACCAGACTTATCTAGAGAAAGATAAATGACATCATAAATAAACCAGCCTTTAGATCTAAGATTATATCCTGTCCAAAGTGGCTACAAGAATAAACTAGAAGTCAGCAAGCAGACCTGAATGGCTCGATTTTGTTTGCCCATGTCTTGAGCAGCAACATCATGATTTCTTAACTTGAAGGAGATATTTTGCCCTCTTTTCCTCATCCACATGGTTTTCCACAGATCTTGTCCATTGCTATCCTGATCTGCAGATTGCACAATAGTTTCTACTAATTTGACTACAGAAGCATTTATCATATTCATCAGAGCCAGATGTAGATACCACGGTTTCATGAAATAAGATTCTTGTTCTCTTTGCAGATTTGCCCGTTTCCTCTTCTTTTCCTCGTGGCCATATCAGATCCAATTTCTTTCATCCCCTAGCCACCACCAAGCACAAGGCACGCGACTAGAAAAATAGAGCAACAATGCACAATAGCATTTCTGCAGCTAATTACCGGAATTGCCATAAGCTACGTTTTTCTTAAATCCCTGAAAATCTAAATCATGTGCAATTTGATCACTGTAGGATGAGCTACACAGGCCGCAAGCCCTGCTTCGAACTACCCTAATTAGGGTTTCTCGATAGCTTAAAATCAGGTCATGAATGGCCGATTTTTCATATTTGCTTAAACCGAATCACGGCCTTACCTTTTATCCATGGTTGGGATCGCTCCAATATGCCGATGTGCAGTGGCTTAACATGCTTGTCTATTCCTGAAATATAATTTCTATAATCGTACACAATTTTAGGGTTACAATGTTTTTGTCCATAGTATTTTTAATGTTGCACGATTTTCCTTATTGTGGACCAACAGAAGTATACATGTTCATAACATAAGTGAATGCCAATGCAAATACTGCAGGTGAATGCCAATGCCAATGCCAATGCCAATAAGGTCAGTGCAGTAAACAGTTTCTATTGCCGTTTCCACATGCCAACAATCATGCTATTCATTTTAGATGACATACCTTATGTCCCACCATTGTTACCAAATTGCTCCAACTTGCCATAACCGATAATGTTATTTGGCATACCTTGCTATGAGAACAGTTTAAAGCCTTAAGGGAAATATCTGCCAAGTGTACTAGCCCCAATCTTCTTCTGATCAACAGCTCATGCCACCACCATGGATTTTTTGGAGTTAAACTTTGGCATGTCCGCTTACACAATTATTCCCATACAGCTCATGGTCTAACAAGTGCATAAATGTAACAAGTCACATTAGCGTCCAGATTTTATAAATCAAATGTTACAAACCAGTTAAGGGTTATGCAAGTGCAGTGTAAATAAATGCATTCCATCATCATTTATAATAATAAAAAAAGCCTGCCTCCTACCGTAGGTCAGGGTGAGCTAAAGTCATGAATATAGCTAGCAACAAGGAGAGTAGGACCTTGTTGCCAAAGCCCTACCCTACCTATATTGCCTAACTAATTCTTATTGCATTTGTTGCAACTATTTCTTTCTCTTTAAAAGAGCCAAATGGCAAACAAATTGAATGGCAAACAAATTGCCACTAGTCTGAGCTAATGCCAAAAGACTAGTTTAAATTGACACAAGTCTGGGCCACTGCCAAAAGACTGGTTTAAAGTGTCAAAACTCATGATTCAGCTTCCACAAGATCAGTTTGTACAATTTCATCAACAATACCTTTATTTCTGAACCCTTAATTATTCATATACAGCTCTCGCTAATGCCAATGTTCTATACAAGTCCATTGGAATAATTTCATCAACAACAACTGTCTTGTTACCTTTACTTGGATTGTCTTATTTGTACAGATGATTTTTGCGTGTTGCCAATCAGTTCAGTAATCCATTGATTATCCGTATCATAGCTCTCGTTAATGCCAATGTCCTAGTACAATGTGAAAAGAAAATCTTTTAGTAAAATGGAATAGTAAAATGGAAAATGTAAAACCGACCACCTGAAAATGAAGTAACCATGATTATGGTCTCTAGTAAAACTAGAGAACTGAGTATTGATAAAAAAACCTTTAGACCTGTACAAACAGACCTTCTACCTTTTCAAGACCTTTTGCAAAGACCTTGTCAAGGTACAATTTGCAGCCCTAAGTTGAAAATCAGGTGTATTTCAACTTAGGCCATAACATGGTTACATTTCTTAATAAAGTAAGACAATAAGTGGAAAGAATACCATAAAAACTTTTTTCCAAAAAGGACATAGATACGAGATAAGATAACTGATCTACAAAATCAGAGTAATAATATTAAATATCATTTCTGCAAAAGTCAGCAATACAATGATCTTTATCAAATATTAAAAACAACTAGACCACAAGCAAAATTCCAAATGAAATGGTCCAGAAATACTTCAGCATTGTTCTTCCATTTCCAGGTCTTGTAAGCTTATCCAAACTTGAACGAATTTGAAAAACATAAACAGGAGCAAGAAATCCCGTTACCTGCAGTGAAACCAGAGGACAGTTAGCCTAAGAAGGGTAAGAGCCTAAGTCACTAGCAGGTAAGCTACGGATCTCTTGGGCTCTTCGCCCTTCACCTTGCATGTTTATAAAACCACAAATGTAGGTAGGTCCAATCATATATCAAGCATCAGCAAGAGCATACCACATTTATAGCCATTATTACCATTTTAGGCATAAAGCATTAGAGCACATGGAAAAAGGACATCAAATGATAAGTTCCAAACATGCTCGGTAGTTAGAATTTCCATAAAGCCAATTGTGATAGAAATACTGAGTTAACCTATTCACATACTGACTCTAGTTCTAGTGCAATAAGCCCCATGGCATTGGTAAAACTATCACAAAGTGAAGTTAATGTCCGCAAGACTCGAATCACTATAGACTGTTTTATTATTACAAACAAACAATCGATAACAAGATGATATCTTAATGGAATGGACAATGGATCGCCTCTTACTACAAAAGACCCTAGATGGTTCCTTATACTTAGTCATCGCTTTAGTTTAGTGAAGTCTTTGAGCAAAGCATGTCTAAAGAGTCGTGGTAACTCCTTCCCATGCCATGAGGAATCCAGGATGCTCTACAAGTCTTTGTGCAAGCATAAGCATTTGACAATTAAAGCCTCACTTTATCATCAAGTCAACCCAGTATTAGAGTACATAGTCTCGATTCTACTGATTAATATTGTAAACTGGACTTATCTAGAGAAAGATAAATGACATCATAAATAAACCAGCCTTTAGATCTAAGATTATATCCCCGGCCCAAAGTGGCTACAAGAATAAACTAGAAGTCGCAAGCGGCACTGAATGGCTCGATTTTGTTTGCCCATGTCTTGAGCAAAGAACATCATGATTTCTTAACTTGAAGGAGATATTTTGCCCTCTTTTCCTCATCCACATGGTTTTCCACGGATCTTGTCCATTGCTATCCTCGATCTGCAGATTGCACAATAGTTTCTACTAATTTGACTACGAAGCATTTATCATATTCATCGAGCGGATGTAGATACCACGGTTTCATGAAATAAGATTCTTGTTCTCTTTGCAGATTTGCCCGTTTCCTCTTCTTTTCCTCGTGGCCATATCAGATCCAATTTCTTTCATCCCCTAGCCACCACCAAGCACAAGGCACGCGACTAGAAAAATAGAGCAACAATGCACAATAGCATTTCTGCAGCTAATTACCGGAATTGCCATAAGCTACGTTTTTCTTAAATCCCTGAAAATCTAAATCATGTGCAATTTGATCACTGTAGGATGAGCTACACAGGCCGCAAGCCCTGCTTCGAACTACCCTAATTAGGGTTCTCTGATAGCTTAAAATCAGGTCATGAACGGCCGATTTTTCATATATTTGCTTAAACCGAATCACGGCCTTACCTTTTATCCATGGTTCGGATCGCTCCAATATGCCAGATGTGCAGTGGCGAACATGCTTGTCTATTCCTGAAATATAATTTCTATAATCGTACACAATTTTAGGGTTACAATGTTTTTGTCCATAGTATTTTTAATGTTGCACGATTTTCCTTATTGTGGACCAACAGAAGTATACATGTTCATAACATAAGTGAATGCCAATGCAAATACTGCAGGTGAATGCCAATGCCAATGCCAATGCCAATAAGGTCGGTCAAGAAATGTTTCTATTGCCGTTTCCACATGCCAACAATCATGCTATTCATTTTAGATGACATACCTTATGTCCCACCATTGTTACCAAATTGCTCCAACTTGCCATAACCGATAATGTTATTTGGCATATCTTGCTATGAGAACAGTTTAAAGCCTTAAGGGAAATATCTGCCAAGTGTACTAGCCCCAATCTTCTTCTGATCAACAGCTCATGCCACCACCATGGATTTTTTGGAGTTAAACTTTGGCATGTCCGCTTACACAATTATTCCCATACAGCTCATGGTCTAACAAGTGCATAAATGTAACAAGTCACATTAGCGTCCAGATTTTATAAATCAAATGTTACAAACCAGTTAAGGGTTATGCAAGTGCAGTGTAAATAAATGCATTCCATCATCATTTATAATAATAAAAAAAGCCTGCCTCCTACCGTAGGTCAGGGTGAGCTAAAGTCATGAATATAGCTAGCAACAAGGAGAGTAGGACCTTGTTGCCAAAGCCCTACCCTACCTATATTGCCTAACTAATTCTTATTGCATTTGTTGCAACTATTTCTTTCTCTTTAAAAGAGCCAAATGGCAAACAAATTGAATGGCAAACAAATTGCCACTAGTCTGAGCTAATGCCAAAAGACTAGTTTAAATTGACACAAGTCTGGGCCACTGCCAAAAGACTGGTTTAAAGTGTCAAAACTCATGATTCAGCTTCCACAAGATCAGTTTGTACAATTTCATCAACAATACCTTTATTTCTGAACCCTTAATTATTCATATACAGCTCTCGCTAATGCCAATGTTCTATACAAGTCCATTGGAATAATTTCATCAACAACAACTGTCTTGTTACCTTTACTTGGATTGTCTTATTTGTACAGATGATTTTTGCGTGTTGCCGATCGGTTCAGTAATCCATTGATTATTCGTATCATAGCTCTCGTTAATGCCAATGTCCTAGTACAATGTGAAAAGAAAATCTTTTAGTAAAATGGAATAGTAAAATGGAAAATGTAAAACCGACCACCTGAAAATGAAGTAACCATGATTATGGTCTCTAGTAAAACTAGAGAACTGAGTATTGATAAAAAAACCTTTAGACACAGTACAAAGCGGACCTTCTACCTTTTCAAGACCTTTTGCAAAGACCTTGTCAAGGTACAATTTGCAGCCCTAAGTTGAAAATCAGGTGTATTTCAACTTAGGCCATAACATGGTTACATTTCTTAATAAAGTAAGACAATAAGTGGAAAGAATACCATACAAACTTTTTTCCAAAAAGGACATAGATACGAGATAAGATAACTGATCTACAAAATCAGAGTAATAATATTAAATATCATTTCTGCAAAAGTCAGCAATACAATGATCTTTATCAAATATTAAAAACAACTAGACCACAAGCAAAATTCCAAATGAAATGGTCCAGAAATACTTCAGCATTGTTCTTCCATTTCCAGGTCTTGTAAGCTTATCCAAACTTGAACGAATTTGAAAAACATAAACAGGAGCAAGAAATCCCGTTACCTGCAGTGAAACCAGAGGACAGTTAGCCTAAGAAGGGTAAGAGCCTAAGTCACTAGCAGGTAAGCTACGGATCTCTTGGGCTCTTCGCCCTTCACCTTGCATGTTTATAAAACCACAAATGTAGGTAGGTCCAATCATATATCAAGCATCAGCAAGAGCATACCACATTTATAGCCATTATTACCATTTCGGCATAAAGCATTAGAGCACATGGAAAAAGGACATCAAATGATAAGTTCCAAACATGCTCAGTAGTTAGAATTTCCATAAAGCCACTGTATAGAAATACAGTTAACCTATTCACATACAGCTCTAGTTCTAGTGCAATAAGCCCCATGGCATTGGTAAAACTATCACAAAGTGAAGTTAATGTCTGCAAGACTCTGAATCACTATAGACCTGTTTTATTATTACAAACAAACAATCTGATAACAGTATGATATCTTAATGGAATGGACAATGGATCGTCTTACTACAAAAGACCCTAGATGGTTCCTTATACTTAGTCATCAGCAGTTTAGTGAAGTCTTTGAGCAGCATGTCTAAAGAGTCGTGGTAACTCCTTCCCATGCCATGAGGAATCCAGGATGCTCTACAAGTGCTGTGCAAGCATAAGCATTTGACAATTAAAGCCTCACTTTATCATCAAGTCAACCTGTATTAGAGTACATAGTCTCTGATTCTACAGATTAATATTGTAACCAGACTTATCTAGAGAAAGATAAATGACATCATAAATAAACCAGCCTTTAGATCTAAGATTATATCCTGTCCAAAGTGGCTACAAGAATAAACTAGAAGTCAGCAAGCAGACCTGAATGGCTCGATTTTGTTTGCCCATGTCTTGAGCAGCAACATCATGATTTCTTAACTTGAAGGAGATATTTTGCCCTCTTTTCCTCATCCACATGGTTTTCCACAGATCTTGTCCATTGCTATCCTGATCTGCAGATTGCACAATAGTTTCTACTAATTTGACTACAGAAGCATTTATCATATTCATCAGAGCCAGATGTAGATACCACGGTTTCATGAAATAAGATTCTTGTTCTCTTTGCAGATTTGCCCGTTTCCTCTTCTTTTCCTCGTGGCCATATCAGATCCAATTTCTTTCATCCCCTAGCCACCACCAAGCACAAGGCACGCGACTAGAAAAATAGAGCAACAATGCACAATAGCATTTCTGCAGCTAATTACCGGAATTGCCATAAGCTACGTTTTTCTTAAATCCCTGAAAATCTAAATCATGTGCAATTTGATCACTGTAGGATGAGCTACACAGGCCGCAAGCCCTGCTTCGAACTACCCTAATTAGGGTTCTCTGATAGCTTAAAATCAGGTCATGAACTGGCCGATTTTTCATATTTGCTTAAACCGAATCACGGCCTTACCTTTTATCCATGGTTCGGATCGCTCCAATATGCCAGATGTGCAGTGGCGAACATGCTTGTCTATTCCTGAAATATAATTTCTATAATCGTACACAATTTTAGGGTTACAATGTTTTTGTCCATAGTATTTTTAATGTTGCACGATTTTCCTTATTGTGGACCAACAGAAGTATACATGTTCATAACATAAGTGAATGCCAATGCAAATACTGCAGGTGAATGCCAATGCCAATGCCAATGCCAATGCAGTAGATCCTCACTGTTGGCTAGGAGAGACACAGGTGTTTTAATTGTGAACCCATTATATTGTGTGAAAACTTTACTTAAATTAGTGATATTGTGTGATATTGTTTGCAGGTGGCATGTCATGTTCTAGCATGCTGGTTTCACTCAAAGAGAGCATGGCTGAAGTACCTGCTACCAAAGGTAATTCCCGACCTGAAGCCAATCTTCTCCTTCTCCAACCTAGCCAAAATGAATATACGACAAAGTTAACTGGCGAATTCTTGAACCTAATCAGATGGTTACTCGTTCTACCTGAAGCGCTCTCCCACCCTCATCTCGATGGGGAGCCAAGAAGAGAGCATCTGCCAACTTGCGCATCATCAAAGCCACGTGCACACCACAACTATCCGAATCCCGCTGACGTGGCGCATCCATATCACGAATGAAGAGGGGGGCGCAACCCCCTCTCACATCCTCAGGTGCTCCTCTAATCTGCATGTAGAGCCTATACATCCTGCATGTTGTGCGATTACTAAGAACCCTTACCATTAAAGGCATGCGAGTAGCGATGAATGTCAACTTACCTATTCAACTCTACCACGCTAGGGCGCTCGCCACGGGACCCCTCGGCCATGGAATCAAAATATAACCATGAAGTGCTCACGTCCTCCTCAATCCCGATACGCTCAGCAATATCCATGTCCGGCAAAAGGAGATACAACCACCAATGTCCACTGCAACAATTCAAATGATCAAAAAACAACGCAATAAAAGTAAATGGTGTGTATGAATGAATAACATCACTCACTTGTGCACGACAGGCCAGAACACTGCACGTACATCGCTCCACCGCACTCTGGGTCCGTAGTCGTCCCGAAATACGGGAGTCAACTGTGATGCTGCATCACTCCCTGGAGATCCCGTGCGAAAGGGATGGGCACGCGTGTAATAAGTGGGATCCACAAAAAGCACGCACCCTCGATCCTCTTCAGACAACATGTGCCTGATAATCCTAATATAAAGCAAATGATATAAAGCATTAGATAACAGTATAATACATTATAAAGGGTTTCCAACATACTCACATAATGTAAATGCGGATGTGCCAGTCTCCCCATCTCCCATTGTAGGCATCATCTAAGAAGTCACTCGTGATCTCAACCGATGACTGCGGGCATAGGCTAGACCTGATATGTACCCCCATCCGCTCCAACACACCTCGCTGCACGACATGATACAAATACCCATGTGCCTGCCATTGGTATCCCGAAGATACCTCATCTGCAACTCTCCAAAACCAATGCGCAAGCCTAAGATCTGTCGGAACGTCCAACCAAAGGGGTGCACGGGCTTCTCGCCCCCTCTCACTTGCCCATCCACGCAAGGGAACAAAAATCTCGCTAGAAAAGAAAGCACCGCGCTGGTAAGGAAAGATAAAGCCATGGCCTCGGGCCCTGTCAAACACCCACTCCTCCTCTGTGAGCTCTGCCCAATCCTCTGCCGAGGGGGGGTATGGCGTGACAAGTCCATGCATGCTCATATGAAGCTCTATGTCACCTGCATCTACATGCACCTCTGCCTCTGCCTCCACCCTACCCCTACCCCTGCCCCCACCTCGACCCCTGCCCCTGCCTCTGCCCCTACCTCGGCCCGCCCCTGCCCACGCCTCTGCCCCTCTACCCCCATCCTCATGTCTAGAGATCGATCCCGCTGGCTCGTCGACGGACATGACAATCCGACGCCGTGTGTCTCATGAAATCTTGATGCGAAGTGGTACCGCATCATCGTGAGGATGACTGGAGGATGGTATAGATGCCACCACATCTGGCAGATCGAGAGTATCGCTAGAAATAGTAACACCTGGTGACGAAGCCAAGCTAGCAAGCATCTGTGCTGTGGTATCTCTCAACATAGACCCCATCTCGCCAAATGTCAATCTAAATGCATCGCATGGGGCTAGATAGTGCACCAAGGGAGGGGGCGACACCTGCGTATGCCAACGAGGTAAAAGGTACCGTAGCGCAAGGAGATAACGGTGTAGAAGAGAGACCATGGGAATAGGTAGAGGACGTGAAAGATGTGGACGCTGGACGGACTGGAATGTCACACACAAGACTAGATAGTGGATGGGCACATGAACTGGCTAGGAAAGCCGTGGAAGGTGGAGGGACATATGATGACATAGGAAGAGATGGTGGTCTAGAAGGAAAGACAGGGAGGGAGGCGACTTGTGATCGGAGGACGGTGAGGTGGACTAGCTATGGGGGCCGTGGAAGGTGGAGGGACATGTGAAGACGTGGCATGGGAAGGTGATCTAGCTATGGGGGCCGTGGAAGGTGGAGGGACATGTGAAGACGTGGCATGAGAAGGTGGTCTAGGAGGAAAGTCAGGGAGGGAGGTGGTACGAAGGGTAAACGGTAGAATGGGAATACGGGAAGTGGGTAACGAAGGGCCCTCAACCTCACTGGGCAGCGTCCCGATGTGGAGGTCTACATCAACGGGTGGGACAGTGAAGGTGCAAGAATCAAATGGACGTGTCTCAAGCCCTATCCCTACGTGTGACGCAAGATCCACCGTGGCTCCCAAATCAATCACAACAGCTCACTGTGCCCTGGCATTTCTTTGCTCCAACTACTACTCCATCTCTCCCATGTAAATCCTCAACCTGCCATGCATGTCTCTCGTGTGGAGCCTCTCCCTCCTCTGCATCGATATGGCCATCACGGGCCAAGAGTCTACTCTGGGTCTCACGAAAACGAGCCTCTGCATCCTCGTCTCGTATCTGCACTAGAGCCTGAATACGGTCCGCTATCCACTGTGAGCCCCCCTGTGGGTATCTCTGAGCTAACTCCTGAGGAGAGTACACCCTCGTGTTCCTCTCCCACTCGGCCACGACCTGTCTCTGTATCCTCGCCCTGTAATGGCTATCCTGCTGGCAGACAAGATACTCTGGCCTAGCGCACCTCGCCTGCCCGCGAGCTCGGCGCCTCTCCCTCTCCCTCTCCTGTGCAACCTCATCCTCAAGTGGTCGTGTCCTGCGTGCACCTGGCCTACGAGCAACCCAAGGAACCTCAGGATGCTTGGTCTTCTGGTGCTTCTGCGCACCATTCAACAACAGACCCATATAACCCTCTCCACGGCTGAGGGTGTGTGAACAACCCTCGTGCACACAAAACCACCTATCCTCTGCTCTCGTTGGCAACCCAGGGATGGTTGTCAACAACCGTCTGATCCTCCAACATCCATGGAGCACATCCCTAAATTAATAAACTTGAGTCCTAAGTCTATGTACCTAACATTATAGTCTAGAAAATATATGCATGACGAACTCTAAGATCCTAGGTACACGACACTTACCCGTCAGGCGCAAAGGTCCTAATCTGTGGTGCGTGTGGTGGTGGTGGCATGACGCCCTCGGCCTCTCGAGGTACGTCCTCCCTATCCATACCTAAGGTAAGCCATAAGAAGAAGAAGCATTAGCATTGTAGAATATTAGCGAATACTAAACGAAGTAGCATAATTAAACACAAAATCATAGGTCATTTACCAATTTGCAACTATGCTTTTAGAACTATCATGGTAAACGATAAAGATAGTTTGAATTCTTCAAGCATCAATTTGCATTCATGAATTCGGGATAAACTAGTACTTTAGATCTTTGTTTCGACAAAAATACAAAAAGAGAGAAAGAATGACAATACCCCATTGAAAAAAAAAAAAAAAACACTATTCATTTGCGGTTATTCGAACTTGTGGAAAGCACTATTCATTTGCGATTGAGAATAAACACTACTCATTAGGGATTGCGGAAAACACTATTCATTTGGGATTAGGAATGAATACTATTCATTAGGATTGCAAAAATCATACTAGCAAAAGATAACTATTCACAAAATTTACAAGAATGGATAATTTCCCTTTGTATTGCAACTTTGGAAAGGTTCCTCAAAAAACAAAATAGGTAATTCCTGTGTATAACAAATTTTGGACAAAACAAATCCCTGTTTACAGCATTTTCAAGTGGGAAAGTTTCTTGAAATGAAAAATCCCTTTTTACAGACCAGTGTATTTCCGGTGTTTCCAGCTATAAAATAATCTTCAAACAAAATCTGCTCTCTTCAAACAAAATCTGCTCTCTCATTTTTTAAGAAAAAAATAGTAGTAGATAAGATTATTTTACCTTTTAAGAAGGCAAACTTGCAACAGGAGAACTCAGAAATAAACAATGACAGATTCAAGATCTTCTACATCTTCTTGGTTTTTTTCTTTTAAATCTTGAGCTTGTGCCTTGAATCAGCCAGCCAGTTACTCCCTGCATATTCAAACTTGAATCAAAGATGCAAGCAGAAACAAAAATTGTATTAGGAAATATTATACCTGAGCAGTCAATAAGCCATGTTTCTGGAAGCTGGATCGCCAAAAAAAAATCCGTGTCACGAATTTGCTGCCGAAATTTGTGCAAAACTAGAGTTGCATCTACGTGAAGGTTTTTGTGAAGACCCAAATGAAAGCAAACAGCGGCAGCAGCAAAATGGGAAACCCTGTGGTACGTGTTGCTTCAGAACCTGCTTCAGAACCTGCTTCAGGTTTTCGTGAAGACCCAAATGAAAGAAAACAGCGTACAGTGGCAAAATGGGAGACCCTGTGGTACGTTTTGCTTCAGAACCTGCTGCTTCAGAACCTGCCTTCAAATCCTTGCTGCCGAAAGCTTCACAGAACCGGATTTTTTGCTGCCCAAAGCTTCACAGAACCGGATTTCAAACCTCTTGCAAGCTTCACATAACCAGATTTTGGACTAGAAGCCAGATGGACTGGAAGCCGGATGGGTCTGCTGGCTGGAAGCCGGATGTTCCCTGGATTCCTTCCCTCTGCTGGATTCTATGGGTTTGATCAGCAAAAAAATGGACACCCACGAAATCAGGCGCTAGTATCCAAGAACAATCACAGAAACAAACAACAGTAGAAGATTGGAAGTAGAAGATTGGAAGTGCTCTTCAAAATCGGCCTCATCCGATCTGTGCGCTCCTCCTCTAGCTTCAAGAATGTAATGAAAAGGAAAACATGCAACAAAAATAGAACTGCATACGAAAAGAGGAAAGAATTAATTGTAGACGCTCACATTAATTTTAGGTTATTATGAATGGCTGTTATCCGTAGATCAAAAAATATCATAAATAATAATAGATTTGTGAAACCTCCCCAAGTTAACAAAGTTGGAAACCTCCCCAGGTTAGTTTGGCTGGAAACCTCCCCAAGTTAGCAGTGTGGGAAACCTCCCGGGCTTTGCGGGGAAAGTGGGGGAGGTTTCCAACTAGGAAAATTTGGGAGGTTTCCGTTTCTTGGGACCCTAACCCCATTCGGGAGTATATAATTTGATCGCCAGTTAAGGGTTATGCAAGTGCAGTGTAAATAAATGCATTCCATCATCATTTATAATAAAAAAAAAAAACAGGGGGGAAAGTTTGCCACCCCTCGAGGAATGCCGCGGAAAAGCTCGAGCCTACAATCTGCTGTCTTCTGAGCTGCAAAAATTCAAATTCCCGACGGCTGCTTTCCAAGTCTACTATTCGAAGACTTCCCTGATTTTCTTCATTTCTTTCATCCGGAGATCGTGTAAGTAAATGCCTTTCACTTTTGGCTGCATCTTAAAGTTTCCGGCTGTTGAACTTGTACATATTTGCAGATCATGGAGAGCACACTGCCTAAGAGGAAAATAGGATTTTTAAGGAGCGCTAGTTAGACGTGGGAGGATATGTGCGATATTGGAAATTTCAAGTTGGCCTTGGAGCAAAAGGAGAGAGAAATTGTTGGATTTTGTGAACAACAGATTAATGCTTTACAGCAGCAGGCAATATTAATCATCTCTCTTAGCCTGTTGTTGATTGTTTAAAGCGAAAACCGTGAGAGTAGTTAATAGAAGAACTAACTTACATTTAGACTCACATTGACATGCACATGCATTTGCACCCACCAGATTCGCCCAAACAATCAATGAACATATAAATGACTTTAATTTCTTCCTGACTCCTGCTTTTCAATTCTCTTATCCCGCTCTCAATGTGAGAGTTCCATTCCTGTTTAATGGATGTAATAATGCACCATAAGATTTGATAGAGTACTTGACTTCAATTGCAGATATCTTGTAAAGAGAGCGAGTTGGATGACTTGCAAGCCAAATTTTTACATCTACAAGATGACTTCAAGGTAGTCCATCACGGTACAATGCTTTTTGTTGTTCCAGTCCTTACAGAACTAGCTGTGTGTAGTACAACCTTAAGCTTTTGGAGCAAAGAGATGTTGAACTTAAGGAATATGATGCGTCCACCATTTCTCTCCAAGTACGTTTCGTAATTCTTTCTTCAGCAATATTCAGTTGCTGTCCATATTTTTATGCAAGTCATGGTGTTCATGCTTCATATGTCTTAATTCTGGGTGTCTTAAATGGCCAACATATTGTCAAAGTCGTTTATCTTATATACACAGTTGTCTTTTCTAATTACTTGCTCATTTCGAAGAAGTTGAATCTGTAATAATGCTTCTTTTTGCATACCACTAACCGGACACACTAATGGGTGAAAATGCACCAATTTAAGTGCTTAAATGATGCAGTGTACTTTTATGTAGGTCAAAGTGGTTAAGAAATCCTTCTGCTCAAAGCCATCAATCTACCTTGATTGGTTCTTTCTGGAAGCTTCTCTATAACTGTAGCCAGGTTTAAAATGTCATTCAAGAAACGGAATGGGTGTTTTTTTTGCTGTAATGCCTTTTATTCATCCCATTGCAGCTTACTTCTAATTATCAAGCTGAATTTCACCATATGCCCTTGTGAGCATCTCATATAGAAACTTATAAGCAATTATGACGTTACTATCCTCCTCTGATGAATTGCTATTAGCTCTAACAGCAGTATACGGTACAAGACTCTTTGAAGCTTTGTTTCTTTACCCTTATTACGATTTTCAATGTCTTAGGCAATGATCCTAAAAGTTGAGAAGGAATTGAAGGAGGAGAAACAAAAACTTTCAGAAGTTCAATATCAAATTGCACAGGTAAATGTTGATATCATAGACTTAAACTTAGGATGTGCTACAGGCATCCATGTCTTTGTATTTGTTTTGTATCTATGGAGTAAAAAGATGACGAGGTTAGTTCTCATCACTCCCCATTATGAGCTTCTTGCATGTCTTTATATTAAGTGCAATTTTTTGACATAGAATGGTCCGTCTTTTATAGTAATCGGCTAAATTTCACCATATGGTCTTCAGGATAGAAGTTAAACCATCTTATGCTGATATCAGAGCATTCCTTGGACCATCTAAGATGGTGACTGGATCAGCTTAACAGGAATATTTCATTGAATTTTGATTAGATTAAACTTTTTTAGTGTCTTGAAGAGTTTCACCCTCCTGGTAGATCCTCGATTTGTATTCTTGGTCGCATAAACCCTATGGGTCTTCCATAGACGTTAATCAGTCTTTCTTTCTTAAAAAGTCACATTGCAAAGCTGACCTTGGCTTTTAATCTTGCTGAACACCTTTTGGAGGCACATCGTCGCCACCTTCCTGGGATCCTGTACATGGGATGCAAAATATGTCAGCCTTGATTGCCTTGTGCTCTTGCAAGGGTCATCTTTCAGCATTTGATAAACAAGCAAATAGAGAGTTTTAGCATAAGCATCTTGAGGCCATTCAGACAGTGATCCCTTGCCATTATAGATCTCGAATCCCTTGCCAATGCAGCTTGAACTGTTTAACATTCAGTTTTTCCTTAACAAAAACCTCTGATGGAATCGTCCGTCTGGTTGCTGCTGTTGCATATCATGTTCCTTGCTAGGCTTTACAACACCGCCCTTCCTTCAGCACCTACTTTCCTGCTGATCAGTACATTTGCTTAACTGCACTCATAAATCTTATCATTATCTGATATAAGAATTTTGGAAGTTTACCTAATTGCTACTAAATCTTCCGACTGAAATGCGTAGATCACTTTAGATTTTTCTCCAGAAACTATTTCAACAACATATTTTATTCGCTGCCAGTCAGTAACTTGCACTTCCTAAGGATGGCAATTTAGACATCCGCCGCAAATATCTATTTGCCCTTCTACCTCTTCTGTTCAGAGACAATAGATAAAGGTGGATAAAGATGGACAAACACTTGTAACTTTGCATAAAAATTTGCTTAATTTCTTGTCTTCAAGTACCACAACAACAATAAAGCAAATCTGAAGACACACATTACTATGAATATTACACTACATCCAAAGCCATCAAACATTACTATGAATATTAAACTACGTCTAAGGCCATCAAACTCTTCCATAGAAAATACCCTTCAAACTAGACCTTACTCTGACATAGGCACGAGCTATTGGACGCACTATAATGACAAACAATTTGAACTTTAATGACCTAATTAATACAAGCACACAAGCGCATAAAATAAATAAATAAGTAAATAAATAGAAGACAACATTGTCTGCTTGTAACCTGGAGGCCTAAAGATGTTCTAGTTTCGGCAAGCTCTATCTGCTTGGAATGCCAGATGGCTGGACCTATTTCTCCTGACCACATCTTTACTGGACTCTGATGCCTACTGAAACTTTTATTGATGATGGGCACACTAAGTCCTGATATTCATATCTTCATTTTTGGAAGGAAATTTTTTTTAGATAAGGGAGCAGGTACGAAATAAATATCAGACATTCTAAAGGCTGATGCATCAGGGGCTTTATTCTGTGGGGAGCTCAATATGTGCCTTCCTGCCCATCGAGTTCAATACATGCTGTAGGCACAGCTTCAGGCTAAAACACTGCTGATAAATACTTGCGTGCATTGGCCAAATCTTGAAATGTCCCATTCTTCCTTTTTGCTACCCATGATGTTTCCATAGCAGTATTACAGACTTGCACCTAAGCATAAAGGTCATTTGCTACTTGGCCTGCCAATGAAAAAATAATGGAAGTGGCATTTTCTCTCTAGAATTTTTGATGCAACATAGAACTAAAGTTTAGGCAGTGCTAAACCGAAAAGTGTTTTGGTGTAGTTTTAACACCAAGAGTAATTATATTAACCATCAGGGTATTACAGTGTTCCTAACATTCTTTCATCTTGTATCTGCAGGAAAAGGCCAGAGGAGATGAGAGGGAACAGTATTGGGGCACAAACCATAATATTATGAAAGAACAAGTCAGTAGCAAATTCCATTTATCCACAGCACAAATTAACCTGCATCTTAGTAAGCAAATGCTTAGTTTGATCATTGTGAAAGTAAAAACGTTTATAAAGAAAGAAATTATGTTCAATAATAATTTTTATTTTAATAATAATATCATGCAAGGTAAAAACTAATGGAAATTAATAATTGACTTGTTCAAAGATTTAGAGCAAAGAAAAGAATAGCAGCAGTGAGTTGGTAGATTTAGCAAACTCAAACATTATTTTTTTTGTGGATAGACAGATGTCTAAACTATGTAAGCCTCAATATGCATCCATGTTCAGATATGCAGAATGAAAGAGGATACTGAGGAAGCTGAATCACCAACTCATAGTTTATCCACAACAAAGGAATTTCAGGATGATTATAGTAAAGTATCGTAGGTAAAGCAATAGACTTCCTGATTCGTGGAGAATCTGTATTGTTTTGACTGAGTAGGTGTAGCTGGGATTTAGACCAGAAAAAGATTGGAAGTGCTGGTGTTCAATATGTTGCATTGCAAATTATTCTTCTATGTGCTTCATTACTAGTATTGAGAAGTGGAATCTAAGTAAGTGTATGCAGCTCCTGGAGCTTTTTGGAAGTTTAGCCATGTGAGGAAAAAAGTATCATTTCAGTGAATTTAGTCACTCTTTGAGAAGGATTGCCTCACTATTTACAATTTGCAACCACCTATTTACAATTTCAGTTAGAGGCTGTTAAAAGACGAGCAATCAACTCATCCGACATGATCTAGAACAGTTCTATTCAGCCAGTTTGCAAAAGAACTTCCCAGAAGAAAATGCAGCTTGATAGAGACCATTTTCTTAATATAACAAGTGATGGCTTCATCCAATGTGCAAGATACTTAGTCACTCATTTATTGCACAAAGCATGATCTGCTTCAGAAGGCAGAGAAAGACAGCTAGTTTTCATATTTTGCTCCAACTGCTGGAGAAAAATCTGGACCATCTTCATTTTAACGTTTCTTTTTTATAAACTGTATATCTATTGCACTTCTATTAATTCGTTTCATACTGGTTTCCTGAAGACATTACTAAAATTTCTTCCTTTCCTTCAATATTAGTTATTTGGACCCTGGAAATTACTACATATCTAAATAGTTGCTAGCATGAAGGGTTTCAAATGTATTACGTTTTTTTATGTGAAATATGACCACAAAGCCGACTTCAGATCCCTATGACATGTCAATTCGAAGAAAACATAGGAATTCGGTGGCGTTTGTTCCTTGATATCATGCACAGAATCTATGGCTCTGCATCAGAAAGTATTCTAGGCTGCTTATGTGGCTGGCTTGTGCATAATTCTGCTCTTCTGGACTTCTCTGTCTGCAATGACTAAATACTGCGAATGGCAATACATCTGATGACATTAATGGAACAATGCAGATAGAAGAGCTGAAGAAATGGAAAGAGGAGAAACTGAAGAAACTGCACTCTTTGGAAATGGCAAATGCAGGTAAACTCAAAGGTGTCATATCCCCTAAGCTGAACGAGCAATAGCAATAATTACAGAATAACAAGTTCCATGGTGGTTTTATTATGTTCCCTTAAGAGTACACAGCTATTGAACTGTCAAAATGACAAGAATGGACATTGAAGATATCAAATACTTAAAATCATTGTCAAAAAGCCAGCCATATGAAGAAGGTGAACTTATTGAAGCTAAACTCTTGGGAGGGGGAGAAAGCATGGAAAGAAAAACTTTCCTCGTCAAAAGGAGGCATAGGATATCTAGATGTGTGCGTGGTCTCCAATTCCTGAATTGGCTGAAGAATAATTTCAACAGTTGGAAATTTAATATATTCAAAGTGGATGGCTGTCCCTTTATGGCATGCATAAATCGAGAAATGGTCCAAATATATTCAAAGAGAAGCAAAGAGACGACAGGAATAATTGATGTACACGTTAATGATTTAATAATGGATTATTGAGTTTGAATTTTATGAACTATTTTTTAATCTACAAATAAGTTTCTCCTTCTGTATAGACCTGAAATCCAAATGCAAGTTTCGAACCTTAGCTTTAGGATGGCGACAAGTATGACTTATCCGAGTACGCGGCCATGCTACCCTGTTAATTTATGATATTACAATTCTGGGCCTGCCAAGTCACTCTTGAGATTCATCCATTGTTTGCTTATATATTCATTCACTTTACTTTCGAAGGATATTAATTTCTAACAAGTACTGCACTTAGCGTGTGGGTCTACTTACTCAGGAATTGCTTGTTTTATCATTCAGACCTCTCCCATCAGGTGGCTGAAAAACAAATGTTGTTGGAAAGCAGAAGCAAGGAGATGGAAGCCCATTACATGGAAAGAATAAATAATCAGAAGCTAGAGTTTCAGGTGATTAAGTGCAATGCATTTGCATGAAATATAATTCTGTATCATCATTCTCTCATAAAACATCTATAACTGCTGCTTACCGTCTCATATGCAGGTGCGAATAGAAGATGCTGTTTACAAACTATCACTTGCAGAGGAACGTTTAATGCATCTTGTAAGCCATTTTGCACTATTTTGATAGCTTCTGATGGGTTTAATATACCGAGCCTGAGTTCTGCATACCAAACACAGGTGAATACAAAGTCTGTTCTAGAAAGAGATTTGGAAGCTGCACTTACTAGGGAAAGGTTGAAGAACCAACAAGTCTGTGATCCTCGTTGATTGCTGCAATTGCCTATGTTATGTGAAGAATGTCTCTCATGGTTTATTGTTACGGGTTGTTTTTCTTGTAGGAAATGGAATTACATGCCTGTATCACAGACAAAGAAGCGGAAATGCAGGTAAGGCCCCTCATTTTACTGAATGTTATCATAGTAGAGTATACCTCAAATCAATGCAAGACAGGACCCTAAGATATATACAAATGATTATCCTATTTGCAACAGACAGTATTTTGTAAACTGAAACTCTTGGAAAAGGAGCTGGACAACACAAGAATCAAAAGCCAAGTTGATGAGAGGCAGATGAATAGCAAGATTGAATATATAGAGACTGGATACAAGAAAAAGATTACCATACTGGTGAGTGCAAGACTAGTTTATATTTCTTTGATTTCTTAAACATTAACATAACCATTTTTAGCGCTTGACTAACAGCTTCGAGTTTGAACCATAGGAGGAGGACATGGAAAGGCTGCGGTTTAGCATAGGAGTTGCAGAGGATCGTATTAACAAATACGAGACAGAAAAGCTCCAGCAGGTCGGATCACTTCATGAGAAGGTAATAGTTTTAAGAGGACATTTATGGACATCTAATGTTTGGGAGAACGAGCTTTGTACTTTGTTTGATTTCTTTTGTAGAGTAATTGCCAAACTTGTATGTCGTGAATAGAGATTGAGACATCTTTCAATTTCATCTGGGCCGCTAAGAAGTTTGATATGCATTCATAGTTCTTCAGGTTCAATTTAGATTCTAATGCAATGTATATAAATCAGAAAAATAGTTGCTGATAATCTGCATTTCCTTACCATTCAATCAGCAGATTGATGATGCAAACCTTATTAATATCTATCCTATCACAATGTCAGAGATTATGTATTTGTATTGATGATTTCCCACACAAAGATTGAAAGACTCATTTATCTTTGTATGATGCAGTTAAGTAGTGTGGAATCTGAGATTATACAGAAAGATAAATATTGGAAGCAAAAGCTTGAAGAGTTTCAGATGATTTTCCAAGATCAAGAGAGGAATTTAGAGGTAAGAAATGGTTTGTCTTGAGGTATCTATAAAACTGCTCATGAGTCAAAATGCGGAATTAGTTGGGACTTGTAACACCGTTCTATATTGATTTGCCAAATTGGGCGGTCTGCAGGCCAAGTGCCCCACTGCCGAGCGTTAAGCCCCATTGGAATCAGTCTGTCCCCCCATTTTATATATTAGCACTTTCCCTTAATGGGCGCACAACCGAGCCCTTTCTAACCTCATCTGCATTTGCATTTTCCTGGAGTTCAAGCGTGTGATATAGGAGATAAAGCATGGGAATGCTGGCAAGAGATAAGAAAGGTCATTTTGAACAACACCAGAGAAAAGAAACATGCTCGTCAATCCACTTCAATCGAACCAGAATGACAAGCTCCTAGGGCAAATACACATCTAATTTTAGCCATTCAACTAGAATAAGTCGGCTAGGAGGCTCAATGTAACCATGTAATTGTCTGGTAGATGTTAATCGTCTTCCTTTCTCTGGTCATAGTGGCTCCTCTACACAGAGATATACTATATACAGTCTGAACAAAGCATCAGAAGTTTATATCACAAAGGTGTAAGCAGACCTGTTCGAGTTTTGTACACAGTGACTTAATTTGCATAAATCTAGTTTCACATACAAAAAGTTCTGTGTTAACCTTGTTACTTTTACTATCACTTCTCACAGGAATTGAAAGACGAGGCCAAAAGGTGGAGAGAGATGCACGATGCCATGCAGCGCAAATATGTGACCATCGAGGTTTATTTGGTTTTTTCTGGTCCTATATCATGATAATTATATTTTTGCTTACTGTCTTTAAGTTTGCCGAAGTTCTTTATTTTCCTTGCATATTATCAACTTATGTTACGTGGCAAAGGAGTAATATGAATATCTTCATTTTCAGAAACAGTACCTTGATGCTCTGGAACATCAAAGATTTCCTGTTTTAAAAAATCTCAATAGGGAAAAGGTAATACAACTTGTGTGTGTGTGTGTCTGTAAGGTCCTTAGAGGGTTTGAGGTCCAGAGTCTGTGATGGGCTGATTTTCTCTATGTAAGGACTTGATGTCTTATAAAAGAAGTACAAACTTATGGACAAACATTGACTTATCGTAGTTCCCAACCACAATATTGTAAGGGGTCATGCTGTGAAAAGATATGATATTGTTCTATTCAGGTATCTCATTACATAGTCAAATGCATGTCATTATGCTGTGATACATATTCGTGATCAAAATTAGTTATAGATTTATGATCCAAGACGAAAGGGTAGAAGAGCACTTCAGATATCTCAATATGCAGGCATGTCAATTTCTCTTTGCCGCTATGCTTCCCTTCTCAATGTTGCGTAGGGGGCAAGGACCAACGTGTATTTCTTGCTGGCTCATGAATTTTTTATTTTTTTTGGTTGCCAGAACAAAAACGCTGAGAAGGCACTAACTGCTAATCTTCCTTCACCTTTGTTATCACCAAGTATGTCACCTTCTGTGCTTCATCAGCTAGGTATGAAATATGTAGTAGTTAATCATTATTGTCAATTCATGGGTTCTGATCACATTGGACAACTTTTGACAGATATTTCTTGGCCACCAGATCTCGATATCAATTCAAGCAACACAGTCCTGGATTTGGAAAACCAAGAGCTGAAAGACAAGATGCATGATCTGCAAGAACAGAATGAAAGAATGAAAAGGATTATTGGTGAAGACCATTTCCCTGTTAACTTCTGTGCATTAATGTAAGAGAGAAGTTCCTTAGGGAGTTACTGTGGCCCCCTTATTACTCCAGGAGCCATGTAAAGTCAGTGTGGCAGTTGAATTTTGTACTTTTCTCTCTTTGAAATAATCCCTAAATTAGTACATAAAAGGGACATTTTATGATGTTAATCTAGTGGAGTGCAGCATATGTAACATTTTGGTCTTGGGTTATGGTAAGCCTACATTAGATTGAGGCAGTCGTAAGTGTGGTGGTTATGCGCTCATCCACGATTAGGTGCATGTGCAGAAATGTATTCTAACTGGTATTCTGTTAATTGGAACAGAAACTATGCGATTGGAAATGGAGGCTGTACAAAAACGTACATCAGAAACTTGCCAGCCAACTTTGAATCAGGTACTCGTTTTGTGTTTGAGGAGTTTTCCTGCAAGAAAAACCTTGTAATCATATCCATCAAAATCACAACCTCAAACAATACCATCTGGCTATCAAATTACGTCTTTAGAAATTTACAGAAATATCATGCTTATCCAGCGATACTCCACAGTCTCTGCTGCCTCACATAAAGGTATGTCAAACATATTAAAGCTAAATCTAATCCACCTTGGCATTGCAACCCTTTATCGCAAGATTGAAACTTCACGAAGCGGCGCAGCCAGAAAAGGATCAGTATAATTTCGTAAGACAATTGATAGAGAGGTTTCGGTTATGATGTGAGGTGTTGGGATACGTGTAGATAACAAAAATGTTGAAATCAGCGAAGTAAATCAATAAAGCTTGTTAAGTTCAAGTGGGATTTATCGCTTGCTTTTTGTTGCATATACATCTATAACCTTCTTGTGTGTGTATAAGTATTATTTCAAATGCGTGGTGCATCCTCTTTCTAAATGAAGATACTAATATTCATGGGGTGCTGACGAGGTTTATATATGCAGCAAGATGAAATAAAACATATGCAGGGTGAAATACAGTATCTAAGGTCAAAAATTTCGGATATAGCTTTACATCTTCAAGGCTCTCAAAATGGACGGATGGTGGTGATGCCAATTGAGGAAAATGATGGTCCGAAGGATCACTTGGCCAAATCAATCAATGGTCAAAGGTAATATATTTGAGAAGCTATATTAGATAGTATTGTTGCGGGACACCTTCGTTATACAGCCCCCCCACCTGACGTGGCCCGGATCCAGACCATACAGTCTCCAAATCAAGGGCTGACATAATGCCACGTCAGAGAGGGGGGCTGCAAAACGAAGACTACCCATTGTTGCAACTTTGCTTGCCAAATCAGCACTCCCAGACAGATTTATACTGCATTTGTCTTTTGGTTTAGAAGACTTAGATTGCCAGGGGTTGACCATAAGGGTATGAATTGTAATTCCTTATGTTTTGTGGAGCTTTTGAGAATTTTGAAGAACTTTCTGTTTTGTCTATTTAGCACATGAAAGGTATTATTTCATGTGCTAGCAGATCAAAAGCATCTACTAGCACATGGAATGTTTTATTTTATGGCTGTGGTTATGTATTGGATATCAGCTATTTTATCATATCTACTACTACTGTAGATATGGGAAGTCTGAAATGATAAACGGGAAATGAAAATGCAAATACTTGGAGAATTAAACGATCATTTTCTAGTTTTTATAATATGCGTAATATGTTATTTAATTCTTACAGTGCAAGCTCTACTAACGAGGTCGACAATAAACTTGCTGAACTAAGGATGGTCCAAGCATCACTTCGAATGCAGCTTGAAGCAGCAGCTTCAGATATATCGAGACTCACAAACGAACGGGACACACTAATGGAGCTTAGCAACTCTCTGCGTGCAGAACTTAACAGGTCCTTGTGAATTCAAATGAATGCTCTCCTATGACATCATTCATAACAGATCATACGTTGTCTGTAAATCTCATGGAGTGATGTAAGTTTGATGTAAATTTAATGCCATAGTTAACTCAAAAAGTGGTCATCCAGGATGCCAATTTCCGAATTTGCTAATATCAACCGTAGAGACTATGGCGATGAAGATGCTAAATGCGAGAATGTAAGTAACTATACGTTGTTTTCTTAAGTTTTGCTTCTCGATCTTAACATATTCATGTATATGCAGGTTTCTCGGCTGCGCAGCCATGATGACAATCCAAGACAAAGGGGTAAGCTTATCAATATGCATTGCTTGCTCGGATGTAGCGTTTATATCTATCAATGGCTTTTAATCCCAACACATGCACCAGGAAATATTAATCAATCTCTTCTTTTAGAAGGCAATGCGTCAGTCCAGCACTACCGCCAGCCTGGTTTGGAGCAGATAATGCACAAGGTAAGAGATTTTTCTATTGAAATTTCTTCACAATTTTATCAATACTATAACGTCCCCGGCTATACAAGAATGCAATTTCAATTAGCAGTAGTCATGAACGATGTCTCACATGAACGATGTCTTATAATTTTGCAAGGAATAATTTAGTACGCAACTTTCTGATAATAAACTGGTACTAGCAGGGTACTGCAAGCCAGCATGCAAGGCTGAGGGCATCAATAAAGCGCAAAGAAGATATGAAACTAGAGAAACCAAAATTGCGCAACTATAATATGAGAAATGATAACATGGAAGATGTGCTAACCTAGTAAAGCTCAAAATGGAGGAGGTGCACTAGCCTTGAGGTGTTCATGGTGCGTGATCAAGGTCGATGGAGGAGAAAGTAAAAGTGTAAGCTTACACTAATGAGTACTTTCAATAGACATATAAAAGTATATACCGCATATAAAGGTAGTTTAACTTGTATACAAGTGCATATTTGGGGTTTCCCCGGCTATCCATAGTCGCTTAAGGATTGTACTAGGTGTCCATGTGGGTATATAACCCTAAAGTAGTGACATAACAACCTCGTGTTGCAGTTATAAGCATGGTGAGTGTGACACTCTCCCACCCTTAAAGAAGATGGACGATGTCCTCGGCGTCGTTGCCATTAATCTCAGAAGATTAATTATGTTCACAATTTCAAACTAATTATGTTCACAATTTCAAACTATATGTTATCCTTGGAGAAATTATGGAAGATTTCACAAGGTTGAAAAAGTTACAGCTATGGCATTGTATAGATGTCACGCTTCCTTGGTTTAGGAATTCAAAAGAGGCGTAGTCTCTTTTTAAATCCGTTTCTTTTTTCCAAGTAGCTTGTTCCTCGCTTGCAAACTTCCACTTTGTCAAGTGTCCGCATTATCCAGATTGTGATCGCATCCAAACGTGGGAGTGTTTGTCAAATAGGATAATACATCACCCCAATGGTATAAAGGTCTCGGAATTACTCCATTTTATTTTTCCAATCTTAAGAACATAAAAAAGAGGCAGATATGGTTGCATTACTATCGATGGTGTGGGGTTTATAGACAATGGGGATTTTAAAGTTTGATGATTTGGTAGAACAGGATTCTTTGAAGCATATTGTGAAGTTTTAAAGGTATTGCCGGCAATGTAAGTTACCAATGTAAGTTACTGGTAGGTGATTACTTGTTGTGGTTTCAAAGTTCTTTGCAAGACCTATTGGAGAAATGGGTACAAACCCAACCAGATACCATTACCTATCAAGAATTAAAGTAACCATTCATTGCTAATTATCAAGAAGTCTATGGTAAGGATAAGACTATGGAAAGGTGGAACTGGCTCTACACAAAAGCAAGATGATTCAATAAGAGAGTATAATCAATGGTATATTGAGGTTCTCAAAGCCGTAGTTCATAGAAGATTGCAAGAAGTGATGAAATAGATATCCAATGATATGTACAGGGGATGAAACGAGCTATTACTCATAAGATAGATGGATATTATTTAAGATAGATGTTATTTTGTCTATCTGCCTATCTTACGAGCTATTGCTTCTAAGATAGATATCATTGCGGTTCTCAAAGCCGTAGTTCATTAAAGGATTGCAAGAAGTGATGAAATGGATATCCAATAATATGTACACTAGCTAAAAGGAGCTATTGCTCATGGGAGAGTATAATCAGCGTTACATTGCAGTTCTCAAAGTTATAGTTCATTGAAAGATTGCGAGAAGTGATGAAATAGATATCCAATGGTATAAATGGGGACTGAAACGAGCTATTGTTCATAAGATAGATAGATAGATAGATAGATAGATAGATAGATAGATAGATAGATATCATAACATGAAGACTAAACAACCTACCACATTATTGGAGGCACAAAAGTATGCTCTCAAGGTGGAAGATAAGGTAGTACATTCATGAAGTTGATGCTCTAGAGCATAAACAATTAGAGGATATTGCAGCGAAAGTTTCTAAGCTTAAGATAAGGGTGTAGTGCGATTTATCTGTTCAGGTTTTGTGAATTTGCACAAAATTGTAATATGTAAGCTTAAAAGGGGATGAGTCTCCTCATTCTCTCTTTATCACTCTTGGGCTTGGAAGGGGAATTTGGCGAGGAGTGCTTGTGTTCCATGGAATAAATAAATGAAGAGAAAGATGAACCTCCTGATTATTTGGATAATCTGGTGTATTTGAGCATGCGATTCTCTCTCTCTCAATCTTTCTTGTGTTCATCTTAAATCTGTGCTTAATCTATTTGTTAGTAGAATGGATGCAATCCATTACATAGACTTTGCAGTTGCTTGCCCAGAGTTGCGTTTGAGATGTTGAACACGAAAATCTGTACACATGTTTGGTGGCTTCGCTTCGTCCAGACAAGCAGCATTCTATCAGCATGATTTTTATAATGATAATTTTCACCATCTTCTTTTCATACTTCTTTCTTCCACCAAAATCAAATCGTGATATGAATCACAATAAGAGATATGGATCCACTTTATGAACATTTCAAGATTTGTAGATAGATGGCTTGTATTCTTCTTTTGCCTAGCCAACAAAGACTGGATTGACTGCCAAAAGAATGACTGTATTGAGAAGTTGTTACCTCTAGATGTTGCAGAAAGAAGATAAATCATAATATGAAAATTACTTGGCTATTTTTTGGAAGAGCCAGCAAGGCCAGTCTGCAATCCTATTGTATTCGTGCCCTATTCTGAATGCTTCTGCTATGCACAAGAAAGTATGTTGCTCTGTACTTAATAAAAGCTCTACCATAATGATTTTTTGTTGCTGTTGGAAGAAAAGACGGAATGATGAAGCATCAAAAAGCATGTAGCTGCTTTTCCTGCCATAACCATGCTGCCAAGTATGTAGAAGAAAGATGAATGAGAACAAGAAAAGAAGAAAGATCTGCCATACTGCCATATCCTGTGCTTCCACCTTTTGCCATCCGATCTGCCAAACCCTTCCTCTGTTTTATGCTTCCTATCTGCCAAATCCTATATCCTGCCATAGCCAAAGAAAATCCTATTTAAGAAATTCAAAGTCCTTAATTGGCAAATAGAAACGTCGTAGATGGAAATTAAAGGAAGATAGAGATTGTATCTCCAAATCATCTAAGATTGGCAAGTTGGTTAGGACCTTTATTACAATCGGGAATTATCGGGTTCAAATCCAGAGTGGTGCAATTCTTATTCTCGATTTCATTTTTGATGCTATTTATTTGCCCATATAGGGTATGGTCACCATCTACTGCAGCTATATCAAGGGGCAGGAGGCTCCCTCCCATCCCCTGGCGTTGAGACCCCCTGCTATCACCGTGCACGCTTGAATTGGCTCCCAAATTTATACTCGATTGCCCAAATTGAATTCAATTGGCACCTAATTATTTTTTCCTCGGTGTGGCACTGTAGCCTTTGAGACAGTATTCTGTTATTTTTCCTCGGCGTGGCGCTGCGGCCTTTGAGCCAGCACTAATCGGATGTGCAAGAAAGGGGAGAATAGGGTGAGTGAGGTTGTCATGAAAAACATGGAGTGGGTTACCATATTGGTGTGTGTCAATGCTGAGGGGTTTAGGATCCATAGCAATTTCAAAGGTACTTGAATGAGACAAGACAACATTGCAAGATGTGAGGGGTGTAATGCAGGCTACCCAGTCTTCAGCTTGGATGAGTACAGAGTTGTTCAAGTCCTAGCTGTCACATGTTGCAGCAAGAGTTCTAGGTGGTGTTTCCTCAACAAAGCCTCACCTCATCATTTTAGATGGTCATGGCAGCCATATGTAGAGCTTGATGTCATGTTTGTATGTAGGCTGGTGGAGTTCAAACATGTTTTCAAATACCCTTCCAATCATACGAGCAGCAATCACAGGCCATGAGGATAGGAAGAGAGGATTTGCTCTAGATCTGGGATGGAGAGTGCACATATCTCGTGATGGGTTTTGTCAAGCCTTGGCAGCTGAAAAGGCTAGAAGTGTCAAGGCTGAAAAGGAGAAGAAAGAGCAACTTGTAGCTCGGAAGATTGAGACTGTCGGGAGGAAGGAAGGCTGAAAGGGAAGAGGCTACCAAAGGGGCACAATAGAATAGGGCAGAAAGGGAGAGCAGGAAGAAGGCTGATGAGGCTAATACTGCCAGACTAAGGGACTTCAGTACCCTAGAGGTCTGTCCAGAGTTGCTACTTTTTTTATTGAGTGAGAAAGCGAGAAAAGGAGGCTGCAAGTGAGGAACATATTGAGAATGAGGCAAGGTTTGAGCCAATTCAAGTTTGCACTTGAGAAATGTCTCTTGGGATAGACCAAATGCTCCCACCTAGTAGTCTTCTGCATAGTCCCAATGGATGGTCACAGCCAAGCCCAGCAAGATGATGAAGAAGTGTCAGTCATGTGCAGCTTAGAAGACACAGACATTTGCTCGGGTGATGATGCAGGGAGGCAGACTATAAGCATTGAGGGTTGTATACCTCTGGTTAGACATGTGCCAAATTCAATCAGCACACTTAAGTCACCAATGAAGAGATAGGACGTGTCTAAAAAGGAAGTAGAATCCCAACATCATGCTGACATTGATCATGGAAATTTCTTAAGGATGGACACACAGGGCTGGGTGAATTACACTGCAGCTAATTTAGAAACCCAGCATGATCATCTTAGGGCCATAGATATGACAAGGATTATAAGGGAGATGGTGGAGATTAGAGTGGACCCTGATATTATTTCTTGGGTCATGGGCATAGATTCAAGATTTGGAAGTGCATGGAGGGCAGAGATAGCTCATGGCACACAGCCAACCCCAAGGTTTGAGGAGGGTTCTTTATTTATAGCAGCAACCACTCCAAACCAGGTATGTTTGATGTTGAATTGATATATGTCTAGTTTCAAGAACTTTGGCATTCTAATCTTTGCTATTGGCAGATATCTGATTCTGAAACAATGATGAAACCTGAGACAACTAGAGCACACATTCGTGCCCAGATTGTACAATTAAGTTATTGTTTGCTATTGGAAACATACAATTGTGAAAGTCTCATTGATCTGGCTCCTTTGTGTGTATTAGATTATTACCGATTGACATGTTTAAGTAAAAAACTGAACCATTATGTGAAAATGGTAACATGTCGGGATATAATAGTTCGAGACAGTTTTAACATAAGGCACATGAACCAAATCTACACACTTTGCATGTTACAGAACTGCCTAGCATTTCCTGATTGCAAAAAGGAAGCCCTATGGGTTGTTACAGTTAGGGGCACATATGCCTCTTACAGAATTAGAGGCACATAGGCCAGTGCATCAGAAAAGAACATAGGTAGGAGGGAGGGGGGATCGTCCAGTGCCGACCTTGGAAAAAAGGATTGCATCAAACTGATCATGATTGTCCAGTAATTGACTGGGCAGTGCGGGTCACCTGTCTTATAGATGGGAATAACTCTGCTAGTGGATGGCCCACTACGGGGAGAAGCCTTCCTGTAATGCCCGGTTGAATAAGGTAGTTAGGACTGGTATTATGGATGGCTCTGCCACTTTAGCAAGTCTGCCTGCACACCATCCAAGTCTGTCGCGTTGCCATTGGCTAAACGTTGCAAGCCCTGGTCAACATCTGCCTCTGTGGTTTCTAGCGCCCGTCCTTCTTGGGGGGGTATTGCTGCTCGTGCACCCTGAGGATCGTAGAGCTGCAGGTAATGTTCCCTACAAGCTGTACTGGCTTTCTGAGCACCCTTCACCAGAAGGTCTTGGAATGACGCAGAATATCTCCCTTCGATGTCTCGCGATGTACCTGGATTTCTTATTCTTGAGAAAGGCGCGGTACTGTCTGGTCGCCGCGGGCATAGAGGGAGATCTGTGACCTGGCGGAGCCAGCGTTTGAGTTCCTTCCACTCAACATCAAACCATTAGTTACGGGGGAAGGTTGTGGTTCCCGACGTCTCAAGGGCGGCTTCTTCTAGAGCACCTTTCGACAGTCGTCTCGAGCATGTCAATCAATTGGATCGTCTGTTGCTCCAGTATGGGATATTGCAAAACTCCTACCAGGTCATCTGTGAGCAGCCGGGCATAACCATCTGCATTTTCATAATCCAATCGCAGCTGAAGCGTGCGAGGAACTATTGTACAGGGGGTTTGAATGGCCTGTCAGTATAGCTGCAAGTAAAGTGGCAAGTGGTCTGAGTCGACCTCTTCATCCCTGCCCACTCGAAGGTGTTTGACCATGTGCATGTCATGCTCGGCCACCAACACATAGTCCACACACATTGGATCCACTCCCCTAGTTTTCCTGCTTTGAAGTGCACTTATGGGAGGCCGGCCACAATACCAGTCCATTGCAAATCACCAAGTCAAAGATACCGCATAGCAAAAGCCACTGCTGACCTGACTATCATCTGAAGCCCGTGGCCAAGCCCCTTCTGCACGGCGTAGCTGCAACATATCTTGAGTCAAGGGGTTAAATCTTATGGGTTGTTCTGTGCGCGCATTGAAGTCTCCGAGAAGCATAACACTATGCAACTACTTGTGCTACTGTATGTCATCATATAGATCGATATAGGGGTCCAGCCTATCCACATCCAAATGGATGTTATAGAAGTTGCTGTCCGCATGTGGGAAATAGCAGGTCGCCGCTGCAGTTTTGCACCCGCACTCAAAGATAGCGGTTGTGCCTATCTGTCTTGCGCAGAGAGATTGACTGCGCCAAGGCTGCCCAGTAGTAACAGGGAACCCCTCCATGTCCCCGCTTTCTTGTGCACCTATTGAAGACTGAATAATGTTGGTAGCTTGGCAACTCGGGCAGCCTGTGCCCTGCATGCTTACATGTCTCTATGAGAAAGATGATATCTATATCCACAGCAATAAATTTAAAACTATCTCCATTTTGCCATGAAAAACCCCGACAATTCTAGCAGACCACGCAGAGGCACAAGTTCCTATTTGCTGGCCATTTCACAAACCAATCGCAATTGCTAGAAAATTTTCTTCTAAATCAATCATAAAACAATTAATCTAGTACTCATCAACAAATCCTCTTTTTGTTAAGCCACTAGTGTGATTAGAGTCTTGTAAGTATTTTTAAAAATATCAAGGAACCTACTAACAAAGGTACAAAAGTGGTCAGGGTTCTCCGATCGATGAGTTTCTTAGCAGACAAAATGACAAAAGCGAGCAAAGCAAGGTCGGAATCATGCTATGACGAGAAATCAGGAACAAGAGCTAGAGCGCTGAACATTTGTTCTAAATGGTTACGCTTTATAACTATAGACGGAATCACAAAGATCTGCAAAGGAAATTGACTGTAAAAGGAAAACAGCGTGGAAAATACAAATGCCTGGCCAAGTTAGTGAATTATTAGCAGCAAAATATTTCTTAGATGCTTTACATAGCAAAACACTCTCCTCGAAAATATTAATATAGCCTTTTAATTCATACCACGGTTCTGCTCCTTAAGTAGCGCTACTTACTACAACCTCTACACTACAATCCCTACAGCCTCAGTTAGCAGTTTCCAAAGGCAGAACATGGAGCAATTTATCTATGGAGATTATATATCCAAAAAATTATTGATTTTTTATACCTCTCAGTCTTGAATTCATCATCTAAATATTGGGCAGTTAGAGTGCTTCGACTTGGTCAATTTTTTTACAAGAATTATCTATGATAGATTCACAAATTCAAAAACTTATAGAGCATGTCTAGCTCTGATACCATGTTAAACTTACTAGTTTAAAATGATAATGTCTACCTGATTAAAACCGTGGTTTTATAACATAAGATTTTTGAGGTTAAAGGTGGTATTGGTATGCAAATACGTAGAAAGATGACGGTGGCATCTGAGTTTTGGGAAGGAGATTTTTTTTTTCTAGTCGAGCGGATAGGGCAACACGTGTGGATGCTATACATGGCAATGAAGCAAAGGGCTTCTAATTTTGGTCACTGCAGGTGTCGGCAGCCTCCTGCGTTTGAAATTGGGGTCGCCCTTATCCATTTCAGTAGCAAACAGCAAACAACAAACAACAACGACGACATACAGCAAACATGTGAGTGCCTTTCTGATTCTGGTTTGTTTTCTGAGTTGTGTTTGTGATCATGTCCATGAGGAGAGCAGCTAGAAAGGGCAAAGCTCCTGCTGCACATGCCCATGCGAATTCAGGTTCTGTGCAGACTGATACTTCCTCTGCCATGCCTAACCTTGCACTGAACTGGGAGGCAATTGATGTCTCTGTAATACTGAGATTGTCTCGGCAAGATGTTCCCCTTAGTTTCTTTGATGCCCTTTCTTCCTTCTGTGATAGAAGATGTATTGCTGGTGCAGTTGCCTTGGAGAGGAAGTCTTCTGTAGACCACCTTCATGTCCAATCTGTGCTAAGAGCCCGGTACAAGACACCTAGGGCTTTGAATGAGGCTATAACGAAAGATTTCAATTGGGCCTCCAAACCAGCTGGTGGTGTTCTAGTGTGCAAAGTGCTGAAGGATAACAGATTGCATTGCTTTAAGGATATGGAGGGGTAATGAAGGATCTATACTATTCTTGTCATCTCCATAACATCTCTGAATCCATGATTTCAAAGGGGAAAGACTTGTATCTGAGATGGGGCGGTAGGGACACCAATGATTTATGTGTAATTGGACAACAAGAACCTGTTGAATAAGGCAGCTCACTTTGTGTTTTATCACGGAGGTCGGAGACTCACTCCTAGCTTGACATTTACTATTTGCAGGATGCTCAGGAGTGGGAAGTACACTCTGAGCAGTAGTTGGATCATTTCCTCCAATAGTGCTCATGTCAATGAGCACAGGATGCATGGTGCATGGAGGGCTTTGCTGAACCCCGCCCATTGCATGCCATTTGATGTGAGGACCATCCTCTTTGGTTTGCCTGCAGGCTATGTGGCGGTGGAACGGAATGGTTCTGGGCGCCGGAGGTACTGGGATGACTCTGTACCACCAAATGAGATGGACTGTAACTTTGAGGATCTTGGTGATCCATCCTTTAGCCTCGAAGTAGAAATTTCGGATCATCGTGTGGATTATATCCCCATTCACACTGGGAACCACACCATGGTTGTTGGGTGATTCCTTGTGTGATTTGTTTGATGTACAGCTTCAGTTGTGTGTTTGTTTTTGTTTTTCTTCAGCAAAGTTTGTGGTGGTGGCACGTTCTTGCAGGATTGGAATGGAAGACAATGGGAATACCCTGGGTGAGATGGGCCACCCGCTTCTGAGTTTGGATCCCTCTCTTATTAGTTCTAAAATTGATGCATGACGGCCTAGTTCCTAGGTTTATCCTGCAGAGGCTGAGCAGGTTTCCAATGTAGAGGAGTTCATATCTAGCCTTATCCAGGTTGGTTCAGAAGCCCACAGAATTGCAGCTTCCCTTAGATCTTGAGGAGGCAGTTGACAGATTTCTATACTGCAATTGACTCAGCAATGTCTAGTGTTGCTTGAGAGCAATTTGGTGCTCCAATGTCTGAGCTCCATGCACTTAGATCACACATGAGCTTTGCCATGGCTCTTCTGGTCCAGGAGATCCGCCAGTTTGATGCCATCATCGGGGGGCCGCATCTGGGGAGCCCATAAACTAGGCCATTCTGTTTTTGCTGTTGTGTTTGATCATGTTGTGTAATCAGGTTTTTTTGCAGCCTTCTCTTGCTGATGTTGGTGCCAAGTGTACATTTTCTGAGTCCATGAACATGCAATGCTTTTTATGCTCATGCCTTGTTGTCTTCCTCGGGTTGGCCTATGGTTTTAGAAACATTGTTTTGTTGTGCATTTATTGCCATAATTGCTAACATTTTTAGGCTTTCATCAGGCTTCGGCCCCTGGGCATAAGGCTGATCCACTCTCGTGGGATCTGTCTTATGCCTGGATGATCATTGGCATTGTGCTGGGGTTCGATTCCCTGGGTTCACTGATGGCCTTTGTCTGTTGCATTGCAGGTCTTCTCCTTCGTCAAGGCGAGCGCTATGTATGGGGATTATCAGATGCATGCCATTGCTCATTGCAACTTGCAGTAACAGTCAGTGGCATGCATCTGATGATCCCCATACATAGCGCTCGCCTTGACGAAAGAGAGGACCTGCAATGCAACATACAAAGGCCATCAGTGAACCCGGGGAATCGATCCCCGACGCAATGCCAATGCTCATCTAGGCATAAGACAGATCCCACGAGAGTGGATCAACCTTATGCCTAGGGGACGAAGCCCGCTGAAAGCCTGAAAGTGTTAGCAACCAAGACAATAAATGCACAACAAAACGATGTTTCTAAAACCATCGGGCAACCCAAGAAAGACAGTAAGGCATGAGCATAAAAAGCATTGCATGGCAAAAAAACTCGAGTACACAACATGATCAAACACAACAGCAAAAACAGAACGGCCTAGTTCATGGGCTCTCCAGATATAACCCGCCTGATGATGGCATTAAGCTGGAGGATCTCCTGGGCCAGAAGAGCTTTGATAAGGCTCATGTGTGATCTAAGTGCATGAAGCTTAGACATTGGAGCACCAAGTTGCTCCCAAGCAACACTAGAGATTGCCGAGTCAATTATAGCATAGAAACCTGTCAACTGCCTCCTCAAAATCTTAAGGAAAGCTGCAATTTTGTGGGCCCCCGTACCAACCTGGATAAGGCTAAATATGAACTCCTCTGCATTGAAAACGTGCCCAGCCTCTGCAGGATAAACATGGAAACTAGTCCGTGATGTATCAATTCTAGAACTAATATGAGAAGGATCTAAACTCAAAACCGGGTGGCCCATCTCACCCGTGGTATTCCCATTGTCTTCCGTTCCAATCCTGCAAGAACGTGTCACCACCACAAACTTTGCTGAAAAAAAACAAAAACAAACACACAACTGAAGCTAAAGCTGTACAACAAACAAATTACACAAGGAAACACCCAACAGCCATAATGTAGTCCCCATTGTGAATGGATATGTAATCCACACCATGATCCAAAATTTGAGGATGGATCTGCAAAATTACAATACATCTCATCTAGTGGCACTGAGTCATCCCAGTACCTCCGGCGCCCAGGACCATTCCGTTCCACTGCCACATACCCTGCAGACAAACCAAAGAGGACATACCCTGCAGACAAACCAAAGAGGATGGTCCTCACATCAAATGGCATGCAATGGGCGGGGTTCAGCAAAGCCCTCCATGCAGCACGCACTCTGTGCTCATTGACATGAGCACTATTGGAGGGAATGATCCAGCTACTGCTCAAAGTGTACTTCCCACTCCTGAGCATCCTGTAAATAGTAAATGTCAAGCTAGGAGTGAGTCTCCGACCCCCGTGATAAAACACAAAGTGAGCTGCCTTATTCCTGTTGTCCAATACACACAAACCTTTGGTATCCCCAGCGTCCCATCTCAGATACAAGTCCTTCCCCTTCGAAATCATGGATTCAGAGATGTTATGGAGATGACAAGAATAGTGTACCTTACCTACATCCTTCATGCAGTACCCCAACATGCCCTACATATATAGGTACCATAAAGGTACTAAAAGGGAAAAGGTAAAGATAAGGATAAAGGTGCTAGGTTGCTGCTTCCGCCTCCGGAATGGAAAACGACTTAAGGATTCTCAAGGATTCCGCTCAAGCGGTCAGCTGCAGGTAAATATCAGGTCATTCTCCCATTTGCCATGTTGTGGTGGCCTGGAAGTGGGTCGCCAATTCCAGACCCGCTCCCGGCTCTCGCCGGTCACGGGGCCCCTCAGCTCCCCAGTTTCCATGCCGCCATACATAAAGGCCCAGCGTTAACACTTCAAAGTCAAAAAATTCCATGTTTAAATGCAGAAACTAAAACCAAAGGCATATCCAACTTGAATCTGGCAATCAAATCATGCAAGCAGATTTCAATGCAAGTGGCAGACGAGCGGGTTGAAGAATCGGGCCCAAAGCAAATGTGAATGTGTTCAACAAATTTTAAGAAGATAGAATACTCATACCAATCATAAGCATAAAACACCGCTAGAGCTTTAATCCCCATCTTTAGAATAGCGCTCAAATTTTACATTGCCATTTGGAAGAAGAGACATGAGGCATTACCTCAACCTTTCGTTGGTTATGCCATGCCAAATTTTACAGCATGTGGTAACTTTATCGTCATAAATCTCCCCTCGAGGGGCATGTGATATACAGCACTGTTTTAACTGTGTTATTGCTACTAACTTGATAGATCAGTTTCTTACAACCCACATATCTTATGGGAGCCTTTACTGTTTCCTGGTCCAGCCCACAACACTATAGCATAAAGATTTTGTATAAACTACCAAGGCCAGAAGAAGGAGAAGAATGTTATGTGCATCAAGAAAGGAGGCATGCCTGACACTGATAGCTCTTAAGAACGCCATACTTGTCACATTCTCCAGAAGTGAGGCACTGCAATTTTGATTCATGTGACTTTCTGTTCTACTCGGATCTATCAGTGTGCTTTGCATATCAGTAAAACAAGTTAGGTTTTGTGATTTGGTGAGTAATTCTATATCTATAACAAAATCTAACTCTGGGACTTTGGACACATCTCGTGAAAACATCTCTTTGCCTTTGCTATCAACTGTCAGACTTGCCTTTGATTTAGAATCCTCATCATTCTGTATCTGGCCATTTTGTGAAGGAGGATAAGGAGGAGCAAATTGAGCCCGGTACTGCACCGTAGATATTTGATGATGCAGCAAAAAGACCTTTGCAAACTGCTGCAGTTTCTTCTCATGTTGACTAAGGGTCTTCATTCTGATTCTGCTCCTATTGTCATTAGAGTTATCCTACAACAACATTAGCAGGTCAGTATGTCATTTCACAAAAATCTCGGGACCTTAATACAAACCTTGAAAATTTCTGCCATGTTAGCCGAAGTATTAGGACAACTATATGATATATCCCCGACACTTGCAGAAACTTGCTCCACCTTTTGGGAAGAGAACACGTGACATTTTTCATTTCTCTTGCTTACTCCTAGCAATCCACCAACAGAAGGAACATGGTTTTCCACGGTTCTTATACCTGCATGGCTTTCCAGACCCGTAGGTTTTTTATCTGGGGATGAACAGATACATTGCTCACAATCTCTATTGTCCTGGCCTACTTGCGCACTATAATCACACGCCATTATTATCTTGTTTGCTGAAATTCTACAAGAAATTGAACATGAATCTGAAGATGGTAGACATGCCTGAGCTTCATTTTTATAACTTGCTCCACTGGCCAATACTTCTCCGCAGATTTCATGACCTGAATGTATTTCCAAAGGATGCTGCAAGTAAATATTCTCTGACGGTGAGATCAAATTTTGTTGATATACGTGCCATGCCATTTGGATCGTCCTGGCAGCATCATGCCAACTAGAAACCATGCATCTTACTTTCCATCCACGATATTGTGCTTGAATTATTGTAGCAGCTTTCTGACGTCTTTGTTGAAAGTCTAAGAGCCTGCATGTCCTGGAATTCTTAAATCGTTTTTGCAGTAGAACTACACAAACAAGCAACCTAAGATATTTTTGTCTTGCGATTTTCATCCTAAAGTTCGCCTGAATTTTGATCACAGAGCGTTTCATATCAAGATATTTCTTTCTGCCATGCCAGGCCTTCAAATAACTTTGTATCATGGTGGCAGCTCTCTCCTTCATCTTAACATCAATAATTTGAGAAGGAATAGAAAGGTAAACATTGGAATGGCAGGCTTCTTGAATATGATAGTCATGTACCTGCCCATAGATGGATGAAGAGCTGCACGGCTGGTTTATAGAAATTAGTGAGCACAGCCTATCTGTTGCATCCAAATTTTTTATGAGTATGATTTTGCAACTGTCATCTGTTAGCTTCTGTATATTTGATAAGGAATTTCTTGCCTTTGTTGACCCAAGAATAAAACAACTGTGTAAAGTAGCAAGTTTCCTGGTGAAATCATGTGTGGCCAAAGATGTCCCATGAAGCACAAGCTGTGAAATAGGCCTATGAATTTCATGCTGCTTCTCTAATATAAATTGCATATTAAATATCACTTCCTCTTGCTTAATGATTCTCAACACGTTGGCTATGAGATACCCACCCTCATTCTGTGCATCTTGTTTATGGCCAAGCCAAGAACCGATCCATAACTCGAGCCATCATACAGGGCGAAGCTCTGAATAGAGTTTGACATTTTTTATATAAGTAAAAATGAGATACAACTCTGTCTTTCCTTTCTTTTGTTCAAATATATGCAGTTTAATTACGTAACAGACTTATGTAGAAAAAAAAAGGCATGCTATTTTCCAAAGAAACAGCTCTCTGCCATCTTCTCTCAGTGGGTGTCAAAATACTTCTTCAGGGCAGCTGTCGAAGAGCTCCTAGATCAATAAGCGAATTTCCAAACTAAAATCCCTTAGCTGGGCAGCTCGGAAAGAAAAACACAATGCGTACCTGAAAACAGAGAAAAGAAAGTGATAAGGCTCATGTGCTGCATAATCTCTGCGGCTTTGAAAGACCACTACGAACCCAGCACCGGACTAGAGAGCACGGCAAGGGCAAGATCCAACTACCATTTCTTTCTTGTTTCCAAAACAAAAGAAACAATGTCAATGGTCCAACCATTACAAATGTGCGGTGTACGTCCATTAAGGTGAAAAGGAGGGAATCCCAAATACATCGTAATGGGACTCCCGTGACAATTCCTGCATGTAATGCAACAAAGGGGATCTAGGTTTCTTAACCTGAATTACGGAGGAAATATACCCTTTTAAGTGTAGAGTTTGTCGCTCACTTGAAGCTATCAATACATATATATACAAGAAATTTAATGCGTCCTACGGCGCATTGTTCCAATTTTAGCATGTTCTTACGGTGCAAGGCCCTATCGTGCTCTAGGTAACCAACGATTCTACTGAAATCTCTTGTGATTCCTCTATATTCTTCAACATTCTATGTACTATATTTAGCATTCATGAAGATTCCCCTAGATTCTCTTAGAATTTTCTATTTTGATTGAGGTGCTTACCCATGAGCACTTAGAATCTTCCAAAATAATCTATTTTGAATCTGTGCAACATTTCTAAAACACTTTCTATTTTTAGACTAAGGCGCTTGCCCTGAGCAACATTTTTTTTTCAAGATTTATATTGTACACCTTTATTATGAAACATTTTAGAACATTCTATTGTGGCTCTTTGCAAAATCTTAAAAAACTCTAAGATTTCATCAAGATTTTCTTAGATTTCCTTAGATATTATGAAGATTTCCTTAGATTCAACTAAATTTTAAGAGATTCCCTTAGACTTGTAAATATTTTCCTAGATTCTCTTACAATTTATGAGATTTCCTTAGATTCCCTTTAATTCTCCTGGATTCCCTTACATTCTAGAAATTTCTAGAACATTCTAGAACTTTCTGGAACATTCTGAAACTTTCAAAACATCCTTGAACTTTCTGGAAGTATTTCCCTATTCTCTTACATTCCCAAAGATTCCCCTACATTCTAGAACTCATTAGGACAATTTGGGACTTTCTGGAAGGATTCTCTTAGATTCCCCCTAGATTCTTTTATATTCCAAAACATTCTAGAATATTCTGGAACTTTCTAGAAGATTTTAGAACTTTCTAGAGCCTCCAGAACATTCTAGAGCTTTCTTGAACTATCTAGAATGTTATGTTCTATTTTATCTTAATTCGAACATTACCCTTAACTATATTTGAAACATAAATTATTTATGAAATTAATTCTTGGTCTAGTGGTTAGAGTGGGGGGTTTAGGAGGTTGATGGCCAGGGTTCGAATCCCCCCAATAACATAAAAAATTTTAAAAGCCTTTCCTTAAGGGACAAGCATTCAACATGAGCCTTAGGATCTTAGACTCGATCAACGATCGAGATCTCACCATATAAAAGCAACATGAGGCGTAGGATCTAGTACATATAATTCCCAAAGCCATGTGGACCATAAGATATGTGCCAAGCCACCTGAGCCGTAGGATCTCGGATCGGCGATCAGGATCAAGAGCAATTTGGGCCGTTAGATCGATTACATATAATTCCCAAAGCCATGTGCACCGTAGGATATGTCCCCAAGCAACGTGAGCCGTAGGATCTCGGACCGACTGTCAGAATCAGATCAACCTGGACCGTAGGATCGCTTACATATAATCTACAAACAAACTCCCAAGCCATCTGGGCCGTAGGATACGCCCCAAAGCCACGTGAGCCGTAGGATATCGGATCAATGGCCGGATTGAGCGCGACAAACATATCCCAAGCCATCTGGGCCGTAGGATACGCCCCACAGCCACGTGAGCCGTAGGATCTTGGATCAACGGTCGGATTGAGCGCGACAAACATAAGGACATATATATGTTATGATAAGTACATATATCATCCTAATTCATTCATTTATTTGCATCTTTATGGGTTTTATTCCACGTTTTATTCAAAGCCATTGATCTGTGGGATATTCCTGGTATTGTGCCAGATCAATGGCCATTAAGATTTTAACCCAAAAATAAAAAACCACTTCCTATGGTGTCGATCGAACACATGGTTGAAGCAGAAGAAAAAAGCAAAATAAAAAAGCCAATCGTCAGCATGAAGCCTGCACTGCTGAACCACACTACAAAGCTTGGCATCGATCATCGCGGACTGCCCTGTGCCAAAGAAACAAAGCAAGAAAGAAAGAAGGATGGGTTTGGAAAAATCAGAGGTGATGCATGAATTGACGCTCAGCAGGAGGGTTGCTGCAGCGGCAGTGAAGAAATTGAGGCAGGCGTTGTGCATGGCAGAGATTCCATGGCTGAAAAACGTAGAGGATTCAAGCGCGCAATGGCCTCACAAAGAAACAAAGAACCCTGTGTCAAAGAAACAAAGAACCCTGTGCAGGAAAACCATGTTCGAAACTCCAAGCTCCTGCAATCGACTCAACCAGCCGGAATCCTGCAGCGCTGCTACCAGGGGAGAAAGCAGACTGCTTCATCTGCAACAGACCGATGCGTTGGCCTCCCTCTCCCAGACGGCGCCCTCTGTACACACACCATAGGGCAGGACAGCAATTGGCTCGTGCCTTCCAAATTTGGCTTTCTGCAATTGAGCTTTGCAAAAAACATCCATGCAAAAAGGGAGTTCCAAACCACCCAAAATAGCAAAAAACACTCAAGCTCCTCCCACATGGCAAATTATACCGTTTCTTATACAATACCATACGAAAATCATAGTCCTAACCACTGCCTGAAAACCCTCCCCCAACCCAAAACGAAATTAGCACACTATATAAGACAGTGTTATCTAAACATATATAAAGCAGATTCATTTGTTCTTTGATGGAATATTTCCGTCCCAGGAAAAAGCCTGAGCACGACACGTGTACTTTTTTAATAGAAAAATATTTCTTGCTCTGTTTCTTGCCCTGCAAGCAAACCTGGCTTTCATACTTCGGCACGCGCGGCATCCCTATTCCGGCATAGACAGACGCTCCAAGCATGTCCAAGGACGGCCGCCTCGCCTGCTTCAAATCCGCTGCTTCCTAGTTTTATCTCTCTGTAAACAGTGGGACAAGTTTTGGGTTGCGGCTCGTTAAGCAGCTCCATGTCGGGGCTCTCTTTAGGTTCCGGATTTTCATCGAGCAGTTTCATGGGCTCCTCATTGCCGCAGCCACAATTTCCTTCGTTAAAGAGCACGATATTGTCCGCTTGGTCCATTGAAAGGCCCTTTTTGAAGAAAAATTTCTGGATTTGCTGATGGTTTTTTGTTTCTCGTTGAATGCAAGGCATGAATCCAGTGTTTACGAATGCCTCATTACATACATTCCGGCAATGTGTTGAATTTTTGTGATAATAATCATGCTAGTTAATCAGGAAAACACTGCAAAATTTATGCTTTAATAAGTATGTGTGCGAGTGTAAGGATTTGGTAGAAGCAGCATGCCACCGGTTCAATCCGGTGGCTCGAAAGGAAACTTGGATCATATCAGAGGAATAGGGGAATAGGTAAGGGCTTTGAACTCTGCAAAGATGGGAAGATCTGGTTCCAAGATTCAAGCAGTGCCTCCTCCCTGCATCTTCCTGAAGGTTTTTCCCTGGCAAATGAAGGAAGCGCTGAGTTTTGACAGATCAACTTACTGTACATCCTGCATCAAATCGAGCTATTCTGGGGACTCTGCTCCAAAATTTGAAAGTGAGTATTTTATTTCTCTTGAATGTACACTGGTAAGTAGATTAATCTGGATTATCTATACCCTGATCTGTTAAAGAATCATTTGATTGTTTTAAAGAATCATTTGATTGTTTTAGATGATTTTATAAAACACCTGCTTTAATTTTCTTGATGGTGTTATTCTTATGGAATAATGAAAATTTCTCTTAGCATGATTAAACATGTTAGGTTGGAGTGGACTTGCATCAACCATGTGCTTCTGCCTTCTTTGCTGCAGAGGCTTTACTGGAGGCGAGCTTCTAAGGCTCATGCCGGTTCAGCCCTTACAGCACCGTTGCATGCTCATGGAAGGGTGGTTGATGATAAGGTTGGGACTCTGCTATGTCCGCAGGATCTTCAATAATAAGACTCGTTTCTTAGCAGTAGATGACTTGACTTTGCTCGGATTTCATGTGGTTTCTATCTTATGGTGGAATACCGATTGTTTCTCCAATGTTCCTTAGATGCAAGTGGTTTTCGAAAAACTACATTTAATGGTAATAACAAGCTACGTTTGCAGACTTGCAGTTACAGCATCTGAAAGGTTGCTAATTTTACAACCACATGACTGGATGGTTAGAAGGGACCATGATTTATTACTTTACCATAGTAGGTTGCTCTCTGCCAAACATTTATTTCATCTGTTTGCCACTTTCAAGTTTAGAAAATCTATGAATCTTTGGGAGGTAGAGAGGATGGTAGAGAGGATGGCTACTTTGTTGTAGGATTGTTAAGTTTTAGCATAGACTTCACATCCTCTCTCGTTTATCTGATTATTGTATATGGCGGGCTGGCAATCATAAGTTTTTCTTTCGACAACATTGTAGTCTTTGGAGGTGGTTATGTTATTCTGTTTTGTGCTTACCATGTATTTTATGAAGGCATATGGAGAAGCTGTACAAGGATTAAGTATTTGCATGGCTCTAGCTCCTATTCAAGAGGTCCATGTTTTAGAGCCATTTGTGGAAAAGATACATCTATTATGGTGAGAATCATCTTGGGGCTCCATCAGTTTCCCAAATGCTCCTTCAACTCTTGCTTGAAGAATTGCCTTTGAATTCCCTAGGCCTGTTCAAAGGCTGTCTATAATATATTGACGACTGAATCTTCAGAAGTAGGAACAGACATGGCTCCAAGGATATTCATTCATTCATTGGGTATGTACTGCAAATTAGGTTTATCATCCGTAGCTAAATTGGTTTCTTTCCCCAGAGCTACTGTATGCAAATATTCCTATGCCACTAGATGTTAGCTTTATATGTTGCTAATAGACATTTGGGCAGAACTGTAGTATAGCCATTGATATAGATTCTGATGATTCAGTGCTAACCATTTAACAGGTAAGAATTTGAACAACAAACATTCTAATGCTAGGCGGCCCATCAATTATCCAATTGCATAATTTGCGTTAATGTCACATAGTCTCTGTTCAGCCTTAACTCGTGCATCTATCTACCACCACATGTGGAGATGAGCAATATGCTGAAATGAATGCAAGCAACTATTCTAGATATTTTAATCTAAAGCAGTTTATCAGATGGATATTGCTTTATTCATTCATACACGGATAATGTCCTTGCCCAAATTAAATATTCTTTGAAACAACTTTGAGTTATAATACTTGAACAGGGGCTTGCATTAATTTCCAACAAGTCCAAAACAGAGACGTATGTATTAGATTGTCATCAAGTGTGTTCATTTCCACTAAGTTCAAGATAGACATTGGTATTAAAACCTCTTCCATTATGTATACTAACACTTCAATAAACAATGCTCATGTGGCATCATCAAACTCGTTACCTGTTGTAACATCTGTGACGTTCCAGCACAGTATACGCTCCCAGGACGTATATTGTACTGCCACGTCACGCGTACACGCCACCCCGACTGACGTGTACGCCAACGTGTAGCCAAGTGGGTAGCCCCTAGGGGGCAACTTGCTATGAATGTGCATTAGTATTAATGTGCACATTTCCCAATGTACACATTAATGTGGGCACACATTTCCATGTGGCCACTTGATGCCAAGTGGGCCATACCCATAGGTGCAATTAATGTGCACATTTTCCAATGTACACATTCATTAATGTGCACACATTTCCATGTGAGCACATTTGGGTGCACACATTTCCATGTGGGCACATTTGGCCACCTAGCCCTTAAAGGCAAGTGGGCCCATTTCCAATTATCCCACATGCCAAAAGGGGATAATTGGAAACCCTAGCCAACCCCCTTGTCTATATAGGGTAGGAAACCCTAACTAGCCCAATTTTCGATTTTAGGGCTTTAGAACTCTGTTTTGGCTGCCTCAACAGCCAAAACCGCATCCCAGACTCTGCCTGGGAGAATTGCATCCGTAGTTCCTCTAGATTCGGCGTTTGGCCAGGATGGTCGAGCTTCGGTCGGGAGGAGCCCCTCAAGGATCGGGGTATTTGGCCAATTAGATAGTCTAAACCTTACTTTAGTCCTAAGATCAGTAGGTTTAGCCTCTTAGATTACCCATAGCAGCCCTCTAGATCTCTAGATAGCAGATCCTAACTAAAGAACCTAACTCTATGTTGTAGATTAGATCTAGTTCTTTAGTTCTCTGTGAAGTATATGGATGATGCATCTCTATGAACTCCTTGTATTGGGAAGGGGGGTAGAGACCTAAAGCTTTGTAGTTGATGCTCCTAGAGTAGCCTCTCTAGCACACTGTAGATTCGGCCTGTGCACAAGAGCCACAGGGATGTGGGTGAAGGGGCGGGACCGGCCGAGAAGGAGATTCATGTCGACTCATGAGCGGTTCCTCGGTGTGTAAGGCCTTCCAGGGAACCATTGTGGCTAGGTCCAATGGCTTGCCAGCTAGCGTGTGGGCAAGGCATGGGCTCGACACCCGTGGGGTGGAGTTCACCTTCCGGTGGGGGTCGGTCACGGGCGGTGGCCCTCTAGCCACCTTGAGTCGGCATGTAGACCTCACGGAGGAGTGATCCCTACCTGCCCCCATCGGGGCGGGAAGATGAGCCCAGGTAGCTCTCTTGGCTATGCATCCCGTGGACTCTGGTCAGTCCCGACACTCTTGGACCACTCGCAAAGTGTGCACGGGAGGGGCGGATGGAGTGGACAACCCTAAGCCATGTTCATATGCCGCCCAAATCCATTGCCATGAATGCAATGCGCAATGAACTCACGGAGACCCAAGCCGTCGGTCATCCCTTGAGTCCGAGCCTTGGGTAGGCTTCCCTATGTGATGTCTTTGATCTTTGTCTATGCAGATATGTGGAGGACCATCCGCCGTGATGGTCATATGATGTTGATGTATGTGCTCTTACGACATGTATGTTTACGCTTCAGCCTAGGTAGGCCCTGAGGGAGACGGGGTGCAATGACCCTTCCACTCTTCCCACTGGAACCCGTCACGGTTGCAGTGTCATGTGGAGGGCCCTGTATTAGCATGGAGCTGGTATGGGGGATGAACTCCTGTTTGTATACGGTGAGTGCACCGTATACGAGTAGGGGACGTCCACAGTGGTATCAGAGCTATGTTCTTGGAGACCAAGAGCAAAGCACGGCCATGTTCCCGATAGCACTAACTTGATAGGATCCTCAAACCTCGAAAAATGAAAATTTTTTTTCTCATTTTTTGTAGTTTATGCTAAGCTAGCAACAGTTAAAATGAATAAAAACGTAAAAAGACTAAAAGTGATGAGCCAACATCCAAAAGTAGGGTGGTCTCATCATACACGCGCGGGGACGATTTCTACATTCTAGAAATGGGGTCAGCGTAACGTGTGAGACATTCAACTTTGACACCAAAAAGTTGTAAATTACAAAGTAAAAATACCTTGATAATTCTAAATTTAAGCTAAGAATTAGTAGATTTAGCATGTTACATGTTAATTTAATAGTGGGCCCCACCATGTCTCACCGCGTCGGCGCCCGGGGCGGGTTTCTAGATTCTAGGAATGGGCTGGGCATAGCGTGAGAACTTGCTTAATTAGGTGTTTTAGGTGCTCTAGACAACCCAAAAAGGTAGTTTAAAAGTTGACCTAAAATTGGCCCTATAAATAGAACCGGACCCCTCCCATTTTTTTCTGTTCTTCCCTAGAACTTAATTTCGTCTTTGTCAAGGCGATCTTACGGCGCTTAGCTCCGTCGACAAACCGTAAGATGATGGCCCCCGACGAAGGCTGCATTGCTAGGAAGCCTAGTCGGCGCGGATCCTCCGGCTCCTACTTCTTCAATGTGATTCTTCGAACGCCTCCTCCACGATGAATCTTCGGCCAAGTGAGGGAAGCAGGGTCGGACCGAGCCACCACACGAAATCTTGGAGGACGACCGCCGGAGCGTCATGGACGAGATACTCGCCGAAATTGCACTGGCGCAGAGGCGTAAAGCAGGCGGCCAGCAGGGAGCAACACCGGGGACGCCAACCCACGGTGAGGAGCAAGAGGAACAGCCCGGACCCATCAACAGCCCAAGAACAACCCCAGGTCGGTGATCCACCGCAGAGGAGGGAAGAGAAGAGCGGCGGCAGCGGAACTCACCCCGAAGAAGAGGCGACGAGACGCCGGGTCCACAAATACGGCAAAGCAAATACGGAGCAAGAGGACAAAGAGTCGGGAAGACGATCCGACCACGACAGCCGCACCCAAGAAGAGGAGGGCCAAAGGCGTAAAGGCGTGCAAGAGAAAGCTGTAAAGGTGGGGAAGCGAAGCGAAGGGCCGGTCATCAATGAGCCATCTGGGGGGAGACCAGCCCACCACCGACGACTTCGGATGGAGACTACGCGTCGGGCGCCAGACGGGCAAGCTCTTCAAAGCCCCCGTAGAGAGGAAGAGGTCCCGAGCGCACGCCCAAGAACGAGGGAGGCCGGGCGGTGGCGAAGCCCCCCACCATTTCCGACGTGGGATAGGGTCAAGACCCCACGGCCGCAACGGGAAGCATATGTGATAGACCCCCTAAAGGTCTATCAGAAGAGGATCAGGGAGCACAACGCGTATATGGTGAAGTGGGAGGCCTACAATGCCTATTACCAGGAGCACCGGGTGAGAACGATTGAAGGCGGACACCGATTTAAGAGCGTGCAGCCCCCTCCACCAAAGCCCAAGCCTCCCCGAGCACCCCGGGGAAGAAGCGGAACAAGAAGAAGAAGTTGGAAGGCGGGGCACTCAAGGAGATCCGCCACTTTCGGAAGATTTACGGACTCGATTCCGAGGCGCCCGTTCGGTAGCTTGGTCCCATGAGTCATCATCAAGAATACAACACGGACATGCTTGGCGTGGACCGATGAGATCTTTGTTGTGTTTTACGGGGAGGCGCGGCGAAGCGCATATAGTTAAGCATTTTGAAGATTCAGCGGCCTGCGGTGCATAAAAAGGGTTACCCTCATGAGGCGGGATATGTATCTTGCCCGGACACATCAAGGAGAACGCCCTTGAACCTTGTAAATAAGCGAAAAATTTTGTTAATATAAAGAAAATTTTGTGTAAATAAAGTGTCAAACCTTGTTTAAATAGGTTAAGATATCGATCCCTAGCCTTTGTTTTAATTAAATTGGAGTTTTGAGCAAAATTGAGGCGATGTCTCACACGTCAGCGCAGACGTGATTTCTACATTTTAGAAATCGGCCGGGCATAACGTGTGAGACCATGCCCAAAATGCCCAAAACAGCTCCAAATCGACGGTAAGGGGTCAATTTACGCCTAACTTCGATGAGTTTAGTGGAATTACTGACCTTAGATCACCTAAATTGAGTAATCCTAGCCCAATTGGGACCTATGTCTCATCACGTCGGCGCCAGATGATTTCTACATTTTAGAAATGGGCTGGGTATAGCGTGTGACCCCGTCTCATTTCATCACCAAATGATCTCCAAATTCCACAATAGGTTGGTAGCTCTCCTTAGCATGCTCAAACCCTAGAAAATATCGTCAAACTTGCAATTGCATCACTTAATAGGTTAGAATTGCCTAGTCTCGATAAATTCTAAGTCATCCAAAATTAGGGTTTTCCCCTTTCTATAAATAAGTCCCTCATTTCTTATTTGGCACCCACGCAAATTTGCTCCCCTTTGCTTAGGCGATCTTTCGGCTCCACGAGGCTTACGCATCCGTTTGATACTCCCTTCTTTGCTAGATCAATGGCTACTGCTGATTTTGGCGATGGTACGGCGCCCGATTGCCCATGCTATCTTGGCGGATGTCAGCGACATCTTCCAAGTCTTTGTGAAAGAAATTGACATCCAAGCTCGTTAAATGCAACCCCAGTATAGGCGGTGCTAGCGGGGAATTCCGAGGCTAGGGTAGGACCCTCCCTTGTTCAAGTTCCCCTTGCATAGGATACTTTGTTCCCCGCCCATCCCTTCAAAGCGGCCTTGGGCGATGTCCCCAACATCGCCAAATACTTGACTAACAAAGGCGCAGAGACTACGACTACATGGTCGACAACCAACGAGGACCAAGTACTTCTCTTACACCGCCGCCCTAGCCATCTTCTTATCCCAATCGCCAGAGAACCCGATGGGGGCAACCTCTATCCCTCCGATGGAGGTAGACCCATAGCTGAGCAAGAGGAAGAGCAAATCTTTGTTGCGGTATCAGCGAGGAGCGAGGAAGCAAGAGAGGATGAAGAAGAGTCGGACGACGAAGGATACGGAGCTCGACTCGGGCGAAGAAGCGGCGCCAAGGAGAGCGGGAGCTGATCAATTTGGCGAGAGCCAGCGGGGCATCGAGTTGCTCCCCCACCGGGCTAGGCATCACAAGCCTAGCCCCTATCATCATCAGCGGAGAGGAGTATCTACTCCCGGCTGACATCGAGAACCTTCCGAATGCGGGGAGGGAGCTCGAGTTGGACCGGCCGCTCCACCGAATCTGGGTAGCCCGACACAGGGGCGACTTCATCAGTCAGGGGGAGCCTCAGACTTTTCCGCTTCCAAGTGAGGGAGTCCGACACCTACGGGGGAGACGACCTCAGATATCCAGGCCCTCTGGCGAAGATTAGGCAATTGATGGACGAGCGGGAGTCGCCAGCAGAGGAGGAGTTCCTGCGCCCTCCAAGAACAGATGGGGATCAGGTGGGAAGACCACGAGCATCCTAATGCCGGGTCCTTCGATATCACCCACGCCAAAAGGAGAAGGAATCGACCTCGGGGAGGCTCGACCGCACAATTGAAGACTACAGGGAGCTCATGAAGTTGAGGTCGACAGAGTACGCAGCGCAAGGCACAGAGCTGGAGGCCAAACAAGCGGAGAAGCTTGTGACACACACAACGACAGTCGCTCGGATACTACTTGCGCTGGCGATGGATGGGAGAATAGCGGTAATTCACGCAAGTTCAGTCGAGGCGAAGAAGGAGTGTTTATGCGCGATTGCACTCTCGGGCCCGGCGGGCATGCTCGAATAGCAACAAATGTCGACTATCTTTGTCTTAGTCAAGAGGGCAATGGCACTTGACCTCTTCGACTTCGCCATACCCCCCGGCGTCGGCCGAGATTGGCGTGGCTGCGGCCCTTACATCCCGGCCGCGGGGTAGAAGACTGGTGAGAGCCATCGGGGAGGCTCGCCCGAAAGCATCATCGGGAACTTGGGTCACTTTCGGTAGGGACGGCCCAAGTTAAGAAGTTTCTTGAGGACAACCCGTCTTCGGCGATTTCAAGACTAGTTAGACTCTTGATCCGGAGACTTTTTGTATTTAAAATATTATATGATATATAAATACAATTCTGCTGCACTTTAAATGTTTCGTTGATGTATTTTGCCCCACAATTATACCAACAAACATAAACAATGCAAGAAGAACAAATGGAACTAATCATATAGCCATGAATTGCTTGTGTATGCAGCCAGAGGCCTAAAGCAGGGGGGCGACAAACTGCGAGACCTTATAGAAGAACAAACCCGCCTGAGACCACCCCGGCAAGGAACCTATTTGAAGATAGGGAACCCATGACCCCAGAGGAGGAGATAGCCCGGATGAGGACGGACACTGGAGCGGATAAAAGCATTACTTGTCTGCGCAAAGCGAGTGGGTTCGGTGGGCAATGATCGATTGCCGCAAGCATCGTATTTCGGAGGGAAGGAAGGGACAAGAAGAGGAGCAAGAGAAGGAGATCCCCGGTCAGGAATCTTCCGACTCAAGTTCGGACTTCGGACTCAGACTCGAGGAAGAGGAAGAACGAGTTCGAGGAAGCAAACGGATGGAAGGCGAGGAACACCCGGAGAGGCACGACAAAGAGATACGTGGGCCTCGACTACCGGAAGAAGGTAGATTCGCGACCGGGCAATGTATGGAAGGCCCGAAATGGAACAATTCTCGGGGGAGAACAGTCGGGATTGGAAGCAGAGGCATGGTATCGGACGAGATGAGCGAAAGTCACGGAAATGCTTATGGCATGAAGGATAAGGACAAAGGCGAGTTGCAACAGCCAACTTGAAAGGAGCCGCCGGATTTGGTGGAAGGGTTATGCAAAGGCACATGGCTTAAGCAGGATGCTTGTAGGTTCAGAAAAGTTTGCTAAAGCCTTCAAGCGCCATTACGTTCGAGGGAACATAAGTCCAAAGATGATGCAAAGAAGCTTTTCTGAGTTTCTGACAAGGCAACAAATCAGTTCAGAAATATACGAGGAATTCATGAGGCTAAGGTCTGTATGTGCCGGTTGGGAGAGAAGCATGCGAGAGAAAGCTATATTGAGGGGCTGAATGAGGAGATCCGCAAGCTTGTGAGGGCAATAAACCCTAGGACCGATGATCGTAAGCGGAATCAAGGCTATAAGCTGCGGGGGTCGGGGACCTCGAGAATAGCGGGCACAAGCGGCAGTACTTCGGGGATAAAAGCAAAGGCGACGGGAAGCTATAGCCCCTGGGGGCAGCCAGTCCAGTCCGGCTAGAGCCCCACATGGTGGGAACCGGGGAAGCAAAGGAGAAGAAGCAGGTGTCCTTCAAGGACAAGCGGGAGAGGTCAAACTACTCCAAAGCAAAGGCAATCCTTTTGCAAGTTTATGCCCAAGGAAAAGAGGCAGAGTGCATAGAAAAGCAAAAGGGTGTGCCCGGTGCTTCCGGCCAGGCCATAGGACGACAAAACCGTCCCTACGTCATGAGTGCAGCTCTAGCGGAGTTGGGAGATTGGGACGCCTGGCCGGACGGCGACGGGCGAAGAGGCCCGCGACTACATCCGGGGTGAGTGTCACATCTTTGCCTAATAGATACTGAGCAAAGCAGAGAGCGGTATAAGGTCATTTCCACAATAGGGAAGGCTAAAGCTAAGTCCTTCATAGTCTTGATAGACTCGGGGAAGTAGCCATAACTTTGCATCCCCGAGAATGGTGCAAATGTTGAAGTTGAAGCCGCTAAAGTCAAAGCCAAGACCCGTTGTTTTAGCAAGTGGTGCAAGAAGGCGGGCGGCGGGCAAGAGAATTAACCGACATCGACTTGCGAGGATTAATATACGAGATGGGGCAGAAGTAATGGGCATTGGAAAGTATGACTTGATCATAGGAATGGAGTACCTTGGGCGGCGGGGGCCATTATCGATAATGGAAAGCGGAAGGTGACCTTCCCAACGCCGACGGCAAGATCATTGAGATAACGGGTAAGGGAATTGTTCCCATCATGCGATTGTATGTCTTCTAAACGGCTGTTCAAGTGCATCAAGAGTGAGCAAGTGGCATACATCTTCAAGCTTGAGATTAGTGGCCGAATCCGAAGGAAGCAAAGAAGACAAGGTGCTCGGCAAGTTGTCGAAGCAAGTAGCTAAGGCGATCACGGAGTTCCATGATCTCTTCGGATGAGATCAAGCGGCTCCCTCCTTATAGGGGAGTCGAAAGTCGCGAGATAGCTTTTCGAACCGGGGGAACAAAGCCAACAAGCAAGGCTCCATATAGAATGACAACGCGGGAGTTGGCCGGAGTTGAAGAAGCGATTCGCGGAGCTGCTTTCGACCTAGGTTTCATTAGACCTAGTGTCTCGCCGTTCGGGCGCCCATTCTCTTTGTCAAGAAGAAGGATGGATCTTTGAGGATGTGCATAGACTATAGGCGGTTGAATAAGCACACCATTAAGAACAAGTATGCGCTTCCAAGATCGGGGCGACTTGATGGATCAGCTCAAAGGTGCAAAGATCTTCTCCAAAATCGACTTAAGGTCGAGGGTTATCATCAGATCAGGATAAAGGAAGAAGATATCCATAAGACCGCCTTGAAGCAGCGGTATGGGCATTATGAGTTCCACGTAATGCCTTTAAACTATCAAATGCCCCTTAGCGTTCATGAGGCTCATGAAGCGATACCTTCGAGGAGTTCTGGACACCTTTGTGATTGTTTTCTTTGGCGACATTTTGGTGTATAGCAGATCCCTTGAAGAGCACGTACAACACTTGAGAAGAGTGCTAGAAAAGTTGAAGAGGCACCGGTTATGCGCCAAGTTGTCGGTGCCAGTGCCGCCGCCTTGTAAAAGGTGGAGTATCTAGGTCATGTGATCTCGGTGAAGGCATCTCAACGAGACCCGCCAAGATTGAAGCCGTCATTCGGTGGTCGCCCGAAGAATGTGCATGAAGTCGAAGTTTCCTCGGCCTAGCGGTACTACAGGAAGTTCGTGAAGAACTTTGCTAAGATAGCAGCCGGATTAACGGACTGGACGAGGGGGGAGAAGGTGAAAGATTGGGTAGAGCATTGGCACAAGAAAGCCCAAAAGGGGTTTGAATTGTTGAAGGAAGCTTTAACAACAGCCCGATCTTAACCCGCGGGACAGGAGAAAGATAAGCTCGTAGCAACAGATGCGAGTAAGATAGCTACTGAGTGCGGTGCTTATGCAAGAAGAGCGTGTGGTAGCGTCACGATTCGGGGAAGATGAACGGCCTTCAAACGCAGCGCTACCCAACGCACGATCGAGGAGTTGCTTGCGGTTGTCGGGGCATTAAGAATATGGAGGCATTATCTCTTGGGAAGGAAGTTCCAATTGGATACCAGACCATGAGCCTCCAATATGTATTCACATAACCACACCTTAATCCGAGGCGGAGGAGATGGATGGAGTTCCTCGAAGAATATGACTTTGATATAGTCTACAAGCGGGGAAGCTCAATGTGGTAGCAGATCGCTTTCAAGGCATCCCCGACAACTAGAGTGCATTGCAATGCAATTTCGGACGCTCTCCAATGACTTTGGTAAGAGGATTGAAGAGTCCTTGCCAATGGATGTAGAATTGAGGAAGTATGGGCAAGCCTTCGAAGGAGGCTAGAAACGGATAAAGAGCGGGAGGCCTTCAAGCATTATAAGAAGGAAGGCAACCTGCTATACCATAAGAACAAGTTGTGCGTGCGAATCATCGGGTGTAAGGAAGTTGATCCTCCATGACACGCTGCACAACAGCCCAATAGCTGGCCATGCGGGATTCATGAAAACATATTTCAAAGTCTTTGGCAGCTATTATTGGCCAGGGAATGAAGAAGCAAATAGCTTCGTTACATCAAGGAATGTCGGCTATGCCCGGTGACGAAAGCGAGCAGCAATTCGGGGGCATTAGAGCCATTAGCGGTGCCAAACGCTAAGTGGGAGGTAATCAGCATGGATTTCATCACAGGACTCCCAAGAACAGCAAGAGGGAAGGATGCCTTGATGGTAGTGGTCGACAAGTTGTCTAAAATGGCACATTTTGTGCCTTGCAGGACCACGAGATCTGACTATGGATACAGCAAAGCTCTTCACCAAAGAGATCTTCAGGCTTCATGGCATGCCAAGGGAGATCATCTCCGATAGGGATCCGAAGTTCATGAGCGCCTTTTGGCAAGACCTCTTTGCGACAATTCAGACGAAGCTATCCATGAGCACGGCATACCATCCTCAAACGGATGGCCAGACGGAGCGGACCAACAGGATTTTAGAGGACATGCTACGAAACTATGTCTGGAATAAGCAAAGTATGTGGGAAGAATTTATTCACTTGGTGGAGTTTGCATACAATAGCACCAAGCAGGAATCATCCCAAATGTCGCCGTTTATGATCAACTACGGCTATCAGTGCCTAACTCCAGATACTTGGCACAACCCCGTGTCAAAAGTGGAAGTTTCGCAGCAGATGTTGGCCGATATGCAGCAGCTTGTGGAAGAAGTTCGAGGGTATTTGCTAGCAGCAAGAAGTCGTCAGAAGAGCATCGCCGACAAGCATCGAACAGTAAGAGAGTTCAAAGTTGGAGATGATGTTTGGCTCAAGATCAAGGTGAAGCAGGCAAAGCTCAGGATAGGCAATTGCAAGAAGCTTGCTCCAAGGTGGGCTGGACCTTTCAGAATAGTCAAGAGAGTAGGTAATCAATCCTACAAGCTAGATTTGCCAGCACACCTAAAGATTCATAAGGTGTTCCACGTGAGTTTGTTGAAGAAGCATACTCCAAATCCAGACGAAGTCTTGGATTCGCCAACGTTGTTGGAAATGACGGAGGAGCAGCTGGAGATAGTTCCAGAATTGATTCTTGATAAAGCTTTCAAGAAAACGAGGAGATCAGAATTCCTCCAGTATTTGGTCAAGTGGAAACACTTACCAGTGGAAGACGCGACGTGGGTACTTAAGAAAGATTTAGTAAAGCAGTATCCACAGTTTATGGAGCAATGGGACGGCAAGGTCATCTCCGAAGAAATCGGCTCAGGCATGTCGATTTGTGTAGGTTAATTCTTGTGTAGTTAAGATTAATCTACGCATGCCACCTACGCTTAGTATGGGTCGCATGCGTTGTTACCGATGATGGGACCACTACGGTGATCTCTAGGGCGTGGTGTAATGTCGATGTAGGCATGACCGCGTTTCCGCTTGGGCGAGTGGAAGGTAGATTAGAAAGTCTACTTCTGTCCCACAGAAGTAGACGACCTCGAGAGAAAGGAGGTCATGAAGGAATGCATTGATAGGGAAAGCACCTTTAGCCCCATATATGCTTTGATAGGAGGAATCTATCCTTGGCCCCCCACGAGAAGGATATCCTCCACGGGCAACTAGAGGTGTAGGCATGAGCGGCATATAGGCATGTAGCCGTCTCAGCGGCCATAATGGAAGATTCACCCTCTTCCCTCTGGGAGGAGATTAGCCATGCATCCATGTAGATAGGTGGGGTGGTCACCATATAACCAAAAATTTTATTAATAATTAAATGGTACTAGCGTAGTGTCGACACAAAAAGCCAATAGAGAGCCACGGAGGGCAAGGAGGTCGAGCTACGAAGACTTGCAACACAAATTTTGTTGGAATGTGTTGCAAGGAATGAAGAATACCTCGGACGTAATTTTAAAATTTTGATAAACTTAATCGTAATGTTAAGTGAATTTTGAAGTAATCTGTTTAGTAATGTTGTGAATTGATAAGTTATTTCATAATATAATGATGTGATAATGTCGTAAAAATATTACCTTAAGGTAATTTTAATAAATATATAGGAATTATAGTAGTAATCGTATGTATCAGTTTGATTGCAGGTTACGATGATCCCAAGGTGGGGAGACCCACGATGCTGCGGACAGCATCATTTCAAGGTGGGGAGAATGTGACGTTCCAGCACAGTATACGCTCCCAGGACGTATATTGTACTGCCACGTCACGCGTACACGCCACCCCGACTGACGTGTACGCCAACGTGTAGCCAAGTGGGTAGCCCCTAGGGGGCAACTTGCTATGAATGTGCATTAGTATTAATGTGCACATTTCCCAATGTACACATTAATGTGGGCACACATTTCCATGTGGCCACTTGATGCCAAGTGGGCCATACCCATAGGTGCAATTAATGTGCACATTTTCCAATGTACACATTCATTAATGTGCACACATTTCCATGTGAGCACATTTGGGTGCACACATTTCCATGTGAGCACATTTGGCCACCTAGCCCTTAAAGGCAAGTGGGCCCATTTCCAATTATCCCACATGCCAAAAGGGGATAATTGGAAACCCTAGCCAACCCCCTTGTCTATATGGGGTAGGAAACCCTAACTAGCCCAATTTTCGATTTTAGGGCTTTAGAACTCTGTTTTTTGCCTCAGCGGCAAAAACCGCATCCCGAACATCTGCACGGGAGAATTGCATCCGTAGTTCCTCTAGATTCGAGCGTTTCAGCAGGATGGTCGAGCTCAGGTCAGGAGGAGCCCCTCAAGGATCAGGTATTTGGCCAATTAGATAGTCTAAACCTTACTTTAGTCCTAAGATCAGTAGGTTTAGCCTCTTAGATTACCCATAGCAGCCCTCTAGATCTCTAGATAGCAGATCCTAACTAAAGAACCTAACTCTATGTTGTAGATTAGATCTAGTTCTTTAGTTCTCTCGGAAGTATATGGATGATGCATCTCTATGAACTCCTTGTATTGGGAAGGGGGTAGAGACCTAAAGCTTTGTAGTTGATGCTCCTAGAGTAGCCTCTCTAGCACTTGTAGATTCGCCATTGCACAAGAGCCACACAGGGATGTGGGTGAAGGGGCCGACCGGCCGAGAAGGAGATTCATGTCCGACTCATGAACGGTTCCTCCGGTGTGTAAGGCCTACCGGGAACCATTGTGGCTAGGTCCAATGGCTTGCCAGCACAAGCGTGCGGGCAAGGCATGGGCTCGACACCGTGGGGTGGAGTTCACCTTCCAATGGGGTTCGGTCCGACGGGCAAAGGGTGGCCCTCTAGCCACCTTGAGTCGGCATGTAGACCTCGGGGGAGTGATCCCTACCGCCCCATCGGGCGGGAAGATGAGCCCGGGGAGTAGCTCTCTTGGCTATGCATCCGGGCGGGCTACGGTCAGTCCCGACACTCTTGAGACCACTCGCAAAGTGTGCATGGGGAGGGGCGGATGGAGTGGACAACCCTAAGCCATGTTCATATGCCAGCCAAATCCATTGCCATGAATTCTGTCTGCAATGAACTCTGGAGACCCAAGCCGTCAGTCATCCCTTGAGTCTGAGCCTTGGGTAGGCTTCCCTATGTGATGTGCTGATCTTTGTCTATGCAGATATGTGGAGGACCATCGCCGTGATGGTCATATGATGTTGATGTATGTGCTCTTGACGACATGTATGTTTACGCTTCCGCAGCTAGGTAGGCCCTGAGGGAGACGGGGTGCAATGACCCTTCCACTCTTCCCACTGGAACCCGTCACGGTTGCAGTGTCATGTGGAGGGCCCTGTATTAGCATGGAGCTGGTATGGGGGATGAACTCCTGTTTGTATACGGTGAGTGCACCGTATACGAGTAGGGGACGTCACAACATCTAAAAGGAGGACATTTGCATGTAAAATTGTAATGTTGCATGCATAATGCTAAAACATTAATAATGCTTTGACGCTATAAGAGTTTTATGTGGTTGATTTGAGTAGACATTGCATTGTCAAGTGTTGTTAATAATAATGGTTTAAGTACACGTGTCATGATAGGTCACAGATTGGAATTAAAAAAAAAAAAAAAAAAACATGACGTCCCCCTTTCTACCTCTGCAAGCAATATGGTCCTTCGTCTGCCATCGCCAAGCTTTTGGCCCTGACGAGCTCATGGCAGTCGGGTCAGAGCTCTGGCTATGGCGGAATGGGCAACCATCAGTATGGTGCGATTGGCTGCATCATTGAAAGCCCAAAAGTCAAGTTAAGCTATGGAAGTCTGTCCGCCAAGCAATCATGCACTTCTATTGTTCGCCCTCTGTTTGCTTGCCTTTTGATTCAAGATTGATGCCTTCTAGTGGACCCTCCAAGATGGTTCACATATTGGGTTCAGGAACCCCATCTGAATTACAATAGCAGCAGCTTATTCCAGGTACATGATTCAGTTTTAGGCAGTCCGAAGTTGGGCTGGCATTGTGGAAAACTGTGACACTCCCTGAATATATATACGACACCGGCCGTATACATACGGGGACTTTCCCCTCCCATGGCAACCCATGTGCCATGAGCAGGGCCCTCCGTCTATTCCGGGCCATCTATGAGATGATGCCCGAAAGAAGGACACGAAGGGGTCATTCGGCCCACGCCTTCAATGGGGCTCCTACGTCGCGGAAGCAGGAATACAAGGTTAGCATACAACATAAATCACATATAAACAACCACCACGAGGGGTGGCACATCCATCCAAGTACCAAAGGCAACGAATATGCATCTAAACTAAGAAAACACCCAAAACCCAGGTCCTACCCCGGCTCAGACTCTAGTGAGGAGCGACTGACGGCTGGGTCTCAGGGATCAGCAGACCGAGTCTTGGCATGGCGTTGGCTGGCATAGAACATCGGCTAGGGTTGTCCACTCCATCCGCCCCTCCTGTGCACACTTTGCAGATGGGTCGATTCACGCTATGGCTTCGCTATAGCCTTCCGGAGACGCAGACTCAAGGTATCACCCTTTGAGCCTACTCCAGGATCATAACACCTGGTCCGATGAGGCAGGTCGGGGAAGTGTCCCCTTCCAGGATCACAGTGGTTCCATGGGTGAGCTAGAGAATACGTGCCGCATCAGCGACCCCTACATTCGTACCCAACTTACTCACCCTAATTCTACTCAAAGTGCATGGTGCCCCATACGGGTCACACCACTACACCCAGGGAGTGTCAGACCCATACCCGGCCCTCTACGTGACCGGCTATCAGGCCTAGCCCACTGTAGGAGTCTCAGGAGCCTTTTATGCTCGTGCAAGACCCCACCCAGACTTCGCCACTGTGTCCCTTGTCTGGTGCTAAGCCAGACCATAGCGTCTATGACCCGGTGGGCTCTTGTGCACAGGCCGAAAACTAGTAGGGTGTTAAAAGAATTACTAGGAGCATTCTATACTCAAATTCAAAGGCCTCTACCCCCCTTTTTAACCCCTGTTTACTGGAACTACTGAACTAACTCATAGAGACATCGACCATTCCATAACAGAGCATCATTCATAATTGAAAAGTATTCCTAGTTACCAAAGAAGGGTTAATCTCAACCAAATTAGTCAGAACAGAACACCAGAGTATTATTCTACCATTTGCAAGTTAAACTACCACTAACCAGTGTTTCGGCTGGACCCGTTGTCAAGGGGTGCTTCCATAGTGCTGTACTGGGGTGGCAGCGACAGGTAGAGGGTGTCTTGGCGATTGGGAGATGCTCAGCAACTGTTCCTTGCGCGCTTAGCTGCTCCTTGGTGCTGGTTGGGTCGAAAATGGTGTAGGATGGGGGTGGCACTGCCTTTGGTGGCTCAGTTTAGCAACCCCCATGCTGACCACTCAGATTATGCCAAGTGGCGCCTTCCCACCTTTAGGTGACTTAATAGCAAGTATTTAGATAATTATCCTTTATAATTAATTTAACATAGCTAATTAAATCCCTTGTGGTCAACCCCCTAGGTTATCATACCCCAAGGTGGCGTGTCTATACTGGTGACGTGCCAATATATTTATACGTAGGCTGTATAAATACTTGGAACGTCACATTCTCCCCTCCTTAGAATTAATGCTGTCCTCAGCATTGGGTATGTAGGAAGAAATAGGTTATGAAGGAAGGTAATTCCTTATTTTTCATAAGTAATATATATATACAAGAATTTGGCGCCGGCGGGGCCGGCGCCTTGTGTATACTGGTTATAGTTTTGTTAGTGATGTATTGAAACATTGTGGTATTGGTCATAGTTCTGTTAACGACGAAAGAACATTATGTTTTTTTATATTTTCTTTTCATATTTATAGTTAGGTATTAATGCACCCCTGGAAATTGAACCCAGGTACGACCTTCGGCGCGGTGCCCATGGTGTAGAGGGAGCAGCGATCTCCGAGGGGATCGGTGCTCCATCTACACCTTGGGCATGAGATGGATGGAGTGTTTTTTTTTTTTTGATACGCACCTTGTTCACGGAAGCAGTTCTTTGTAGACGACGTTGGTTGTGGTTTTGCTGGTGTTGGACTCGTCGAGAAGGATCAGCACATCTTCTTTTTTCCGTACGCGGGTGAGTGCTGTGTATAGTTGTCTGTGTGTGAAGACTTCAGTTAATAGGTCGAGGACTATCTTGTCCAAGGTGAGGCCCAGGCAGCTGTGGAATGTTGTTGAATACGCAGTAAGTGAAGCGAAGCCATCCGTGCAATGGATTGTCGAGGCCGGTTAATGCGGTTGGTAGAAGAAGTCAACTCGAGATATAGGATGTATGTTTCCTACATGCTGTGGTTGGCCTGTTAGAACTTTGACGGTTACGAATTTGGCATGCATTGAGCATACGATAACTCTTGCATTTTTTACGAGCCCTCTATCTTTGTCCAGTGTTTTTGTGACGTGGCATATGGTGTTGGGCTTTAATTGCAGTTCATGTTGTGGAAGCGCTGGGTGTTTGAAGCCATTTAGAAAGTCTGTTGTTGCCATTGGATGGTCTTCGATGGTTTGGTCGTTTTCTGTGAGCCTGTCGACGCTGAAATAGCTTCTGTGGTTTGCTTGGATCATTCGTATAATTTCGATATTGAATTCATCAACAGGGATGTTTTTTGGAGATAAGAATGCTCTTTTCTCACATAGCATAGGTGTTAGTAATATATATGCGTTGTATAAGAAGCTGATGGCGTCTTCTATTTTTGTTGTTGTCTTGAATAGTGTCAATGGGATGTGATTGAGAAGACGACCTTCTCCGATGTCATCAACGAACTGTATAAGGTCTGTGTCGGTTGCGTTTCTTACTGGCTCGTTGAGTTCTAGTACTTTGAAGTGGTTCCATAAGTGGGAGGATATGATGGATGCATTTATTGTCGCTGTTTTCCCTCCTCGTTTGACAACGGGAGCAATCTGTCTAAAATCTCCGGCAGCTATGAATAGTTTTCCTCCGAAAGGGCTGTGTATGCCTGTTATATTTTGTAGAAGGATATCAACTGCTTCTATGACTGCTTTGTTGGCCATAGGGAACTCGTCCCATATGATTGTTGTTGCAGTATTAATCAATGCAGCTCTTGGGGAATGTGGATCGAGTAGTGAATGAATTCCAATATTGTTATCGATGATGGGTATTTGAAACAGGGAATGTGCAGTTCTTCCAGCAGGGTATTGCAGTGATGCTAGTGCTGTGGTGGCACATGACAAGATTACTTGATTCAGTGCTCATATGAAGAGGCAAATAGCATTGAGTACATATGTTTTGCCAGTTCCTGCTTTTCCATAAATGAAGTTTGGGGCCGGGTAATTCTTGTTCCTGATAAGTTCGCATATATAGGTGTAGATTGAAGATTGATTTTTGTTCATGGTCTGTAACATACTTGAGCTCTTTATAAGGTATTCTTGGTGGCCGGGAAACTTATTGAGTTCGTTCTGTATTTCTTTGGATGGAACATTGTGTATAGGTAGGCCAAAAGCTCCAGTGTCAGTTCCGTGTTGGATTAAGATGTTGTTAATAGCAAGCAGGCTTTCATTGGCAGCAGCTAGTTGGTTTCCTGGGTATCGTTCTAGAAAGTCGGCTATCATGTGGTGTTGAAATGTTTCCCATAGCTGGAGTGCTGGTCCGGAATCTAGTATTAAGAGCGCAAATAAGAATCGTAATTGTGATGGACTTTGAAGACATGAAATTGCCTCCTCCATTACTGTCATGGCTTCAGTTGCTGGTGCAATTAGTCCCATGGCTTGAGCGGTTTCTTGATATGTCTTGTATTGATGTTGGTCATGGCTTTTGAGTTCCTCCCAAGATCGTGCGGCCTTGTGAAGTAGGATAAGTCTCAGGTAGAATGCCTCTCCAATTTTTGGAAGTAGTAGTCGTATTCTGCAGATTAGTTGTCCTCTTATTCTCTCGTGGATGATGTTCTGTGTTACGCCTGCGACTTTCTGTTCTAAATGATCGGTTGATTTGAGAACAATGCCTGGCTTGTATGCGCTAAAGGTGTATTGTTCATTGTACTCGATGTAGGTGAGTTGATCAAATCTGGAAGCAAGCGGCCGCAAAAAGTATCTATCTAATAGAGAGATTCCGGTGTCTATAGATGTATTTCTGAAACAATGTCTGTTGTGTCCTCCTAAATGTAGGGGAAGACATTTTACGGAAGGATGTTTTTCTGTCATGTGGTAGGACATGATTCTCCATGTGGCCTCCATGGATGATAGATATCGTGCGGAGATATAGTCCTGGATTTCATTTTTTGTATGATTTTGGTTACTGGTGGTTGTTGCTGCAAATTGTTCCGGGATCTTTGTGGCCTGTGTTTGTTTTGCAGCATGAACGTGGAAGCGAGTCATATCGAAACCTTTGTATATGTAACCATAAAGATATGCAAATATATGTACGGTTGATGCGACGTCCGCGTAAACATGGCAATCCATTTCCCTCAATAGAAATGGAATGTATGGAACAACATTGACATCTGCCTCTGTTCGTCGTCTATATTGTACATATCCCTTTTCATCAATGTATGTTGTTGGGTTCAATGGTTTTGGATATTTGTAGCAACATGTGTTGTTTTCTTTGAGGCAACGTTTTGTGTGTCTATGGATCATGTATTTTTCGACTTGTGCTCTCAGTGTGGGTTCTTCTGGTAGCTCTGCAGAGATTAGATTATCGATCATGTCTATTGGGATCTCATGCTCTGTCTTTACGACAATGTGTCCATGAGGTAATCCACGCTTTTGGAATTCGATGACATGCATCATGTATGATATGGGACCAAGGTACTTTCGAATAACTTTCTTTGCATGTTGGACTCTCTCATGGCATGCTCGAACAACGACTATAGAGTTGTCAGATGCATTTTGACCGGGATGCAACTTATATTTTATCTCTGGTCATGCTGGATTCGTTGTGATAGTTATGAAAAAGCTTGGTCTGCCTTTGACTCTTGCGAGTGCAAGGGCATCTGCTATTTGGACAGCGCACCATCGTCGAGAACCTAAGAAGGATGCTGGCAGCGTTTTGTAATGCGTATCGGGATCTTCATCGTCATTGAAGTCATCTTCATGCTGCGTTAAATTTCGTCGGTAGCCTTCAGTTACAATATAATTGAGACGCTCTTCTTCTACTCTAGAGTACATGTCAACGAGGTACTCTCCACAGAGTCTGCCTAGTTGTGAAAAGCGAGGTTCATGAAGCAGTCTAGTTCGATACCAATCTATTTGGGACATCTTTTGGTCATTGTGTGGATGCCATCCCGGTGTTCCATGTGGGAAAAATAATGGGTATTGAAGTGGTTCATACGTAGGGTCAAGGATACTGAGGAATACTGGATTGTGCTCGTGCCGCATCCAGACCATAACAGTTCTAGGTTTTATAGTAACACTATTATTAGCATGAACAATAGCAGCTATTTCATCCGATGTGGAAGGGTCTGCAAGGGTAAGTTTTATGGGTGTAGGATGTAATTCCTTTATTGTTTTCAACTCTTTGACATATGGGTTGATGGCATCTAGAGCTGTGGTGACCTGCATAATCCATGTAGATGGGATTTGCATGTCGGCAGCAATGGTATATCTCATCGAGCTGTCGTATATATACCAATGAAGAGTGCTCGTGGGCGTGCCTGCAGATAGGAGTCGGTGGTATGTGCGACCCATAATTGCAACAGATGATGGCATTTTTAAATCCATAAAGTCACCTTTTACACCAAGGGCAGTAAAACAGAATAAGTTGTTTACAATGCGTGAACTATCAGAAAATTTATTTGTTGAGTATAGTTCTTCTAAGGTTCGAGGTAAAGGTTCAAGGGATGGGAGTAAACGATGACCATTATTGCAACAAAATGATATGTTCTCGGATTCTAATAAGTCAGTTTGACATATGGAACATTTTTTTGTCCACTTAAGCAGTTCGTGTCCTGCAGGTTTCATGTCTCGTTGCATCATAGCAATTTGTTTTTGCCAATGTCGACTTGCACCAGGACTAGTGACCAGGACTAGTGGTTACTGTATTCTGGCCATTTTGTTCCATGGAGGCCACATTTGGTATGGCCTCCATGGAACGTGATTCTACATCTCCATGCACTTGGTGCATATCGCTCTTTTCTTGATTCGTTAGGTCAACTGAGCATGGGTCGAGTGGACATGTTGGTATCTGAGTTATTGGCAAGGTAGCAAGTTTCTTCAGCTTCTTCTGGGCTCTATATTCCTGCTGGTATTTTCGACGATTAAGGATCTCGTTTATTTTATCCTCGGAAGTCCTTCTAAACTAGCAACAGATAGCCTATTGAAAATAGAAATAAATAAATGTACTAAATCTGATAGCATATAAAGAAGAAGAGTCTAAATATTTTATTACTAATAAATAAATGTATGAAATGTACTCTAGCTAAACATAATTGAGTAATGGCATATACTTGTAGTATTGTTATAGCACTATACTTACCTTGGACGGCCTCTCTTCTTTATTTTTGATGGTTTTTTCATATCTTCATCTTTTGTAATATCGCCACACAATGTTTCAATGCTGTAAATAAACAATGGAAGAATGCATAACATATTAGAGTTGTTTTGATCTATGATGTTTTTAGAAAATTGATCTTTGTTCCGTGTATAGTCAATACGAGTGTACATATTGTTTAGTCATATAAAGAAGAGAAAACTAAATATTTTATTGCTAACAAATAAGTGCATGAAATCTACTTCAACTAAACGTAGATAATATAAGTGTACATGTCATTTGTTAGCTAAAGAACATAAGCAAAATTGAATTAATTAAACTGTTTGAGATTGTCAATTAATGTAAATAGAATAGGGGTTTAGTTAGGTATTTTAGTGTTATATTAGTCTACAGATATCGTATGGAAGACGAGAGTCTCATTGTTTGATATATATGCTAGAATTCAATGGAAAACTAGTCCTATATTTATCATTAATTAACGAGGTCTATATGGAATAAGGTATGGTTCTATATGATGATATATAGTGTAGAGAGATATGGCATTAGCATGTTCTCAACCTAATTTGAATGATATATAGATAAGGAATGAAGTGAGCGTGTAGATTTATCTAAGTGTAGACTAAATGATATTTTGAGAGTGGAACTACGAAGACAAAATTAATTTGGAGTAGCTTCCCTTTTTTTTATGAAGTAATATGCGTAGATATGATTTGAAATACCAAGGTAGAGTGCTATAATCTATATGCAATGGGCTGTGGTTTTATACAATGATGTGTGATATTAAAATGGAAAAAATAATAGACAAATAGGCAATACCAACATATTGGCAACATAGATATGAGCAAGTAGAAGCAATGTGAATGGACATCATTTAGGCACATATATCAATGTATATCTAATGAGGCATGGTCCTATTTAATGGAGACAATATTAACATCTTGTGAATATGGTAGAGGATGGAAATAAGAAGAGAAAAAAGATCAATCGATAGCAACAAAAGGAATAAACATATTAGATCCAGTTTTCCGACTCACCTGAGGGGTCCTCTTTTTCTTGGTATTATTTCTCGTTTGAGCTCGTCAGCCATCATTCTTAGTATAGTCAAATAATCTTGTTAACCTGCGTTTTTTTCTCAGCATATAATTACTGTGTTAATTTAATAACGAGAAAACATGATAGCAAATCTAAGGGGTCAACTCAGTAATTATGATGAACGCTTGAAATCGGTGGATACGACCTGCTTTCAATTAGTGACAGGAATCCGTCTGATGATTCTAATAATTGCCCAATGGGAACGAATTTTGTACTTCCTGCTGTTTGGCCATCAAAAAAGGTACATTACGAAAGTAAATGACACATTCAAATAAAAATGAGAGAAGAAAACATGGAACCATGTAAAAGCATAAGGGATGACAATTCATTTGATCTAATACTATTTCCCCTTGTCGGTGGACCTTCTACTGCAGCTTGTAAAGAACAGTGTGCAACTATCGAGACGATTAGCACAAAGTCTTTGTTATCCAGCTGTTAGTGCCAATATCTTTGTGATTTCTGTCGAAGGATGTTGTAGAAGGGAAGATATTGCAAAGATCGGTGATTAGATCCTTATATTTCTCTTTCCATCCGGCTTATAGCTCTCTGTAAGAGATTGGAAAACTACGTGCTTAGGTGTATAAATACACCGAAATAGGCATCGTCATTTAGGTGAAATCACTAGAGTTAGGCGATGACTTTGACAAATAAACACCATAGGTGCAAACATTCCCCTTATGTATGGATTGTTTTGTAGTTTCGATAACATGTATGTGCGAAATATTAACAGTATACGAAAAAATGTGTAAAAGCAAGTGGCCACATGTTTGATAACATACAAATCGCATATTTGAAGTAAATAAACATGAGGTCTTAGAACCCAAGGTGTTTTATGTAATCGTAATTAAATGATCAGTAGACAATTACATCACAATTAGAACTCTGGGCCAGCCTAGCACCTATTCAAATTTAGAGTTTAATTTCATTACGAAGGCAAAATGCAGTATGCAGAGTTTGCTCAAGCTTAGCATTTGATTCTCTTATATAGGCCAACGTGAAACTCAGACTATTTAACTACCGTTTGCCGCAACACACAGCCATGGCATGCTTGAATCCTAAATTTCTATACTTCGCTGCCAAAGTTTTGAAGGTCTATAGAACAGATCAAGTCCTTTTGTGTGCTCAGGGCAGAAAATACACAGGGCAGGTCGAATAATGCGCAAAAAAACTTGGATAATGGGCGAAAAATTCCAGCAGAGCTCAGAAATCACAGGATGTTTTTCTCAGGTCTGTGTGCATTTCCATGTCTGTGGGTGAGCCAGAGCAGCATTCCGGATCCATCATTCCTGCTCCTTATAAGGCCAACAATTTGAGGCATGTTAAAGATATTCGCAGATGGATTTTCATCTTTGTGCTAAATCTGGTCTCCAAATCTGTGTTTATCTATAATGGAACCAGCCCAAAAGAAAAAATGTGCAAAATCTGGCCTTCTCTCCCGAAGGATCATATTGAATGTAAAATTAATGGCTGGGTCTGATGTACTAAGGATTCTTATCTCCATTCCCGCATAAATTTCAATCTTTGCAGCAATTTTCGGAGCAGGCTTAACATCCGGTTTGTAGGCAGTTCATGTTCACGGAGCACTTTAAATTGAAGGTTACTACAGAAGCTCCGGAGGAGATTGGCCTTTAGGGCTGCTGTTACCGCTTCTATTGAATAATCCTTTATCCAAAAGCCAGAGACTATGAATCGGCATCATAGCCATGCTGCTATTTGGAATGAACATGTCCTGTACTCTTAGGAAATTAAAAATCCTTTTGGGCTTGGATCAGGATTAAAAACTCACGACTCATCGCCTTATTCTGCCCTTGTTGAGCGAAGCCACTTAAAAAAGGCCATTCTAATTTGCCATTATTTTAATTTTGGCTCTTCGGCAAGAGCACCAAAATTTGGAGTTACAGAGGAGAGGCAGAACAGGGGAGGAAGATCCGGAAGGTATGATCCCCATTTACGAATCCTTTGTCTTAAAAAACAGCTTATAGGTTGCATTTGAATGCTATGCCATGTTGACTTAAATTGGGTCTTTTAAATTGGCTCTTTTCGGCATGGACAACTACGCAAAAACAGAGGCTCCAAAAAATATCTATTTCTCCTGCTGCAGATGTAGCATCAATCAGAAGACTTTAAGATGTAACCTATGATAGCCAATTCACAGACAGAACTTACAAATCCATGGCTTGGATCGATGAACCCACTGATTGGGTTAATACATCTTGTTTTACACACGACCAGGTATTAGAAGCACAAAAGCTCAGCATATCCTTTAAATAGACAAAAACGACAAAGGAGCTTCTATACTACCATGGCTAGATATGCGCACAGAAGCCCCAACTGCCTCCAAGCAAAATTGCTTGAAACTCTTGTGATTGATCTATGAACTAGATGACTAATCAAATTGCTCAGAAGATAGAAATTAAATCGGATTGAAGTACAAAAACACTTGGAATGTTTAAATCTGTGGTGATTTTCCATTCCTTGCCCGAAAGCATTTGAGAGCTAAATCCCCCGGGTTTTTTTCCGGTTACTAAAGTCTAATGGAATCAAATGCCAGAGCCAGCATCAAATTTCATGCTGATGAAATCAAACCCTAATTACCTGGTTTATGCAGGGGTTCGCAAATCCCAAAAGTGGCCCAGGCGCTTCGATGGCTTTCTCCGCTTCCTTTGAATCTTGCATTTCAAAAACAGTTAATTACAAAAGCCTGTATACTTTGCAATCGGGCCTTAAATTCCAAGAACACTCAAGCGAAAATTACCTCTTTATGCAACAATTCACAGATGGTCGATGGGTTTAGGTCCAGATGCTCTAAGCTACTCGATCAGTATTCTCTGCATTTTTTTAAGCCCACCGATTCAAAATCTAAAATTTAACGCCGGATTCACCAAATTCACCAAAAGTTCAACTCTACAAACTGTCTGTGGGAATAAATTTGTGATCGGGGAGACCTACCCGAAGGGCGGCTGGTGTCTTTTACGAGGCGAGTTAAGAAATTGTCGACGAGTTCCGGAAGGACGGTAAATTTGAGGTGCGGCAAGCGCAGAAGCCAAGAGGGTTTGTGGGTGGGAGAACGTAAGAAAAGCTAATTCTAATTCTAATAAGAATATATATAGGAAGATATGCAAAACTTTAAAGAACAGTTCAAGCACCGAGGTGCAATTCACATGATTCTTGCACTGCGACTCGCATGAAACCAACAAAGCGCCCGATAGATAGGCTTCTCATTCATCTCAGCAGATTTTCTACAATGGTGGACAGTGGATAGCCGCACACATGCGAACTACCCACGAAAAATAAAGGGAAAATCCAATTATATCATTTGGACCCCAAAACAAATACAATGCTAATAGATGAGTGGCTGATGTACCTGCCGAAAGCTTATCACCGGGATTAAAAAACCCCGCCCTTTCGGGTTTTCGAGGAAAAACCCTAGTGATAAGCCTTCGGCAAGGGGCTTAGACAAACGTAAGGCATAGAATCGCTCCCAAAAACCCGCGCATGGAGAAGTCAAAACGGATGGCGCTCGCCAACCTGTACCTGCACATCACCAACAACAAACGAGAAACATACCAAAGAATAGCATCACCCAGTGGGTGGAAAAAAAGCATCACCCACCGGGTGGAAAAACATGATAAACAGAACTTGTACAAAATATAATAAACAAAGAAGGAGGGGAGGGTGGGTTGAAAGAGAATAAGGTACTGCTGAGAGAAGAGGAAGCGCCGATGAAACGTCGATGAAGAACTCTGCAATAAGTAGCAAACGCCCAACCTGATGAACGGCCCAAAATGCATGCGATGCATGCATGCGACGCATGCAATGCATGCATGCTCGTCTTGAGCAAGAATGCCGATTCGCTACGCGAATCGACGACATTATCGTAATCAAAAAGTTCAAGGATCTAAGTCCAATACCAACATCAGTGGAACAACAAACAAAACATGTAGACAAACACAAAACTGAAGAGTTCGGGTCATCAGTAACCCTCTAGCATGGGCAGGGCATGCACTGCTTACTGGCCTGCACATGTCAGTATTTTAGTACATATGATGAAATTGTGGTTGAAGGGACCACCCCCTTATAATAATTACAAGAAAATCCTATCTATCAGGGAAGCTATCATGTCTATGGTTTGCAGTTCAGTGCAGCATAGGGAATGATCAATTTCCCATTGCAGGCGAAAGGAACGCAGCCTATCAACTATATGGTGTGTAACAAGTTGTGGTCAGGTCAACATTGACATCATAGTTGGAGCGACCTTCCGACCTCTCCGACCTTCCGACCTAGGTCGATATACCCCGACCCAGGTCGGGTATTTTTGCCGACCTTTCCGACCTTTTGCCAAAATCACAAATTTGATTTTTCCTTATATAAACATAAGATTGGTATTAATATCAATGCTTCAATGACATGACAGTTGAAAGTTTTTAGCTCTGCTTCACAACAAGCCACGATTTGTGTTCTGCTGCAGGTGTAAAGTCTCAAAACAACTCGTGTATTTTGTTAAGCTCTTACCATTCAGAGTTTGTTTAAGAGACAAGAAAGCGGTGTCACTGATGCAGGTGTTAAGCATCGATTTAAGGGAATGCTGGCTTAAGCTTTGGATTCAGGCATGAAAGAAGAGATTCAGGCAGAGATTCAGAGATTCAGGCCTGTTCTATCATGAAATCAGAGGGAATGTTTCAAAAGTTTACCTGAGAAGCCGAAATCCCTCTCCAAATCAGCCGAAATCCCTCTCCAAATCAGCCGAAATCCATCTACAGATGCAAAGATGCTCAGATCTTGAAGCATTAGTGAGAAAACAGAGAGGTAAAAGCTTACAGCGGGGTTTTGGGAGCGCTTCGTCGGCCAAAAAGTCTCTGTTTTTTGGTTTTTAGAAACAGGGGAGGCAGGACACAAAGAAAAGGAGGGAAAATTTTTTTGGGTCTTTTTGACCCAATCGACCTGGGTCGGTTTAGACAGGTCGGAATAGGTCGGAAACGGGTCGGAGCAGAGGACCGACCTGGGTCGGCTCCAACACTGATTGACACTACACCACGTCCTAGAGAACACAAGGTGATCTCATCATCGATAACTTGTTATTATTTACGATGCATCTACCCATCTAAGGCGCTACTCCTGGCAATCAAGCTTGTAAGCTTACCGCCGGCTGCGGGGTTGATAGCATCGTTGATGGTGCGGCCTTCAGATTCACGCATGAAGTCCGGATAATGCTTGTCAAGGTCTATCTTCATCACCCACGTAGCATTCTCCACTGGTAAGTGTTTCCACTGAACCAAGTATTGCAACATTTGAGTCCTTCTGGTTTGTTTGTAAGCTCGATCAAGAAGAGCCTCAGGCACTATTTCGAGTTGCTCCTCTGTCATTTCTAGGAGGGTTGGGGTATCCAAAACCTCCTCTGGATCAGGGGTGTGTTGTTTCAGAAGACTCACGTGAAAGACCTTGTGGATCTTCAAGTGGGGTGGCAATTCTAAGCGATATGCTTGTTCTCCAATGCGCTTAATAATCTTGAACGGTCCAGCCCATCTGGGGGCCAACTTCTTGCATAAGCTTGGCTTGCTTCACTTTAATTTTAAGCCAAACTGATTCGCCCACCTGAAAGACGCGTGGGGTTCTGTGCTTATCGGCTACACTCTTCTGACGACTGCCTGCAGCTAATAAGTAGTCACGAACTTCTTCGACCAGAGCTTGCATCTCCAGGAGGAGTTTTTGGGAAACCTCCACCTTAGAAACGGGGTTATGCCATGTGTCTGGAGTAAGACATTGGTAACCATAATTTATCATGAAGGGAGACATTCTGGAAGACTCATGTTTCATGCTGTTATAGGCAAACTCGACCAGATAAATATAGTCAGCCCATTGTGATTGCTTACTCCACACATAACTTCTTAGCATATCCTCTATAATGCGATTGGTACGTTCTGTCTGACCGTCTGTTTGAGGATGATATGCTGTACTCATAGCAAGCTTGGTCTGAATGGTGGCAAAGAAATCTTTCCAGAATGCACTTACAAATTTGGGATCCCTATCCGACACAATTACTCGTGGCATTCCGTGTAATCTGAAGATCTCCTTGGCAAAAAGCAGAGCAGTATCAAAGGCTGTATCCGTGGTACGACATGGCAAGAAATGAGCCATTTTCGACAATTTGTCGACCACAACCATTAAGGCATCATACCCCCGGAGAGTTCTTGGAAGGCCCACAATGAAATCCATGGTTATCACTTCCCATTTGGCGTTTGGCACATCGAGAGGTTGCAGCTCACCTGGAATCCTTAACTGCTCAGCTTTGGTTTGCTGGCATACCTGACACTGCCTAATGTACCTGGCAAAGTCCTTTTTCATGGAAGGCCAGAAATAGCGCGAGCGAATCTTAAAGTAGGTTTTCATAAAACCTGCGTGTCCAGCTATAGGGCTATTGTGTGTGTCATGAAGAATGAGCTTCCGTACTCCTGAAGTCTCCGATACACACAACTTATCCTTGTGATATAATAAGTTGCCCTCTTTCTTATATGCACGAAAAGCCTCACGCTCTGTATCCGTGCGAGCTTCCTTAGCCAAACTATCCCAAATGTCGCAGAACTCCGGATCTGTGGACAAGGTCTGCTCTATCTGTTTTCCAAACTCACTGGTGAGCGTAGAAATGGCATTACAATGGGTTCGGGTTACCAAGGGATGGCGTGACAATGCATCCGCAACCACATTGTGCTTGCCAGGCTTATATATAATCTCGAAATCATACTCCTCCAAGAATTCCATCCATCTTCTTTGACGGAGATTGAGATTTGGCTGGGTGGATAGATAACGGAGACTTTGATGATCCGTATCCAACTGGAATCTTCTACCAAGAAGGTAGTGTCTCCATATCCGTAGAGCACGGACGACGGCCAACAATTCCTGATCATGGGTAGGATATCGCTGCTCTGTTTCATTCATTTTCTTTGAGTTATAGGCAATAACCCTCCCCTCCTGCATTAGGACTCCCCCGGTGGCAATCTTGCTGGCATCCGTCGCCACCAGTTTATCCTGGTCAGGATCGGGCAATGTGAGAACTGGTGCTGATGTTAAGGCATCCTTAAGCTGCTGGAAACTTTCCTGAACTTTTGTCTTCCAGTGCTCCATCCAATCTTTCACCTTCTCTTGCTTTGTGAGATTTGTAAGAGGGGCTGCAATCTTCGCAAAATCCTTTACAAATTTTCGATAATATCCTGCTAATCCCAAGAAACTCCGGACTTCGGAAACATTCCCTGGAATAGGCCATTCTTTTACGGCCTCTATCTTTGCGGGGTCTGTAGCAATTCCCTCTGCCGAAATGATATGGCCCAAATAATCGACCTTCGGAGTGGCAAACTTGCACTTAGAGAACTTGGCATAGAGCTGATGACGCCTTAGCTTTTGTAGGGCTAATCTAAGATGTTTCTCATGCTCCTCCAGGGTCTTACTATAGATGAGAATGTCGTCAAAGAAAATAACAACAAAGTCATCCAAGTATTGTCGAAAGACATCATTCATTAATCGCATGAAAGTTGCTGGGGCATTAGTTAGTCCAAAAGGCATAACTGTAAATTCATAATGCCCATATCTAGTGCGAAATGCGGATTTATGGATGTCCTCCTCTTTAATCCTTATCTGATGGTATCCGGAGCGTAGATCAATCTTTGAAAAATACTTAGCCCCTTGCAACTGATCCATGAGGTCATCTGCTCTAGGCAAAGCATAGCGATTCTTGATAGTATGCTTGTTGAGTTGGCGATAATCAATACACATCCTCAGCGAGCCGTCCTTTTTCTTAACGAAGAGAATAGGAGCGCCGAAAGGCGAAACACTAGGTCAGATGAACCCTAGGTTTAGTAACTCCTGAAGTTGCTTCTTAAGTTCTGCCAATTCTGGAGGACTCATGCGGTACGGGGCCTTGCTGGTAGGCTTGGTACCCGGCTCTAAAGCTATTTCACATTCCACCCCTCTAAAAGGAGGGAGTTTCTGAATTTCATCTGGGAAAAGGTCACCAAATTCCCGGAGAAGATGAGCAATCCCCTCTGGCAAGGTATCGATTACTTGCTTCTGTTTAGCATCTGACTCTATGGACGCAAGGCTAATGATACAAAGGAGCTTTTCCTTGCGTATAGCTTTATCTAACTGCCTGATGGAGATAGACTGCATGATAGGGTTGAATAGTTCACCTTTGATAGTGACGCGGGCTCCATTAGCTGCGTTGAAGGTAACTTCCCTCTTCTTGCAGTCTATGTTGGCTTTTGCAGATGCCAAGAATTCCATACCAACAATGAGGTCGTATTTGCCAATATCCATCAATTCGGCACCCAAAGCAACTGGTGCACCTGGCAACTGCATCTTAAGGTTGATTCGACGGCCATGAGTATGTCTGACCTTACCACCGGCTAGAGTGACAGGCCTCGATCGAGACCTTAATGTTTCAAGCTGTAAGACCTGGGCCATCCTAGGAGAAGCAAAATTATGTGTACTCCCCGTATCCATAAGAATTATCAAAGGCTTACTGTCTACTTGACCTATGGTGGAAATGACAGCAGGCTGACTCTCGGCATTGCCGGTTTCTATAGCTGCAAGGATATGAGACGCACCGTGAATATACTCGGGAGCCTCGTCTTCGACAGGTAAGGTCGACTCCAGATCGTCCCAATCGAGGTCGGCCATGGCCAGCTGGGCAGTCTGCGTAACATAAGGACAATTGTGCATAAAGTGCCCGGGCCGCATACACCTGTAGCATGCCTTATCCCGGCGGAGCTGTTCTCGGGCCTCTTTAGGAATTGACTGTAAGAGGTTCCGTACTTCCTTACCGACATTGCTCTGTTTATCCGCCGTGGTGAAGGTAACTTTCTTTTCCTGGCGGCCATAGGAATTCTGCTGAGAGGGACCCGGGCTTGGCGACCGGGGTTTGTACGGTGTGGATGGCCGGGGCTGCGAGTAGGGAGCAGGACGCGGATACTGGTTCCTTGGTGTGTCCTCCTCGAGGCTCAATGCCTTAGCCTCAGCCTCCGCAACTGATTTCGGGTCTATGGCCTTAACCATCCGTTTGATTGATGGGGCCAATCCTTCAATATAGCCTTCTACGGCTCTCTTTTCATTCATACCTGGTACATACAGTCTCAGGCGCATAAATTCATCAGTATAAGCCTGAACCGACATACCCTTCTGCTCTAACCTATAAAAGGTCTGAATTTGCTGGCATTTGTGCGCACGAGGCACATAATGCGACTTGAATGCTTTGGCAAACTTTCTGAAGTTGCATCTGCTCCTGTCTGGATGCTTAGCCCTGGCATAGCCCTTCCACCAAATACGGGCAGCCCCTGTAAGGTTGGTGGTGGCAACCTTTCCTGTATCCTTCTCCGTCATGCCATAGGACTTGCCAAACTCCTTCATTTCGTCCAACCAGGACTCTGCATTCAGTCCGCCTCTGGATTTCCCATCAAACTGGGCCAATTTCCTATTCTTCCATATACTAGTTATGGCTGTATCAACCGTCTTACGGTATTCCTTATCGCGGCGCTTTGCATGGTCACCAGTTGATACCGATGAATCAGAAGACGCCGAAGTGGTTGAGCGTGAGGAAGTGGCACTATCCTTAGAGGAACTTCGGTGACGCTTAGCATGAGGCCTCCTTGGTGCAGGTACAGGACTGGCTCCAGGGGGAGATGGCTGTTGTGCCGGTGGACTCGGTGGTAGCGGAGGTAACTCCGGTCCGTCTTCCTGGGTTTGCTGCGGTGGGTTGGCATGCAATACATAGGCCTGTAACTCGCCGAGCTGCCTCTTCATTAACATCAGTTCCTGTTCGGGTGTTAGTCTACTGGCATTCGAAGGCGTCTGCCAGGTAGCATTGCGGCCGCCGTCTATATCGAGTATAAAAATTGTAAGCAGAATTGTAGCAACATAAATTCTCATTAGGACATCATTTCCGATAGTGACAAGAAAGTAAGAGAACTGTCATGCCATTTTATTTAAGCTGAGTACAAACACGTTGATAGCCACACAAGTTGATACAAAAACAAACATTATACACTGGAAATTCTAAAGTTCCACTCACACACATCATAACAAAAAGAGACATAACTAGAGAGACCCGGCCTAGGGGTTCGCAAAGGGATAGAGTATCGAGTAGCGAACACTCTCACGCACAGCCCTAACGAGCTTGTAGCGTGCCCAGGCCTGGACAATGACTGGTTGGTATTCCCACGTGGGGCTAATAATGAGGAGGTTGAAAAGCCTCCTTAAAGCATAGAAAAGTTGCCACAGGTGGTCGTTAGCGTCCTCGAAGGCTTCGTGCCTGGTCATGCTCCAGTAGTCCCATGTGCGGCACAGAGTTTTCTTCAGGTCCTCAAAAGCTCTGTCCCTGAGGATATTAACTATCTCCATCCCTTTTGCTGGATCATAGGGTTCTCCTGGTGGCGGGGGTTCCATCTCGTAACCTTCATCCCATTCTGGATATTCTCCATATCTCTGGCCATAGTCCTGCTCGGGCGGTCCTGGATCCTCCCTCCTGATCAGATCTGTAATCCTCTCTTCATATTCCAGAAGTGTCTCTTCTGCAAGACAATGGTAATGAATATAGAGTGTTGCATAATTTTTTTATTTTACTCTAACTCCAATAATTAGAAGAACTTATCATGGAAAAGAACAATTGTATTCCTCGATACCGTAATCACAGTCGATCAGAAAAAAAAAAGTATATCATATTATAGAATGGCTAAGGAATTTGCCAAACCAAAATTCTACAATGATACGCAATACAAAAATACGTAGTACAATCATTTAAGAACTAGGTCCCCCCTCTTCATTCGTAGGCCTAGGAGGTGGTGGTGGCGGTCGGTGTCGCAGCAGAGTCACCCCGGGGTCTACTGTGGCAGCCGCAATAGATGCAACCTCTGGGGGGATAGGCAACAGCCAATGGGGCTGCCGTAAGGAGCTTCATGCTCATCCAGGGTGCAATATCTTGGCTCAAGGCCGTCAGGGCAAGATCCCGTCGCACGAGTACGTAAGTAAACGTACGATATGGGAGCTTCTTGTGCCCGGGCAATGTGGAGAGAGCACGGAGGGTCCACCATGAAGCTTCAGCCTCCGGTCCTATATCTCGGGCTATAAAAAGAACTTGGCCCTGCCGAAAGGCTGATAAGAAGAAGCGGGTAAGGTGGTTTCCCAACACCTTCCCTTGTGGGGTCTCTGACGTGGCCACTTCTTTATCCAAATCCATAGGGACTTCTTCTTCCTTAAGTTCCTGTTGCTCCTCCTTCAAATGAGTAGGATTGTGGTATAAATCCTCTCCCTCATCATCTGAACCGGAGGGAATCTCAACCATATTGATATTTGGGACATGAGGTCCCATAGCCGTGAAGGCATCTAGGGAGGGCTGAGAGGGCGGCTCCTGCATCACCAAGTCCTGAAGCCGTAGCAATGTCTCGGCGGGTTCTATAGTCTCCTGGCGGAACTGGAGCAGCTGCTGCACCTCCGGAGGAAGCTCAGTAGAAGTGAAGTCGATGAAATCGTCCATACAATATTCCGCAAGCTCATAAAGCACATGGTCTTTACGCTTGCGTCTAAATCCGGCCACCATGTGATAAGTCCAGATAATATCATCCAAGAGAAGATATTCTTGGCCTTGGTGATAAATAACTGAAAGGGCATCCAGCCCTGACAAGCCTACAGCTTGCTCACGGCGCGGGGGCAGCTCTTCCGCCAACTGCTTCCAACGGGCGAAATCGCCCATGCCTATGTGTTCGTCTTCCTCCTCCTCAGAAGACTCAGGCAGTTTGCCTTTCTCTACAGGCAAGGTTTCATCCTCGACGTATTGGTCCATGAGGATGGCTAGGGCAAAGGCAACCTCAAGATATTGCCGCCCCTGATGCTGCACAACGGGCAGGTGTTTGCCCCATCTGAGCTTACCCTTGAGTACGTCATAGGCATGGGTGTCGCCCCCTAACATCTCCCGGACTGCCTCCCTCTCGAGATACAGTTGGGAAGGATCCCCAAGAGGGATACACAGAGGAAGCATCTCCTCCATGTAGAAGTCTAGGAATCCTGCATAATCCGGGTGCCGCTGCATGTTGGTGATGAGGTCTAAGCGCTGGCATAGCAGGGGCCGCAACAGGTCGAAAGGGACTTGCGGATCCCAGTGTTCTCCATCTTGATACCATGCGAGAAGGTCAGCGGCTGCCATGGCGCTAGAAGGAAGGAGAGAGGAAGAGAAACAAACCTAACAATTGAAATGAACTTTAAAAGTTCTTTTACCTCCTTTTATTTAGGCTGACGTCAGCATTTTTTTCATATTTAATACAAAATAAATAAGTTTTCAAATACAAAATAAAAAGTTTTTTTTTTTTTATTAAATACCAAAAAACTATTTACAATGCGGAGCCCAGCAAAATATGCTAAGGATGCTCCCCCCGAATCCTACGGGCGAGGGCCAAATCCTTAGGCATTATGGTTACCCTCTTTGCGTGGATCGCGCAAAGATTGGCATCACCAAAAAGTGCCACCAGGTAAGCCTCCGCAGCCTCCTGAAGTGCCAAAATGGCAAAGTCTGGAAACGGAGGTCGGTCTTGAACTCCTGGGCAATCTCCCGGACCAACCTCTGGAAGGGGAGCTTCCGTATCAGAAGTTGGGTTGACTTCTGAAACTTGCGGATCTCCCGCAAGGCAACAGTGCCGGGTCGGTACCGATGGGGCTTCCTTCGTGGAGCAGGATTTGTAGGCGGCCCCTTCGGTGCAGGCATCGTCTTGGCTCCAACAGCTGGTCGAGAGTCATCCACCCGCTGTTGTCTCCGACTGGAGCTCGCATTCTTGCCAAAAGCTCCGACAGTCTTTAATTTCTCCTTATATTGACTGCCGGATTTCCGGGCCACGGCCTTTTTCCGGTGCTTAATGGTCGTGTGCTCGGTAGGTATTGGTCCCGGCCCACTCCCTGATGCCCCTCCGTCCTGCGGGTTCAGCTGGTCCTGCCGAGCCCTCTCCTCCCGTTCGAGCCTCTCCTGTTTCTCCCGGAACTCTCGGGCGCTCCTAAGATTTTCTTCAGCCTGAGCTACGTTACGGCGAAGAAGTTCCGCATGGTACCGGTTGGGTCGCTGAGCCATGTCAATCTGGATCGTCGTTAGGTAATCCAGACTGATATCAGGGATCAGGGCTCCCCACATGAAGCTCTGAGAACCTTCATGCCATTGGTACGGGGGAACCTCAATTGCCCTGCCATCTATGACGGCAAGTCCGTCCCCTAAGTACCGGTACTCCCTTCCCCGAGCCGCCGTATCCGCTCGCTCGATCTCCCGATGGTCATCTTCCTTAGCCAAGCCTCTGATGCGATCGGCCTCTGTCCTGATATCCTCCTCCTCGGTATGCCCCTCTTGTTCGGGAGGATAGAACTTAATCAGCATCATGACCATGTCATGTTGCTCGACGATGGTGTAAGAGAGCTGGCGAAGGTTCAGCCGGATCAGGAATGGCTCCGAGAAGTGATAGATAGGATAGGGGATCCTATCATTATTCTCAAACCGGTTCACCAACTCGTCCAGAAGGATGTCGATGAAAGCCGGGTCGGTGGCCATATACCGGGCGATCATGGCATAAATCTCGACTATGGTTAGGGTAGAAGGGTCCGGAGCGCTCTTGGTATTGGCCATGGCTGTGGCACTAAAGGGTAAGAAAACAGACAGTGAGGCGCTTGCGGAAAAGGAGACGGCAATGAGGGCGCTAAGGTTAGCGGAGCACTAAGGCGGAAAAGCAAGGTCGGATCGGGCGGCGATGGCGGGCGTCAGTTCCGGCGGTCGAAGGCGCTGAAGGCTAGGTGAAACAAAACAACAAAAAGAAATTTTAACGGCCCTTTAACTTTTGAAATTTCCAAATTTTTCTTATTAACTTTTTAATTTTGTTATTATAAAATAATTATACGGCGGGAATACGCGGCGCATACGGTCGGGCGCCGGCTGCATTATACGCACTCCCGCCTTGACTGGGGTTCGTCGAAAAGCAAGCGGCGCCCGAGTTGACTTTTCGGGGCCGCGTTGACTCCCATCTGTACGGTCGGGCGCCGGCTGCATTTTCGGCCCTCCCACCGTGACTGCAAGACGATGAAAAGCATGCGGCACCCGAGCTAGTTTTTGGCCTTGCCCTTGACCATTTTCCTGCCGGAGACGACTGTCCTAGGGTAATTTGAGTACGCCCGATCCAATGGAACCACTTCCTCCGTCATTTGAGCTACCCACTAACATTTACAACTCTTCCAATCTTGGGCCCTCCGGTCGCCCTATCTTCTTTAAAGCTACAATTTCTTAATTTAACCTAACACCAAACCAAACATCAAAGAGGACTAACGACACATTAACTTAGCCTCCTCCTAACTACCGTACTACGAGTTAGTGTTTGGCCAGTGCTATGATTTCGAGCAACCGAAATCACGGCTCTGATACCACTGTGACGCTCCCTGAATATATATACGACACCGGCCGTATACATACGGGGACTTTCCCCTCCCATGGCAACCCATGTGCCATGAGCAGGGCCCTCCGTCTATTCCGGGCCATCTATGAGATGATGCCCGAAAGAAGGACACGAAGGGGTCATTCGGCCCACGCCTTCAATGGGGCTCCTACGTCGCGGAAGCAGGAATACAAGGTTAGCATACAACATAAATCACATATAAACAACCACCACGAGGGGTGGCACATCCATCCAAGTACCAAAGGCAACGAATATGCATCTAAACTAAGAAAACACCCAAAACCCAGGTTCTACCCCGGCTCAGACTCTAGTGAGGAGCGACTGACGGTTGGGTCTCAGGGATCAGCAGACCGAGTCTTGGCATGGCGTTGGCTGGCATAGAACATCGGCTAGGGTTGTCCACTCCATCCGCCCCTCCTGTACACACTTTGCAGATGGGTCGATTCACGCTATGGCTTCGCTATAGCCTTCCGGAGACGCAGACTCAAGGTATCACCCTTTGAGCCTACTCCAGGATCATGACACCTGGTCCGATGAGGCAGGTCGGGGAAGTGTCCCCTTCCAGAATCACAGTGGTTCCATGGGTGAGCTAGAGAATACGTGCCGCATAAGCGACCCCCGCATCCGTACCCAACTTACTCACCCTAATTCTACTCAAAGTGCATGGTGCCCCATACGGGTCACACCACTACACCCAGGGAGTGTCAGACCCATACCCGGCCCTCTACGTGACCGGCTATCAGGCCTAGCCCACTGTAGGAGTCTCAGGAGCCTTTTATGCTCGTGCAAGACCCCACCCCCACTTCGCCACTATGTCCCTTGTCTGGTGCTAAGCCAGACCATAGCGTCTATGACCCGGTGGGCTCTTGTGCACAGGCCGAAAACTAGTAGGGTGTTAAAAGAATTACTAGGAGCATTCTATACTCAAATTCAGAGGCCTCTACCCCCCTTTTTAACCCCTGTTTACTGGAACTACTGAACTAACTCATAGAGACATCGACCATTCCATAACAGAGCATCATTCATAATTGAAAAGTATTCCTAGTTACCAAAGAAGGGTTAATCTCAACCAAATTAGTCAGAACAGAACACCAGAGTATTATTCTACCATTTGCAAGTTAAACTACCACTAACCAGTGTTTCGGCTGGACCCGTTGTCAAGGGGTGCTTCCATAGTGCTGTACTGGGGTGGCAGCGACAGGTAGAGGGTGTCTTGGCGATTGGGAGATGCTCAGCAACTGTTCCTTGAGCGCTTAGCTGCTCCTTGGTGCTGGTTGGGTCGAAAATGGTGTAGGATGGGGGTGGCGCTGCCTTTGGTGGCTCAGTTTAGCAACCCCCATGCTGACCACTCAGATTATACCAAGTGGCGCCTTCCCACCTTTAGGTGACTTAATAGCAAGTATTTAGAATTATCCTTTATAATTAATTTAACATAGCTAATTAAATCCCTTGTGGTCAACCCCCTAGGTTATCATACCCCAAGGTGGCGTGTCTATACTGGTGACGTGCCAATATATTTATACGTAGGCCGTATAAATACTTGGAACGTCACAAAAACTATGGAGGCCCTTCCTTTTGATCTGTATCCGGCCAGGAAAAGCTCGCCTCGAGGCCAACAGAAGTTTGATTACCAGGAACTCAAGTAGAGGAAGACGTCTCTAGAGTAAAGCTAGAAGCTAAAACAAACTATTTGATGCTTTAAAACAGGAATGGGCTGCAGGGATGAAGGCGACGACCACACAAGATTGGCCGGATTTGAGAAACATCTAAGATGAATGAGATAAAAAAACATGAAGAATCATTGAAGAACGACCATCTTTGCTAAAAAAAACGGGCTCATCGTATAGGCGTTGAAGAATAGGCACCATCCGCCCTAATCTTCCAGACCCAGGGCCAATTCCAACCTGCCCTGCTCCTTCAAATCTGCTCTGTGCACATGGGTTCGTCGTTAAATTGTCTTGAATTGCTTAAATAAGCTTCAAGTCATGGTCTTTTCTGATCCGATTACAATAATCCATTCATTCTATCAGCAATGAGTTGTTTTTGTCTCAAATCCTGTAATGTATTTTTCGAAATTGTAAAAATTTCAATGCCCTAATGCTCTGTTCCTGAAACTGTACTTTTGCAGATTGATGTGAGAAAGGTCTTTGCGGGTCGCTGGAGGTGGAAAATCAATAGATTCTTAGCCAGTTGATCACGAAAGTGCATAGAATCATTTGGGCGCTCACATATAAGAGAGTTGGATCTGAGATTTGAGGTTTGGAAATTTGCAACAGCGGCTGCTGTTGTGGGGAAGCATTTCACGAAACTGTTGCTGCACAGACCAACAGGTTTGAGCTTCCAGTGTCATATGCAAAGCACTAGTCTGTTGCCATAACCAAGTCAGATTTGAGCTTGCGTCTATATCTTCTAGGGAGATTTATTACCAGATGCAAAATTAGAAGGCCGGTTTGAAAGCGGCTCTGAATCGATTCCCATACTGGCAAGGTCGCTTCAAGTCATTAGAGGAAAAATGAGATCACATTTTGTCCCATTAAGGGATGCTTAAAATGCCATGTCAGCTTTTTAAACTGTCCAATAAGAGAAGAGCTCCAGTATCTCTCATTCCAGTATTATGTGGCAGCCTGTAATTAATGCAGCTGCAACTAACTTCTGTAGTATCATTTTTTCATTATAACTTTAACTTTCTGTAGCAATGGGTTCGTCTTCACAAGATCTATCTAGTGATAACCCATTCATATATCTTTTACGATACAAATATATAAGAAATAAGCAAAAAATCGTATTTTTTTAAGGTTAACGCATATGACCATATTGAAATACATCATAATCATATATCATTGTAAAGATCTTTTCATTCCGCATCTAATGCAACAAACGCCTCAACATTTTGACAAGTGGATCAAAAGTTATGGGGGAAAAACGACAGCAATGAAGTTGTTGGTGATGCATTAATTGCAGTTAATAGAGGGTAGCCATTCCATTGGAGGATTCTTATGGAAATGAGATCTCAAATTTCCTCTAATGTATTCAAATCAGACCCACTTTTTGTAGAATTTGAGCATTCAGACAGGCTTCAGGCAACATTCACCTTTCATGGTTGCTTCCATGGATCTGAGCTATGAGTTTCTGGCCTTCTCTGCGTCCTCAACACCTCAGCTTAAAAAGGGACCTTTGCATTCCAAGAAACCGATGCCTGTATTGGGCCGACCAATTCTAAGGAGCTTTTCATTGCTGGTACTGGAGATTTTCGTGTTATTCAGTTGAGCTTGATTGATATTACTGCTAGAACTGCACTATTTTTCTTGAGCTATTCCAGTTATTTTTAGAGCTCCGTCTTACCATGTGGCATTGAAGATGCTCTGTTATAAAACGCATGAATAAATTTAGCTTGCTTTGAGTTGTAAGAGTGTTTTGTCTCCTTCTTTCAAGGCACGCAGATGGAGTGGAATATTATAGACATTTCTTTCTACCATCATCAACATCTATTTAAGTGCCCATTTTTCTCCTACATAAGTGATTTTTTTCAAGTGTTGATATAATGGCATGCTCAGCCATTATCATCCAACAAGACCATATTGTTATACTTAAGCCATGACATTGTAAGGACTTCACTCAAAAACACCTTGATAAAATAATTTTCTTCTCTGCACTAAACCTGAAACTTTTGCACCATCTTATACAATACAGAGGGTGGCTTTTTCACCAAGTCGAACAAATGTCGTATTGTTATACTTGAGCCGTGACATTGTAAGGGCTTAACTTGGAAGCATCTTGATAGATATTTTTCTTCTTTGCACTAAACCTAAAACTTTTGCACCGACTATCTAATATAAAGGGTGGCTTTTTCGCTAGATTGGACCAAAGAAATGTTCGCACGCTAAATTTCTTGTAATCAATAAGTCAAATATTGGAAATGGAAATCAATCATTGCATTAGTCGACAAATTTGAGTTGCCTACAAAATGGCAACTGGCTCGTTGGTTCTGCCTCCAGAATGGAAAGTGGCAGCATGATTTTGCTCATCAAGTCACGCGCAGGTAAGCTCGCAGTTGCCATTTTGTAGCGGATGGAAAATGGGTCGGCGATTCCAGGACCCGCTCCCAGGTCCCGCCGATCGCGGGGCCCTTGGAATCTTATCCCCACTTTTCATGCCGCCATACATGAAGTGCGTGAGATGATATATGGGAGGATTAATAGGTTTGGTTTATTAGATCTATATGCTGACGTATATGATGACGTCAAACTGCTGACCTGGCACACTGCACGCCACGCTGTTGCTGACATGGCATTCTTCATATAAACTATAGTCATGCCTATCTGTAGTTAGTCTGTTTTCCTAGAGCTAGGCACTCATATGACGTATTCAACAAAACTTAGACTTATTCAGATTAAAAAAATTACACTTCAAGGACTCCATTATAAGAATATATATATTATTTAATTCTTCTTGATTGTTATGATTTTTATGAGTTTTAATTATATAAGTTTAACTTTAAGTTAAAACCTTAATGGTTATAAAAATTCAAAATTACTCTTCAGACTAATCTTCACTTTAACTTATTTAGAATTAGACATTTCAGGAATATAAAATTTTAATTTTTAGTTATTTAACAAATTTAAAATTTGGCAATCATGATAATTTGCAAATGACATCTGATGGTTCGATAAGCGATTGACTTGAAATTATTGTAAGAATTTCTCAATTTACAAGCATTTATACTTTTAAAAGCATGTTTAAGAAAGTTTTCAGGTCGAAATCAATTAAATTATAAAGTTAATATTTTAGTAATAACTATTGAATAATTCATTATTAATGAAACAAAATATATTGAAACTTAATCAATAATAAATTATTCAATGTATTTACAGATAAGCATAATCATTTAATTAATTCCAAATCTAAAACATTCTTTATCTACTTTGAATTAAATAACATTTCAATTATATAGCATTTATTTTAGATAATTTTAAATAAATCAAAGTGAAAATTAATTTAGAAAGCAATTTTATATTTTAGTAACCTTCATATTTTTTATCTAAAGATAAACAAAACAAATGATTAAAATCAATAAGAGTTAAAAATACTATTGACCTTATTATGACATCCTTGAAGTATATATCTATTAGATTTGAATAATCTAAATTTTGTTAAATATTCCATTCATACTTTGTCGCTTTCTTCCACCATGATACATTACAATGTCTACATGGTATCAGAGCTCAGACATGGCTGGGAGTTAGCATTAATAAGATTTTGTGAGAATTGGGTGCTTCTTGCTAAAAGTTTACAACCAAAAACAGATTCAAGTTGGCTTTCCAACAAGGCAAGGTTCATTAGAATCACACATTGTTGGGAGATCTTGAAATTTGATTGCAAGAATTGGTCTAGAACGGGACTAGAATGCACTGCGGGTCTAGAACGGGTCTAGAATGTGGTAGCTCAAAAAATCTATGCAGTGATTCATTCAATCTTGCAAGTTTTTCGAAAGTGGAAAGGCTTAAGTTAACAGATCTGGTGTTTGCGGCAAAGATTTTGCCTGATTCCAAGTTTGGCAAAGGTTTGGTATGTTTTTGGTATGCTTTTAATCGAAATCTTTTTAGTTCTGTTGAAGAATTTGAAGATTAATGGTTTGGATCTGGTGTTGTCGAAGCTCTGGTATCGTGGTCAAGATTTCGTAGATTGAATTGGATGATCTGAAGATCTGAGAGCCGATCTGAATTGGAGTTAGTGTGTCGGAATGGTTTTTGGCATGCGGGATGCAAACAATATTAACAATTGGCAGAACTATTTTAAGGGAAACGATGCGTTGTAAAATTTTTACCGGATTCTTGTTGGAGAAGCTGTGATTTCTAAGCGTCCCAGCAATGTCTTCCTAAGGTTTGGATTAAGGGGCCTGCAAGGGATTTCTAGCACAAGCTGGATATGACTTTGGGTCTGATCTTTCTGGAGGGGCTTGCAAACAACCTGGGTACAAATTTGGGTCTATCTTTCAGGAGGAGTTTGTAGCAAACCAAGCTGAGCACAGCTAACTGGAATTTGATTCAGGAAGCTAGCTTCATTTGTTCTATCTTAGAATATTGTGAGAACTTATTACTTGAGGTCTAAATTTTTAGGGACTTCTCAGGTTCTCGAATTTATGAAAGGTAGGTTTCTCACCTTGCATAATTATGAAGAATGGCGCATTCACATGAAGTGGGTCTTAGTTTCACAAGGTTTGCGGGATGTAGTTCAAGGGATGCCGAAACTGTATAATAACCATGTCTTAGTCCAAGATCATCAAGCTTACAAATATATCATGCTCACAATTGATGAGATGTTTTGTCCCAAAATTTTGCACAGATCATTTCTTACTGCCAATCAGCTGTGGAATCATTTGAGATCCCAACTTGGATAGCATACTCACCTAGTTTATCCCATAGCAGCAGGGTGTTGCAAATGTGAAGTGTCACCTCTTATTTTCACTCTTCCAATTATTGATTTTCCTGAAGAATTTTCCTTTTTACATGGTGATATTTGGAAGGAGGTCACCACTCTATCAAACGAGATGGAAATAAAGCAATCTCTCACATTAGCTGTTCATGAGAGTCTTCATTTGCTGCATGGCATGGCAGATTCGGACAGAGCAGTAAAGCAATTTTTCAGTAGTAGCTCTTTCTTCGAGCTAGCAGTCCTCAATATAAAACACCATGAGTTAGGCTCATGGATAGTAGTAGATTATTGAACAAGGTCAGCAGAAGCTCTAGGAAAATGTAATGGCTTTCTTTGAATCACATTCAAGAGCAAAGGAGTAGAGCAGTCGTCTTTGATCCCCCTGCCACTCTTTCCGTCACATCTCCCTCATTTGGACGAACTAGAAGAAGTACCACCTCAATTCGGAAACTAGACTCTAAGACAGTTTCATAGAAGTAAGAATCGCCTCAATCAGAGCTTTGCTCGCAGCAATATATGTAGCTGAATTTTTGCTTCTATTTATAGACCTTTGCTGCGACTTTAGCCCTTTCTATTTAGCAAGCCTTTTTAACATCATAATTAAATATAGACTATAAGTTGCCTTTATTGCCTTGCCTTGCCAATAATTTGCCCAACTTAGACACTCATGCTAGTCCACCAAGATTAATGTTCAAGACTACACCCCCGAGCTCCCATATTCGTATCAATTTCTCCCTTTCGGAGAAGCAACTGACCTCAGTTGTATCTGACAACCTCAAGTTGAGCACCAACTCAATTTGTGTCATATGAGCACCAATTCAATCCATATGTTTATGAGCACCAACTCAATCTAATTGTACGTGAGCACCAACTCAATCCGTTTCAGGATCCAGCACCAACTATTACTGCAATTACGATTTTAAGGCTAAGGATGGAGTAAGTTATTGAAAGGATTAAATTGAAAGACAGTTATCAAGGTAATTAACTAAAAGTAGACTTCTAAATTCTAAGAATGATAAGATTTAAGAAAGAATAGTGGATTTTTGTTGAATCACCAACCTCAACTAGTAGCACCCACTACTGCTCAGATTTTTAGATACCAATCTAAAAGTTTCAATGTCATCCATTAATATAAAATAGTATGGCGCCAACCATAATATTATGCAGATTATCTGAACCTATACGATTCTCCCATTGTATGAACCCAGCAATTCTATCACAAAGAAAGGCCTTCTAGCTGACTCGGACCACTTGTCATGGTCAAGCGTCTGTGTGAAGGTGAAGGACATGGAGGTGTCATTCACCCCTTGCCTTCTCTAGGATATCCTATACCGTGGAAGCATATGTACATGTTAGCACTAGAAACAATATAAATACAATAATATGCACCACGAAGGGTGGCTTATCCATCATCAGATATGAACAACAACATAATACCAACATAACATATAAAATACATCATAAATGAAGATTCTACCCCGAGCTCCCAAGGGGGTCGACTGACGAAAAGGATCTCTGGATAACAATAGACGGAATCATGACAGTGGCATTGGCTGGCATAGGACAATGGCTAGGGTAGTCCACTTCATCCGTCCCTCCTGTGCACACTTTGCCGATAGGCTGAAACATGCTATGGCATGATTGTAGCCTTCCGGAGACGTGATCTCATGGAATCACCCTATGAGACTACTCCAAGTTGCATCTCCCCGTTCCGATGAGGGAGGAATAGGATAAGTCCCTTCCCCGAGCAGAATGGTTCCATGGGTGGCTAGAGGATCGTGTTACGCACGTCCGTACCCGACTTTAACCCTCCAAATGCATTGTTCAAGACCCCTCCCCCCCTACCTCACATCCTTTTGGGACGTTGCCTGCGATCTAGGGGATGTCAGACCTATACCCGGCCACATGCGATGATTGGCTATAAGCATTGCCCGACAAGATCCCACTTCCTCTTCACCATTGTGTCCGTTGTCTGATGCTCAATCACAGTATAACCCCCACAGCCAGCTGGGCTCTTGTGCACAGGCCGCATTTATTGGGACTTATGGGATCCTAGCTAGAAACATCTCTATGCCTAATAGCCTTTAGGTCTCTACCCTCCCTTATCCCACAAACACAAGAGGCGCAGCAAAGGAACTACCATAATTCATAAATCCATTCATAACTTCAAACAAAATATCACTATAAAATCAATCATTCATCTACACACAAGGGTTAATCCTTAACTAGATTTCAAGCTGACTAAGCCTATTAACCGGTATATGAGCTAGATCCACTATCTCTCAGGTTCTCCATGCTCTTCTGGTTGAATAGGCTTCTCTTCCTTCTCCAATTGCCCCCAAATCGATTTGGGGCAAATTGGGGATGGAGCCCTAATTTTGACTAACCTTAGATTAGCAAGTTCATGAGGGCCAAGCCATTTGGGCCAAGTGGCATTTGCTAATTACCGTAATTAAAAAATTAATTAACATAATTAGTTATTAATTAGCTAATCTTGCATAATTAGCGTAATTAATTATTGCAATTTTAGCACGACTAACTAAGTTATCAACTAATTACCATTACATACCCATGGTGATGTAGTACATATAGTATATAAAATATATGGATAGTTACACCCCCCTCTATTCTTATATTGATGCGCTATTTGAAGTTATAAACGGATTTATGACTTATGGTAGTTCCTTTGCTGCACCTCTTACAATGAAGTAGAACATGAATTAGGGTAGGTAATAAAAGATATATAGTGATCATATATGGTCATTGTTTTCTATTATAGTCACCATAGCTATTCTTGGTCGTATGCTTGTACAATTGACAGTAGTAAAGCACACTTTAAAAGTACTATCCTTTCTCTTGGCAAACAAAATTGGTGCCCCAAAAGGTGAGACACTCGGCCGGATAAATCCCAACCTAAGAAGGTCCTGGAACTGCTTCTTTAGTTCTACCAATTGAGATATACTCCTACAATATGGAGCCTTACTTATTGGCTTTGTACTAGGCGCAGGTGCCGTCTCACACTCCACTCCCTTGAAAGGTGACACGCATACCATTTGATACAGTGTATGTCAGCTCTGGTTGCTCACAAGCAATATTGACCTTAGCAGTGGCCAAGAATTGTATGCCAATAATGAGATCATATCTCACAATATTCCTGATCTCGATTCCCAAAGCAGCGGATGCTCTTGGCAACTGTACATGCAATTTGAAGCGGCACTCTCGGGTAATTCAAATAGTTCCACTTGCCAACTGAACTGGTTGTGGCTTAGATCTCAGGGGTTTGATATGAAAGAGTTCTACTGTCCTAGGTGTATTTTTACGTCGTAGCACAAGCCAGCATCCCTTAGGACATACGACGGCACATGGCATGTTCTTGCAATCCCCCTTCAAGGAGCACCACTTCCATCGAAAACCCTTTGGGACGTCGATTTTTTTAATTGAAACAATAATAAGTTTGTTGCATTTCTTTCTTGGGTCCCAGGGCCGATTGGTCTTCTTGGATGATAAAATCAATTCAATTCGGTTCGATTCAGTTCGGTTCATTCTTGTTCGGCCAGTCTGGCCCGGTCCGGTGCTGTCCATGTTCACGTTCATGTTTATATTCTTGTTCTTGTCTCTTTCATTATCACTTCTGCTTTTATCTCTTTCATTGCTAGTCTTGATTTTTTGTAAGTTATTTACATATTGCAATATATTGATTGCATCCCTATTTAAATCAAATGGTGCAATATAAGCGTCGGCTCCCTATCAACGTGTCTCATAATGCGCGAATTCCGGTTGTTCCATTATGGGATGTGCATACAAAATGCACACTAGTTTTCGTCACCAAGTTTCTTGATAAATTATCATTCTGGCCCTATTTTCCCTATTGCCACGACAAGCAACAGCAATGCCACCAATATATCATTCAGAAGCCATTGACTTATCATCGGCAATAATATCAGTAGCTACCGCCGTTGAAGAAGATGCATGACTATGCATTAGTAACACACTCTTGATTTAAGGTTGTCATGACTAGATTTAGAAATTTAATAAGCAGGGATGACAAACTGCATTGAACTAGAGAAAAACAATAGACAAAGGAGCAAGTTCACTTCGCGTATATTAAACCAATATCTGGATTGATTAATCTAACTTGAGAAGCGAGATGTAATAGCTTTAAAGGAGGGGAAGTGCCAATTTTGATGAAACAAAAGGAAGGAAGGAAGGAAGGAAGGAAGAAATTTTTAACGTCCGCGGAACCCAATCGGGTTATGGGAGGCAGCTTTGCAGACATTCTACAAAAAGTAAAAACTCGAATTCAAGTTTAGGAGCATTTGTGAATAGCCTGCTGTCATTTGTTATCCAGACTTGACCCTTCTCTAGAGGCCACTTGTAGCATGCATCCAAAATTGTCGGCGAAAGTTATCAATGTGATAGTACATTATTTGTTTCTGTTCTGGCAACTTATATGTCACAAAACTTTTCCATATTGTAATGAATGCTGGAAGCGCTTAGATGGAGTAATAATACCCATGGATGACAACTAATAGATGTTAAGAAAATATAAGGCCTAGGGATTGGAGAACTTAGAGGCGTAATGCACGAGCAAAGGATAATATCATTCAGCTAAGTCTGATGTAAGGTTCTAAGTACACAAAAACATCTCAAAGGAAGACCATTTCCAAAAGAATTCTTTACGAAGCTGGTAGCCAACATTTAAGGATGGATGGGTTTTTTTTAACCCACGGTGACATATCAGGCCATGGGACAAGCACATACTAAGGGCAGAGCTTGAATGAAACCGGGGGATAAAACCCCATCAAAAAACATATTAGTTAAACAAAAACAAAAACAAAAACAACAGATAAAGATAAGGAAGTACATGGCTATGCGAAAATTGTCCATGGACCAAATGGCCATTGATTCCTAATGAGAGCTTGACCTCCTTTGTACACAACCCACTTCCACTGCAGGCGAGTCTCACCCACTCGATATAGTTCCTCTTTCTGTCCGCAAAAACTGTGCTAAGTTGAGATCTTCTTTTGGTCCCTTTTAGATCATTGCCATGCCTCAATATATGCATCCAAGAAATGGCATGACGAAAATGTACTAGGAGGTGCCACAGTCGGTCGAGTCATGCTGCTCCAACCCGATGTGTCGAGATGATGCCATTCGCCTATATGTGCATCATCTCGGTAAAAAAAAATGCCTCGCTTCATTTGTTGCAGAACAACCACTCGTCTCCTCAACATCGACGAAACGCAGGTTCAAAGCCAGTGTGCATTGATCGTCCTCTGTTGACTTACCTGGCTCAAAAATAGGAATCTCTGGTTGTCCAAATTATGCAGTTGAAGTCTGTGTAGACATGTCTACCTTGTCTACATTCTTAGGCACTGGGGCAGATGTTGGTGGCAGAACACTAATGTGACCCGGTTGACTCCAGCACTAGCTCCAAGAGCTATATCCAGCTTCCCAAGGGTAAGTGAACAGATGCCTCAGTGATAGTGGTGGTGGATTGGACCGTTTGAATTTTAGCAAGGACTATTGGCGGCAACAGCACATTTGAACATCTAGCTTATCCAAAACTGCATTTAGAACCATGTTTGAAGCTGTTACGCACTCACTTATGCCAAATTAGGTCGTTGGGGTCCAACGAAGGGTGTTCTAAGAAGATACAACTCAATGGTAGGATCATAGAGTTTTCCAAAAGCTTCCAGGGGTGTCCTTATCATGTTTTTAACTTCAGGGGTCTTGAATCTGTGTGTCATAGCAACGGTGGCAACTATGGCTATACTACTATGGGCAAGTTTAAGTGTAACACCATTGTGTATAAAGAAATAAGTATGATTAACCAAGTAATTAAGAAAAAACAACTTTGGTTTTGCATTATAGTTCATAATAATGCATAAATAAAATGGGTTATCTATAATGTACACTACATCATAGACAAGGATAAGGAGAAGCTTGTGTGAGTACTTAGATCGATGCATATGGAACCCTAAAACAAACTGCCTATGCACTTCTTACAAAACTCACGCCAGCAAAGAGAAAGCGATATATGCATATAAATTAAATTGCGTACATACTTTATAGAATAGTTTATTTATGGATAGTTATTCAACTCATGCATGTGCATGTCGACACTTACATAATCATAGTCTCCAGGCTTGCATATGCAACATTTTTCAACAATCAATTTTTTTGGTACACATATTTTTAACATATGTATCCCATAACACCCAACTTTGATACTTATCATACTTTAGAATGTTTTTCTTCAACACACAAAAGAATAATAGAATAAACTTCTAAAATACAAAACTAAAGAATTTCAGTTAATTAATTTCTTAAGAACTACTAGAATACACATATGTTAAATCTATAAAATCTTCACCACGACCAACTTATGATGTTGTTCTTTTGCAAGGATCCTCGAAAACTACGCCCCCAACCAAATGCATCACACATCTGGTTTTTAGCCAAAACACAGGGGATCTTATGCCACCAAATAATCTCAATCTTGATTTGACTTCAATATAAGTTACTGTTTCAACATTTCTTCTTGATAAATCAGTTGTCAGTGAATAAGCCACCTTCTTTCGAAGCGGCACAAAATCTTGAACAATCAGCATCATAAAAGTATTATTACTCATTGGTGGTGCGATAAAAGATGTACCACCTACTTCACCTGTATAATAGCCACCATAATATGATGTGATATGGACATCCTCTGCTTCTATAGTAAGCCTCTTGTTGGGATTGACATAAAATAGTTTATAAGTTTTTTGATAAGTAAGATATGCTGAATAATAATTTCCAGTACCCGTTTCCTGCTGGGCTAGAATCATTGACTGGTTCAATGGGATGACATAGTAAAAGATGTACTTCATTTTTAGCACAGACACAAGAGGAAGTACTGGTTCTATATATAGATAGACGCCCAATGCGCCTACAGTCAATGAGACCACTATTATTCCCAACAGCACAACAACCCAACCTAATATATTGCACCAATATCTTCTCCTTTTGTTCAATAATGTTTTGGCATCCATTACATTGAAATGACTAAGTTGTAATACATGACTTTCCCAATAATCGTGTTGGCATAACTCAATGTCATAGGTAAAGGACTTTGCACTTCTCACATTATCATCATGTAGATTTGCTGATGATGATTTTAGACAATTATAAGTTCATGAAGACGAGTACATTTTGTTTGCATCTAGCTTTGCAACCCTACGCCTCCAACACCTATAATCAAGATACAAGTTTTAAAATTCGAAGATAGCTTTATATCGAATCCATTAAGTTATGTTATTAGTTGTTTATTATTATAGCTGTCCAATTTACCTTAAGATGATGTTATGATATGGACAAATGTCTAATTTATTTCATGATCGAAGGACAACTTCTCTATCTATATATCTATTTTCATGAATAAAATCAAAATGTATACGAGACTCAAAACCTAGATGATGATATAGTCCACTAAGCAAGACACCATACACAATGAGTAATTTTATTCCTCGTGCCATAATGGCCTTATCATAATCAATATTTTCTATTACATCCAGATTATAATATGCATCACATTTTCATGCTACTTAATATAATGAGATGGGAGGATAGCCTTATGAGATGGCGTAACAAAACTTCTTTTAAAATGCTCTTTTCCAATTGATTTGATGCCTTTTGACTCTTTATATCAGCCATGACAACCTTCAAAATATGAGGAGGAAAACTCAACAAAAGAGTAGCAACAATAGATGCTAATGGTGGTGTTAATAACAATTGCACTAAAACTGGAGGTGGAGCATCATTCATAGTTAATGAATGCAAACCAGCTATGTATCATGGTTGTATTATGTGTCATTGTCATGTATCATGTACACCATGATTCTTACCGATAACAAGTAGATGGATTCTTTAACAATTTCTTTACAAGACAAAGTGGTGCAGGAATCCTTTGATCATAGATAGGTATGTATCATTGTCATGTGTCATATACTACTAGAAGTGTTGCTATATAGTTGCATTATGTGTTATTCTTATATGTCATATATACCATGATTCTTATCGATAACAAGTAGATTGATTCTTAGAACAACAATTTCTTCACAAGACAAAGTGGTGCAGGAATCCTCTGATCATAGATAGGTATGTGTTTCTATAATTGCCCTTCATTTTATGCTCTAATACTGCTCTTTATAGTAAAAAGTGGCTCTACAAAACTGGCATTTCACTATTGGGGATTGCGAGACATCAATAGGACACGTTAGCATGGGCGCCTTCTTTCTTGAATTGTTTGTCTCATATGATTCAAACTCACTTCTTGATAAAATCATTGAGAATTTTAGCGTCTGAGTCAAATTTCTTTCATCTAAATTGTTGGCCGTGTAGAAGCCAGCAAATTTGATCTCTCGAGTCCTTAAGCAGTATATGGATATAAATTTTTTTAAAATTATCAAGCAGGGGCAGAGATTGACTTGTGGTTTTCTTCAGGGTTCGTTTTGTGATCTGTGGAATAATCTTGTCTGTAAGAAATTCTTTCCAGATATCTTCTTCACCCTGGAATACTCCTTTATGCCAAGTACTGAAGAATTTGAGGTGGAAATCATTGATTCCTGATTGCAAGAATTCATTGGCTGCAAGAACGTTTCTGCTACTGGTATATTTTTTTGAGTTGTGACTGGATAGAAGGGAAAATCTTTGTTAGAATTTATTCAGAATGATGGACAATTTCTGAGTTTTGATGAAGTTTGGTTCTGGTTTTGGTTCTTTCGACACAGGTTTGACTTGTTTTGACCAAAAAATCAATTACGTTTGTCCCCTGCTTTTCGCCTTCCTTGTTGACCGTCTCTTTTCCCTTGCTTTTCCTTTGTTGTTCTCCCCTGATCTTTTTGCCCGCTTTTATGACTTCCTATACGGCCTCCCAATTTAACCTAAACGGAGCCAACCTTGCTATTCTTCAGCATTTCGCCAAGCCAAACATATCAGAAAAATATGCTTTGATTGATCAGTCAATTACCTCTCCAAACTCTAATTTCATTCTTTTTGGCAATTTTGCCAACCTCCTTTGTCAAGAATAGATCATGGATCCGAAATAAAAAAATGTTCCATTCTGGGATAATCTGTCAAAGGATCTGGATATGTATGGGCAAAGATTCGACGTTGACCACTTAGGGGAGGACTCTAAATATTCCCAGAGCTCATGGTGTTTCCAGAACAAGTATAGCTTTACATTCGGATGATATTATAAATGACATTCTGACCTTTTTCAAACCATCGATGGGTCCCCTCCAAAAAGAATTTAAAAGTATTCTTTTAAATTTAGCTTCTCTTCAAACGATATACTGGAATGAAATTGATATCTCTAGGCTTTTCAGTTTGATTGGCACATACGTTGCCACTGAATATACCCTCCAGACCCCCTCGAGTATTTGTTCAAATTGACCTTACCAAGCCAATTCCTATTTCTATTCCTTATATTGAGTTCTTTGGTCAAAAAAGTATCTTACCTGTTAGTTGGGCTGGTCTACCATGTTTCTGTGACAAATGTGAAAGAAGGCATACCTGGTCAGTATCATATGAGGAGGATATTAAACTCAAAAATTTGGACAAGGATCCTAAAGAAGTAGATCTGGCACTAGGTGGAGTGTGCAATCAGGAAGGAAGTGATACTCCTGCTGAAAACAGACCACCTCAGTGGTAAGAATAGTGGTTCCAAGGCTTGATTTCAAGAAAATAAAAATGGTTGTGCCAGAAGAATTCAAAAAAAAAAAGAGAAAAGCCAAGGATTTAGAGGAAAATAAAAACACTGATTATAGGACAAAACAAAGCAAAACAACTTATGACAATCCTGAAATTGCAGTTGAAGTGCTGATATAATATATGTGCTTCATCAAAGGGCAAGAAAGATTTATTAAATATGGAAATACATTTACTTGAAAAAGATAGTAATGATGGCAAAATGGAGCAGATTAAAAATGGAGTTGTCAACAAGTCAAAGAAAGTGACAAAAGGTTTGACTTTCAAGAACAAATATGGTTTACTTGCTAATATACCTAATTATGTTACAGATTCCACAAGATGCATTGGGACAAGGACGGGACAATCCCAATTCCGATCCCTCCTTAACTTCTCCATCTACTCCCATTGATTCCCAATCCGAACCTACTGTAATTATCCATAGCCAAGCTTGTGTTGCTAATCTTATAGACCTTTTCCGTCCTATTGTTCCACTCCACCTTCTTCTCTCAAGGGCATGATTAATAAGGAAGCAGAAAAGCAACTTGCATGTTTGGAGGAAGGTCTTCTTTCTGACAACATGGTTCAGAATCCAAATTTGAAATCATGAAAAAGGATAGACAGTGGTTTGCCTCTGGAAATTGGGAATAAGGATGCAGATTATGTTGACTGTGATTTAGTTTTGGGTACTCCTGAAAGAGCTGAGGATAACAATGAGGAAATTTATGTCAATAAAATCTTTGAATTTGCTCCTGGTGGGCATTTTCCTTCTGAAGAATAGAATAGAATAGAATAAATTTGTTAACGTCCACGGAGACCAATAGGTCATGGGACCCATAGAATGGGCTAGTACAATCATTACTACTAGGATTAAAAAACCCCTGCCTCGAAAGGTTTTCAAGAAGATTGTCCCTGAAATTCTGTCCCAGCTAAACTTTTAAAAGATTTCTGGTCCCTCTATTCCCAAATCCTGGAGTACTGCTAAGAAAAAGACAAAAAAAAAAGAACTACAAAAATATAATTAGTGACTGTGCCCCTACTGCTGATACTAGAAACAATAAAAAAGAAAGAAAGGTAAGTCCTACTAAATCCCTTGTCTGTTCCTTTTTCTATTCTTCTTTTTTCCAATGAAGATTCTCTCATGGAACTTAAGGGGCATTAAAGTGCTCTAAAAAGAAGAGCAATTTTCCAAATTAGAATCTATGGTGTTGACATCATCATGCTTCAAGGCTTCACTATATTTATAGAAGCCAGACGATGAAGTTGAATTAGCATGTCAAAACGTGACATCTTCACTATCAAGTTACATGCTATTTTTGTATCATTAAGAAATGAAGAGCACAATTTGCAAATTATATTGGCTATGCTACCTAGGGAAAGAACAATGATGAGCCTCGTGATATCATGGATACTAACTCCATTATAGCTAAATTGAATGTCAAATTGTTCCTTGCTTCTATGACAAAAAAGAAGAATTTGGAGAATAAGCTTGCATCCAGAAACACCTTGAAGCTCCAAAGAAGAAATCATTAGGCTAAAAAAAACGTATTCTACCTTGAATGGTTTTTTTGCTGGTTTATATTTTGCAACAAAGATCACGACCTCTACAAGTGATTCCATTGCCAAAAGAATTAGAAGACATTGCTCTTCGGAATTGTAAGTATTGCTAAAAGAATTGAAAGGCACTTTGCCCTTTGTATTATTGGTCAAGATTTGGGAAATTTCAAAGCTATGGATTACATTTGTTGTCGGAATGGGTTGTTGTATAGTGTTTTTACTCCCATTATCTTTTTCGACTTCCTTTTACTCAATGATTGTACAGGTGGGTAGTCATATCTTGCATGCTTCATATTGTAGTTCGTGAGAAGCTAAAAAATTACATATTCATAGCCAAATCCACTAAAACAATCATTAGAAAGGCAAATAAATTGCATATGCACAACCAAAATTATTCACTAAAAAAAGCATAAATTTATTGTAAATGTATTTGCCACAATTGCCAATCTTCATATATTTCATTACCATGTTATCAATTGCAGCAATTATGATCTCCATAAATCCTGTGAACTGCAAAGTGAAGTCCTCTTCTTGCCTATTATGTTTTATTTTTGTTTCACCCTTACCTTGCTAGGTCTTTAGCTATGTATAGTGGTCTAGGGAAGGATCTTATGCCCTCCCCAAGCAAGCAATGATAGAAGTGGATGTTATGACTAAATGCATCGATATTAGTAAGTGCACAAAGGCATTGTGTAAATATACACACACATGCTGGCTATTAATGCCTCCTCGCTAGACACCCATTTTTATAGACAAAACCATTAATGTACGATAGCAGTTTAGGGCTGGGGTTTATGGTCTCTAGGGTTTTATTAATTTATATGTTTATCATGCATACAACGAATAGAATAATCAAGATTCTTCAAATATTAATGTAATCACTAAGGATCGGCAGTGATTTAGGGTTTATAGATTTTGTATTGAATGTGTTCAGACATGAAGAATCATTAAACAATACAATGCTCAAGTGAATCTACCCCTCTCAAAGATTGACCATGCATTATGTAATCTTACATATACATATTCTTCCAGTATCAACATGTCCTATTGTCAAAAGTTGCACATATGAATGTTAAAAACCGAGTAAAAACACATGCCAAGACCTTAGCCCGACAACGTCAGACACACACACGTTTACTAGTTATTTAATTCCATTCCATTCTAAAAGCATAATAAAACCATATCTAACAACCTTTTCCATTTTGCAGAAGTGAATTCAAGCCTAAAATCGCCCAAGCCTTCTGTTGCACATTTTTTGCTAGTCCTTTTCTTTTTTTCCTTCTCCCTTTTTTTTTGGGGGGGGAGGGGGGTCTCAAGGATGCATGTTGCGTTTGCTCAAGATAAAAACACACAAGATCAAATACGGCCAATATTATAAGATAACCAAGCAAGGCCAATATTGCAAGATAACAAAAGGTGATGAATGTGGTCTGAAATGGTCAAAATATGGGATGTCCTTGCATCCCATTTGTAACCAAAGTGAAGGAAATCCATCAGACCATCATGTGGAGAAGATGATTCTCTTACACCACATAAAGGATACGCCCTTGATTTTTCTTAATCTGCTAATTACTCCAAAGGTAGAAGACCTCTACTTTCTTAGTGAAATACAAGAGTTGTACGAAATAAAATAGAGTACCATTAGCAAATATGAAAAGCTGAATTCTGAAATGATTATACTTGTCATTTGAAAGTGCATATTAGAAAAGCTCTTATTCCATGGGCATAAAATTTACTATGGAAAAGGGACAAAGATTCATTACGTACACTGTTCTTGACCTATTAGATTCAACAGCTACACTAAAGCCCAAAAAAAGAGATGGGAGAATTGAACCCCCGGCAGGCCCCAGAAGACATATATTTTCCTCATTCTAGGAAGTCAATAAATTTCCCTTCAAAAAGAGAGTTTAGCTTGTTTAAAATATAACTTTCAAGTTTTAGATCAACCTATACAAGCATGAAAGTCTCCTAACAAGATTTGTAATGATTTCATGAAATGATTTGACACCACAAACTTTAAATATCAAATTGTAATAACCAGGTTATGAGAGATCAAACAAAATACTTGACTAAGAATTCTAGAAAGGAAGGAGGTTCTTATTTGCCATAGTTGGCAGTCAGAGACACACAGAGTATGCAATCTTATTTCTGGATATTCTTTGAGCTGGAAACACAGCCACTAAACCAATCGCACAGCCTAATATTATTCACGATCTTAATTTATTGAAACAACCCTGACTTCCATAAGCAGCGAGCATCTTGTCTTCCTGAAGATGATCATTAATGGACTGAATCCTTTTTTACTTGTTTATCATGGACTCCAACTAGTTCATGAGAATTGTTTCTTATCTGCCCAAAATTCAACAAACATATGATCTAAGGTGCATTTTTCTCGTGGCACTCAGAACATCCCAAAAACTCAGCCCAACTCAACAAATCAGGCTCTATTGGTATTTTATTAAAAAAATCCTCAGCTTCATCTATTTGCCATGCTCTGCCTAAAAGTGAACGCATGCATCTGCAATGATCTGCTAATGGTCTAGAGGGATAATCTTGTAACATAGAATCAAAACAATGATAACCTTCATCAATTAAACCCCTACAACAATGACTTCTTACTTCTTACTCTTAAGTTTTCATAAGCTTTCAGCAATAGCAGGTCGCTCCATGCTCAAGTTCTGGAAAAAAAGAATATGCATCGCCATAACTTCGAATGAGGCAAGCTAAAAGTTAAATGTAAGTAAACTTCAGACATCTCCCTCACAAAGCATTGATGTTCTCATTGTATTGTTGGACTATATGGCCGAGAGGCCGTTTCTCTCAACCGTTTCTGTACTATCGAGTGGCAGCTTATCCTCTCTAACCACTAGAAACCAGCATCTCAATCTCATCTACATAAATCTGTACCATTCGTCGTAGTAAACAGTGCGTGCATGCATATCACCATATCTGGGACTGTATGCAGTTGTATTGGGCCCTCAATTTTTGTTATTTACATTCATCATATATCATGGTTATTTAAAAGCAGGAATTTGTAGAAGTTGGTAGTAGATGTGGTTTCTTTTCTTACTAGAATTTCAATTTAAATCATGTATTGGTTTCAATGGCCAGTTTTACCAAGTAAGAACAACCAATGTGTTAAACTATGTATTGAAAGGAAAACACAGGTTCAAACCAGCAATTGAACTAAAATTCTCTAGAAACATTTTAAGTAGCTTCTGCTCGATCTGCTCGACAGGTTCGTATACACACCCAATTAGTTAGTCAAGTTCAATTGCCTCCAGGCATAGGATGTATGGCCTTTTCTGAACCCCGGATGGAATAGCATTTCCCTGTGCCATCTATGATCCTTTACTTCCTACCAAGTTCTAAAGGGCATAAATTACTTCATTTAGGGTCCTCCTCTGTGCCGCCTCCTCTTGCATTCATGCTTAAACAATTCGAGTAAAATATGGTGCATTAGCAAACCTGCTTGTCATAAGCACCAAAAATTCATGCGGATGTGGATGTTCTTAGGAGTCCTAACAATTGTTTGCTTTGTCTAAAATATTATGATTCTTCATACAGTCATGCCTTTGATACAAAGTGAAATAGAGTTTTCTATGGAAATTTATAACCTGTAAATAAACAAGAAAGCACTTACGGTAGGGCTCCAGCAAGGTTTCCATTTAAACCTACATATGCGTAACGTGATAATCTTTCCACCCAATTGAGCTGCTTGCAAAAACCTATATATGCGTAACGTGATATCGTCCATAAGCGTAATGAGAAATCCTAAAACAAGTATCTTAAAAATAGAAGTTACAATGAAAAAGAACTAGACAGTTAGGCATTACCCACCAAACAATATACGAAGAAAGTTAGCGGACAAGACTGCAGCAGGTTACGGCAGGCTGAGGGTCCGCTACAGGACCCATGCACTTTTTGAAGTCAGAAGCGACAAGACTTTCTTGAAAGGACATGAGCAACTAATTTTCAACATCATTTAACTAAATCACACTAAGCCTAAACCGGGAAAATAATTTCAAGTAAACAAATTAAGTAACGCCGCATGGATACTTAACTGTTCCAAAAAGGAATTGTCAATTCTATTGGATCTGTACTCCTTGGGAAGCTTAGTCAATAGTTTAGAAGATCCCTATGCAGAGGTATTCTATTATACTGAGCATATGCACAGCCCTAAATATGACAAAGATATTCTGATGCAATTGCCTGGAATTGGGGAGCTGCCAACTATAATACTCCGTCTAGCCACTAGTTTAGAGGATGCCTATGTCCAACCACTAGTTTAGAGGATGCCTATGCAGAGGTGCCCTATTATACTGAGTATAAGCACAGACCCTATAATCCAAGAAAAGATAGGAGGCTTACAAAGCAATATGCAGCGTCATAACCTCAAAAACGAACCAAGAATTGATCTTGTGCCAGCACATATACGCTCTTTATCAGTTTGCAACATTATGAGCTGATAATAATTGATTAAGGTAAACCTAAGAAGGAAATGGCAGGCTGAAGGAGCGATGAGTAGCCACATTGAAGATACAGAATGCTGCATTTTCATATGGAATTTTCGGTTCTGCAACACATCAGCAACAAGGTATGTAGATCAAAATATGGATTGACTGCCATTGTTGTCCTACATCATCGCAAAGGGGAACATTTTGGTCGTTCAAATTCCAATAAGTAATGTGAAAGAGTCATAGCCATATGCGGGTGCATTGAGTTTAAATCGTTCCTTCTTATTTGACGCAAACTTAAGAGACATACAGACTGGCATACCCTTGTGTTGACGAATTAAAAGCCATAGACTGTATAATTGCCATATAAAGGCTAGCACCAGAGAAATTATCACTCAGGCTCTGTTCATCAGATAAATCTTTTAATCATGTCATGCAGAGGTTTTTACTAAAGGATGCATTGCGTATGCCTTTGCAGCCAGAGGTTTTTACTAAAGAATGCATTGCACATGCCTTTGCAGCTAGAACTGACGCCACCACATTTAAGCATCAACTTGCACAAATTACAGAGAAGTCTGGCAAATAGACATGTTGGTCCGTACCAAAGTGAGAACCCGAAATGCAAATGGCATGGCAAGGTAAATCACGTCTCAAATGCCAAGATGTCATTATTCTGTGATGCCGGGGACTATAATCTTGAATATGATCTTAATTAAGGCTGCGCAAACCTACGATAAATAGGAGCTAGAAAAATCCTGATTTACCTTTGTAGAGCATCTTCTGACCTAACCATAGGCTACGATACTTTTGTGGAGGATCTTCTGATCTAACCTAGGTGACGGTCCAGAATGCCCATTGAATTTTGAAAATAGTCTATTCTAAATCATGATCGAATGGCTTAAGCCACATCCAACTCAAATTATCCTGTGATGCCGGGAACTATGGTCTTGAATATGATCTTAATTAAGGCTGAAACAGAGCTACGATAAATAGGAGCTAAGAAAACTCTGATTTACTTTTGTGGAGCATCATAAGGCGTCGATCCATACCTTTGTGGAGCATCTTCTGCTCTAACCTAGGCGACGGTGCAGAACGGCCATCGAATTTTGAAGACCGTCTGGTACTGTAGATCATGATCAAATGGCTTAAGCCATAACCAACTCAGAGTTTTTGACACGTGGATAGGCTAACGTTCGGAATAAGGGGCCACTTGTGGTCAGGCTGTATGGTGGCATGGCATTTCCGGTGTGGACCGGTGGGGTCCCGCGACTGGCGGAGCCGGGAGCGGGTCACCGGTCCCACCGGAAACTGCGACCACGTGGCACAACATGGAAACTAGCTCGGAAATTTTTTTCCCCTTTTTTTTTGCTCTGTTTTGATCGAAGCAGAGCTATGGCGCCAACGGAACCCTGTCGTCGTCCTCCTCCTGCTCGTGATTTTGGTGTGTGTCGCGCCAAAGCTATAGCTCGTCAAAAGGCCAAGATCATGGCGCATGGAGGCAGTGCACCATTTCTGGCTTTGCACAGTTGTTTTCTCGGATCTTTTCTTATTTTCTTGAACTTTTATTCAGTTCTTCAAGGCGCTCAGCCTTCTATGGTTTCAGATGAAGTTGTATGGTGGCATGGCAGGTGGGAGCAGTTTCCGGTGTGGACTGGTGGGGTCCCGCGACCGGCGGAGCCGGGAGCGGGTCACCGGTCCCACCGGAAACTGCGACCACGTGGCATGCCACCACAACATGGAAACTGGCTCGGAAAATTTTTTCCCCCTTTTTTTTGCTCTGTTTTGATCGAAGCAAAGCTATGGCGCCAACGGAACCCTGTCGTCGTCCTCTTGCTCGTGATTTTGGTGTGCGTCGCGCCAAAGCTATAGCTCGTCAAAAGGCCAAGATCATGGCGCATGGAGGCAGTGCACCATTTCTGGCTTTGCACAATTGTTTTCTCGGATCTTTTCTTATTTTCTTGAACTTTTATCCAGTTCTTCAAGGCGTTCAGCCTTCTATGGTTTCAGATGAAGTTGCTATAGGTAATACTTTAGTTTTTATTTTGTATTTCTTGATTCTGGCTAACATAGCTTGATTTTTGTGAAATGCAGGTGGAAATGGAGATGTTAGGACGGATGCAAGGCATTCTGGTGTCTTGGAGTGCTTGAATCCAGGTATTTTTTTCATTCCGGCTTCATTTGTTTGAGTATCTTTTGTGTATTTAGTATTTTAGGGTCTAACTTACTTGCATGCAGGTAATATTGCTGTTTCAGGAGTGGTGGAGTCATCCAGTGCTATGGATTTGTCTGGAAATGCAGGTAAAGGCATCCTGTTTATGTTCTTTAAACTTGTTGTTGTTTGTGTTTATAATATTTAAAGTACGTGTTGCATGCAGCTGTCCTTTCTAGTGAAAACATTGCTGTAGTGTGCTTTCTAGTGTTACTGTAGATCCGAGCTCAAATCAAGGTATGTTTTTTTGTGTTTGTAATATTTTTGACAAGCTTGTGCAAGTTTCTAACTCATCATTTTCTTGTGTTTGCAGGGTCGAATTTAGGGGATCTGGTAGTGGATCGCAAGGAATGTGATGAAGCTGAATGTCCTTCATTTACTCTTTGTAATCTTGGTACTCCTACAGCTATGCAGAATGATGCTGATTCCAAGAAGAAAAGAAAATCATTGAATCTTTCTGGAATTAAGGAATTGGACCCACTGTTAGTGGAGAAGGTTGATGCAGCTGGCCCTAATGCTTCAGAAGCAAAAGATGATTGGGCAAGAAAGCGTTTCGATGCATGGAGGGTCTGCAATAATATTCCAATTGATACTCCAATTGAGGATATTCCATTAAATGAGTTTGCTGATATGCTTGAGAAGTTCATGCTCTGTGTGCATCGGCAGGATGGCACGAAGTACCCTCCGGATTCGTAAGTTTTTTATTTCTTTTATTTATTTCATTTGTTTTAATTTTTTCTAACTAGTAGGTTCTGCAGTTTGCAGAATCTATTCCGTACCTTTAACAGAATATTGAGGAGAGCACAAGAATCAAGAATCTTGCAGACAAGGAAGGAAGAAAAGCCGATAGATATTTACAGTGATGTAAAATTTTTTCGGGCAAAAAAGGCATTGGAGATCGCTATGAAGGAGTCTGCGAGTGCAGGTGCACTACCAACGCGAAAGAAAAGTGACATTCTGAGCAGGGACGATTAGAACAGGATTTTGGCACATCTTATGCATCAGGTGAATACTCCGTCAGGTCTGCAAAAAAGATTCGCTTTTTATTGCATGACTAGGTTCTTGATTCGAGGTGGGGGAGAGTTACGTAAGGTGAGGGATTTTCAGATTAATGTTGGCAAGGATTCTGTGAGAGAGTATATAGAGTATTGTGAGACAACATCGAAGAATTGGAATGGGGGCATTAACAAATGTAGGCCTGAGGACTTCCGTCAACCTGTCAGATGCTATGAGCCGGATGTAATCGAAATCTGGAGGCACCTTGAGAGCCACTTGCCACGTTATGAAGTAAAGGATAAGATTGGGGGAAGATTCATTTTTCTGCAGGCAATTTGTAAGTACAGAACTTGGGTCTGGTACAATACAAATCATACATCTAGCAAGAGCATTTCGACTTGGTTGCGGGAGATGACAGAAGTATGTGGAAATTTTACTAACAAGAGTTGCAGGTCAACAGCAATAATGCAGATGTCTGTAAGTGGAGTTTCTATTGAGGTTGGAATGGCTATCACAGGTCACAGAAATCCAGACTCATATAAGCGCTATGATCAAAGTGGCATTGTCGCAAATGCATCAGCGATGGATGTCCCTGATCCGGTAGCGTTCTGGCCGATGCTTTCCGCCTAAATGTTGAAAATTTAAATGCTGGATTGGCTGGATCAAGTTCCGGGAAAGCTGCTGGATTAGCTATCAGATCAGGGGTTCAGAATCTATTAACGGATATTACTAATGTTAATGGAAGTGTTAATCTGCCTATCGAGATAGATGATGAGTATTGTAAAGATTTGGATACTGTTTTAGAGCGTAGTCCGGCGCTCAAGAAATATTTTCCAGATTGTAGTGTCGACCGTCGTTTTGGTGGGAATATCACATTTCAAGGTAATAAGATTGACAAGATTATCATTCAAGTTAGTACTTTATCTGATGCAGGAAATTTCGCGAAGAAGTTGTAAGTACTTCAGTTTTTATTGGGTTAGATATTTTATTTTTCTAATATTGAATTTTTAGGTCTGGCGAACAGTTTGATAACGCACAGGGTATTGGCGAGCGCTCTAATGTGCAGTCTATATGATGTAAGTATGCATGTACTTTCTGTTATTTTTTTTTATGATTTATCAATCAATCTTATTAATTTGGGTTTTTCCGGTTTGGTGAGAAACTTTTTTGGATTTTTTTAATTTGGGTTTTTCCGGTTTGGTGAGAAACTTTTTTGGATTTTTTTTTAAGCTATTTTCCTAAGGTTTTATGGAGTTTTGGTCGCCGGAATAGATTCCCGATTTACCAAAAATGCAAAAATCAAAGAGATTTATTTCGTATATGGATCCGAAAGCAGACGGCAAGAGGAATGCATGCCACAATCGTTCAGATGCCATTTTTTGTTTACCTTCCTCCCGTTTTCGGCCTTCTGGAGCCTTCGATTGGTCTCTTAAATGAGACCTATTTTTGTATCGGGTCAGCTCTTATTTCAGATATCTTCTTCAAGGTTGATGCCGTAACGTCACCAAGAGCTGGCTTCCTTTCTAAAAGCAGGGAATTGTACAAGGATCGTTGCATCAAGAGGTTAGCAGATTTGATGAGAGCGTTTAGGACTTTTATTTTCTCTGAGGGATTAACCGTCTTTTCTCTGATTTCATTTTTGTTGTATCCTGGGGATGCCAAGATTGTCTTAACATAAGTCCATGATCGTAGACATGCCTGGAAGCATTTGGGAACAGGTAGTCTGATTGTTTTGGCCATGCTTTCCGCAGAACCAAGCAGCAGTGGAATTTTTGACTTGAAAGTATTGGATTTTAAATTGCAGTCATAACTTGAGAATATTTTTGTTGTTTCCTATTGATGGGCGTTAATAGAGGTTTGATACATGTAATGGAAGTTCTTGATGTATGTAAATGCATCTTTTAATGCTTGACTGCACTTTGTACCCATTTGGATGTTGCACAGGTGGATTTATACAAATCTAATTGAAGGAAGAAGTTAAATTGCTAAGGATTTTAAGCCTTACTACTGTGGCCATGCCTACATATTGAAAGCGATACGATGACGGTTCCGAATACATTCAACAAAGTATGTTGCAAGGAGCTGTTGACATGGTACTGGCCCTTTGGAGCAGAATGTAACCATGTGGAAGCAAGTAAGTGATTTTCGTACATCAGTTTTTTGGGCTTCTCACCCATGGTTTCGAAAATAGATTGTGAAGTCTTAGATAATGTAAAACATATATTTAGGTGTTGCTTTTGGCTTGGAGGTAGTTTGACCATGTATAGTCAGCACTTCTACCTATTGTCCTAGCAAATGCATTTGCATTTGATGGCAGATTCATTTGTTTAGTCTCATAGAGATTGACTTGAAGGGACAATGTAAGTTATAGAGTTGGAACTCTCTACATGGAGCTTTTGTTCTGTTTCATAGCCCAGCACGACATTATTTTATTTCTCACTTCTCTTTTATTGTTTGGAACGTGTTAATAATATGCCGAAGTCAAAGCACATTTTATAGGTCTCTAAGAATTGTTTATAGGGCTATGATATGCCTGCATACGAGTTAGGGCTTGCCTTGATGGAGGTTGAACTGTGAGTAAGGATCCATGAAAAATAGAGGTTAGAAATTAGGGAAAATCATGAAAAGTATTTGCCTTTAGATAGTGTTCGGCTCCAGATAGTATTTGGCCATTCCTTAAGGGCCATCATCATACGCTTTTTCCATATTATTTTGGGTTTTGGGGTCCTGATTTTTTCGATCCGATTCCTCCTCTGGCTCTCCATCAAATTGCAAGCTATCGAGAAGGTTGGATTGCCATGTTTGTCCAAAGGCTGACTTTTAATTTATTCCTGTATTCCATGATGCTGATGTATTAGACCGGTTCTTTCTGTTGTATTCCAGTGGGTCTCCGACTTCTTTATCTTTCGCAAACTAGAGAAGATTGAGGATTTGATTTCGTTTTCAGGCCATTGTTTCTGTGGATTATCCTAACATGTTCAGCCTCAGGCATCATGGCCATGCACATTCTTGCCTAATATTTGTTCTATAGTACGCTCTAAGCTTTAGAGGATCCAGAGGAACAAGCAAGATATATTCGAATTTCTATTTGCTTCTTTTAAAATTTTTGACTTGAGGCATATATTTAGTGGCCTATCTAAGTACCTGCATGGAACATTCTAATATAATACCTGCTCATTGGTAATTGGCAGAGGAGATTTGTTATTGAGTTAGGGCTTGCCTTGATGAAGGCAGCATTATGAGTAAAGATCTGTGAAGAATAGAAAGAAATATGGAAACCCGTAAGGAAGCTTCAGCACTCACGTCAAATTCATCTTTAGCTCATTCTCCTTGGCAGGTTTGTTTGTATATGGTTCATTAATCTTGGGTTTTTTCGTCTGCTCCGCGTTTCCAAATTCTATTGGATGCATCAGTTCGAAATTTTGTGTCTCATGTGAATATAATTAAACAGGTTACCATGGGTTTTTATTCAGCTCTTTAGCATATCCTATGATTCAGGGGCTTCTGTAAATGAATATCCTTCTGGAGCCGCCACATAGTAAGATCTTGAAGACAATTCATTTCAAGAGAGATCTTTTCTCGATCATAATGCTGCAGTAAAAATGCAGCTCCTACTCTATATACCTTGCAGGATTATGATCAGGGTAAGAACTATATGGACTAGGTTGAGTGGCATGGCAGCTATATGGACTATGGAGGCTCTTCTGGTGAACTTATTTTTCTCTGCATGTTTTATTTCTTTTAAGATTTCCATTGTATTGTCTAGGTGGTATTCTGCATTGAGTTTATATGTCCTCAATGTTTCAATCATATGCCTATTGCGGACAAATCATTTTATCATCATGAAATTTTCACATCCATTTTACTTCACTCATGTTTGATCATTTGATTAGGATTTTAGCAAGTAACCTGAGATATGATCTGCAGGATTTTGCATTAGCTCTGTTCTGAAGAATTATCAATCCCGCAGTTCAAAAATTCAGAGCCCTTTTAATGCTGGATGTGAAATCATGGAAGGCTTCAGTGCTATTTTTTTCGCATTTATGTTATGCACGAGCTGGAAGAGTTTACTATACATGATTGTAGAAGTAGCAGTGGCATAGCAAGAGGTGCAAAGCTCCTAAGGCCTCAGAGTTTCTTCTTGCAGTTAAGGGATCTTGGCATGCAATCATTTAGGCCTTCACAGTGTTATTTATGATACTAAGCTACTTGGTCATTTGCAATTGCTCTATCTAAACGAGAACCTTTGGTTAATGCAGAACTATGCCTCACTTCGGTTAATGCAGAACTATGCCTCAGAGCATGTGGCTGTGGTCGTTGCTTATGTTGCTGAGCAGCATGTTTGTCCATAAATGGGCTGACAAAATTTCCAGAAAGTTTTCTTTGAGGTAAATCTTAGAGCATGTGTATGTTATTATCTACTATAGACTTATTCATGTTAAGTTAATGTTTCTCATAGTCATTACATGATAGAGTCATCTTATCATCTTATGATAGAGTCATCTTATGTCTGCAGGCCTAAACCTTTGGCTTGGTATGGGTTGTACGCAGATGTCCAATGCAGGTTACTTACGAAAAGGTCTACGATGCTTAAGTTCATGGTACAAGATTTTGTGTACCTGTTTTGTGAAATTTTTGATGTTGCTCAGTGCAGTTGATCATGATGCAAACATATGACGCGCCCATGACTGTTATAAAGCTAGCTTGAATTTCGAGATTTTAGCAGCAGCTTCAGATTTGCAGGATGCCAACAAATAAGATGTTCTGGGTACTATTGTCTGCTGCATCACAACTCATTAAAGCCCTTGAACCTGATTACCCCGGTCGTGATGCTACATGGAATCAACTTATTTATATTGTGTGTCAGAATACGCAAGTAAAGCAAGAAAATTTAGCATCTTACAGCATTGAACAATTTTGCAGGCTTGGGCAACGAACATGCCGGATCAATATTCTACATTTGAAAGGCTTTTGAGGTTCAAGTTCGCTTCCTCATTCCGTTTCTTCGCTTGAAGTCTTCCGTTGCATTGTAGGTAATCTTTATATTGGGCGCCAATAATTTGAGTAAAAATCACGTCTTTTGCTCCATTTAGACAATGAGACAATATTGCGCCATGTTTCAGGTGTACATGCTTGCAGCAAAACGTAGCAGCTTGGCAAGTGTGAGATACAACTTCCTTCTATTGGGATGTATATCTCCAAAGGGGGAGAGCCAAAGAATGGGTAATAATGAATATGAACATTCTCTGTTTCTATTAGCTTTGTGTACGTCAGGAATAATCTTCTTAGTTGTTCCCTTCTTAGTTGTTCCAAAGCACAGCCTGTATGGCTTTCATGGTAATTGTCCAAGTATTTTCGCAACCAATTACTGATAGCTATGCGCTGCTATTCTAGAATATCATTTTATACCAGATGTGCAAACTTGGAACTAAATTAAGGATCATTTCCTTTTAAAATCGGATTAATCTGATTCATCTTCTACCTTTGATATATTGCTCTAATGTTCTCCTCTCTTTGAACGCTTTTAATCCAGAATGTGCAAACTAGAGAGAACAGGCGGTGTTGAAGTTAGAGAGAGAACTTAAGGTTCTTCAAGATCTCCAAACTTCAATGGTTGTTTCAACAAACAAGCTTGAAACAATATCCCACCAAATGCTACCTCTCCTTGGACAAACCAAACAAATTGGTAAATGCATTAACATGGCACCTAGGAACTTCAGTATTAATCTCATACATAACATGCATGCATCCATCCCCATGCCATCTTCTAGCCATCGTGTCTTCTTAGCAATGTAGAATCTAGAGGCAAGGGAGGAAATAACGGGACCAACCTAATCAAGAAAGCCCTAAATACCATATGCACAAAATCGTGTTCATCATCAACTTTATGTAGATATTTATCCATTACAAAATTACACAACATTTTAGATCAAACACACTTTGCATACACAACTTTGTGAAGTTGGACTCTATTTTTCAATACAAACTTGGCATGTACAACTTCTTATGCTTGGCATTGTTGGATACCTATGCTCAACAACCTTGCCACTCAATGAAACATATTGTTGCTAAGCCCATCACTGACTTATTGTAACCCTTCTATGTAAAACCCATGACACAAAACCAAAAAACCCATAGAGGCATAAATAAAACATTTCTATAAAAATCACGACACAAAAATACAAAACAATCCCTACATGACATCTCTAATATAAAACATCGACAAAGTCACCTTGAAAGCCCACCAGTAATGATCATCTCCACCACATAGGACTAACAAACAAATTAAATACCTGTTTTGGTGTTCATAGATTATAGAATATCTTCTTTTTCATAGATCTTAGATTCTCAAAGCTGCTAGAGATTTCTTAGTTGCCATTACCTATTGCTGCATGTATTTTCCATAGTAAAATGATTAGTAAGTTGCATAATATTTATTTTGCATACCAATCTCTCACAAGTAGAGCCACGAAGCTTTAAGATGTTAGTTTCATCTCCTCGAGACACTAATTTTTGCTACTCCATTGTTTGTCATCTCCTCCATATACAAACCTTTTTGCTACTTCTTATTTATCAAGGACTGTTGTGGCAAGTATGTCAATGTGCAGATATTCTAATAATATCCTCAATTTCTATTTGATTCGTGCAGGCTATGGCATGGAGGGGATCAGCATGGAGGTTTGTTCAATCAACAACATTTGCTTTTAAGAGTTAAGCCTTATGTATTTCTAAAGCTTGGGGACTTCCTGAAGAGTAGACACAACTCCTTTCTCATTGATCCTACCTTTTTAGAGGTATGAAGCCATCTTCGCACTGATAACAGTATTGTTATACAACCCTAAATTCTATGTTGGATGTAGATTAAAGTGGCTCGATGTGGTTCCAAGTAGTATAGTAAATACTTTATGGAGCAATGGGTGAAGAAAATCATTTCTAGATCTGTTCAATTTATCCTCAAATTATGCTGACTGTTCATTAGGGTTCTTTTTTTTTCTCTCTCTCTCTCTCTCTCTCTCTCTCTCTTGCGTCGGCCACATGCTCGATCAATTTGTCTCTCGTGGTATACGGCGAGAGACAATTTTTATACGTATGTGCACGAGAGATGAGGAGAGACAATTATCTCTCGCACACTAACTGGCCCAGTTTGGCCTTGTTTGGCCTGAAATTCCCATACCGGCCGGAAGATTTTTTATTTTGGATCCCCTGTTCTTGTTCTTAGCTACGAAGCTTAACAAATCTAAGCAAGATCCCAGATTCTCGTTGTTCAAGCAAAAGCTGAGCAAATCGGCCTTGGGTTTGTTATTTTCCACTGCAGGTACACGAATTAGAGCAAAATAGTGGAGAAGGGGCAATCCGGCAAAAAGATACCGGATCTGCAGAGTTTAGAACATTCCAGAGTTTAGAGATCTGCAGAGTTTTAATCTATGAATGGTTAGACATTCCAGTGCTGAGAACGTACTACTACAGCTTCGGATTTGAGCATTACAATCTGCAATGGCATAAAATTGGAATCAAACAATTTATCAAAACTCTGCTGGGTCGTTCGGGACCGTTTTCTCATATCTCAAAAACCCAAGCCCCAAATTCACAACCCAACTCAAAATCGATCACCTTATTTTCTGCTACAGATGAATTTGGGCGCAGATTCAAGCAGCCCAGAACCCAGATGAATTTGGGCGTAGATTCAAGCAGCCCAGAACCCAGAATTTTATGTGTTTTTCCTTTGGATTGAAGCTTACAGTTCTGAGACACATTTTTTATGCTCTGTTTTTTGCCTATTGTTTGCTCTATTTACAGTCAAATCCATGATTTTCCTTAAAAAACAGAGCAATCATATTTCTAATGTAATCTGAGCATGACTACTGCGACCCAAATCTGTCTGAGAAGGACTACGGCTACCCAAAAGAAAACGGAGTTCATAAACAACTTGAAGCTTGAGAACAAGCTTTAGCAAAAGCTTCAAATCGGTTCTAGCACAAAGCTTCAATCGGACCTAGAGCTGGAGCAAAGCAAGAACAAAAAAACATAGGCAAACCTGGTCGGAATATGGCACTGCGATACAGTGGTCGGATTTTACAAACCTAGTCGGACTATGGCAAACCTGGTCGGATTTTACAAATTCATGGCGCCTGTAGAAGCTACAGCGGCTGTAGTGCTCCTCTTTACTAGATGCTCCCAAATCGATGAAGGATTTGGTAGATGCCGCAGAAGAAAAAGGTCCCAAAGATCTTCTCTGTAATTCACGGGCCCCAAAATTCATGGGCCCCAAGATCTTCTCTCTAATTCATGGGCCGTGAACATAGTTCCTGTTTGCAACACAACCCATACATTTCACGAGGCCCCAAAAACTTTTACGGCCCCAAAATTAAAACCAAAACTAATATGCCATCTATAATGGAAATGCCCCTAACAGCAGTTAGGGGCAAAATGTCTCTCGAGGTGAGAGTCAAGAAAACCCACTCTCACCCATCTCTCCCCTTCTCCCATCTCTCGTATTGTCTCTCGTAACCTCTAAGTCCGCATGTGGCCAAGGCATCTCTCTCTCTCTCTCTCTCTCTCTCTCTCTCTCTCTCTCTCTCTCTCTCTCTCTCTCTCTCTCTCTCTCTCTCTCTCTCTCTCTCTCTCTCTCTCTCTCTCTCTCTCTCTCTCTCTCTCTCTCTCTCTCTCTCTCTCTCTATTTTTTGGACCAGGGTTGCTCACATTCTTTTCCTTTGTCCAAATACGTGTCAAAGAAAACCATAACATTACATCCTATTTTGTATAAGAAGGGGGCAACAAATTACTTGGCATGTTGAAACATGAGTAGTTGGGAGCTTCAAGGCAGATGTTCCTGTGAAAATGCCAAAGTTTTGTACATGAAATACATCTACCAGGAATACAAAAAGTGTGCTTCATTGTTGCTCCCACAATCTTCAAATGAAAATTTCTATGCTCCGAATCTTTTTTGAGTATTAAACAACTAACTTGGACAATAACTTAAACGAGAAAAATTGACAACCCTACATATGTTCCTAAACCCTACTTATTTATACATTCTACAATAAAATTGTATTTACGCCGGGCAACGCCGGGCACCATAACTAGTGTATTGTTTAAATTTGGTTTTCCCGACAAGTGGAAAACTTTTTAGATTTTGTTCTCAGGCTGCTTTCTATAAGGTTATGGGGTTTTTAGCTCCCGGAAGGTTTTCTGATTTGCCAAAAAATCTAGAAACAAAGAAATTTAGCCCTTCATGATTTCCTGAATGGATATTTATTCCGGCGAACATGGCATGCAATCCACGACTAACATTTCTTTCTGTATCTTATTTGTTAAGATACTCCTACTGTTTTGACATGGATGCGACGCTCTGTGTTTTGCCGAAATCCCTATGTTCCCAGCTTCATCTGAGTGGTTTTTATAACGACTTGATTGCATCCACCTCATTGGCATACAGAGCAAACCATATTGAGTTTTTGCCATGCAACTGGATTAATCTGTTTTTGGCCCAAATCGCATCTGTGATGATGAGTATATTTTGTCGAGGATAAGTAAGTTGAAGAAGACAAAATGATCTTTCTGCAGGGTTATCAGCGTGAAGCTATTTATGAAGGTAAATCTTTTGGTTTTTTTGTTTCTCATGGCAATACCTACTATGTATTTTTTTCCAGCTTTAAGGATAGAATCCATGAAAAAACTTCAGTTTGATCAGGCGGTGGAAGCAGGAGACATATATGCTTATTGTTAGATTATTGTTTAATCTAGAATGAATGCACTATATGCAGAGGGTTGATCGTACGGCAAATAGATTTATGTCTTTTTCTGGCCAGAATTGAGAGCCTATAGCAGTGCACAGGTAGATGACATAATTTAGAGACCTATAGATGTTTTAATTTTATGGATGCACTCGGATGTATACTGGATGATCAGAGTATCTGAACCTGCCATGACTTTAAATGCTCTGAAAGCTCATTAATTAATTACGTTGGTAAATTTGATATTCTTGCAGTTTCCACTTTTACATTTCTTTAACCTTAGAAACATCCAGATATGCAGAATTAGACCATAACATTTTGCTAAGTTGGTCAAGCGCAGGAAATGTAGGTTATTGTTTCTTTTTGTCATGTGTTCTTAACTTTTATAGGTGATTGTCCTCAGAATTAGAATTCAGTAATTTGAAAAGCTATTCTATGTATGATGTGCTTCTAATGTTTCGCCCCGTTTACAGCTTGAAATGTTTTTGGTATTTTTTTCCTTGAGTCTGAGCAATGTTTCTCTGGCTTGCTTATAATTTCAGGTGCGGAAATAAAGATCAACCACGGGGGATTGGGAGCTCAAAGTGCATATATGCTTCGGGGGTTGACTCCAAACTGTTGTTGGTATCTTTTATACAGTTTTCATCACTCTGTTCAAAACATATCTTTTAATTTTAGCAGCATGGCATCATTTGAAAGGCATTCTGATATTGACCTTATGCATATGCGATCGTGCATACCAACCATCTCGCTCGCTTTCTTAATATGTTTTACGGTATTTTTTATCTCTAGCTTCTCATATTTGGTTCAAAAACATATAGCTCAATAATAGGTTTTGTGATTTCTTATACATACTTTGCATCAGATGGTATGATATCTTTTTGATCTGTTCTACAGTTTCCATCTCTACTCTTCTCATATTTGTATCTCTTTTGTGGTGTCTTATACATGCTTTTGATTAGGTGATATTGGTAATCTGCTTAACTTTAATTCCTATGATGGCCCCAGCATAATCCTTATATGGCCCCAGCATATGCAACTTCTATGTATGAAAGGAAACTTTGTGAATGCTACTGCTGCAGGACATTGCCGGGTGCAGCTCACCATATAGTATACTAACGGTATTACTGGATTGCTTGAAAAAAGTGTAAAGCCATTTGTATAGATCAATAGCAGAGTTCTGGTTTAAATTTTGTAAGAGTAGGATCTGCAATAGCCCCATTAGTCTGAGTTGGCAGGGGTATTTAGGGCCACACTTGGGCATTGAGGTTACAGGTTGGTTTACTGACTGGCGTAACCTGATATTGAAGACTCCCATTTACTGATGAGAAAGCGGAGCATAAAAATTGGTTGTTTTGGTTATAACTCCAGTTTTACAGGGAGGTAGGACTTTTGTAATGTTGTTGTATTGAATCATGTCTTGCATCGGTATACACGTGTTGCTATTCTTTTGAAGAGGCCTATGATTACACTATGGTTTATTGCGGGCTTCCAGGCGCATGTGAATTAGCAAAGGATCAAGTTCATGCTTGACGGGAGTGCATAATACAATGATTATGCTTCGGCAACGTTCTTGGCCTTCAGTCTCTATCAGCAGGTAGGCAGCCAAACTTTGTGTTTTTTACTTGATTTTAGTGTATGCTTAGTCACATATTTTCAATTACAAACTCCAAATTTTGTGGTGTTATACACTTTGATATTAGTGTATGCTTAATTAATATATTTTCAATCAGAAACACCAAACTTTGTAGTCTTACTTTGGTTTTACTGTATGCTTTACAAGGTCTAGGATTGTTTGAAAGCCTCATGGTTGTGAAAGCCTCATGGTTGTCTCATCTGAGATTCATGCTATAAAGTGAGAAGTATTAAATGCATAATCTAGAGAGATTCATGCTATAAAGTGAGAAGTATTAAATGCATAATCTAGAGAGGGTATAGTACGTAACAAATTACAATATTGATATACACACATTATCTTCTACCAAGCTTGGATATGGCATCTGGCAATATAACAGGTGACATACATCTCGACCTTGAAATATATTGATAGAATGCTTTTGGAAGTTGCGTTGCATGAGTTTTCTATTCTTATTTATGACTTTGTCTTCTGTTGTTTCAAGTTGGCAATTTCCTCTTTGTTAAACTTAACTTAAAAAGAGGTTGTTTCAAGTTGGCAATTTCCTCTTTGTTAAACTTAAAAGATTTTTTGGGGTTCAAAAGGAATGGCGGATAGGGAATGGATAGGGAACATGGTTAGTTGTCAGAGGGTATATGTGGATGAATTAAAGACATTAATACAATTGTATTTGCAAGATCATAAATTGATATCAACTCTTCTGCAACTTTTGATGCTTTGATGCCTAAACGTAGATGGAAATTCGATAGGTTGTTACGATGACAGGTGCAGTGGCAATTTAGTTGCCATTGATATATTACATTCGTCGTGGAGACCAGAGGCAAAAATGTGTTGGATAGTTCTTCACTAGAAGATTGGACCAGAGGCAAAAATGTGTTGGATAGTTAAGTTTTCATATTGGAAATTTGGGTGGCATAGGGTAGATCTGGCGGAGAGCTTTCGAGGGGACCAAAAGACTGCACCTGAGAGAGTTAGAGTTTGCAAGTGAAATAACGCTGAGGTCAAGTACATCGAGGATACAGTTTTTGATAATGAAATATTTGGCTTCGCTGGAAAAATCTAAAGTAATTGATTGATATTGTGGTACTTTGTGGCTATTCTCTTGATGAAGAAAGCCAGACTAGCGTTTGTATGCTAATTCTATTTCGAAATGTAATAAATGTTTAGAACCTACAAGAACTTGTGATCAGATATGCGTATATGTAACTTAAAAAAAACAAGGTTGCCAACATTGTCAGCTCCTCATTGGTCAAAACCTCTGCCCACGTACTTAATAATGAGGCTTGAGATTCCTTTGCCCATCTCCCTAATAATGAAGCTTGAGATTCCTTGAGAGGTTAAATGTAATAGGTATATATGTCATGTTATTGCCCCCCTCATGAGAATCTCCCTTGGCAATCAACCATCTTGATCAACTATAAAAACTGAAAGGACTTCAAGGCCATCAACCATGATGAAAGGAAAATTGTGTGATTGCACCGCATTAAGAAATGCTTATATCAAGTTGATGCCTTTTCGTTTGACGTGAACGGGTTTCCCTTTACTACGTTGGCCTTCCTTCGCTTATAAAATACCCAAAAAAAAGGGGGGAAGAAAAGTTGCCTATAAAATACAAGAGTAAAGTGGAGTGGATGTGTATAACAAAAAACACCATTGCAAACGATGTATTACATAATATATGCCTCTTCTTTATAACCACAAATAACACAAGACTCCAACTCAATACATTCGAAATACACTCTCAAAATAGTTCAAACATCCAAACTCACACGTCCACATCCGCATCTATATCGCATTATCACACCCCATAAACCATTCCCTTAAAATTTAAAGCTCACTACACACCTTCTCTCTCTATAACATGTATTAGCTAATATCATCTTTAATAAATTTCAACTTGGACAACATCATATGTTTCAATATCTAGGATAATAAGTGAGGGTCTCTTTTTGAAGTTTTGGATGTAATCGTTCATGCCCTCTATCATTAACTATTTGGTCCTATCAAATGTCGTGCATTAACTTATTTTTGTACTTATGCCCGGCAACGCCGGGCATTCGTTACTAGTATTCATTAGTTTTCAACTGGCAGAGTGTGATGCCAAGTTTTCAGGTTTTTAACTGGCTGTTTTTTCAACTGGCTGTGTTCTTCAATGCTGGAAGTCTCTGTATGTTGGAATGCCATGTGGGAGCAGTGTTTTTGCTGTGTTCAGTTTTTGCTGTGTTCAGTTTTTGCTGTGACGAAGTTTTTGCTGTATTCAGTTTTTGGTTCATGTTGTGTTCAGTTCTTCAGTGAAGTTCATGTTTCTACTGAAGTTTCAGTACTGAAGTTTCTACTGAAGAAGTTTATTTGATGAAGTTCAGTTTCATGAAGTTCAGTTCATGAAGTTTGTACTGTGTTTAGTTTTTGGATCAATGTTGTGTTGAGAATGCTGTGTTCAATTGTAAAACTCGTTCACTTTTCTTGAATTGAAAGCTATTGTTCATAACTCCAAGTGTGATTGTAGTGATAAAAATTTAAGTGTGAAAATTTAAGTGTGATTGTAGTGATAAAAAATTAAGTGTAGGCAACCGGTTGTAGCCTGTTAAAGTTTAGCTCCACGGAATTGGCTTCCCCTTTTCCATTCCGGAATGGAGGGGCATGCCACGTGGCAGCATAAGAATGACATTCAGGGAAAACAACGAGCCAGTTTCCATGTTGTTGCGCTGAAAAATAAAATAAACTAAACTCTATCTTTTTACCTTCACCGTCTCACCCTTTTTTTTTAGTTGCCCGAAGGGCAATCTCTAGAAATAGAAATGAGGAAACGAGAATATTTGCAAAATTTCTTAAAGGGTGGAGATTTGTAGAGAAGCTAGAATATGTACAGAATGTACTAAACTGATGCACAGAAATAAGAGCAACCTACGACCTAGTGGTAACGCAGGCTCGGGGAATGGGTGGGTTGGATTGGTTGGTAGAGGGAGAGAAATTATGATGGTAAACATATGTATGTGATCACAAGCATAGGCATATGCTAGTTAGATGACAAAAGGTTGATTTAGTCGTTATAACATTTTCAAGGGAGGAAGGATACACAAAATAAGAAGATCCTTCCGTTTCTTTCGTAAATCCTTGTGCTACAGATAAAAGATATGACATGTAGGAAATAACATCAGTTTACACCTCTTCCATTATACCTCTACATTGACTTATACATTTATAGTAACAATTGGCGTAAATGTACTTCGGAATGATTTGTGTACAGATTAAATATTGCATCTAGGTTTTCATGTGCCTCATTTGTAATAATCTAGATTTTCATGTGCCTGATTTGTAATAAACTATTTATCTCCTTGACATGGTAGCACATGGATTTATTTTAAGGTACAAGTTGCATGTCATCAAGCTTAATATACATGCTCCTATGAATATTACACACATACACCAAGGCGATAAAGGAAATAACATAAACTTATTGTTCACCATCCTAAAAAGCTCTAAATCTTACTAGATTATCCAGCTTGCACCTGATTATAAATATATTAGAAATTTGACTCCTTCAACATTCGAATTATTCATGTTAAGACTACGAAAAAAACCGCAATACAGGAAAACAATTTCCACAAAATAATACTTGCAAATACAGTATCACAGAGTTCCATAAGCGATTTAGTACTATGGAATGTCCAGAAAAATAGTATATATTATTGAGGTGCATGGACATAGAGCAGGCCAATAACTGGAGCTTGCTCAATCCTAAGTAGCACTTCCAGGTCTCTTCTAGTTCTGTCTCAAAGACAACTCAGTTTCAGACCACTATCCGCAATTCCTTTTAGACGAGACTTTGCAGCAACGACGACCTGGAGGACATGTTTTCGTTTGAATGTAAAGTCCTTGAAGGATGCTGACTCTCAAGAAGGTTGCAAGAACACTTGGACAAATGTCTTCAGCCGACGTCGAGACATGACTGGCGTAGTGGATGCAATTGTGGCAGTCAAAGGCTTTGCCAAACAGTGGGGCCAAGAGTCTACAATAGTAGATCGCGCTTTATTGGACATTTTGTATTAGGACCTGCTCCATTCTCGATAGGGATTCCTTCCAGGTGTTCATGATCGAGATATTCTGGCACGGATCCAAGCATTGGAAGAGGAGCAAATCCAGCAGGCAAAGATGAAGGCAAGTCTGTAGTGGTTTCGTGATAGAGACCGTTGTATGTGCTTCTTTTTCCGTGCGCTAAGAGGCGTCACATGACGTCAACCATGTCCTCATTGCTTTTGCCGGATGGCTCGATGCTAACAGAGCCAATAGAACTCAAGCAATATCTGCATAACCACTTCCAGACTTTTTTCGCTGAGAAACATCTTCCCTTTCAATCAGAAATGCGAGATGCTATTTTGTTTAGGATTTCCCCCATCATCTCTGATGAGCAGCGCGTGTCAATAGAGGTGGCTATGAAAGCTGATGATTTAGGTTCGACAGTCTTTGAACTGAAAACAGGCAAATGCCTAGGTTTGGATAGTTTGCCAATTGAGTTCTTCCAGGAGTAATTGGGAATGGCTGGAGCCAGATGTGTATGATGTTTTCTGTGACTTTCGGCGGTCCACTATTTTGAATAGAATTCTAAACACAGATGCCATCTCACTCATTCCCAAGGTCAAAGATCCTCAGACTATTTCAGATTGGCGGCCCATCACCTTATTGTCATCTGTATATAAGATCTTTGCCAAGGCTTTTGCAGAGCGGGTGAAGGACATCTTGCTAGAGTCCATCTCAACAATCCAATCAGGTTTTCTTCCAAAACGATGCATTTTGAACAATGTTGGTGCTGCTTACAAGGGAATCTATTGGGCACGTAAGCAAAACCTTCGAGTTGTATACCTTTGTGAAGGCTTATAACAGTGTTAGATGGGAATTCATGTGTTGATGTATGCTAAGACTGGGATTTGGGGAATAATTCACATCAGACATTATGAAGCTCAAGTCTCTGCTCGGGCGACTGTTATGTTCCATGGTGAGCCGTCAGATGCCTTCTCACTTGATCGTGGTATCCGCCAGGGATGCCCTTTAGCACCACTGCCCTTTACACTTGTCACAGAGGCTTTGTCGCAGTTATTCACCGTTGCAACCACAGAGGGACTTCTCCATGGTCTTTCAATGGAGGATGGCACACAAGAGGTTTGTAATCAATATGCAGATGACATGTTCATCTTCCTGGTAGATAATGCTGAGAATCTAGCAGCTGCCAAATTACTCTTAGACACTTTCTCACTAGCTTCTGGTGTCCTTGTGGGGTGGCAGAAGTGTACAGCTTTATGGACATTGGATACTCCGACTCCGGCATGTGTTCATGATTATCCATGGAAATTACTTGCGCATGGACAGGCCATCAAATTGTTGGGGATTCCAGGTGGCATCTATGTTACTACTGGAGCTGCATGGGAGGAAACCATTAAGGGTTTGGAGAAGCACTTGTTCAGGTGGTCCACTGCAAAGTTGTCTCCTGCAGGTCGCATTACAATGGCCAAGTCAGTCCTCAGTAGTACCCATGTTTATATGGCATCCTTATTGCTAGCCCCACAAATCAGAGTACGTGAGCTCATTGCAATAGTTCGGAATTTTATATGTGCGGGTACTGAGGAAGGTGTTGTGATTAAGATGGCTTGGTCGAAGTGCATCCTTCCAAAATGGGCAGGTGGTCTAGGTATGATGGACTTCTTACTGCAGAGCAAAGTCCTTATTTCAAAATTTGTTTGGAGATTCCAGAATGGTGAAGATGACTCTTCTGGTTTAGCCTTCTTAGACAAGCTCTTGGTCACTGTATCCCTCTAGGCAAGAAGGCTGTCAAACTAGTCCTACCTTGCGCATTCTTTCAGCCTATGTAGCCTTTTCCAAGTGCTTCTCCATTTCTACGTGGATTGTTGACAGCATGGGAGGCAGTCAAACATCTTTCTGGCTATGCCCCTCCATCCACACTCTATTGGAGACTCCATGATGGCGGGCACCACTGCCTCCAGACCCCTCAGCACCTCCACTGGCAGCATCAGTTCATCCCCTTATATGGAGACGATGGTTTCTTGCAGGTGTTGTCTCTATTCAAGCATGATGTGAAGCAGGTTGCCCATTGTCTTGGCCTGAATTTTAGGCAAAGTTCCTGCTCTCTTATTGGGATGTGTCTCTATGGGAGAAGGTCGCAAAAAATTTGCCTCTTATAGTGCAAGTTGGTGTTACTAAAAGGGTGCCATGGGACTGTCATGAAAATATTCACAAAGGCAAGCACTTTGTCAAATCAATATATCGCCTTCTTTTAGCACCATAGCCCCTCCAGTTGCCAGATGGGTGGCACCTACAGGTTCCACATCCCACTTTATGTCGTACATGGCGATGGCTTTGGGATAGGTTGCTCCACCCTAAAGTCTCTGTACTATGGTGGTAGGTTATCCACAGGTGTCTGCGTGTTAATGCCTTCCGACATCGCTAAGATCCTCGCATATCTGCAATATGCCCGCTCTGCCTTTTAGACGTTGAGACTCTTGAGCACTGTCTCTTCGATTGTCCAGAGGTTAAGCCAGCGTGGTCCTGGCTACAAGGTTTGTTTAACAGTACATTTGGACTGCCGATCCATCCTCTTAGCATCCTATCCCAATGCATGGCCCCTAGCTAAACAGAGGATATTCCATCTTGATTCTGGTTGGCTCCTATAATCGATATGGGAGCGTCGCAGACACCACATCTTTCAGGGCATTTATTCATCCGCACGTGGTATTATTACGGTAGCTCAGAAAAAGATATCGACAGCTTGAGTGTTCCTTCCTAGAATCAGAAATGACGGAACGCATCTGGATTCAGTATCTTCAAATTGATTCTTATCAATTGTCTCCTATTCTGGAGTAAGTACATTGTGGTCCAGGCTCGTGCTCCTGTGGCATCTTTTTGTGCTTACACATTTAGATGAGACATGTAAATTTTGTACTTTTTATCTGATTAATAAACTTTTTGGCTTTCGTCCCTCAAAAAAAAAAAAAAGATCTCCAGGGCCATTATGGTATACATTTTGTATAACAGTAGAAGCATTTCCCTTAGTTCAATAAAAAATCATTTTTTTAAACTAAAATGAGAGATCCTTTATTTTTCATCTAAAAGACCTTATAATGTGAAGTTATGAAGAACAAGATCGCACAATGCCATGGGAGAAGGGTTTCTCAATGCGTGCAGATTTTAAGAGGTCACCCTTGTAAAATACATATATCAATGAGTAGGCTAAATTCTACAGTGCTAAATTTCAACAGAACAACTCATTTTACACTACAATCAAACTCTCCTCAATTGATATGTGATTAGTGAAAATTTCTATTTTTTATAGGCGCTCTCAGCATCAAAACATGTCGATATCAATATATATATACTCACCATCCATAAAATTCTAGATCATGGCATGGGTGCATATGGACGAATTTGCTAAATTCTGTTCTGTCATCTACACCACCTTACATTTTACAGGCTCTAAATAGAGATATTTTGTTATAGGTTAAAAGTTCGATGATGCAACTATGTTGCCTTGTATCTGGGATGATGCAATGTGCTTGCTCACATGCTTGAAGTGTCACTTTTAGCAGGCTGCACATTTACATGCAAGAGTAATACAAATATTTGTGGTCTTATCTGCTGACCTACCTAGTTCTTGTATTCTTTGAAATAATCCAAGGCACTTTAGAATGGCATGTTAAATAAAGAAGTAAATAGAACCAGTGTTTAACCATTGGAGCATAGATTACTACCAAATCAAGGATTTAGTAATCCCGCTATCTTCAGGAAGAAGAACTTAGTAGATTTGATATTTTAATCCTAGAAATGGCATTTTCTAAGTAGGCACTGCAAGAATGTGTTTCATGTTGAATGATGTGCTTCCTAGACCTAATACAAACAAATAATGCTAACTTGCTTATTCCAAGCATACCTCATGATTACATATCCCATTCATCCCCTATTACAAAGACCATATGCACAACAATCAAATTTTAGAATTTCAATGCAATCTTTGATGTTCAATCTAGGATAAATAAAAGTTGAATACACTAGAAAAACATTTGAGAATGTAGCAGGATGGTATAAAATACAAGACAATACAACATGCTAGATTGGAATGAAGAATCCCATGTCTTCGAATATGATGCTCTTGTTGCAAGTACTTGCACTAGGCCTTAACGTGGAAAAAGCAATGTTGTGTGCTTGTCTGGCTCTGACAGAAAGCCCTTCATGGTTTCTTTCCAATGCCTGTAGGAAAAGTCATGTTGTGTGTCTAAAGATGCACTTTAGAATTGGATTCTGAAGCTCCATAATCTTTGTTGCTATTATGACTTGCAACAATTACTGAAAAATTGATTATTATAGCTTTGGAACAGTAACATCTAGAATCTTACTGTCCTAGTATGGCTCATCACTTTGGTCGGCTTTGGCCTTCTCAATAGTCTGCACTTAATGAATCCTTGGATGAATATCAAATTATAATTGGTGATTTGAAAAGAACTTGCACAATGTCCATTCTTTTCAGAATACGTTCAAATACAGAATGCTTATTGTCTAACCAAGGCGTGGCAACTATTGTTCCCTCTCACTCTTTGCTTGAATTTCAATAGTGATCAACCAAGGTAAGGGGAAGTGAAGCTACCACCATGGGCAATGAATGCAATAGGCTTTATGCAAAAACATAGGATTGCATTGGAGAGTGAATATCTATCAGCACATCTACATCAATAGATTGACCTCATCTTTAGGTAGTCAAAAAATCACATCCAATCTTTGTGAGTTCCCATCTACTTGGCTTGTGGAGGCAGTTTACCTAGGTCTTTAATACAGGTATAAACAACAAGGAGTGGAAGCAATCACAACAAAATGTCTTCTTTTACATGACATATGAAGAAGCTGTGAAATTTGATAAGACAATTGATCATGTAGGCAACTCCCATACAACTTAATCTATTCACAATATGCTAGAAACACTTATGTACTTCATGTCATGTAGGCACTTCACGAAGCAACTCAAAATCAGATTGCATATTTTGGACAAACTCCATCACAACTTCTAAAAACTCCTCATATTGGAGATTGCACTGCAAATTCAAGTATATTTAGCAAGACACCACCTATGTTTTAATAGAAGACTTATTTAGTTTCAATTTGAGCCTAGCAAATAATTTTTCGCGATTCGGAAGCAAACAAAATTTATAACATCCCAATTCAAGAACGTTGCAATGTACCGACCTCAAATATTGCCACCACTGCAAACTGGGTTATAACACTTAGCATGCACTTGCTTGTGATATCACAGTACACAACTGGCAATCAAACACTCCTGATGGAAAGGAGATGTCTTTTGTGATTTATTATGGTAAGTTTATTGTATATGCTGGTAGTGGAGCACTGATAAGAATCTTCAAAACTTTTTACTCAAAAGGTTAAACCACTGCAGTAGGCGCAATACTACCTGCATGCAAAAAAAAAAAAAAACCAGCCTGAACTAGAATATCTAGACCAGACATCTGCCTTGGTCAATCCCGCCGCAGTATTATCATTCTAAATTTTAACATTGAGCCACATTAAAACTAGTATCCCTGTAACCTTTGCCTTTAAGCATGTATCAAACTTTTAATGTCACTGACTATTATCTGATCAAAGTAAATCCTTTTAAATACCATGGAGGCCCGTTTGAGTCCTTAAATACCATGGAGGTCTATTTGAGTACACAAACGGTGTGAATATCTAAGTAGTCTATGTATTAGAGATATAGACCAAACTATCTATATGCATGAAATATTGATGTCAATGTACGTTTGGGAGGATATATAACCCGAACAGGAAATCCAAACTCATTGACTTATTATATTGCTTTTTACATAGGGATCCTTAGCTACATTACCCTTATCTATGGTTTATTGCATATGCTGAACTTAGCCTGCACCCCTAGAGACAAGGCTCTTCAAATCCAGTCTCAATTCAATATCTTTATCCAGTAAATATAGACCATTATATTTACTATCATTATGGGGACAAAAATTTGGTCATTATGAATCCATGAAATACATAGTGCCATTTAAAATTCAGAGACCACTTACGCTTGAGTGTATTGAACTTCTGTAAGCAACATATATTATTACAAATGTAAGGGACCTAAGATGTAGTTTCCAAAAAACTGTTTCAGAATTTCAATCGAAGGTCAAGACTCAACATCAACCATCAAAATAGATTGAATACTTCTGTATATATTACTAGTGAACATATGTATCATCTTATGTCACTGAAAACATAGCATGAAAGTAGAGGGGCAGCAATACAAAACCCTGTAGCTGCAATGTAAGCATTTTTAGCAGAAATACTTGAAGAGTCACCGGTGAGGAAAAAGCCACTGCTTCAGAATTCATGTAGACCATTCAACCAAAGTAGCAAAAGAGACAATGAGAGTAAAATCCCGTACCTGCAGCCAATCATGTAGATATTAGCAATAATCTTGGTAATACTACAAGGGCCAAAAGGTACTTTGGGATTTTCAGCTATTAGCTGGTCACCCATTGTTCCTTTTGCCCCTTTTAGTATGATATGATATACACGAAATTAATAGCACTGTGACATACATAATATGAAGGAATACATCCAAAAGGCATATGATCTCAGAAATATCTATTATAGATTAGTATCATCCATTATTTACACTAGGAAAAAGAATCTTGCTGTTTTTCATATGGATCAGCTAGGGTACAGCAGTAAATATTATGAAGTTATCCATCTGCCCTGACTCTGAGCAATAAACCTGTATAACAGGGTAAACATTCGACCTGTAGCATCATTGGGCATATGTAGTACAGAGCCTTCCAAACATTTCATGGTAATCTTGTACATAGATAGTGAACAAAGTGGAACCATTCAGCACACAGTTTAAGTAATCTTACCTTTTCTTCTTTTTATTAAAAAAAGTTCTTAAAGGATCTGACCATCCGATTACTCTATACTTTAGAGTTCTATTATATCAGTTAATAGAAGAGATAAGAAATGCTATTTGATGAAGAACCTGTAAATCGTCCATGTCATTGTTGTAATCCGGAGTCATTTTGACGTTTTGGGCAGTATGATACTCCTGCTGGTTCTTGTAGAACGGTTTTTGCCCCTTCTGGTAGCCACTCCTATCCTCTCTGCCATAGAAACTGCGTTTTTGGCCGTAGCCGCCCCTGTTGTGCTTAGGGTCCATGAAGAAATCTTGGTCGGAATTATGCACACCACAACAAGCTTCAAACTCCTTCCGGAGCGCCTCTGCTTCAAGTTTTTCTTCCTCACTTCCGGAGGTCTCCCAACCATCAGAATCGTAACCCATTTTTGGGTGAAAGAGCAAAAAGGGACTATAGCAGGCTGTCTTACTATGAATTAATTCCAGTCAAGGGTATTAAATCATGGCAACTACACCTTAGGGCATAAGTTTGGTGGAGTACACGTATGAAATAAAGGGGCTACGAAATATAGCTCAGATATGGTCTGTGCCAACTGGGTACAAATCTTGTAGCATCTAAATGCACTGACAGATGCTAACCATAGGGTAAAAAAAGAATTTAATAACAATTTTCAAATGGTTCCCATATGTAACTAAGTACATAGATGAAACCCCATGCACTATGTCTTAATAACTGTTGTTAGTTTGACCATAGGACATACCATCTGTTTATCAGGATAATCATAGATACTGCCCATGATACAAAACACATAGTATATGTTAACAATGGTTGTTGTATCATGTAGAGATATTAATTAATAAAAAAAACCCTTCCTCCTACCGTGGGAAATGGTTTAACTCACCTATACACATCTGTTATGTGATTATGGGGATTGCCAACCCCCACTATAACAGTAGGGGTTAAAGCATATCCCATAAGATAAAGAAAAGACAAGCAAATAACTTTAATTACCAAATCATACCTGTTTCAATTTGGTCTTAAGAGTTGCTCCAGTATAGCTTTGTCATAAGGTAGACCTGGGAACTCATTTTGTTGCACATATTTGTGTACCTTATAATGGAGTCCATTAGGATCAAATCCATTATCAATGAAGCACTGAATTAAAGCTCTGATGTCCCTGGCAGCAGTATTGGGACAAGAATTGATATACATATGTGGTAAGATTTGGGATATAATAATATTCCTGGCCTGAAAATGGCCTACAACTGTTAGCGTGAACATATTTGAGGGCTTTAAAAGGAAGTCCATCCCTTTTGTCGAATTTGACTGTTTTGAATATGCCATTGGCTCTGCTGATGATTTCAATGCTCATATTTAAGAAATTACCTTTGGCACCGTATGTAGCTGATGGGTCTTCCTTGAATGCTATAATGGTTTCTTCTTTTATACCCAGCACATTCATATCATAGATTTTTAGGTCTTCAATGTGTTCAGGAAATGTGTAGCCCAAAAAATTCCTTATGCTGCCACAGTTTAAAGCTAGCAAGTCATCCATGTATCTGAAGATATGTCTGAACGACTCTAGTTCTTTAAATCTGTTTTGAGTGGCCAGATCTTTTATGAATTTTGCTTCAAACCACGCAAGGTACAAGTTGCACCAACATGGGCTGCATGCAAAGCCCATAGGAATGCCACAGGTCTGTACCCATGTATTAGTGCCCTTCATTATGAAACAGTTGGTAATTAACCAAATGTTAGCCTGGATGCAGGTTTCTCTAGTCAGGAGTGTCCAGCACTTACCTTTAGGGTCGACCTTAAACCATTTGGTTACAAAATCCTCCTCCCCAACCTTCTTAATCCATAATTTGTTGTTGTAATGTTTCTTGTTCATGTACCTCCAAGTAGTGTTTATAACATTTGTAATGACTTGGCAGATACCTGTGTCACCAACCAGGGGGATGCTTTCATAACACTTAGTGATATCAGCTACAAATATATCCGAGATTTTAGCGGGTAGATTAAGAACAACATCATAAACTGAGTGCACCATCCAGTTGGGGTTTAACTTGCCAGGAAATAGATTGCAGAACTTTTCACATATCTCTCTGGCAATTTCAGGCCACAGATCAATGATCTCGTTAAGAGCTGCAGTAATGGCTTTAGCAAATAAGGTATAGAGAGTACCGTGAGCATTTGTAATCCATCGATAATCTTGTTTGTGTGCCTTGTAAATGCCCAATAGGTATGGTAATCTTTCGCTGTTGTAATCAGTGTAAGGCATAATGCTGTTCATCTCTTTTTTAACCTTCCAGACTATGGCAACCTGATCTGTGTCAATTACCCTGAAGTCTTTGCTTTGGAGTCTGTTATTTGTCATGTCCCTCATGTGCTTCGGACAGATAAAAGCTGGGTTGTTTGTGGCCTTATCCACACCAGCAATGTACAAGTACTTGGTAATCCATTCAATACTGCTAACAACCTTATGGTCATTAAGGGGAAATTTCCTAGTTCTGTCTGTTTTAAAAGCCTTTTTAACCTCATGAATAGCCCTATGGACTACCAGGCCTTTTTTATCTTTATCAACTGTGTCAATATTGGGGTAGGAGAATCTATTAAGTTCAAAAATATATTCAACAGCATCTTCCAGCATAGGTTTCAAAGCATCCAGCTCTAGGCATTTATCTGGAATATGGTTCAACCCAAATTGGAACAGATTTCTTCACTGTTTATTTTTCACAACACCTAGGTCTGTGGTACGTATATGCCCGATGGATGGATCTATAAACCTTTGTAAATGTGGTATGGAACACGGGCAAACATCGTTTTCATCTTGAGCAAAGATATAAAACGACTTATAACAGAGGTCTCTCAGATTTTCCGTGTACCTCCATGAAAACATAATATCTGTCATTATGTTCTCACCAATCTCTCCGAAAACTTCTGTCATGGCAGCATAGCATATCTTGGGAATACATACTTTGTCTAAGATTTTAGACAAAAAGGTACAATGTACAATTTTCTTATTCTGCTTGATAAGATCGTCACGTAGATGTACTCTCCCCAAGATATCTTTCACTAATTTTTTTGAGTTCTGCACCTGGGAATACATACTTTGTCTAAGATTTTAGACAAAAAGGTACAATGTACAATTTTCTTATTCTGCTTGATAAGATCGTCACGTAGATGTACTCTCCCCAAGATATCTTTCACTAATTTTTTTGAGTTCTGCAGAATATCTACTCTCTATCTATGTTCTTATGTTTGTCGCGCTTATCCGACCGTCCGTTCGAGATCCGACGGCTCACGTGGCTTTGGGATGTATCCTACGGCCCAGATGGCTTGGGAGTTTATATATAATTCGTATAGACTCGATCCTACGGTCTAGGTTGATTTGATCCTGATCGTCAGTCCGAGGTCCTACGGCTCACGTTGCTTTGGGACACATCCTACGGTGTACATGACTTTGGGAATTATATGTAATAGATCCTATAGCTCATGTTGCGTGAGATCTCGACCGTTGATCGAGTCCAAGATCCTACGGCCCAAGTTGAATGCTCATCCCTTAGGAGAAGGCTTTTAAAATTTTTATGTTGTGTGGGGGATTCGAACCTTGGCCATTGACCCCCCAACCCCCCATTCTAACCACTAGACCAAGCATTAATTCCATGAACAATTTATGTTTTAAATATACTTAAGGGTAATGTTTCCCATTAAGATAAAATAGACTATAACATTCTAGCTAGTTCAAGAAGGTTCTAGAATGTTCTGGAAGGCTCTAGAAAGTTCTAGAATCTTCTAGAAAGTTCTAGAACATAAGAGAATCTAGGGGGATCTAAGAAAATTCTTCCAGAAAGTTCCAAATTGTTCTAATAAGTTTTAGAACGTTCTAGAATGTAGGGGAATCTATGGGAATGTAAGGAAATCTAGGGAATCTTTATAGAATCTCTTTGAATCTCATGTAATGTAAGGGAACCTAGGGCAATCTCATAAAATCTAATTGAATCTAAGAGAATCTAAGGGGATCTTCATAGAATCTTGGAGAATCTAGGGAAATCTAATAGAATCTAGAGGGAATCTTATAAAATTACGAACCCTCTAAGAGAACCTTGGTAGAATCTTAGAGAATCTATCAAGAGATTCCTTTACAAGAACTTGCACGTAGGAACATGCTAAAACTCGAACATGCACCGTAGGACGCATTAAATTTCTTGTATATTTATATTATAAAGATAACCTAAGTTAGTATAGAACTAAAAAGATATCGATTTTCAACTATTGGAAGGAATGGTCATGCTGTATATTCCACTGAATAAAAATCTCCAGACCTCTGGGGATGGTGGGCTTACTAGCCATAAAGGTACTCATAACTAATGAGACCTTTGTATGTTTTTCAGAATTTTTGTTGTTAGCATTGATGCATACATAATCTTTATGTAACATAAGCCTTAATGTCATTTAAAATATAAATGCATACAATATGTGTATGGGAATCAATGTATAAGTACCTCATTTATCATATTTGAGTTGTTGCGCAGTATCACCCATGATCTCCTGCAAACTGGTGTGATCCCCTTTTGTAACAGAATGTCCCATGTTGTAGGGGGTTATCAGACCTTCAACAGTAATACTCTCAGAGTGTTCATTGTTTACTAATGAAGGTAACACTGTAACTCTGGGTGGAGCATTGATGGTTATCTTAGAACCACTGGATTTTGATGTTTTACCTTGCCTGGGTGTTTTGTTACTGCTAGTACTGGCTGCGCCTGTAGTGCCTTGGAGAAAGTCGATAGATTTTATAGTCTTCTCACAGACATCAGTCATAAGCCCCTTGGGAAACCCGATCTTCAGGTCAGCTTCACTGTCTTCAGTGAGCTTCATGGTCATGCCAATCAATATCCTTCTGACCTCCAGGTAGGCAACAAAGTTTGTAACACCTTCCTTCAATGTAGTCTTCAAGCAATTTCTAAATGCTACCATCTGCCCAGCAATGGACATGTTAGGGTACATCTTGTTGAGGTTGTTGAGCATAAACCATATTGCATGGTCGAACCATATCATGTTCTCATTGCACTGGTTTGCTACATTGCCACTACCTTTGTCTTCACATATGCATTTAAAGTATGGGCACATAGTGCGCCACAATCTTTTCAGGTAGAAATCATCTCGCCTTATGTTTGTATACGCCATGTGGCCTTTTTGTGCCAGTACCATAAGGTCACTTTTGGTACACTTTTTGTCAAAAAAACGGTTGTTGACCACTAATTTGAGTTTGGTCTTCTTCAACCTGATCATTTTATAAGCAGCATTTGTGGCTTCAATGACTTTTTCTTTTGATAAATCTCCAAGAAGCATCCAAGCTTCTTCACTGATTGGTGCCAAAGCCCCAAAGTTCTTAGTGCGCCAAATGGCCTGATTGCACAACAAGCCATGGCTTTCCACTAGACGTTCAGGAATAATTGGGAACCTCAGGCAGTTTCTTAGGGTAAATTTAAAGTCAATTTCAAGATGACTTGTAGTAGGTGACAGCTTGGGTTGAAGAATGGCTTTGTCTTCTTCTGTTAAAATATCAGCCCCAAACAGATCATCATTATCTTGTGAACCCATATTATTAACCACTGGTCTATTGAGGCGGACCTGTTCCTCATCCTTAGCATGAGAATTCTTCATATCATTAACCTCTTCCAGTGCAGTAACTCCAAGGACAAAATTTTTTGCGCATTCATCCTCCATATATGTCCAGTTATAAACCTTTTGTGCAAGGTTATCATAAGCACTAGCCATGAAGGGGTTTACATCATCCTCTTTATCTGATAGCTTATTGATATGTGGAAGCAGCAGTAACCAACCACTAAAATCGAGGTGTGAAACCAAGGACAGTTGATCTGCTCTCCTAGTGGCTTCTCTCTCCAAAATAAACTCATGTACCTTCGTATTCTTGATACAACAAATAATAGTTTGAACAGCAGCATTGGGGCATTCAATTCTGTTCTTGTCGTATCCCAAGTTTACCAGTTGGTCATTCCAGATAGGAGGAATAACTTTGTACTCCTCCTCTTCCCCATTGTTATCCTGTATAATGTCCAAAGTAGAACTGTTAATTAGCATCATAGTAGTTTTGAATGTAACGATTAAAGATAGCAGTTAATATTTTATTAAATTCGAAGAACACCAGGATTTAACCTGTCATATCTATTCTGCCCAATCATTTATCATAAAGGTAAAGGACAACAGTGGATGTGGCACTGTGATGAAATATCTAAAAAAACCCAGCCTGAACTAGAATCTCTAGACCAGACATCCGCCTTGGTCAATCCCTTAGCGGTATTATCATCCCATATTTAATCTTGAGCCAAATTAAACATAGTGTCACTTTAACCTTTGGCAACAAATAAACATAAATATTTATCTTTCAAAAGGACTAGGTTTTAACCTCAGCATATCTATTCTGCTCAATAAAGTATCATAAAGGCTAGGGACAACAGTAGATGTATTACTGTAATGAAGTATCTAAAAAAACCCAGCCTGAACTAGAATATCTAGACCAGACATCTGCCTTGGTCAATCCCGCCGCAGTATTATCATTCTAAATTTTAACATTGAGCCACATTAAAACTAGTATCCCTGTAACCTTTGCCTTTAAGCATGTATCAAACTTTTAATGTCACTGACTATTATCTAATCAAAGTAAATCCTTTTAAATACCATGGAGGCCCGTTTGAGTCCTTAAATACCATGGAGGTCTATTTGAGTACACAAACGGTGTGAATATCTAAGTAGTCTATGTATTAGAGATATAGACCAAACTATCTATATGCATGAAATATTGATGTCAATGTACTTTTGGGAGGATATATAACCCGAACAGGAAATCCAAAGTCATTGACTTATTATATTGCTTTTTACATAGGGATCCTGTAGCTACATTACCCTTATCTATGGTTTATTGCATATGCTGAACTTAGCCTGCACCCCTAGACAAGGCTCTTCAAATCCAGTCTCAATTCAATATCTTTATCCAGTAAATATAGACCATTATATTTACTATCATTATGGGGACAAAAATTTGGTCATTATGAATCCATGAAATACATAGTGCCATTTAAAATTCAGAGATCACTTACGCTTGAGTGTATTGAACTTCTGTAAGCAACATATATTATATGAAGATCTACAAATGTAAGGGACCTAAGATGTAGTTTCCAAAAAACTGTTTCAGAATTTCAATCGAAGGTCAAGACTCAACATCAACCATCAAAATAGATTGAATACTTCTGTATATGGTACTAGTGAACATATGTATCATCTTATGTCACTGAAAACATAGCATGAAAGTAGAGGGGCAGCAATACAAAACCCTGTAGCTGCAATGTAAGCATTTTTAGCAGAAATACTTGAAGAGTCACCGGTGAGGAAAAAGCCACTGCTTCAGAATTCATGTAGACCATTCAACCAAAGTAGCAAAAGAGACAATGAGAGTAAAATCCCGTACCTGCAGCCAATCATGTAGATATTAGCAATAATCTTGGTAATACTACAAGGGCCAAAAGGTACTTTGGGATTTTCAGCTATTAGCTGGTCACCCATTGTTCCTTTTGCCCCTTTTAGTATGATATGATATACACGAAATTAATAGCACTGTGACATACATAATATGAAGGAATACATCCAAAAGGCATATGATCTCAGAAATATCTATTATAGATTAGTATCATCCATTATTTACACTAGGAAAAAGAATCTTGCTGTTTTTCATATGGATCAGCTAGGGTACAGCAGTAAATATTATGAAGTTATCCATCTGCCCTGACTCTGAGCAATAAACCTGTATAACAGGGTAAACATTCGACCTGTACCATCATTGGGCATATGTAGTACAGAGCCTTCCAGGCCATAGGTGTAAAAAACAGAACATTTCATGGTAATCTTGTACATAGATAGTGAACAAAGTGGAACCATTCAGCACACAGTTTAAGTAATCTTACCTTTTCTTCTTTTTATTAAAAAAAGTTCTTAAAGGATCTGACCATCCGATTACTCTATACTTTAGAGTTCTATTATATCAGTTAATAGAAGAGATAAGAAATGCTATTTGATGAAGAACCTGTAAATCGTCCATGTCATTGTTGTAATCCGGAGTCATTTTGACGTTTTGGGCAGTATGATACTCCTGCTGGTTCTTGTAGAACGGTTTTTGCCCCTTCTGGTAGCCACTCCTATCCTCTCTGCCATAGAAACTGCGTTTTTGGCCGTAGCCGCCCCTGTTGTGCTTAGGGTCCATGAAGAAATCTTGGTCGGAATTATGCACACCACAACAAGCTTCAAACTCCTTCCGAAGCGCCTCTGCTTCAAGTTTTTCTTCCTCACTTCCGGAGGTCTCCCAACCATCAGAATCGTAACCCATTTTTGGGTAAAAGAGCAAAAAGGGACTATAGCAGGCTATCTTACTATGAATTAATTCCAGTCAAGGGTATTAAATCATGGCAACTACACCTTAGGGCATAAGTTTGGTGGAGTACACGTATGAAATAAAGGGGCTACGAAATATAGCTCAGATATGGTCTGTGCCAACTGGGTACAAATCTTGTAGCATCTAAATGCACTGACAGATGCTAACCATAGGGTAAAAAAAGAATTTAATAACAATTTTCAAATGGTTCCCATAGATGAAACCCCATGCACTATGTCTTAATAACTGTTGTTAGTTTGACCATAGGACATACCATCTGTTTATCAGGATAATCATAGATACTGCCCATGATACAAAACACATAGTATATGTTAACAATGGTTGTTGTATCATGTAGAGATATTAATTAACAAAAAAAAAAAAAAAAAAAAAAAAAAACTTAAAACCTACAACATTAAATAAAAAAAAAAGAACTCAAATAGGGAAAATACCTGGATTGAAGCATTCCTTACTGCCAGAATACCTTGCATGTGTCCTAAAACATATATTTGCCCCTTGCATTTAACAGAAAATAAGCATTGTTAACTAGAATCAAGAAATTCAAAATAAAAACCAAACTACTTATAGCAAGTTCATTCGAACGACAAAAGGTTGAGCGCCTTCAAGAATTAAACAAAAGGTCAAGAAAATAAGAAGAGAAAGGGGGATACTTTGGCACGTTTTGGAGAAAACGGTAGTGTTTTGCTCATGAAACTTGATTCCCCAGGGTAATTCAACTTTCTGGGTCCATTGGTAGAGCCAATTTGCGGTTTTGACATGGGAGAATTGCCCATCCATCGCCAGAGCCTTCGGGAGAGAACTTTTGGAGACCTGCTTCTGGGGGTTTTAGGGGTCTGTCATCTGGCGTCAAGGCCCTCCCTCTACATCATGACATGGTGCAAGGTCTTTGTTGCATCTGATGTACGCAATGGTGTCGGAACACACCCCGTCCCTCCCCCGGGGCCACTTGTGAACTCAGGATGACTTGAAGCTATTTTCTCATGCACCAACATTGTATCTCCTGGTGCGAATTTGCCCTTTTCAGTGTTTTACCTTTTTTTGATGCATAATTTTTTACTTTGTGCATTTTACTTGTGCCTTCCAGAAGCAGCTTGCCCCAAAAGTCCTCTCACTAAGGCCCTTACGATGTTCGGGCTACTCCGCCTCGTTGAAACTATGATTTGGCTCTGCCAATGGACTCAAACTGTTGACATCGCCTTGAGGACCAAGTTTCATGGCCAGAAGACCACCCCTTCTTCAATATTCCCCAAACTAGCTCATGTCCAACACAATCGTAGTCAATTGGCCTAGAACGTAATACTGCCATATGTAGGGCGCAAGTGTTTCCTCCTTTGGAAAATTGACATTCCGGATGATATGGCAAAGTTGAATCGCCATTTCAGAGCTGCCGTAATGCCCGAACGACAAAATACTTAGGTTTCTACACGGCCTGTGACGTCCCCTACTTCTTATACGATGCACACATCATATCAGAAGGCAGAGCATTCCCCCTGACAGACAAACTGGCAGGGGCCATCCACCTGACACCACTCCCAGAATGAGCCAGCAAGGGAAGAGTGGATGTGTCATTACCTAGCTGCGGAAGCGTGAATAAACATGAGCACATAATAACAATATATCAATACAATCACCTCGAAGGGTGAACACATCATAATCATCACATATACAACAACATCAATATGAACAATAACAACAAAGGGGAATTCTACCCAGGGCTCAGACTCAAGGGGGTTCGACTAACAGCTGGGGCCTCCAGAAGTCATTGCAGACAGAATTCATGGCAAATGGATTTGGCTGGCATAAGAACATGGCTGAGGGTAGTCCACTCCATCCGCCCCTCCCGTGCACACTTTGCAAAGTAGGTTGAAAAAGTATTGGGACCTGACCGTAGCCTCCGGGTATAGCCAAGGGGCTACTGCTAGGAGGCAGGAGGGAAGTCACCTCCCCTCCAGAGGCATCCATGCCCATCACAGGCGGCTAGAGGGCCACTGCCCGTATTCAACTTGAACCTCATGGAAGATGACACATCACCCCAGAGGTGTCGAGCTCATGCCTTGCCCACACTCAGTGACAAGCCATTAAGCCTAGCCCACATAGCCCCCGGTAGGCTTTATACACCAGAGGGGTCAAACCGTGATGGGGCAAGTTCCTCCTTGTCAACCGGTCTAGCCCCGCCACCCACAACCAGGCGGGCTCCTGTGCACGGGCCGCATATAACTGGGAACTAGTAGGCTATCTAGGATCATCTGCTACACAGGCTTTAGGCCTCTACCCCCCTTCCCAATACATGGAGGTCATAGAGTGAAATACAAATATCATCACAGAACTGAAATGAATAATAGCATCTAATCTACCTATCTAAACATCTAGAGTTAGGTTCCTTTGTTAGAGCTTATGATCTCGGGATCTATAAGGCCTCTACGGCTGAACTAACATACTAAACCAGCTTATTGCCTAGCCAAAAGGCGGCTTTGCACAACAGAATGACTAGTTACCTGGTCGTTGACCTGTTCCAGATCCTCGGAATGCATCCATGCCTTTGATCCTACTGAAGACTCCTGATCATACTATGGTAAGGGAGTCTTTCACCCTCTTACTTTATCATCTATTATTATTCACAAAATTTTATTATTATTAACATAGTTCCAAAATTTCCTACTTAAGGTTCCACATCGTTTCCTTACAACACATCGTGACAAAATTATGTGTTGCAAGTCTTCGCAGTGTGACCTTCCTCCCATAGACTCTCCTATTGGCCTGCAGGTCCAACACTACGCTAGCATACATTTAATTATTATAGATGTTGGTTGTTAGGGAACCACCCATTAATTACAACTACATGAATGCAAGGCATATCTCCCGGCATAGGAAGATTATGTTTCTTCCATCGTGGCCGTGGAGACAGCGCCCTATCATGCCTAGGATGCCAACTCATGCCTACAATTTTAGTTGCCTTTGGCGTGGAGGATAGTGTCCTTCCCGTATTTGGGTGTGAAGGATAGGGTCCTCCCCGTAGTAGGCATTGACCAAAGGTGCTTTCCTATCAATGCATACCTGAATGCCTCTTCTCTCTCAAGGTCGTCTACTTCCGTGGGACGGAAGTAGACTTTTTAATCTACCTTCCACTCACCTAGGGTGTCGATGTCGACTACTTCAGTGACGAGCCGACCCTTGCATTGCTCCATGAATTGTGGGTACTGCTTCTCAAGATCTATTTGTAGTGCCCACGTAGCGTCTTCCACTGGTAAGTGTCCCTTTCACTAGGTATTGGAGGATTGAGATCTTCTTGTCTTCTTATAAGCTCTGGGACAATCTCAAAATGATCGTCCGTCATTTCCAGTAACTTTGGTGTCTCCAATACTTCCTCTAGATTAGGAGTGTGTTTCTTTAGGAGACTTACTTGGAAAACACTATGGATCTTCAAGTGTGCTGGCAGTCCAACTTATAGGATTGGTTACCGACTCTTTTGGTTATCCTGAATGGTCCAGCCCACCTTGGAGCAAGCAGAGCTTCAGCCTAATCGCCGATGCAGCTTCAGCCTAATCGCCGATGCTGTAATCGCCGATGAAGAGCTTTAGCCTAATTGCCGATGCTGTAATCGCCGATGCAGAGCTTCATCTATGCAATTGTCGATGCAGAGCTTCATCTATGCACTTCTGCCGGCTTCTTGCTGCTAGAAGATATCTTCGTACTTCCTCCACCAACTGTTGCATGTCGGCTAGCATCCATTAACGTCTTAATTAAGCATTACAGTCTTGGACCCCTGCATGATCCTGCTGGACTTCCCTTAATGCATGCAATTATATTAATTACCTTACGGTAATATTTTTATATTAACATTATGGTAGTATTGGATATATTGCTTCCAATAGTATTATATTTAACTAACTATTATATGATAACTTTACGACCTTTAAGGTATGTCATCATACAATTATCGAGGCAATACTTATTTTGAAAAGTATTTTAATTATTTATCATATGGCTAGGGTTTATACCATCGGATCCAGTGTTGAGCGTGTGACTCTCGCTCGCTACTTGGTTGGTGATGTATCAACCTTACATGTATATACTTTATATTTGCTATACTTATGGAAAGATAGACAAATTCTTATTATATTTGTCAGGATCCTATGAGGGTTACTTAAATGCCTTTGGAAGGAATTACATCCTTGCGAAGGTTTAACTAAGATTTTATGTAATTATTATCTTACTTTGTCTCGATACTAAGATATCTACACGAAACAAAACTATCTATGCAGTTATTATGAATATATCATTTATCAACAAGCATTAAAGCTTATGATACATGCCCTCACGGAGTGCTATCAATGCCCTGCATAATAGTATACTTAGATTATATAATTTATGTAGTTATACGGGGTTCACAACCCTGAATAATTTAATTAAGAGCTAGGCTACTAGCTCATTCCTAGGTGTGAATGCTTTTCCCATCATGCATTCTATCTATTATGCAAAGCCTCTCCCCACCTTAGTTGTCGCACCCGCTAAGGCTAGAATACGTAGCCGGTGTCGACTAATTTGGAGACGACTTGGCCGTTGTATTGCTTCCATTAATTTGCTATCGCGTCAGTCTTGCATGCTGAAGGACCCATAGACATTAAGCATCTATCCATCTTACGCTCTATCTGCTTTGGCTACTTGTGGAAGGAACTCTACTCTAAGGGTCGACTAATTTGATGACAATTCAACCCCTAAGATGTAGGTAGGTTCAGTCCTAAGATTGAGCCCCCATTCTCTTCATAAGAAAATGGTCCTACACCTCAATGTATCCTATCCCGTTAATTGATGTTGTCATAACATCTCAGCTATTCTATCTACGTTAAGAGGTTATACGCTTCTTATCTAACACATTAATTTACTAGCCTTAGCTAACATATTTAATCATCTATGATGGATGCAGCCATCATGTTTAACATATCTATCCCTAAGCAATGAGTTATTGAATTATTTAGAACAATTCTAAATTGCAAGGTTTTATCATCATAACAATTCCTTTTGTCTCAAAAGACTATGTGATTAATGCACTTCCTATTTTTAGATATACCTTTCATGTATTATTGCATTTTATATTCTAGAGATCCCCCTTCCTTAGTTATTTACTCTCTTGGAATATTCCTATCAATTGAATTTATGTCATCATAACAAGTTGGCCGGACTTGTTAGATTACGTCTTTTCATTCGATTGGATTATTCCTTGGAGGTACTAGCTTTATACATGGTCATCAATTATCCTAGTAATGATTCCTTCTTAGCGAGGTGATCAATCTCACCAAGTGGTTTCAACATGTTGGATGTTTGTTAATAATCATGTATAATTTTAGTTACTCCTATGCATTTCCTTCCCAATCGTTGACGCTTAGCTCAACTTGGGGCAATCTTTTCGCGAGAAAACCTGGAAATGCCTTCCAATATCATTATGGATGTTATCATCCATAAGCCTATCCTATTCGACTATATGATCGTAGCTCCTCAATCTTGGTCGCATCTCATCCACTCGTTGCCTTCTTGAAGCAGCAAGGTAACGTTATTTCGAGTTGCTTGTGACTCTGAGCTCCTCCTCGATGTAGAGGTCAACTTTCTTCATTGCTGGTGGTTTTAATGGTGTAATTGACCACGTTTTGGTTTCCCAAAAGCCTGAAGGTGGTTTCGTCGAAAAAATATCCTCCACATTGAATTCTTCATTTTGGCGGCTAAAGGGTGTCTCTGGGTTCAATATTGTTGTGATCTCTTGCCGGTAGCTTAATGCCAGACGAATGTTGAGGATGTCGCTCGCTTCATGCCTTTAAATTGTCCGGCACCTCTTTTCTTTGATCTGCTACACTGTGAGAGAGAGAGAGAGAGAGAGAGAGAGGGAATAACAAGGGGAAATATGCATGCAAGGCATATAGCTTACACTATTATGATTACAAATACTACTAAAGCTATTAGACCCCCTTGGTGTCTCCCCTCGAGGTGCACACGTACTCCATGGCATTGTTGTCGATGTTCCTCCTAGTGTGCTGGTGTTGAAGATCTATGTCCTCCTATTTGTACGTCAGCTCGTGCTCGATTGGTAGACTCTTTGATATGTTTGAGCTCTCCAATGTCTGTCGGCTGCGGCACAACTTGCTTCTGCTTCACATGCTAACTAAGGATGTGACGGTCGTTGATGCTTCGGCGTTCCGGTCTACTTCTTAATCTTGTTCTTGGGCAATAATTGCTTCCCCTTCACAATGTCTGAAGATCTTTGGAGGCGCCTCTTGAAGTTGTGCGCAATTCCTTTGGCTAGACTCGTAATTAAGGAGTTGTTCTCTTCATCAGTTGCCTTTCGAATTGTCGATCCTTGGGTTCACGAAGTTGCATGCGAGTTGTCGTAGCCTGGTGAAGTTTCTAGCTGATTCATCGATTCTTTGGCTCGGTTCTCCTAGTCGCTTCTCCCTGGAGCTTCTCATCTTACCTGTTTGATCTCCTCAATGTGATGGTCTTAGACGTTGTCATGTTCTACGGTGCTATGCTGCCTTCTAGTCTTGTGGTACCTTCTAGTTGCACTTGATCACGCTCCATAGTTTGAACTTCATGTTGCATCTAAGGAGCTCGTGGAAGTACTAGCATTCCTTCATCTTCTGGTTTATGGCCATTGTCCCTCAATACATGTGCATCTTCCTGGCGAGTAAAGCCTCATGACTCTTCTTCGTGATTGGTTTGCTGTTGGGGATGATGTACTCTTATATCTGCGTAGCTTGACCCTTGAGTTGAAGTACTTTCTACCCTAGACCTGCTCGTGTCCTTGAATAGCCCGGCTATTGTCTTGAACTCTCTTTTTGCCGAAGGTGCTTTGGTTGCTGTCCTTGTCGTTAAGGTGTCGAATGCTTCTATCTTGGGCGTTGAGGTCCCTCGTATCGGAGATAAGTTGGGCTTCTTGTCTTCTAATTGTTGGTAGGAGTACTTGACGAAGCGATCACCTAGTTGTTGAATGAGCATAGTCATAACCCGTCATTGTGAAGCCTTTCTTAAGTGTATCTCCATCTGGCAGGCATGTTACAAACATCACCATATAAGGCAGGATTATGGTCGTCAAGAGGTTGCCTCCTCAGTTGGCTCGTTGATGTCGGGTCGTCCCGAAGAATTCCTCGACGTCTGTCGGCTTGAGGTCGTGGCCACACTTTTTGAAGATGTCTCGATGTTCCTCCTTCTGTTGTTGAGGACACTCATGTCATTTGTGTTGGTGCTCCGCAATTGGTAGCGTTGCATCCCGAAGATGTCATCGTGCAAGCCTAGATGGTGCAGCGCTAAGGATCTTGACATGACTGATATTATCTCTCACCCTCTTACTTTATCATCTATTATTATTCACAAAATTTTATAGCTTATGTACACCATTATTATTATTATTAACATAGTTCCAAAATTTCCTACTTAAGGTTCCACATCGTTTCCTTACAACACATCGTGACAAAATTATGTGTTGCAAGTCTTCGCAGTGTGACCTTCCTCCCGTAGACTCTCCTATTGGCCTGTAGGTCCAACACTACGCTAGCATACATTTTCTTATATTATAATGTTATTGTGTAAGTGTTGGACCCAGCCCTAGATCGGACGGCTGAGATTCGCTCTCTCTGTTTAACGGTCAAGATTGCCCCTTGAACATTGAAACTATCTTCGGCCGCATCTTCGGCAGCATCTTGGATTCTTGGGTCTTACAGGAACTGCCATCGCGGTAACTGTCAGGAACTGCTTCAAAACAGAGATAAGGTAGAATCTATGCAAAACGGCCCTCTTTGATCTGAGTTCGCCAAAAAGCCAAGTTATTTTAGGTCGTTTCTAGCCACAAAGAAGCTCAACTTGCATCTTCCATTTCGGCTTGGCCTTACTCAACCATATCAGGCCTGCAATGAGCCATGCAGAGGATGTTAGCCTTTTCTCCATATTTCAGGCGTGTTTTTTCGTATTCAAATGCATCTTTCGTCCTGATACATGGTCCGAGCTCATGCCTTTCAAGAGTTAAGTGTTGATTTGGCTCCTGACTTCCGTATTTTCTTCCTTTTGGATGATTCATTTTTTTGAAGCAGACTGGAGGCCTTACCTGGTAAGGATTCGATACCCAGAACCATCTAAAGCAGATTTGTTTTGAAGCAGAACAATGATTGCTTTAACTTTGTATTATGTCCTTACCTCTGAGCGGCATAGCTGGCTGGATGACGAGCTCCAGACCCCATTTCGGTCACGGTTTTCATACTCTTTGTGAGCTTCTTCATTTGCCGCCATGGTTAGTGGAAAGAGAGTCTTCAATATTGACTATGGACAAGTCTGTAATAGCTTTGAAGAAAATGACACAAATTACCATGTAAAGCTTTGCTGCATTTTGGTTATGGAATGCAGGAAGATGCAGGAAGAAGCTTATTTCTCTCTGAGCTAAATGTGGTGAAATGAAATAAGTTATAGATGCAGTTAGTTATTTCTGTTTGAATTAGCCTCAGGGAAACCATGTGCAATCGAGTTGTGGCCATGGATTTGCACTTTGAACGTTAAAATTGCCCGATGTGATTGAGCTGGAGCAGCCCGTAGTTGACATATGCAGCACAAGGGCATCTTAGATGCAATTTTTATGTAAACAAACAAAAGTACCTTTGTCTGATTTGGGCAGTTGCATTGTGAGTCTCAAGTCGTTTTATGTCATCTATGTGGTATAAAAAGCATTATCTTAAAAACAGATATGTGGATTTGCTGCCAGATTGCTTGGTGTGCTCCTCTTGCAAAGCATATGTAAAGGGTGTTCAAAACATGTTAGCTATATTCTACAATTTCTGGCTGAACAATCTGTAGCCAGTTCTCATTGTAGGCAGAAGGTTGCAGTCTATTTACCTTATGCAAGTTGATCTGGTGCTATTCAATCCCCAAGATTTGAGCAACTCTTCTTCTGGATGGGCAATAATTCATTAGAACTTTCTGCATTCTATCCAAGTGCATGATGCAAAGCGCAGATTAAGTTGGGAAGGAATATATTAAACCCGCACGCCCTGCTTTACTGCAAGCACAAACTAGCAAATTATGGTCATGGCATAAGGGGAATGCTCCATGCACATAGTAAAATAAACGGTGTGCATGGATTACATGGCAACTTATCGTCAAGCTTGGCACAAAACCTGGCACAAAAGTTTGGTACATCTTTTGTCCTTGCTACTGCAACTCCACTGCTACAGTTGGAAGAGTTGGAAGAGACGTAGACAAGTGTACGATTTTATGTCTGATTAATGCCCTTCTATAAATCATGTTCACATTATAATGATGTACGCCCAAGATAATCAACTACAAAGTTTAATTGACACAGTCGAAGTGAAGCTTTTATCTGTTTACAGGTGAGGAAAAGCCTTAGTTAATTTTCTTCATCCTTCTATGTAGAGCCTGCATTAACTCTGCTTTCTCAGGTTGAATCAAACTGCTGGTGGGTGGATTGCATAATAGGTTCATACCTCTTGAGTCCCATGCTGTGAGACAGCAGGACATGAACTTGCCTTTAGAGTATTTTCTGACCTCATGGCCTCAAGAGTTAACAGGTATTGCATTCCTTCTCAAGTTTCTACTCATTCCACGTCTACTTTGAGTTTCACTATATAAGAGTTGCACCTGCCTGTAGAAAATCAACTTTGTTGAGAGGCATTAGGATTTGTTAGCAGTTCTGCATTTATAGCATTTGTTTAGCACTTTCTAGATTATCAACATAAAATGCCCACCCATCTATCTTTTTTGATGTCATAGTGTGTAAGCACATATGCTTGAAGCATCTATAATTCTTTTATCTACTGACATCGATTCAAATGGATTTACCTTGAATATGAATCTCCCATGCTCAAATTGATTCATTCCTGTATTTAACTCAAAATTATTTATGGACCTGTTTGGGCATGCTTTTCCAATCCTTCAAAGCTTTGAGAACATGCTAAATGGCTCTATTCCAGAAGAAATGTATTACTGCATAAATATAGCTTCTAAGATGTGATTCAAAGAATAGCAAATGACTTTTAATTATACAGTGTTATCCACAGGTTCTTATAGTGTTTTCAATATTTTTAATGATAAATAGTAATATTCATATGTATCTAAAAAATTATACAATGGACTTATTCTGGTTGGTCTGAACAGCAGGTACAAGTTACATGTGGATATGAGATGCATGCGTATGGAAATTTGTATAGCCTAGGATACTGTACATTTGAGTGAAATGCAATAGGAATATTGATCCAGTGCCTAGCTTCAAAATCCTAATTATTATATCAGGGGAAGGAGGCATTAAGGTTAACGGTAAACATAACATTGTGATAGATTGTTCACAAATATCAGTGGAGCCAAATATGTGCATTTAAAAATCCCAACATTCAAATTTGTGTGCTAATTGTGGTACTTTTCATATTTTAACATATTTCCTAAGTGGTTGATTATAGTTGTTGATTCCATACCAGAATTAGTTTTGCAAGGTCGCTAGAATTTAGCATCGATTTTTTTTATCTTAGCATTTACTTAAGTATTATACATAATTGCCCCTTTAATGGTAAATTTTTAACTCCCAAGTTGCCCTTTAATGGTGAATTTTTAACTCCTAAATGTAACATATATGCTGCAATATCCACATTTATGCTAGGCACCTATGGTGCGTGTTGGAACTACATTCGATAGATGGGGCACAAGCTAATTATTTTTCGATAGATGGGGCACAAGATTACCAATGCTAGGCATCTATGTTTTGGTTGGAACCACATTATATAGATGGGGGCATAAACTAATTATTTTGGCAAGATCCTAGAAAAAGCAACCCATAGAAAAGGCCTTTTGCCTTTCATCTTAATGTACGGTCTTTATTTGAAGACCATATGTCATTTGAAAATCCTAGCATTCAAATTTGTGTGCTAATTGTGGTGCTTTAAATATTTTCACATATTTCCTTAGTGGTTGATTAGAGTGATTGATTCCATACCAAAAAGGCATTTAGCTTAGTTATGCAAGGATGCTAGAATTTAGCATCATATTTTTCTCACTTAGCATTTACGAAGTGTTATATGCAGTTGCCCCTTTAATGGTACATTTTTAACTCCCAAGTGTAATATAGGCACCATAATTTCCACAATTATGCTAGGCACCTATGGTTTGTGTTGGAACGACATTTGATAGATGGGGGCACACGCTAATTATTTTGGCATCAATCTAGATGCACAATATTACCAATGCTAGGCACCTATGTTTCGGCTGGAACCACATTATATAGATGGAGGCATAAACTAATTATTTTGGCATGATCCTAGGAAAAATAACCCATCAAAAAAGGCCTTTTGCCTTTTTTCTTAAGGTACGAGCAGTCTTTATTTGAAGATATATGTTTGTTTCTTAGTAGTTTTAACATCATGCCATAGTGTCAAACATCCCTTAGGACATATGCGGGCCAGAAGTTACTCTACAATTCCCAAAATGATCCAAGGGCCTAGAAGTTACCCTACTCAAATGCACAAGTTCTCAGAGGCTAAAAGTTACTCTACTCAAATGCACAAGTTTCCAGCATTTACAGGTTCCCAAATTATGCCCAGCAACGCTGGGCATCGTTACTAGTTTTTAATTATTATAGATATTGGTTGTTAGGGAACCACCCATGAATTACAACTACATGAATGCAAGGCATATCTCCCGGCATAGGAAGATTATGTTTCTTCCATCGTGGCCGTGGAGACAGCGCCCTATCATGCCTAGGATGCCAACTCATGCCTACACCTTTAGTTGCCTTTGGCGTGGAGGATAGTGTCCTTCCCGTATTTGGGCGTGAAGGATAGGGTCCTCCCCGTAGTAGGCATTGACCAAAGGTGCTTTCCTATCAATGCATACCTGAATGACCTCTTATCTCTCAAGGTCGTCTACTTCCGTGGGACGGAAGTAGACTTTTTAATCTACCTTCCACTCACCTAGGGTGTCGGTGTCGACTACTTCGGTGACGAGCCGACCCTTGCATTGCTCCATGAATTGTGGGTACTGCTTCTCAAGATCTATTTGTAGTGCCCACGTAGCGTCTTCCACTGGTAAGTGTCCCTTTCACTAGGTATTGGAGGATTGAGATCTTCTTGTCTTCTTATAGGATCTGACAAGAAGAAGCTCTGGGACAATCTCAAGGTGATCGTCTGTCATTTCCAGTAACTTTGGTGTCTCCAATATTTCCTCTGGATTAGAAGTGTGTTTCTTTAGGAGACTTATTTGGAAAACACTATGGATCTTCAAGTGTGCTGGCAGTCCAACTTATAGGATTGGTTACCGACTCTTTTGGTTATCCTGAATGGTCCAGCCCACCTTGGAGCAAGCAGAGCTTCAGCCTAATCGCCGATGCAGCTTCCGCCTAATCGCCGATGCTGTAATCGCCGATGCAGAGCTTCAGCCTAATTGCCGATGCTGTAATCGCCGATGCAGAGCTTCATCTATGCAATTGTCGATGCAGAGCTTCATCTATGCACTTCTGCCGGCTTCTTGCTGCTAGAAGATATCTTCGTACTTCCTCCACCAACTGTTGCATGTCGGCTAGCATCCGTTAACGTCTTAATTAAGCATTACAGTCTTGGACCCCTGCATGATCCTGCTGGACTTCCCTTAATGCATGCAATTATATTAATTACCTTACGGTAATATTTTTATATTAACATTATTATAGTAGTATTGGATATATTGCTTCCAATAGTAATATATTTAACTAACTGTTATATGATAACTTTACGACCTTTAAGATATGTCATCATACAATTATCGAGGCAATACTTATTTTGAAAAGTTTATTTATCGTATGGCTAGGGTTTATACCATCGGATCCAAGTGTTGAGCGTGTGACTCTCGCTCGCTACTTGGTTGGTGATGTATCAACCTTACATGTATATACTTTATATTTGCTATACTTATGGAAAGATAGACAAATTCTTATTATATTTGTCAGGATCCTATGAGGGTTACTTAAATGCCTTTGGAAGGAATTATATCCTTGCGATGGTTTAACTAAGATTTTATGTAATTATTATCTTACTTTGTCTCGATACTAAGATATCTACACGAAACAAAACTATCTATGCAGTTATTATGAACATATCATTTATCAACAAGACATTAAAGCTTATGATACATGCCCTCACAGAGTGCTATCAATGCCCTGCATAATAGTATACTTAGATTATATAATTTAGGGCTATAATTTATGTAGTTATACGGGGTTCACAACCCTGAATAATTTAATTAAGAGCTAGGCTACTAGCTCATTCCTAGGTGTGAATGCTTTTCCCATCATGCATTCTATCTATTATGCAAAGCCTCTCCCCACCTTAGTTGTCGCACCCGCTAAGGCTAGAATACGTAGCCGGTGTCGACTAATTTGGAGACGACTTGGCCGTTGTATTGCTTCCATTAATTCGCTATCGCGTCAGTCTTGCATGCTGAAGGACACATAGACATTAAGCATCTATCCATCTTACGCTCTATCTGCTTTGGCTACTTGTGGAAGGAACTCTACTCTAAGGGTCGACTAATTTGATGACAATTCAACCCCTAAGATGTAGGTAGGTTCAGTCCTAAGATTGAGCCCCCATTCTCTTTATAAGAAAATGGTCCTACACCTCAATGTATCATATCCCGTTAATTGATGTTGTCATAACATCTCAGCTATTCTATCTACGTTAAGAGGTTATACGCTTCTTATCTAACACATTAATTTACTAGCCTTAGCTAACATATTTAATCATCTATGATGGATGCAGCCATCATGTTTAACATATCTATCCCTAAGCAATGAGTTATTGAATTATTTAGAACAATTCTAAATTGCAAGGTTTTATCATCATGACAATTCCTTTTGTCTCAAAAGACTATGTGATTAATGCACTTCCTATACCTTTCATGTATTATTGCATTTTATATTCTAGAGATCCCCCTTCCTTAGTTATTTACTCTCTTGGAATATTCCTATCAATTGAATTTATGTCATCATAACAAGTTGGCCGGACTTGTTAGATTACTTCTTTTCATTCGATTGGATTATTCCTTGGAGGTACTAGCTTTATACATGGTCATCAATTATCCTAGTAATGATTCCTTCTTAGAGAGGTGATCAATCTCACCAAGTGGTTTCAATATGTAGCATTATAACAGGGGGTTTTTTTTCTGTTTTTGTACTGTTTTCTCTAAGGTTTTCATATGATTTGGTGGCCGTATTCATCCAGGTGTACTAAATAGTATTTCTAGAGTGCACCCTTTTCTTAGCCGTTGATTTTAGAAAAAGGGGCAAATTCTGTGGTGGAGGCTTTTTGTGGGGGTGTGCATTATTTTTAGGGTTTTTTTAGGGTTTTTTTAGCTTGGTAAGTTTGGAAAAGGAGCTCGGGAGCATTTTTGGAAAGCAACAGGGCAGATTGGCCCGGGCAGGGCCGGGCTTTACAGGGCCGATATGCTTGCAATCTTGAAGTAGTCGCCACTTCTTCAGAACCATGGAGCGCCCTTGAAGCCATTCTGTCAGATTAATTAAGTTTTGAACAATGGCGTACTTCTTGGGACAAAAAGCTTTCGATTCCTTGCATTTTCTTCAAGCCCGACCGTGAAATCCGAAGACTAAGATCCACTGATCCTCAGATTTGCGGTAGGGATTGGCTTACGTAGGATTTTGCAATCTGCCGGATTTGCCACGGGATTGCCTTTCGCAAGGTTTTTGACCGCGGATTTGAAAGCGTGATTGGCTCCAATCACGCTGGCCGCCAAAATATGCATGGGGAAGTGCATTTTTATCCGGAAAGAAAGGTAGCTCAAGTGCATGTTCCAAACGTTTTGTTAGTATAGAGAAAGAAATAATTCCTGTACCTTGCTCCCCGCAGAGGTCAAGATCCGAAAAAGGAAGAACCGGAGAAATCGAGTACCAAGGGGAAGTTTTTGAGAAATCAAAACTCAATGGTTTGCCCATCCGATTTAATGTACATGGGGAAACACAATTTTGGAAAGTAAGGTAGTTCAAGTCATTTTATAATCATTTGTTGTTTAAAGAAGGGAATAATTTGCAGCATCATCACACCTGCAGAAGTCAACATACCAAAGGAAGAAGCACAGGTGTCAGGGCATCAGGAGGATGTAATGGAGAAGTCCGAAATTAATTGTCAAACACAGACATCAGAGTGTCAAGAGGAGGTGACTGAGAAATCAACACTTAATTGCTTACCAATTCTGCTGCCAAAATATGCATGGGGAAGTGCATTATCAGGTAGCTCAAGAGCATTTTATGATTTAGTTTAAGCAAGGAATAATTTCCATACCTGCAGAAAATATACTAAGAGAAGCAAAGACGGGATCGGAGCATCGCGAGGAGGTAATTGAGAAGTCAAAGCTTAATTGTTTGCCAATTCTGCTGCCAGAATATGCATGGAAAAGTGCATTACTATCTGGAAAGAAAGGTATTTCACGTGCATTTCATGTCTGATAAGATAGTTCAAGGAACGAATAATTCTGCAGGGTTTTTGCACTAGCAAGAGGGATTGGCTTCTCGCAGGTGTTGGCGGAATATAAAGCTTGGAAAAATCGGCCACAAGCGGGCCTTGAATTGTAACCAGTGGAGAAACTTGTGTTGATCTGTTACAACCGGCAGTAACATGTAGCCTGAGCTGAGATAATAGAAGGCAACTCGGGTACAATACTCATTTAGGTGCTTTGCTTGTTTTTTAAGACACCGCTTAACTTTTAACTTTCACTATTGTCGAGTTGTATCCATTCAAATACTCCCAGATGTCTACCATCATCCCAAAGGCTGACTTTACCAGTTTCAAAGGTATTTTGATTGAGCTTATGTGAGTTTCATTTTTAATCTTACTCACAGTTTGTTCATTTTCAAAATGCTGCGTTTGAGAAGATTAGACACTCCAACAGTCAAGCCTTTCCAAGAAGGGTGATCAGGGTGATCGATGTTAAAGATATAATTAGAAGTGATGGTGCAGTTATCATAGTTTTATATACAGATTACACCATAATGTTATTGCTATAAAAAGTGCCAGATTGAATGGCCGATGAATAACTTTTATTACGGAACTTAGCTCTGTATCATAGTTTTATATACAGATTATACCATAATGTTATTGCTATGAAAAAGTGGCAGATTGAATGGCCGATGAATGGCCTGGGTAAAAATCATGATGCCTAAAGCACAAGGCTCAAAATGACTTTAATTTTTTGATGTACTTGCTTATTATACATTGTATCTTAGGCTTCATATTATTATTTGTTTTTTTTTCTTTATAATGCTACATATTGGATATTGCTACATGTTTTACATCCGACATATTATTAATTACAAAATATAACATCAACTCATCCAAGTTTGAAGTAACATTGTTTGTTTTTAGCCCCGAAGGGGCAAAAAAAATTTTTAACCTATAACAAAAACCATTACATTACACGTCTTTATATTAAATCCCCCTTCAAACCCCCTTTGGTTTGGGTGCATATTCACACGGGGGTGACTCCGGGCAACGAGAGTTGTTGGATAGGCATATTCACCCCTAATTCCTTAATCTACACCGTACATAAAGTTCCTCGTTTGTGGGGTATGGATGTATGAAATTTGCGATACTGTATGCATTTCCTTCCCAATCGTTGACGCTTAGCTCAACTTGGGGCAATCTTTTCGCGAGAAAACCTGAAAATGCCTTCCAATCTCATTATGGATGTTATCATCCATAAGCCTATCCCACTCGACTATATGATCGTAGCTCCTCAATCTTGGTCGCATCTCATCCACTCGTTGCCTTCTTGAAGTAGCAAGGTAACGTTATTTCGAGTTGCTTGTGACTCTGAGCTCCTCCTCGATGTAGAGGTCAACTTTCTTCATTGCTGGTGGTTTTGATGGTGTAATTGACCACGTTTTGGTTTCCCAAAAGCCTGAAGGTGGTTTCGTCGAAAAAATATCCTCCACATTGACTTCTTTATTTTGGCGGCTAAAGGGTGTCTCTGGGTTCAATATTGTTGTGATCTCTTGCCGGTAGCTTATTGCCAGACGAATGTTGAGGATGTCGCTCGCTTCATGCCTTTAAATTGTCCGGCACCTCTTTTCTTTGATCTGCTACACTATGAGAGAGAGAGAGAGGGAATAACAAGGGGAAATATGCATGCAAGGCATATAGCTTACACTATTATGATTACAAATACTACTAAAGCTATTAGCCCCCCTTGGTGTCGCCCCTCGAGGTGCACACGTACTCCATGGCATTGTTGGGTGAAAGTATGCTGGTGGGTAGCAAAAAAACGCGACCCCAGCACCAGCACCAGCACCCAAAATACATTTTTTCCCACCCGTCATACATTTTTTTCCCACCCTTCACCTATATAGTACCACCTATATTCTGCCCGTCTATTCGTCTAGCCGGTACCCTTTATACAATCATTACCTGTTTGCCGCCCCCAGTAATGAAAGCGACCCCTGCAATCTGGAACCACTAGACAAACGAACGAACTTTCGAATTTGTGTTTTTCCAAATCTCTCTTCCCCAACTTTCTCTACTCCGGCCAAGCAACCCGCGAATTTGCGCTTTCGGATTTCCACTTTATACAAACAGATCAACCATGGTAAAGAAGGTGATTGATCCGCCCGCTCAAGCAGTAATTCCAACGGAACCCATTATCCGGGTAAGCAAAAAGCAACAAAACAAAATTTCAATGGGTTTAGGGTTCAACCCTGTTAATTCGATTTTCTTGCATTCTTCCAGGCCAGAAGAAACGTTCCCTTAAGACCGGACCTGGCTGATTGCCGAACCGAAGAAGACTTCCATGCGTATGCAGGTCTGCCAAACGAGGGCGTTCATCCCTCTCAATTTCGAACAGACCTCATATCTGCAGCAGAGTACAATGAAGTTTGGGATACCAACGGGGTCATTCCTGGCAAAACTTCCATTGACAAGGTGAGGCCAGAGCACGAAGAAGCTCTAATAGAGCTTCTGAGCAAAATATACCCGGACGGGTTGAAGAACAGAGAAGTTAGAAAGACAGTATCATACCTATTTGCATTCAATAACTGCCTCAGAGCAAAGCAGGATCCACAGAAGTTCAAGGTTAATTGGGCAGCAGTTGCAGCAAAGAGTAGAGCCTACAGCAGCAAGGTTAAAAGTGAACCGGCAAGCAGTGCTCCGCCAAAGCGAGGCGAGGCCGACAAATCTCAAAGAAACCACAAAGACTGAAAAGCATAGCGAAAAGGCCGGGCCAGAGGCACCGGTATTAAATTAGAAGGGAGGCCGCCCATAAGGAGCTTTTGACCAGGCCCAACAGCTTACACAAATTTTATGGGGAGAACATATATCCCCTGAAGTCCTATGCAAAGATTTGCGGTGAAACCCTAGACACACAGAAAGCAGTTGATTTAGTCTCCAAGAAGGAGCTAGTTGTCCAGTCCGTGCTAAGGAAGCTTTCTTCTTGGCTTCGTAAGAGAAATTGCAGAAAATTAAAGACAACATCTCACGCCTTCAAGCAAAGCCATGTGTCCCCGATGCCGGTGCCTGCCGAGCTACCGAGCTTGAGAGAGAGAAAGACATGGCAGAGTACATGCTCAAAGCCCTTGTTGAAATGGGGGTGGCCCAATAGATGAGGGGATAGTTCAACAGATGGCCACTATAGTCCGCCGAGGTTGCAAACACCGGCGCAACTTGCAAAAGCCAAGCAAAGATTTACGTAATCTCAACAGCTTAGGGAACTTACAAGGAGAGTCGGCCGCCTTGTGAGCATCTATCCCGTGACATTCAAGGTTGCCAATTGGAGATGAGGAGCGATGCTCCACATGCGGGCCGGCATTCCGTGATGATTACACCCTAAGTCCGGCTGAAATGTGGCCACGATATCATGTCACCGCCCGAGTTTGCTTATGGAGAAGACACACCGCCTCGAATGCTCAAAACAGCTTTCAAAGCAGCTTAGTGGAGGAATTGGGGAAGACAAGTCAAGCAGAACCCTTACATGTTGGGGCAGCACACAAACAAATAGTTGAGACAATTGACCTAGATGAGGTGGTAGCTACAACTCCGTGATAGCAACAGAAAAGGAAGCATGTCAAAACACCTCTTAGTAAAAGGACCCCGGACACAAGTCTACAAGGACTCGAACTCCACAAGCAAGAACAAAAAAAAAAAAGGTACACGCTTGTTTTCCTCGGCGGGTACATTAGAAGCGCCAGAGACGCGATTGAAAGACGAGGCAGGCAAGCGGTCAAGAAGACATTGCAAAGACCTGAAAGCACCGTGCTAAAGACACCAACACGGTCCAAAGCAGATTCCAAAGTGGTTCGACGATCTTTGAGAAATACAATATAGTTCCAAATTCGCAAAGAACCTCTACAAAGGCCTCCTCTAACACCGTTGATGGGCGGAACAAGGATGTTGAAGACCGAATATAGTGGATAAGCAGTGTGAACAAGGTTGTGAGCCGAATCACAAAACTCACAAGGTCCGGGACCAAAAGGTCCCGGACCCCGAGAGTGAGGGTGAGTCGATGATTCGGTTGATGAGGACGCGCCTATAAGTGGCACTAGGAAAAAAAAAACAAAATGCCTAATGTAATTTATATGTACTTCGTTTCAGGGGCCAATTTTGTTTGCACAAGACTTGGCAAAAACGATCGATTAAAAGGTTTTTGTGTAATACCATAATATATGTTTTTCCCCATTGTGTCCTTGTAAAATTTGTTTCGAAGTTTCAACCTAGGGATCAATATGCATTTGCATGCGTAAGGAGAAGGCAGCCACAAGTGGTGCTTTTATCGAACTGAGGTCAAGATAGTGAGAGAACCAGATGATAATGAAGAAACCAAAGTGCAAAAAACAAACTCTTACATATAAAAGGTGCAATCCAATATTTAAGTTCAAGCGCTTATTTTACTTGTCTTATTTCACTTGGCATAATGTCCCGCCAGCCAGTTGGTAATTGTAGCACCACTTTTGATTTTGCAGAGACCAAGGACCCTAAGCCACCACTTGGTAACGGGTTACCGATAGCCGTGAAACACCCATACATTGGGGACGGGAGATACTAGTAAGGATGTATCTAGCTATGGCTATCAAGACTTCCATCACCGGTAGCAAAGATAAAACCGAGTCCAAAGAGGTCGCAAAGAACTTCCAAAGACGCCCGGATAGCACTTCCCAAAGACAGTCCCAAAGACGCCCGGATAGCACTTCCCAAAGACAGTCCAAAGACGCACAAGCACGATGCAAAGCCATCGACGGTGGTTGCAAACGCGTCGAGGGATGGACACCCGCACGGAAGTGCATGGTGCTTGACATAAATGGTGTAATCGCACGTATTAACAACAGAGGAGAATGAATCAAAAAATCTTGCATCCACCACAAACGAACCATGTTGTAAAAGAAACCGCAAGTAAGTACCTCATTTGCGCACTGTGGTATCATGAGTTTGTGGAGTGGGCAATCGCAGAGGTTTGATGTTGTGATTTGGAGTGCTTCTCTACTTGGAATACAAGGGATATGGTGGATGCATTGTTCCACGATCCGGACCAGATTCTTGAAGATATATGGTCAAGAGCATTGCTATGCATGCGAGCATCCAACCGCCACGAAAAGCAACTATTTTTCAAGGAGTTGAAGGTTGTTCTTGAGGATTTTCCTCAATATCATGGTATGATTTTCTTGGTTGATGATGAACCGCACAAAGGGTTTCTAAACCCCGCACACACAACCGTTCTGTTATGCCTTTCAAGGGGCAAGAAGAGGACAATTTTTTTGCGAAGTTTGTGTGTCCGGCTTTGGAATACTTGGCCTCTCATACAATCAGAAACGATCTCACAAATTGATTTCGATGCATGGTTGGCCCAGGAGGCGATTGCAATCTTTGGATTCTTGTCTCAACAACTACCTTGTCTCAAACCTACTATATCCTCAATGCTCCTATTGAAGTACAAAGGCAATTTTGGCGGGCACCCTTCCTGGCGACGAGCATAGATTTGAGGACTTCGATGACTTATGAAGTAACCATTGTACACTACTTTTTTGTAATATATGCAGATTACTTTGTGTTATATCTTGAGTATTGAGTGATCTTGTAAGATGTCTCAAATATTGAGTGTACAATTTTCGTAATATATATCAAGCTTACTCGCAATACTACAAGCATTGTTTCCAAAGACTAAAATACTCCAATCAAAGACTACTACAAGCATTGTTTCCAATACTAAAAGACTCCAATACTCACAAGCATTGTCTCCAATATAATGATCAAAATTTGAGACAAGTACACAAGTAACTACAGACCTGTTAAAATGATAAAACAACTAGGTCAAAGCATATTCAACCTTCATATGGCAGACTGTCAAGGATCATCTGGTGAGTAGCCTGATCAAGGGAAAATCTGTTAGTGCCAGGAATCTGATTCATCTCAAACTTGATGGTCGACACGTTGATGATCGCATCTTTGGAAGGTCGGACCTTTGTCTTCAAGTAGCTCCCAAGTACCATCGGGCCGACAAAGATAGTACAAACCAGCCAACACATGTTCATCGACATTGAAGGTTCGACCCAGCCTATCCTTGACAATTACATCAAGGATATGCCCTCGACTTAACACATTTGACCACATAGAAATCTGCATTCTCCTGATTTCCCTCCTCGGCTACAACAGCAAAGTTATCACCTTCCTCTATGTTTCCACTAAGCCATTCTCCATCACCTTCAAAAAATGCCTCATCGATTTCGTCTTCAGTACCTTCACCAGTAGACTTTTCTGGCTTTAGAGTAACATATTTCCAATTCTTTAACCTCGCTTGTTCACACAAGATGACCGGTTTCCTTTCAAACAGGTTACCACAAAACAACTTAAACCTCTATGAGCCACCCTTGTGCTTGATTTGGCCAAGTATGTCCCGATCTTTGTGTATTTCCTTCGTCCCTTCTACCCCCGCAGCGCGGTCCGGCCCGATGGCGTCTCTATCAACATCATCCTTTCCAATGAACCAAAAGTGCACGCAAAAAGTCAAGAACAACTATTGCGGTTCACATACAAGATCTGAGAGGCACATTACTGGCATTACACGCCAGATAAAAGCAGATAAAAGCACTTTGTGAAGCAGATGAAAGCACGTTAAAAGCAGATGAATGCAGATGAAAGCATATTACCTCTTGATGTCCCCGTTGCTGGCACCTTCATTCCAACTCATAGCGAATTCACGGGCATCGCAGAAGACCCCTAAATCTCACTCCATCATACTTGAGTCGCTCTCTAGTGAATGCCCCTTTGAGGACTGCCCCTTGCCCATCGTGCTCTCCCTTACCATGGGCTGTCCCAAAGAAATTCCATATTATTTCCTTCCCTAGCTCGTGGTGATATCTTGGTAGGAAATAGAATGGTCGGGCAGATTTGAATTGGCTAGAACAACCATCGACCAAACTATATGCCCGGAGAATTCTACACCATTTGATACTAGCCATGAATTGTGCTTTCTAAGACAGGTGTTGCACAAAAAGAGTGTCATGAATCTTGTCATCACTCAAGTAAAAATGGGTTTCCTTCAATAGCTTTTCGATCCCAGAGTGCCTTTGTCCATCCTATACGTGATGTGGGACGAGAATTGTTATTTGGTCATTGTGCCAATGCCGGCTTTGAACCTCCCTTTGTATTTTGATGTCTGTAATTCTCAAAGAAAATCAATTACGTAAACAATGGTGCCATCTTGGATATTGTCCAAGCACCTCTTGAATTGCATGGCACGCCACCTAGCCCCAGTAATTGTGTGACACTAATATCTTCAACGTGGAACGGATATGAAATGAAAGCCTTCACTTTGCCGTTCTCTTGTAAGACAATCTAAGAACCGGCTTTGGTCCTTTTTTTTTTCCCCTTGCCATTTGAGGTCTCATCTTGTCTTTTGCCTTCAGTTGTGGTCCCACCGGTACCTTGGATTTCTTACTTTTGTTTCCCTTCTTCTCAACTTGTGCTGCAGCTTCAGGCGTGGTCCTACCAGCTGCCTTGGATTTCTTACTTTTGTTTCCATTCTTCTCAGCTTGTGCTGCAGCTTCAGGGAGTGTCCCACCAGCTACCTTGGACTTCTTACTTTGGTTTCCCTTCTTGGTGGCATTAGATCTTTTCTTTTCGCGCCACCGGCACTTCCTTGGTAACGCAGGCCGCAACTCCATCGACTTCTTCTCGTCTCCACCGGAATCAGAACAAGGTGCGTAGCATAAAAAAGAAGATCGGCGCAAGTTGAAAGCATAAAAGCGAGAGTCGCGATGACAGCACATATCAGCATGCTTCAGCAAACAATAAAGAGAGTATTACCTTTTCAAACGTCTTCCATTCAAGCAAGAACTCGTGATTCTCTCTTTCTCTTGGACATATAGGAAGACTTTTCGTGCCACGCCGACATGTCCCGCATCAAGCGGTCATGTTTATACCATTCTTCACCCCCTCGCCCCTTGTTGCAAACCACGCCCCCTCGAGCTCATTTGGTTGAGTCATAACGTATGTTATCGGCGACACTTCTCACCAGTCCACAGACCTCGCAGGTGCACTTGCACTCTTCACCATGGAATCCGCCACGACCTTAATGCATTCGGTGCTACCCTGGCATACTCCAACTTCATATGGTATATGCAACAACAGGTTTCCCTTTCTGATACTTTCTTCACATAAATAGGCTTCAACTTCTCGAAAGCCTTTAAGCAAACAGGGTGTTCAGGATGTCCCTTTTTGTATTGTTGATATAGCTCTGCAAATTGAATGGTGGCCTTTGGTTAGAAATAGCGAAAAAAAAAAGTTTGTATGGAAACTTATACCGTGTGACCTCCGGAAGGTGCAAGGGATAAGAAATCCGGAAGCCCTTGACTCTCCAACGGTGTTCACAACATCTTTCTTGCAAGGAGAGACTCTGGCTGTTTTCTTTCCGCACTTATGTTATGCTTTGCTTGCAAAGGGGGTGAGAGAATCGCGACCTCAACCTCTTTTGGAAAGCGGACCACCGGACCATTTCCAAGGAAGGCTTCCGATTTCCTTAATGCAAAGAAGGTTGCAATTGTTGACCTCATGCAACCTATCATAAGAAATATTGCACATGTATCAATGAACATATCACCCGGCATCACTTTCGGCAGATACAAGCACTTGAAAGCATGAAGAAGCACGGGCATGAAGACAAGAAATAGATGTACCTAACAGTACCGCCATAGTGGAATTGCATCTCGAATTTGTGGAAGAAGCCATCACAAGTGTTGAGGTTTCGGCTCTCCAAATATCATGGTTCCTTAGCCTCTTTGTGGCTGCCATTGTCTGTTTCAAGTTGTTGAGCAAAGACTCTCACGCTGCCTTGCACTCCTTTGGATTTGGCAAAAGTCCAGTTCGAGATTTCCATTTCGTGGTGATGAACCACCCTCTTCATCACATCAGCCTTGAGTTCCGGTGAATGCTTTTGGTGAGCTTATTGAAGTAATCAACTACTTGCTTGGCTATTTCTTGCTCCGTCTCATGCTCGAGATCCTCCCGTTCAACCCGCTCTTTTCATCTTATTCCTTAATCGTATTCTCTCTTTTCTCTGCATCCAATTTCTTGTAAATTGCGAGGAAACCGGATCTTCACGTGATATTTCCGTGTTGGATTGACATCCAACAAATTTGGAACACTTGTATTGGGATTCATCGGGCCGAAAATCCAATGCTAAACGCGTGATTGCCTCGGGCGGTATCGGGGGAGCCATGAAATTCCCCGAGAGAGGGAGGATAATTGAATTGGAGGGAGAATTTTCGCGCCCATGAAGTAATCCAATTTGCAACGTACTACCACACCACTCGCGAAAATCCAGCCAAAAACCCACAATCATTATCCTAACGGTTCATTCGTGAGGTGGACGTGTTAGTACATGAAGGGCGTAAAAAAAATGACGGGCAGTTACGCTTAAAGCACCCCAAATTACGCAAAAGCAGGGGTGCTTTAAGCGGGCTAAAACCCTGCTATAAGCATGCGTCCGGACGCATGCTTTTGCTACCCACCAGCATACTTTCACCCTGTTGTCGATGTTCCTCCTAGTGCGCTGGTGTTGAAGATCTATGTCCTCCTATTTGTACGTCAGCTCGTGCTCGATTGGTAGACTCTTTGATATGTTTGAGCTCTCCAATGTCTGTCGGCTGCGGCACAACTTGCTTCTGCTTCACATGCTAACTAAGGATGTGACGGTCGTTGATGCTTCGGCGTTCCGGTCTACTTCTTAATCTTTTTCTTGGGCAATAATTGCTTCCCCTTCACAATGTCTGAAGATCTTTGGAGGCGCCTCTTGAAGTTGTGCGCAATTCCTTTGGCTAGACTCGTAATTAAGGAGTTGTTCTCTTCATCAGTTGCCTTTCGAATTGTCGTCCTTCTAGTTGCACTTGATCACGCTCCACAGTTTGAACTTCATGTTGCATCTAAGGAGCTCGTGGAAGTACTAGCATTCCTTCATCTTCTGGTTTATGGCCATTGTCCGTCAATACATGTGCATCTTCTTGGCGAGTAAAGCCTCATGACTCTTCTCCGTGATTGATTTGCTGTCGGGGATGATGTACTCTTATATCTGTGTAGCTTGACCCTTGAGTTGAAGTACTTTCTGCCCTAGACCTGCTCGTGTCCTTGAATAGCCCGGCTGTTGTCTTGAACTCTCTTTTTGCCGAAGGTGCTTTGGTTGTTGTCCTTGTCGTTAAGGTGTCGAATGCTTCTATCTTGGGCATTGAGGTCCCTCGTGTCGGAGATAAGTTGGGCTTCTTGTCTTCTAATTGTTGGTAGGAGTACTTGACGAAGCGATCACCTAGTTGTTGAATGAGCATAGTCATAACCCGTCGTTGTGAAGCCTTTCTTAAGTGTATCTCCATCTGGCATGCATGTTACAAACATCATCATACAAGGCAGGATTATGGTCGTCAAGAGGTTGCCTCCTCAGTTGGCTCGTTGATGTCGGGTCATCCCGAAGAATTCCTCGATGTCTGTCGGCTTGATGTCGTGGCCGCACTTTTTGAAGATGTCTCGACGTTCCTCCTTCTGTTGTTGAGGACACTCATGTCATTTGTGTTGGTGCTGCCGCAATTGGTAGCGTTGCATCCCGAAGATGTCGTCGTGCAAGCCTAGATGGTGCAGCGCTAAGGAACTTGACATGACTGATATTATCTCTCATCTTGATATTGTGCTGGACGAGCGGTCTTCTACTTGAGGCCGCTTCTCGAAGTGTCTGGAGTCGAAGCTTGGTTTGGGCTCTGGTCGTCTCTCTCTAATTGCTCTTCCATTCGAACACTTGCTCTTGGCTATACCTGTGGTTCTTTGCTTCATCCTTTGGCAGTCGAAGTGATGGAGTTTCTTGATGCAAATACTAAACCCTAGAACATGATCCTAATTTTGTACTATGTGTGAGCACCCGATACTTATGATAGACATATATATAATTATATTGAAGTCGCATTTAATTAAAGTGGGTCTCATTCCATTCCCACTTTTTTTTGGAACCCTGTTATTTTACACGAAAAGGATGAGGAAAACTTTTAAAACCGCATTATTGCTTTAGAAGATGCCTGTTTTGCTGTGTGAAAAAAAAAATGTTAAGGAAAATTATGTGGTCTACTTTTCTCGGTTAGCGAGTCGAGAAGATAAAGAGCACAACTAAAACCAATGAAAATGCTATCTCTCTGTAAACAAAGTGTTGATCTGCCCTGAATTTTTATTCATAAATAATTTTATTACATTGTATTTTACAATGGTTGAGGATACCATGATGGTCGGGCTGACATAAATATTACATCATCTTCGCACACAAACCACCTATTGGGAACAGCATACAGAGCAAGGTCTGAGGTGTTCCAAGCCACAAGAGCAACTTGAAGAGAATAGAAATCTGCACACGCTAGCCTGAACAATGCATGTCACCAACCTCTCCTCGTCCTCTTTCCTCAATAAACAGGTCTTTCCATGGCTCCCGATCATGTCCTTTCTGTTCGCGATCTGTACCGGGAAAGGCCAAATCAAGTTAATGCAAGTGATGCTACAGACAATACGAATAAGAAGACAACCAGTTCTAAGGGCCATTTCTGAAGAAAGTAGAGTCGAGAAAGGCCCTAAGACCCCTCTGAGGGCCTTTCTCGACTCGCGAGTCGAGAAATGTAGCTTAGAGCCTAAAAAAAAAACAAAATTTGGTCGAGAAAGACCCCCAAGGCCCCTCTGATGGCCTTTCTCGACTCCCGAGTCGAGAAAGGCAGCTCAGAGTGAAAACACAAGTCTGAGGCCCTTTCTCGACTCACGAGTCGAGAAAGGCCCTAAGGGCCGCTCTGAGGGCCTTTCTTGACTCGCGAGTCGAGAAATATGGCTTAGAGCCCCAGAAAAAATAACGTTTTTGAGGGCCTTTCTCGAGTCGCGAGTAGGAAAAAATAACGTTTTTGAGGGCCTTTCTCGACTCGCGAGTCGAGAAAGGCCCCTAAGACCCCTCTGATGTCCTTTCTCGACTCGCGAGTCGATAAAGGCAGCTCAGAGTGAAAACGCAAGTCTGAGGCCCTTTCTCGATTCGCGAGTCGAGAAAGGCAACTCAGAGTGATAAACGTAGTTTTCAGGGCCAAAGGCTATTTTTGCAGAGGTACCATTGGATCACAAAACCTAAACTTATCTAAATCTATGCATTAAACCTACGAAAGCTATGCATTAAAACTATGTAAATCTATGTAATAAACCTATGAAAGCACATTGAAATAGTTAAACCAATGTGAACCTATGCATTAAACTATTAATATGTAAACCTTGTGCAACATTGTGTTAGGAACTATAGAGGATGATTATGTGCATCAAAGAGTATTTGTCCCCATTTTGTGTCTTAAATCGTCAAACTGGGGCAAACAAGGTTTAAAGTTAATTTTTTTTACCTGGAATAAGAATTATATGCCTCGAAAATGTGCACCTATAATGGCAACATAATGTGTAATGTGTGAACATAGTAGCACACACATAAAAAGGGAAATTGGGGACGTATAAATAGACGTCAATTTATATATAATATTTTAATCCTTGACACCCATTAACCTTAGAAAAATAACCCATTGGCCACGCTATATCCATATCTTTTTCTTACGTACGCTCTATTATTCCGCTTTTTTCTCTCAGTATTTGGCTTTTTTTCTCCCACCCATGCTTAAGTTCAAAATTTGAAATTGAAAAAAGGGGGAGATTTTCGAAATTTGAAATTGAAAAGGGGGGAGATTTGGTACGTACCATTGAAAAGAAGAAATTTGGTACACTTACGAAATCGTAGCTATGGCGAACTCTGGCTATGGCATGGAAGCGGAGCTGTGCTATTCAAGAACCATTTCCTTTCATCTGCTGCGTTACATAAGATCTGTCGTTGAATCCATGTTTCGTATTCTAAAGTCAAGGGAACCAGTTTTGCCCTGCATAAGAAGCTCGAAAGCCAGATTTCCAGAGTGGGATTTCCAGAGCCAGATGCGAAGCCAGATTTCCAGAGCGGAGTCAGAGGCCGAGGCGGATTTCCAAGCTTCATCGGTTGTGGGTCATTTCCTATCTGCTGTGGACTGCTTCCTATCTGCTTCATCTGTCCGGCATCTGAGCCTCAGTTTACCCTATATGGCAGAAGAAGATCTGGCCATTTCTTCATCTGGCATAGTATCAGAAGAGCAACTGCCGGTTTCAAAATACCCTGATCTGTTGTGGCAGCACAGAGTATAGAAGACTTGCAGAATGCCCGATCTGTTGTGGCAGCACAGAGTCCGATCTGTTAGTAAAACTGTTGGATCATTGTGTGCCAGAAAGCTACAGAGCCTAGCAGTCGGACTAGATGCGGAAATTAGCGTGCCCACCGGACTTCCTTCCCTCTTTATGCCACTTCCTTTGTGCTTTCATTCCTTTGTGCTTTCATCGATTCCTTTGTGCTTTCATTCCTTTGTGCTTTCATCGAGGTGCATCTGGTGCTCCTCGAACTGATTTCCACCTCATCTTCCGAAGCTTTTACTACAGACAACTGCAGTCTGCAAGTCCGATCTCTTCTAGGAGGGATTTGACAGCTTTGGGGAGCGTATCCTTTTTTACTTCGATGCAAGGGTAGATAATATCGCAAAGCTCTGTTATGTACCTGATAAAATTGTAAGAGACATCATTCCTTTTTGCATTTCGAAGCTCCTTCCCCTCATGCCAGTAGAATATGGCAATGGTGTCAGATTTTAGCATACAAGCATAGAGTCCAAGAGAAAGCGTATCATCTTTTAAACTTTGGACCTCTTCGGTAGATAATATTTTGTATGTTGTCAGGATTCGGGCCATCATCCTTTTGCTACCATAAACTCCCACAGTTTTGACAGTGATTTTCGAAGCCAGACCATCGTTGATGGGATTTGAAGCCGAAACTGCTGGATCCAGCTTCCTTAGCAGAGCCGAGATCTGATCCTTTGCTAGCACCACTTTCTCCACGAAGCTTAGTTCTTGTCTGTCGGGCTTGATGTGCAGCAGACGGATACCCATTATCTGCTGTAAATCCCTGGCTATACACTCATCTAATCTACGCCTTTGCACAGATGGACAGCAGCACATACACAATCAATCCAGTGCGATATAATTTATGGCCAATTTTGTAAGCAGCTTCTCGCCTGGCTAGTCGAGAAGTAAGCCTAGCTTATTTTTCCTGATTAATTATTATATATATTGATTTTTTTAATTAATTATAATAACGTTAATTACACTTGTTAGCACGCCAGCCTAACCAAGCGTGCAACCCTCCTTGCAATTCTAGCCTATCCACGTGGCTCTTCCATGTCATCAAAATCTAATGTGGCAGAAGTACAACCGTTAGATCTGTAATTTTGTAGATCAATGGCCATGAAAATTAGAAAAGCCCATTAAAATAAGCACGGAGATGGCAAGCGTTGTGGACGCTGCTTCACCTATGATTACTTGCCCCGTTATAGATTGCAAAATCAAGGATAATCAGAGCAGGGTAATGGCATCGTTTTCAAGTACTTCTTCGTTCTTAGGGTTTTAGGGTTCCGGCGTATTTGATAGCTAAGAAGCCGGAGATGGTCTGACTTGCCTATTCCTCTCCAGTATTATTTGTCAATGCAAAAATCGAAAGGTAAATTTCATGATCTCTTTGGTGTAGCTCTAAAAATTTATCTCCCGAGATCTAATAGCGCATTTCTTCACTTCAGGATTTGTGAGAAGGCTTTGCATGCATCAGAGCTGTCAAATCTTCAGAGACAGTAGGTAGTTGTGAGTGCTTCATTTACATTATTCACCGATCTAGTGCCTTTGCTTATGGTCTTGAGTAGTCTGAAGATTCTAGTTCCTTAAAAGTCTGTATAGCCACTTCTTATGAAAAAAGAAAAGTTTGCAGTGCCACTTATTATAAAAAGAAATCGCCATCTTACTATTTGTTTGCACCAGATTTATGTAGCATCCATAGTATTTTTCCATCTGCTTGTTATGTTACAAGTCCTCTTTTTTCGGTGAATATCATAACCAATTAGCTGACATGTAAGAAATGTAACTTCTTGTCATGATTTTCCTTTTTTTTTGAAAGAGATTGTTTGTTTCAATGGAGAGGATGGTTCGTTATATGCTATGGAGCATTGATGTATTGAGCAAACTGGCATCCTCTAATCCGAGTGTCCATAGACTGTAACAGAGCTATTAAAAGTCCAAGGCTTATAGGACATCTAGTGGCATTTTCATACGGTGCATCATTGTTTCCAGTCTCTATCAAGAAATTACAATCCTCATCTTCAATCATGTTGCTTGAAAAGGGTAGATATGAAGGAGGCAAGTTTGTCTACTGTTTATCTCTCCCCCTTGACATCAGTGCCCACTTTTCTTCTAGATGCTTCTCATTTGTGCATAAGCCTTTGCATTGAACATCTGCTATTAGAATTTGCTTGCATGCTGGCTGGCATATTTCTACACTGCTCATATTTGAAACTGCAATTGATATCTGCGATACAACCAATCCTCTTGCATGCCAGTAACCCCTTCAAATCTATAACAATCAAAGTCAGCAGCATGTCATATTACAGTAAAAGATAGATGCCTACCTTTCTTAAGCAATATACCACTATATGGAAGAACTTCTTCTGCAAATAGCAATCAGCTAACGCCTTTTCTAAGACAGCATTTTATCTGCCTTCACCTATTCATAAACAAACAATCGTATTTAGCATATTGTTTCTTCTCGTACACTTACTTACAATGATATGAGCAAGGATAAAATTACTGCTAAATCCCTTTTCCACTTCATATCTTCAGCATAGACTGCAAATAAACATATTATAGACACATGGGATTGTTTTAAGCTGTCAAGTCAGTAAACATGGCAAGTTCACCTCCACACACCATGGCCCCCATCTTGATAAGGCTCTTATAGTATTCAACCAAATGCCAAAGTGGGATGTAGTTTCTTAGACTTCTTCAGTTGCAGCATATGCCCAGTATGGGCTGTTTAAGGAACCTTTCTCTAGCTACACTGTCTTGCCTGATTTCAGTCCAGAAATATACCATCTAACTTTGTTTAAGCTTTCTGGAAATGTTCCCTTTACACCACATATGTCCTTTCTGCATATTTTTATGGATATTTTCAAGCAGCTTACAGTCCTTGTTCCACAATGTTTTCTCAAGAAAGTGCATCATTAGGTCTTTGAGGTTGGAGATCTCTGCCTGCAGCCTGTTAAAGGCATGGTGATGTAAAGCTATTAAAACAATGTTTGACCAAGTTATCCATTTAAACCTCTAAATAATCTACTAAGATCAGTCATTTTTTATTGTTAGAGTCCTTTCAATTTCATGTGATAGCAAGTCTTTGACTAAAAACACAAGTTGCAATCTCAAACATATCTGCAACATATTTTGTAGCAACGGGCTGAAGGGGCTAAAAGTTCAATCTAGATATGCATGTAACTACATCGACTTGTGTGATTTGTTGTGATGCTGTGTCATGGAATGCACTAATATCTTTTTATGCTCAGCAAGGAAGCTTGATAGAGTACATGCCCTTACTAAACGAATGTCTCAGCCAAATTAGGTATCTTCGAATGTGTTCATTACTGTATATGCAAATCAGACCCATCTTGATAAAGCTCTTATAGTATTCCACCAAATGCCAAAGTGGGATGTAGCTTCTTTATTCCATTCTACTGCATTCACTCCTTTTGTGTGACCCATAAGACGAGCTATAATGCGAGATTGCTTTGACTTAATCCCTTCTATGATAAGACCCATAGCTTCGATTTTTATTGTCTGTCTGCGCTCCCGCTTTTTTCCTTAGCCCGCTTTTTTCCTTAGCCCATGATCCTGTTGCTTAAGTTTTTGCCTTTGTCAGCTCTTTGTACGGCGTGGGTTCTTTTCTAGAAACAAATTACCAGGGTCTTCAGTATGGCAGACTCGCATGGCGGCATTTCCCTTGTCCGACTTTGATATGGAAGAATGGCCATATATGGAAGAACTGTTTCATCTTATACAGATCTGGCTCTGTTTTGCAAAGATGGGTTCTTGCTTCCTAAGTGCATCCAGACTAGACTGCATTCGGTGCATCCAGTTTCTTCCACTGCCTGCCTTTTGCTTCCACTGCTTTTGCTTTTGTGTTTTGCTTTGGGATACATGGTCCATATGTCCACCCAACCTAGGTTACACGATGCAATTTTCCCTTGCCAATAAAGCCTAGTTTAAACTAGTCCATACTTTGCAATCTGCATCCTTGCATTTTCATGTGACGGCTAAACTTTATGAGTTTATTAGTTCTCCATTTTGGCAAATGGGAAGCTCACCTGTTTGACATATGCTCACTGTTAAAATCTGGAGATACACGATGCTTGCTACAATAGCATTTGCCATTACAAAGGAGGATGAGACTTCGGAAGTTCGTCATTTTGGATTCAAAATGCTGCAGGTATAATGTCCTTTATTTGAACATTTTCATCTATCTTCAGGGTGCTCTATCAGAACAGACCATGCTGTTTTCATTGGTAATTTTCTTAAACACTCGTTCCAATGTTGCAGCACCTGATCCGAATCCGCTGGGATGAATTAAGCACAGAGGAAATGCGTCAGATGGCCTGCATCGTCATCTGCTGGCTGCTTACCACAACCAGATTATAATACAAGGTTAGAATCCATTCCTTTTACATCAGAACCCCTACAACTTTACACATCTATTTAGCAAGACAAACCACAAACTGTATCAAGCCAAATATATCGTAACATTTTTGCTGTCATACAATTACAGTCGCACCAAATTATCCCTAACTTTCTTAATACTACTCCAATTGTCAAAAGTAATACACCGTTAGAAAGCCCTTCCAAATATCTAACATTCATCTTAGGCACTATTTCTGCAAATTTTGAGCCTATCTATGCTAAAAATACCAAAACCTTCTGCTGTCTAAAAATTACAGTCGTACTAACTTGGCCATAACTCTCTTAATACTACTCTGTTTATCTAACTAAAGACACCCTTGGAAAGAACTTCCAGAGATCTAACTTTCATGTTAGGTAGGAATCTTGCAAATATTGACGTTAACTATGCTAAAAATGCAAGAAACCTCTGCTGCAATATGAATACATCAGAAAGCTGGCCTGAAACAACCCTTTGATGTGGTAAGGGGAGTCATGTATGAACCCAAAAAATAACTAGCATATGCCCTGTAGACGAAATGAAACAACCCTTTGAGCCCTGGTTGACTAACCTATAAGCAACCCATTCTGCACAAGGCCAACAAATCAAATCCATTTACACATAAGCTTACATGCTAGAGCAATTAACAGCTATATTTCTTCATTATGACTTTATCATTGCCCTGTGCATTAGACTTAGACATAAGGAAAGCTAATGCCATTCTAAGCAAAAGACCATAAGATAATGCCATCCTAACCATATGCATGCTGTTCTATCACCATACTTACCGCCCACACATAATCGTAGAATATATGCTACCTCCAAAGAGTCATAATATGAGCAGAAAGATCCAGGTTTAAAATTTTGGTCCACTAAGTGTCACGCTATTATCCTTTGCATTCAAAAATGTCAATTTCATGCATAGGCATATCTTTAGTGTGCAGTTGAGAGTACCATGCCATTTTCTGTTATATATTGAAGGTAATACAAAACTGTGTGTTTAATTTAATCAAGTTATATTTTCTTTTTCTTTCCAGAAGAGCTAAGTAAGACAGAATTTTTTTGTGGAGATTCTTTAAACTAGACAAAAGGTTAAATCATTTCTTAGCTTTTGTGGCCTTCATTAACATGCGATAGGTTACATAACATGCTCTTTTAATTTGTCTAGAGCTCTGATCTCGCATGCAAAATAATAATTTGAAAAACATTATTTACTCTGTTTTTTAAAGTGTAAATGCTCCCTTTTCTACTATGATTTGGGCTTGCAGGTTGACATCTTTTCTTATTTGAGCAGCCATCTTTCATGGTATGTAATATTGTATGATATAAGAAAGGAGAAGGCATAGGAAGAAGATATTTGAAATGGTATCTAACACATTTGTATACAGGCCAGATTTTTGAATTGTTCCTCTAGCCAATGCCGACTTGATCCATGTCTCAAAAGTTTCGAAAACCATTATAATGAAACAAGCTTACGCATCCTATTCCATGCCTTAATGTCAAAAAGTGGCTATGAACTTGATGTTGAACAAGATCGTCATTTTATCTCAAATTAGTATTTGCTCTATTTGTATAGTTTGCTATTTCTATGTTGTATTCATTATTTAAGTGCCTCTTAATGACCGCAATAAAGCTCGATCACTTGTTGCATTTCCCTATGTCATTGTGGCAATGTCATTGTAATCTTTTGAAGGATTTTACGTCTGAATCAAATTTATTTTGCACTTCATGGTGAGTTATGTTATGTTGCTTATGTTTAGTTGCACGAGTTAAAAGCTTCCACCCATACTTATCTCGTAATAATGTTGTAGTTAGGATCCGATGTCATGTTCCCCATCTCTCATAATTAGCGTTTATCAGCATCCCATCTTTCTTATTTGTATTCCAGCATTAGAATCGAGTCAGATTCAATTTGCAAGTTGGGGTCTAGTTGCGGTATGCATTGGTATTTCCATTTCAGTTAAGACTATTAGCCTCCCTGGCTTGTATAGTTTCCTTTGTTGATTCTGAATCAATGTATTAGACTTGGTGACCATTTGTCACCTCAGGTACTAATTTAAAGGATGTTTTTGCCATCACTAATTAAAAATTCATGTATGGGATATAGATGTCTTGTGCTATGCGTACCTTAATTAGATATGCTCGACGTTCGATGAATCATGTTTCAAAAACACCAGAGGCAACTATATTTTTGCTAATGCATGATGCGTAGGTGATCTCTATGGTTTTCAACAACCTTGGTAATACCACCCATACTTCATTTGCAAAGTGCCTAAATTGTGAGCATTAAAGCGGGTAACCCTTTTGTTATAGATGTCTAGAGGAAAAGAACTTGTAAGATTTGCTTCATGCAAACTGGTTATGATTCAACTTTCAAACGTTCAATCAAGAATGTTGGCAAGAAAAAGCCATTGTTGAACGAAGTATTAGTTATGAAGATGAATTTTATTACCATACTAGACATAGCGCCCTAAAGATTATTTTATCACCATATCAAACAACAGAGCATAGCTCCCTAACAAGGTTGGCTTTGCCTGTACCACAACCTACTAGTGTGCGCAAATGCTTGAGACAGATATAATGTCCTAGATTTCTATAAGCTTACCTTATACTCAACATCATCGCAATTGTCTATGTGGCAGATATCGATGGATGAACATAGCTTGTCCAATCTTTATGTTACATATTTGTAAAATGACATAATATTTAGCATTATCAAGTAGGATAAGCCAAGTGTAAACATATACAATTTGCCTAACGTAATTTAATATTGCCTTGGCTTGTATGAATTCGGGCGAGCACGCAAACATGGATCGTCCTCAAATTTCATGTAAACTAATATGAAAAGAGTCAAAAATTAAAGAGCACAAATTAATCACCCAACACCACAAGACATCTTAATAGATGAGCAAAATGTTGAACTATTCGAAATACTGAACATTTCAACCTAATACAAATACAATCCAATACTCGATCACAATATCAAATCCTATTTTAACTACTATAAACACACCACAACTAAATTTAAACAAAAAGAAAACAAAACATATACATATCAAAACAACCCTAACACAAGTAACAATGGTGCAAAAAAAAAAAAAAAAAAAAAAAAAAATACCAACCGTAAAGATATATTGCCTAACATACACTAGGAATAACAAGAATTACGTAGGACAAACAACAAGCCCATCAACCAGGTATAAACAACGCAAAGCAAAACCAAACATCAAAATGGAAACATGTTGACAAGCACAAATCATACGTTAGGCTTTGAAGTGGTTTGAAAAAGATCTAAATCACATTTCAATGATCTTTCGTTATCCACTTCAATCTAGTTTATATTACTTTGCTCTAATTTCCCTGAGCCTTTTATTTTCTATCGCCTCTGGCGTGCCTTTTTGCTAGTTAATTACATTGGTTATATTAATTATAATTATTAGAGGTTGCTCATCTTTGCCCCCTTTGCCCTTTCTCTCCCCCTTCACATTTGCCCCTTTGCCCACACCCTCCTCCCCACTTTGGTGGGGTGGGGGACCTTGCTCCACTTTGCCCCTCCCTCTCCTTCTTTTCCCCTTTGCTCTTCTCTTTCCCCCGGCGCCCCCCTCCTCCCTCCGCCCGCCCCTTCCCTTCCCCTTCTTCCAACTTATCCCTTGCCTCTCCTACCTCTCCCCTGCCTCCTCCCTCTCCCTTGCTCCTTTGCCTCCCTCCCTCAGTCCCTCCCTTCCATCTCCCCTTCCTTCCCACCATTCTTTCTCCACCGTCTCCTCTTCTTTTCTCGGATTGTTCTTTGTAAATGTTAGTTGTTGCTTTATTAAGAAAAAATTCTATTCAAGCATTCATTTCAAAAAAAAAAATTTTACTATGAGTCCCATTTTTAGTCTGAGTCCCAAATTTCGAAATTTGACCCACTTTAATTAAATGCGACTTATTGGGATTTTAATTCATCCACTTTTCCAATTTATAGAAGAGCATATGCTTAAATGTTTATACTCCTTTAGGATTTTTCCTCCTCCAATCACGTTTGATTCTTCGGTTTTGCTGCATCTTCCTCGTTCTACTTGACTCCGGGGTTCCTTGAGGTGTTGCGACTGTAGTTGACCTTCGTGTGTGATCTGAGGTCGTTATCCCAAGTCGCGGAGAACGTTGCTCGATGTGAACCCTTGAGGCTAGTCTGGACAGGTCTGCCAAAGCTTGCTAGATTGTAATGATTAGAGGCCAGACTTCAAATAGAAACGGGAAGATTTTTGGAGATAAATGCGAGAAATGACAAAGCAGATAAAAAAAGGCTAACCTGAATGAGAAATAGGTTCGTCATGGGGTACAACATTAAGACGAACATCCTTATCAAACTCAGGCCTGGAAGCATTGCCTGCAACATATTCTGTACTTCCGAACACATCAGAGATGGGAGATCCGGCGGAGCTCCACACAAACATATCATTTAGATTGTTTCCCTTTTTGATCCGCCAATTGTTTCAAACGTGCAGCATTTAAACTTACAGAGCCATGTGACCTGCCTCCAAGATCGGCACTAGGATAAAAGGAATGGGATGCGAATTTGGGCCAAGCAGATTTGCCAACATCCTTAGAATCTTTTTCTATAAAATTTGACGTTGGCCTCTATCCCCATAAACACAAGGATGATGCCACCTCTCTGTCTGCGAACAAGCAGAGCCTAAGCACAGACACTCAGGTCGATCAAAAAACCTGCAGAAAAGAATAGGGCTGTTGCCAGGCTCTAGCATGCAGCTCGAGCTCGGAGGGATAAATGGGGATCTGGAATGCAATTCTTACAATAGAAGAGAGGGTCGGCATCCTGTTCCGGCTACCAGTTACATGGTAAGAAGAGCGTCGCCCACTAATGAGGGTGACCACCAGTTTAAGGGCGCTAGCAGGTTTGGAGCAGTTTTCAGAATATACCAGCCATATACCAGCATATCCTTAGGATATGTTAAGAACCCACCTGAGGAGGGTTTGCCCCCTTAGGGGCAACCCAATAAACGACATGCTACTTTGTAGACTTTGCCAAAGCTTTCGACACGGTCCCTATGGAGAAACTGTGGGAAAGTTTATATAAGTCCCTTCGGAGTTACAGAGTGCCATATAAAGGCTCTTTAGTACAAGGCCACCCAAAAGAAAGCTTATCAACAGTAGTATTGGAGTCCGCCAAGGATGGTCACTCTCTCCTATACTGTTAGGGTTATACATTGATCATCTTGAGGATTGGCTTGCACATTATGGAGCTTGGAGGGGAAGGGGAGGATGACTTGCTCATTATATCATCTGGCAACTAATATGTAGAGATGGCTTGGATCTCTTAGCCTACACCCCAATGAGTATATAGCAGCATCTGGATGCCTTGAGCACTTTCTACGAAACCACTCGAATCCACGACAATATGGCCGAAACCAAGGTTCTCTTAGTGTCATCCTTGAAGCAACATAGGCAGTCGTGCTTCACTTACCAAGGTCAAGATGTGAAAGTGATGCAAAAGTATAAGTACCTAGGAGTGAAGTTCACTACTACCACATATTGGGATACCTGTATCAGGCATAAATTCATAATTAATGCATGGTATGAAATGAAATTTTGATTTTTTATCACATGTCTCTTGAGTCATTCCCAATGTATAGGCCAATTTTCAGAGTTTACGTATGATAAGGCTTAGATCAAAGAGTAGCATTAAAATAGTTCTGGTAGCCTATTGTTAGATAGCTGAGCTGGCACCCTTTCCCAAATCAAACAAGACCAGGACTTTGCAAGGCTTTCTTACTAAAAGAGAGAGTCCAAACCCCAGGAGGGGGGCCTCAAAAAAATTCCCGATGCAGTATTTCCTGACAGCTCTCCTCCAGGGGGCGTACGATAATGCCCACCCTTCCTGAGCTCATTTCCCCTATCTGACCATTGAATCCTGCCTTCAAAGACCTTGCTTTGAGTAGGTCTCAAAAAAATCAACGGTCTGGGGGGACTTATCAAACTCCAAAGTGTCGTTTTTGGGCATTGCGAATGCTTCAACATGTCGATAACTTTGCTATGTCATTCGGAATGAGAAAATTACCCTAGGTACCAAGTTGCGTGGTCAATTTTGCCAAAGGTAGAAACACTTACATGGCAGTATTCAATAGCCACCTCCTAGGCCAATTGACTACGAGTGTATTGACATTAGCTGGAAGAAGGTTTATAAGAACAAGGTCCATCTCTATCAAACTTTTCTTGCATGTACTTCCAGTAGTGAAAGCGGAAAATAAATTTCAAATTCATTACATCCCTATCACGATGTGACCTGCAAATCCTTGCTACTGTAGAGATTGCTTCCCCTAGTTGATCTTGACAAGACGTTAGGCTTGGTCTTAGATTGAATTGAAAATGGAAACATTAGGACTGCTAGAATGAAGATAAATGATTATAGAGAAGCATTTGACTCTATATAATTGTAATTACCCGATTGTAACATAAGGGTGGACATGACGTCAATCGGTTGCTAGAAGAAGGTTCACAATAACAAGGTTCATCTCCATCGAACTTTTCTTGCATGTACTTCCAATCGTTGCAATCCAAATGAAAAACAAATTGCAAATTCGTTACATCCCCACCGGGATGTAACGCAAACATTCTTGTACTGTAGAGATTGCTTCCCCTAATTGATCTTGACTAGACGTTTGAATAGAAGCATAAAATGAAGATAAATGATTATAGAGAAGCAAAACTATAGAATTGTTATTACTTGATCGGATCATAAGGCTGACACTGGTGGCTAGACATGACATCAGTCGGTTGGTGGAAGAAGGTTTACAAGAACAAGGTTCATCCCCATTGAACTTTTCTCGCATGTACTTCCAGTCATTTTAGTCAAAGTGGAAAACAAAGTGCAAATTCGTTACATCCCCACCAGAACGAACCCAAACACTTGTGGGCATGGGCTACTTTGGCATTTTATGGAGAAGGGGTGGTCTCTTCCAAAAAACTTGATTCACATGGTGATCTCGACTTTCTGAGTTCATTGACAGAGCCAATTTGTGGTTTGGAATGGAGGAATTGCCCATCCATCACCAGGGCCTTCGGGAGAGGATTTTTGGGGCAACCTGTCCATCTTCTGGCATCAAGGCCCTCCCTTTACGTCATGACACGGTGCAAGGTCCTTGTTGGATCTGACATAGGCAAGGGCTCAGAACACCTACACCCCCTCTGGGCCACCTGTGAACTTGGAGCTATTTTCTCATGTATAAACATTTCATCTCCTGGTGCAATTTTTTTATTGTGCCTGCACCGTCATATTGCACCCTTTGTCAACATTTTACCTTTTTTTCGATGCATAATTTTTTACTTAAGTATTTTCTTATATTTACAACTCATAAATTCGTAATTAATGCATGGTATGAAATAAAATTCTGATTTTTCATCACATAGCTTCGTAAGTGATCCCCAATATATAGGCCAATTTTCAAAATTTATGGATAAGGTTAGATCAAAGAGTAGCATTTAACGTTTCGGGCAGCCTGTTATTGGGCAGCTGATCTAACACCCTTCCCCAAGTCAAATAAGACTAGGACTTTGCAAGGCTTCCTCACTAAAGGGAGAGTCCAAATCCGAGGGAGGTGGACCCCAAAAAACTTCCCAAGGCAGCCGTTCCTGGCATCGCTCCTCCAGGGGAGGAGGGTGAGGTACGATAATGCCCACCCTCCTGGTGCTCGATTTCGCTATCTGACTGTTGGATCCTGCATTTAAGGACCTGCTCGATCAGATCCCAAAAAAACCAAGATCGGACTGGGGAAACTTATCAAACCTCGAAGCGTCCTGAGGGCGACCGTGTGACGTTCCAGCATAATATACAACCCGAATACGTATATTATACTGCCATGTCACACGTACATGTCATCAATGACATGTACTTGAGGGCCGTAAAGGGTTGCACCTAGGGGGCAAGAGTTGCACCTAGGGGGGCAACCTCAAATGTTGTGCATGTTTTGATAAACATACACAACTATAAACCCCATGGACCCCATTGCCAAATGGCTAAACCCCATTTGGCCAATGTCTAACCTAACCCTAAGGGTTTCTATAAAAGGGCTTTCCCCTTAAATCTTAAACCTTTCTTCTCTTTGCATTTTAGGGTTTTCCTAGAGCTCCTTTCCCTTCTCGCATTTAGGGTTCTCTTGAGCCATTTCGGCCAAGACAAGACCCCAATTCGCATTGCTAGCTCTGAAAAGCCGTCTTTGCACAACAGATCATTGAGTAGCAGCAGTCTTCAGCAGGATCAGAGGCATGGATGCATTCCGAGGATTTGGAGCAGGTCAAGGACCAGGTAACTAGTCATTCTGTTGTGCAAAGCCGCCTTTTGGCTAGGCAATAAGCTGGTTTAGTATGTTAGTTCAGCCGTCGAGGCCTTATAGATCCCGAGATCATAAGCTCTAACAAAGGAACCTAACTCTAGATGTTTAGGTAGGTAGATTAGATGCTATTATTCATTTCAGTTCTGTGATGATATTTGTATTTCACTCTGTGACCTCCATGTATTGGGAAGGGGGGTAGAGGCCTAAAGCCTGTGTAGCAGATGATCCTAGATAGCCTACTAGTTCCCAATTACATGCGGCCCGTGCATAGGAGCCCGCCTGGTTGTGGGTGGCGGGGCTAGACCGGTTGACAAGGAGGAACTTGTCCCATCACGGTTTGACCCCTCTGGTGTGTAAAGCCTACCGGGGGTCTATGTGGGCTAGGCTTAATGGCTTGTCACTGAGTGTGAGCAAGGCATGAGCTCGACACCTCTGGGGTGATGCGTCACCTTCCATGAGGTTCAAGTCGAATACGGGCAATGGCCCTCTAGCCGCCTGTGATGGGCATGGATGCCTCTGGAGGGGAGGTGACTTTCCTCCTGCCTCATCGGGGCTGGGGAGATGCAACCCAGCAGTAGCCCCTTTGGCTATGCACCCGGTAGGCTACGGTCGGGTCCCAATACTTTTCAACCTACTCTGCAAAGTGTGCACGGGAGGGGCGGATGGAGTGGACTACCCTCAGCCATGTTCTTATGCCAGCCAAATCCATTTGCCATGAATTCTGTCTGCAATGACTTCTGGAGACCCCAGCCGTCAGTCGAACCCCCTTGAGTCTGAGCCCTGGGTAGGATTCCCCTTTGTTGTTATTGTTCATATTGATGTTGTTGTATATGTGATGATTATGATGTGTTCACCCTTCGAGGTGATTGTATTGATATATTGTTATTATGTGCTCATGTTTATTCACGCTTCCGCAGCTAGGTTGACCCGAAGGGAGACGGGTGAATGACACATCCACTCTTCCCTTGCTGGCTCATTCCACTGGGAGTGGTGTCAGGTGGATGGCCCCTGCCAGTTTGTCTGTCAGGGGGAATGCTCCGCCTTCTAATACGATGTGTGCATCGTATAAGAAGTAGGGGACGTCACAGTGGTATCAGAGCATGATCTTGGTAGACCAAGATCGAGCACTGACCATTTTCCCATAGGACTAATAGTAGACTTCCAGTCTTGGGAACAACCACCCAAGCAAGAACCTCGAAAATTGGGGAAATATTTTTCCAATTTCTAGTACAGCAATAGGTTAATGCTAAGTTAATAGTAAGTTTTAGAAAAAACCCAACCAAATTTTGCCAAAAAGAGGTGATCCTTCACAGAGTGTGCCCAGACCAAATCCGCCCATGCTCGGATTTGCTTAGCTAATCTAATAGTTCAGCTTATCCCTTAGATTTTAGCTAGTTTTGCATGTTAAAACACTAAGGAACTCTTTTAAATTGAAAATTGGACCCAAAAAGAGGTGACCCCTCACAGAGTGCGCCCAGACCAAATCTGCCCATGCTCGGATTTGCTCCTCGCGCACTGTGTGAGTGGTCAAAACTTTGAACCTTCATAACTTGAGTTATACAGCTCTAAATCACCTGAAATTTGTTGTGTTAGGACCATTAAAGAGTCTAGAATCCATTTATGACCTTAAATGAGGATAAAAATATTATATTCCACCTCAAAATGACCAAAATTGCTCAAACCTTAAATTCTATCTTCCAAACTAGGGTTTGTTTAGAAATAGAAGCAATAGCTTTTAGAGTACAAGGGTAGAGCCACAGAAGAGCAAGGGGCATGACTTTTTGAAGACATTGAAGACCCAGGCGATGTACTGACAAAAGAAGGGAGGAGAGTGAAAAGGCAGATCCAAGAGAGGAAGCACTATGGCAAACACCTCTACAAACGAAGCGAGCAGTACAGGGCACAACTGGCCTATCAACAATCTTCATCGAATGGAAGACATGCGTTAATCATCTGCATGAAGAACCTTCTTGACTATCAAGCACTCGGTTGCAACATCCACGAGCTCTCAGCAGAAAGAAGATTGCTAGTTTATTGTAAATACACAACTTTTTGTAAATACAAATTTATGTTTTTATCATGTTAATGTGTAAATCATGCTTAATTAGGGTGTATTACTAAGTTCTGCATTTGGAATCAACAAAATTGGAGCAAAACTCAGTGTTTTTGGCCCCACCCCTCACAGAGTGCACCCAGACCAAATCCACCATTCTCGGATTTGCTCCTCGCGCACTGTATGAGTGGTCGAGCATTGATCTAGGCCAAAACTTGTCCAAATGAAGAAAGTAAGGGCACAATCCGACCTATCTCGACGAGATGAGCAGGATTCCACCCTTAGTTTGCATGTTTGGCATCATCTTCGACCCAAACAAGGCCCCACCCCTCACAGAGTGCGCCCAGACCAAATCCGTCCATGCTCGGATTTGCTCCTTGCACACTGTGTGAGTGGTCGGATCAAAATTGACCCAATTGGCCCCAACTTTCTCAACATTAGATGAAATTTCTTGCAATAGGATCCTTAGAATGCATTCTTTAACCTAGTTTGCCTATGAATTGTATAGCAGCACCTTAGAATCATAGATATTCCCCAATCCTCATTTGCACCCTACTCATTTGCTCCTCACTCAAGCCAATTTTCCAGCTCCCTAAGGCGCTTCCCCATCTGTTGACATCCCCAGCTACTCTAATACCATGGCAACCTCTGCATTTAGGCGATGGTACAGCACCACAGCTCATGTGGCCGAGGCCGACATCAACTCCGTCTTTGTCGTCTTTCAGAAGGAGGTTGATGTGGAGGCTACCATCAATGCCGCCTCCTATTACCAGGACATCATGAATGAATTCCATGCCAAGATAGGACCTTCTCTAGTAGAACTTCCCCCTTGCATAGGATACTTTGCTCCAAACATGGCCCTTCGTACAACTCTGCAGGACATCCCCAAGATAGACAAATACTTAGAAAATAAGGCCAGCCGCTTACCCAATTATATGTCCGTAGCTGTAAATAGGAGGAGATACTCCTCATACACCGCAGCTGTAGCAATTTTCCTATCACATAGAGCCCAGACCCAGATAGGGGAACCATCTGTCCAACCCCTAGATATTGAGCCTATGGCCATAGCAGCAGGTGAAGAAGAGCCGATGCTTCTGGAGTACGAGAGGGAAGAGCAGGAGGAAGATGAAGGACGTGGGTCGGGCAGGGAAGACATTAGTGACGTCGACTCGGCACAAGAAAGGCAGCAAGCAGAGCAGGAACTTCAAAGCTTTGAAGAGGGGCTGAGAACCATGCAGACAGCTCCACCACTTGGGCTAGGCATCACAATCTTAACCCCAGTAATCATCCAAGGAGAGGCATACCTAAGCCTCCACGACATCAAGAACCTCCCAGAGTGCAGGGACAAGGGCTACAGGATAGATGAGCTCCTACATCTCTTACGTCAACAACCGGACCTTGATGACTTCATCGACCGAGAGACACAGGACTTCCCCATCAGCATAAGGGAGGCCCCGACGTACACTGACCAATCATCGACAGACATAGAAGCCTACACTGGCATTAGGCAGATGATGGCACAACATGAGTTACCCAGAGGGAGGAGTTCATGGCGATCCACGAGCGGATGGGAATCAGAGGGAAAACAACGAGTGCGCTCCTACCCAGCACCTCGGCAGTAGCACCAGTCGAACAGGATAGAGGCAGTATCAACGTAACATCTCCTAAGTCCATGTTCGGCGATTACAGGGAGATGATAGCAGTACCGGTGGACGAATACCCCGGAAGACATAGGGCTGCAATCAGAACCAGAGAGGAGGCGGGGGAGGCAGAGCACGACAAAGGACGGAGGAGCCGACCTAGCCAACAACCACAGACCACTCAAAGGCAACTCAAAGGAGCGATGGCATGTGCAATGGAGACGACAACAATTCCAGGCATAGGCGAGGCATCTCACAACGAAGCAAAGTCCAAGCAACATGAGTCGCACTCAGAAATTCAATCGGCCGAGAAATGACACTGTCTACCCGACGATCGCTATCTCACAGCTTCGAAGACATGCAACAATGCCCGACTGCAACAACCAGGTGATCGTACTCAAGCGATCAATGGCACTACACATCTCCAAATGACACACTGCATGTAGGGACAATGAGCAGTCACGACACTCCACATGACAGGTAAACACATTAAGGAGGAGCATTTTCAAGAAACAACTCCATTTTTTTAATCCTTCTATAGTTCATATCTTTCAAATTCTTTTCTAAGAAATGACCCTCCTTGTAGTAGTAATTTGTGAAAATCTACTCACAAAAATGCTCAAATACAACCCTGATTTTACTCAGTTTGACTTTGATACCATGTTGGTGATATTAGCTTTGGGGGACGGAGAGATGCACAAAAGGAGACAAAGGATCAATCTTGACAGCATAAAGTAATCTGATTTATTGGAAGCAAGACGTCTTAATTACAACAATAAAGTGCCCTTATCTCCATCTTGGTCTGGGCATTGGTCCTTGGTTTGAACATGCTTTGGCCCTTTGACATGTGACATTATAGCATCGATCCGAGCCATCGGATCGCCATTCTGGGAAGGGATGAACTACTATATAAGGCCATTTCCTCTTTCGAACTGGTTATCGGCATCTTCTCACAGCAACTCTTCTTCTATTCTCGTTGCTTCCCTCCCTTCCCGCCCTGCTGCGTGGGGGCATGAGTCTTTTTCATTTATGTTTCTTGTTCATGCACTCTTTGTTGTTCTCCACCTTTAGGTGTTGCTATTATCATGTTTTCTTTTCATCGGCATCATAACCGTTCACGGGTGTTTTTTAGGGGTTCTTTGTGTTGCTTGCAGGATTTCGCCGTCTTCTGGGGTCCTGCTATATTTGTGTTCGCCATCGACCCACCGTCTTTGGTTACATTCAAGGATTCCGCCGTCTTCTGGGGTCCTACGGTATTTGTGTTCGCCATCAACCCATCTCCTTCGGCAAGGTTGTTGGCGACCATTTCTCATTAGGGTTTTCCTCGAAAACCCGAAAGGGCGGGGTTTTTTTATCCCGATGAGAAATTGTCGCCATTACCCTTCTATATTGCTTGTGCACGTTTCTTTTTATGGGGTAGTCCGGTATTGTTCCTATGGTCGGCTACCCCTCTCTATTCTTCAAAACATTGTATACTGCTGCTGTGATGAATGACAAGCCTATAAACATAAAGGAAAAAGACTCATGCCCCCCACGCAGCAGGGCGGGAAGGGAGGGAAGCAACGAGAATAGAAGAAGAGCTGCTGTGAGAAGATGCCGATAACCAGTCCGAAAGAGGAAATGGCCTTATATAGTAGCTCGTCCCTTCCCAGAATGGCGATCCGATGGCTCGGATCGATGCTATTCTGGGAAGGGACTCGCAAGAGACACAAAACTGGCCGACTACCAAAGGACTTCCTCAACTATAAGCCGATGGCGTAAAACCTGCAAGCAACACAAAGAACTCTAAAAAACACCTGTGAATGGTTAGAGAAAATCCAACATGTAGCAGAAAAAAAGAGATCATCACCCAACGGGTGGAAAACAATTACGTAAAAAGAAATATGCGTCACCCTCGAGGTGGAAATAAACAGCATCACCCGCAGGTGGAGATAGCATCACCCATAGGGTGGAGAAGCGTCACCCAACGGGTGGATAACAATCATGTAAAAAGAAATATGCGTCACCCTCGAGATGGAAATAAACAGCATCACCCGGAGGATGGAGAAAAAGCGTCACCCAGCGGGCGGAAGACAACATGATAAATAGAAATGTGCGTCACCATCAAGGTGGAAATAAACAGCACCACTCACAAAAAATGGTCCAATAGAAACCCATGTCACAAAATTGCAATGGAGTGTCAAACGCAATATTTGGCACATCCAGACACGGCTAAATAGCAAAATATGATGTATAATGATAGCACAATGCACAATGATAGCACAATGCACTGTGAAAAAAGAGCTCAACAGCTAGCTAGAAATGAAGTTCCGCAAATGATACATATTGATAGCAGAATGCACAATGCAAAATGATAGCACAATGTACAGGAAAAAAGATCTCAACAACCAGCGAAAAATAAATTCCCCAAGACAATTAGAGTTAGGCAGGACTAGCACCCTGCACAAAATCAGAATGCGCGCAAGATAGCAAATATGCAAATGGTGTATAATGATAGTGTTGGAAACACGTAAACTGGACAGAAGAACTTCAAGAACATGACGCCAAAACTGCAACTTGCCAAAAAATGAGGCTTAAGTTTGAAGAAAAGTAGGATGGCTATGCACAAGCAATGTATGTCAAATGTGAGACCAAAATCAAGGTGAGGTTCTGGCCAAGAGAACGAGGAAACGAAAGTCAACAGCGGCCGGTTTTGTGTCTCCTGCGAGTCCCTTCCCAGAATTAGCTTTTATATGGGACAAATAGGTGTAACTAATATATGGTATTGTAACAATAAGTGACTGTTACATCCAATTCCAGGCCTTAATGCATTCTATGCGCAGATTTGAGATAGCCTGCTTTTACTCATTAAACTCATTCTGTATATGATGATGTCAATATAGCTTCCACATATGCTACCATCAGAGTCCGCTTTAGCTGCTGCAGTATCAACACTTGGGATTCAAAATACTGATAATGTGGTCATATATGATGGAAAGGGTATTCATATGGTGGTGAGTCACCTAATCAAGTTTTTAGTTGTTTATGTGATGCGAGTCGAGCTGAATGCATGTATGATTGACAGGATGTTCAGGGCGTTTGGCCATGAAAAGGTGTGGGTTCTAGATGGAGGTCTTCCAGAATGGAAATCATCTAGATAGCAGCTTGATGTTGCGTTGCCCGAAGGGATGCTTGAGAAAATACATGAATCCTCAAATGCTGTAAAAGCTAGACAACAGGTAGTTGTGAAGGATTTGTGATTTTTAGTATGTTTTAGATACATGAATTCTTTATTGTCTCAGCATTTTAGCCATTGTTGATTTAGCAAGTTGCAGTTGGCTTCAAAGCTTCATTTCAGCATCACCTGGTTTGGTCGCTTGATGAGGTACCATGGCAAGTTTATTTGTCTTAGTGAGCTAGTGTATGCCTAGAAAAATAAATAGGTACGACATAAATAGGAGAGCCGTTTATGGGAACATGTTTTAGACAAGAGGCATTTTTCTTAGTGGGACATTTTGCCATACACATATTACAATTCTAGCATCATTTGGAACATATACAATAGGGTTGAATGAGCCTTTGCAAGGAACAAAATGCATCCTGTCAATATAGATCTCGTATGTGCAGCAGCTTTTCTAACACTTCATTAGATTCATTGTTTGAAGCATTTGCTGGTTTATCCTTGCATTGGTAAATTATTTTATTAATATTTATATATGAAGGTTATCTATGGTGATGTGCATATTATGGGACATGCACTTCATTGTATTGGCATGGAGGATGTTGCTGTCTATGATGGTTCTTGGACTGAATGGGGCAGTCGAACTGATATGCTAGTTGAAACTAGCCAGTAATATGATGGATATGACTTTAACATAATGCAATAAGTAAGCTGTTAACCTGTATATTGCGAGATTTGAATGTCTCTTTGTGTGGCAAATGAGTTATTTAGATACAAACACGATAAAGTGCAACCTATGCTGGAAGTAAGGCTGCTAGTTTTCAGAGTCATCATAAGACTGAACAATTTTCATAGAAAAACATAAGTTTACTTTTCACTCGGTGTCCTCTCCTTGAGAAGGAATCGTCCCTTGTTTTTGTTGATGGTTTATCATAACTATATACAATTTTGTTGAAGCTACTACGAAAGTACCACCTCTTTTAAATCATGTAATTTAAAATATCAAAAAAGGGCCTATGACATCATATAAGAAACCCTTGTGTTCTTACAGACTTCTTGACAGTGGACTTGCTTGCCACCTTGTTTGGCAGCACCTTGCATGGTATAGGCTTTCTATATAGTACATAACTACCACTATAACTTAATGTTGCAACTCCATTTGATGTAAGCATCTTGTCCTCATTTGAGAAGATAACATGACCTTATATATTCTATTCTATTAAGTGTTGCATGTATCTTGGATTGTGGAGATGTAATGCATGGCCAATTTGTTCGAGACCATTACGATGTAAGGTTGTGCGATTGTTGCATTTCATTTATAGTGTTCACAATGGTAATCATTGTATTGTCTAAGTGCATTATTATAGATATCCAGAATGAAGCTTCCCAACTTTACAACAAAATAACAAAACTTAAATATTTAATGGCATAAGGACAATCCTTACTGCCTTGGCACCTGGTTATTTATACTTTCAAGCATCCAGCACACTAATAATGTGTTGGTCTACTTTGATTGTGTACCTATTATTCGAATTCTTGGCTATGGTTGGAATATCTATTTTAGTCAAGTTGCAATCAAAATCAATGGTGCGTCCATGATTGGAGATTCTTGGATATTTGCTATTCCAAATTTCAAGAAAACATTGTTAAGTAGAAAATACAATTAACATAGCATATATGGGAGGGTCACTGATAGTGGACTGTGGTTTAACAGCTGGGCCATGTAAAATGGATCGAATTTACCAAGTGTGGATCAACACATAACTTGTTATCCAATCTCAACCATTGAATGAAGTCAATAAAAGCATGGGTTCAAAATAATAACCGTCCAATCATGACTTTCATGATCTTTCCCATCTTTAGAATATATAGCACAATAACCGTTTTTTTTTCTTTTTTTCCTTTTTTGTGTTTTTGTACACTTTTGCTTATGGTTTTATATGATTTGGTGGTCGTATTACATGAGGTGTACTAATTCGTACATAGAGTGCACCAAGTTTTTGCGTGCAGTTTGTGCAATTTTTGTTTCATCCTCCTCAATGGTTAAGAGCAGAGGGCTTACAAAGAAAGACCTCTTTTTAATTCAAAAAAATCCAAGGGCTTATGATGAAAGCCCCTTTCTTCATGAAAAAACAAAACATGCAACCATTTCTAGGGTTTCAGAAAGGCCTCGGTGGAGCCAAGGTAAGGGTAATCATGCACATATCAATAATGCCAGTGCTGTCAATCTCATCACGGACAAAACCTGACATCATCTTGGAATCAAATAGTTATACAAGGCTCCTTATGGCATCGAATTAGCCAGTGATCATATCACACGACCTCAAGGAATCACTCCTCCACTCATCATTAATATTGGCGATCTTAAATTTCCTTTGGAATTTGGAGTCAGGAAAGTAGGTATTGATCCAAGAGATTATGATATGCTGGTTGGTTGTCCATTTCTTTAGAACGCCAAAAGCATCTATTATTGGGCTATTGATATGCTTGTCATCACAGATGGCTCTCTCAATGCCACTTTAGAATTGGAAACTGGTAAAATTATTTCTATTGAACATGTTGAACCTCAACTCTCGGACAATGAGTCAGATGATGTTCATAACACTTATAATGTGGAGCAAACCTTGTTAGAGCAACCCTTTTTCCCCATGAGTAATCCTAGATGCACCTTCCTCCAAACTAAAGAGGGGCACACAACTTCAACTATAATTGTTGTTGATTTCACATTGCAAGGCAAATCTCTAGAGGTTTATAAAAAATAAAAGACCACGTACTACAACATATCAGCACTCAAGCAAATTAGTTCCTACGAAGTGGCTTCTTATATTTATCAAAAAATCTTAAAGGGTTGGGCAGGGCAGCCGCTTGTGCCGGTCCTCACTACCCTGTTCAACAGAGCATTGCAGGAGGGTTTCCCCCGACAATGGACCACAAGCAGGGTTGTTCCCATTCACAAAGCGGGCGACCCATTAATTTGTCCGCCAATTACCACGGACGATCATGGTCGATTCGATATTTGCCAAACCGTTATCGGCATTCTCGGCGGCAGATTGACCCACCGGGGGTAGGCGGATGATCGCGAGCCCTCACACAGGCGGGCTTTTCGACCCGCCACTCAACGATTGACCATATCTTTACGCTGTGCGGGCGATTGAAGGCGGTAGGAATCACCTTTGGACTTTGTATTGCTCGCTTTGTGGACTTCGCAAAGGCTTTTGATACGGTCCCGAGGAAAAGTTGTGGGCTAGATCTGCGTCAAGCTGGGGCTCCAGCTGCCCGTGCGTAATGCCATATACAAAGTTGTATGAGAGTTGTTTTGGCGGGGATGCGGTCGGCCGCCAAGCATTTACCGGTGGTATCGGGGTCCCGGCAGGGTTGCCCCTCTCGCCGACACTTTTTGGCCTCTACATTGATCGGTTAGAGCCCCGGCTTCTGCGAGCATGGGGGGATGGCATACATCTTTTGCACTGTGTCATCCGCCACTCATCTATGCGGACGATGTTGGCCTGGCGGCCCACACCCCGAAGATATGCGGTCTCACGGATGCCCTAGACACATTTTTTGTCGCTACGACATGCGGCGTCAATCCGCCAAGACCGGTGGTTCTCATATCCTCTTCACGTCACCCCATGCCTCCTGCACTCACATATCGGGGACGGCGGGTAGGCGTCCGCCCACCTACAAGTACCTAGGGGTGGAGTTCCCCTCCTCGCTTCTGGCGGGAGGCGTCTATCCGCTATGGGTGACAGCAGGCTGGAAAGCGCTTTATGCAATGCGAACAATGATCACCGTGCGAGCTATATGATTGGGGCCATCAGTCACATCTGTTCCGCACCGGGTCGAGCCTCGTCCTTCAGACGGTCGAGGTTTAGGCCCGGCCGCCTCTTTGACGACACGGAATGACTTGGAGCAGGTGCGTAAGGCATTTTGGCACGGGCACTTGGGGTGAAACCTTCAGTCCCCTATCGATTCTGCTGCAGAAACTGGATTCTTGCCGCTTCACGGGCTGACCTTTGATAGACACATCGCCTATTTTCGTAAAGTGGTTACTATGGGTGATGCTCGGCTCCCCGCGACTGGGCTTACACGCGTGGCCATGAGTCCGCAGCCGCTTAGGGCCCGTTGGAGGGTAAGAGAGATCGCTGGTTCGCCAGATGGAACGCGGCAGAGCACGTGTCGCAAGGCATACCGGGCGCAACGGGCCGATCGTGGATGACTGCGGGGAGTACCTAGATGCTTGTTTCCTTGGCAAGCTCGGGACCCCATTGCTCTAGAGCAGGTCAAAATGGCCCATTACAAGGAGCACATCAACCCCGTGTTAGCCCTGGGGGCCCATGACTCTACCCGCGCGTTCAATTTTGCCCCCGAAAAGCGCAGGCTCATTGCCTCCATTCGCCGCGAGGTGCCCACCATCTTCGCGATCGAGGCGGGCGGGTGGATTGGGGAGCCCGCCCGGGGCAGAGGCTCTGTCCGTCTTTGTCAAGCGGGTGCCGTTGAGGATGAGTCTCACACTTTCGAGTTGCCCGGCGTTGGTCCAGATTCGGGGCGATCACGCCCCTTAGTATGCTTTGGGCGTGCCCTTGCATTTGCCGATGAACACACCGTCGATGCGTGCCACGGGGTCATACATCCAGAGGTAATGGACCTGAGGGTCACCTTTGCCCCCACCGGGTCTGTCCGTGACTAGGCACTACGGGGGTGGTGCATGATTTGTATATATTGGGATGTTTTCGCATTTTATATGATTAGCACGCTTTGTCGGCGGTTGATTCGCCCGCGGTTTTTCCCTCGAAACCCCGCCGGTGAGGGGTTTTTAATCAGGGCAAGAATCCGCTTTGTCGCATTTTTGTATTGGGTCCCATAGACCGATTGGTCTCCGTGGACGATAAAAGTAACTTCCTTCCTTCCTTCCTCAGCCTGAAGAGGAAAATTCTTGAGGTGAGATGGACCTTTTTAATGATCATGCTATTGCCACAGTTGTTGATCCCTATTTAGCACCATGCACTCAAGTCCAACTTGTACACCCATCTAATAATACCTTCCTCTCGAGGACGATGTCAAGGAAGAGACTCCCTCTTTCCACCAACCTATTCTTCCTCCAGATCGACAACAACAACCATTGTTTTTTACAATGGCCAAGGCTGAACTCCCCCTGTTGCTTCGGCCTCCTGCTCACACAGTTACAGATGCGGATGTAATCCCTCACATCCAAACTCCTGAACTTGAAATTGTGGACCTTGGTGACCAACAATCTATTCGACTTGTTGTTCCTTCCTACTCCTTATTAGAATCGAGTTCTCGGCCTGTTCAAAAAGTTCAAACACATCTTTCCTTAGAGTTACAAAGATTTACACGACATCAAAAAAGAATTAGGTGAACTCGCCATTCCCATCAAGTGTGATTCACGTTCCATCTAGCAATGACAGTACAGGCTCAACCTCAATTACCATGAATGCATGAAGGTCGAAATTGACAAGAATCTGGCTGCTGGCCTCATTTATGAAGTTAACATTTGGAATGGGTGAGCTCAATGGTAAGATTCGTGTTTGCATGGATTACCACAAACATAATATGGCCATTGAACATGACCATTTATCCCTTCCCTTCACAGAGCAAGTCCTTGAAGAGGTTGAAATGTATTCTTTCATGGATGGTTTTTTCCAGTTTACAATCAGATCTCCTTTAAACTGGAAGATTAATTGAAGACCACTTTGACCACACTATGGGACACTTATGCCTGCAAGGTGATCCCTTTTGGACTATCCAACTCTTTGTCAACTTTTCAATGAATTATGCTTTTTGTTTTTTCAAGATTACATGAAAGATAATGCTTTTTTTCAAGTTTTTCAAGATGGCTTTTCTGCTTACAGTACTATGGACGACCATCTCTTCAAACTGGAATTTATTTTTAAAAATGTGATGACTCTAGCATCAGCCTCAATCCAATATGTTACCTCTGGTGTTCTTTTGGCACCATGGCATCATCATGGATCTCGACAAAATCAATTGTGTGTTAAAAGCTCATGTGCCTACCAATATCAAGAAGATCAAGTCCTTTATTGACAAAGTCAATTATTATGCTTATTTCATTCTGGGTTTAGCCGCTAAAGCTGATCCTATTCATGGACTCAAGGGTGATGAACTCACTTGGGCACCCTTAAGCTAAAGCTGCTCTTCAAGAATTAAAGGTTTTGCTTATACAAGCCCTTGTTCTTGTCCAACTCAATAAAGCCTTCACTATTGGTGATGTTTTGGCTCAAAAGTATGCACCACATCAAGATAAATTCATCTCACACTGACCCCGATTTTTGGTCCACAGTTGTTTTTTACTTGTACGGAAGTGTTGTTTTATGCCAAAAACAACACCAAAATGGCCCCAAAAGTCCACGTGGCCCGTTTATCCGGATTTGCACAAAGAGACAGTGGTTTTTTGGCAAAAAATCCCACTGTGGTTTTTTTGGCACCTTTTTGTTTTTTGGTCAACGTGTCCTTTTTTTCACTATTGTTTTTTGCGAACTTTTGTCAACGTGTGGTTTTTTCTTGACTGTTGTTTTTCAGAGGATCTACGCGTTGTTTGTCTTCCAAAAAACACACGTAGGTTTGAATATTAGTACATGAAAAACTGAAAAAAATATAGTTTTTTTTTTCCTTTTCAATATGTGTTGTTTTGTTTTCTCCACTTGTAGTTTTTTAAGTTAACATTGTTTTCATAAAAAAAAACACGTAATATCCAAGAAATCCACATGTATTGTTTTAGAATAATTGTTGTTTTCAAATGTTGTTTTACTATGACAATATGTAGTTATTAGATATATCTTTTTTTTCTATATGTGATGTGTTTTTTCTTTACATGTTGGTTTTAAAAGTTATCATTGTTTTCTTAAAAAATAATACGTAGTTTTAAAGAAATCCACATATAGGGTTAAAAATAATTGTTATTTTTAAACATTGTTTTTCTTGATTTGATATGTAGCTATTAAGATTATTAAGAAGTAGACACGTTGTTTCTTAATGTAGATGTTGTCTCGGTATTGTTTACGCAAAAAAAAAAAAAAAAAAAATGAAATAAAATATATGTGGCTAGAGAAACAACCCGTTTGGTCCACTATGGAACATTTGTCTAACCAATCAAATATTGACACGTGGCACTCAATCTTTAAAAAAAACAACGCCCAAACATTTATTTTTTGGCTATTGATAATTTTAATCTAAAGGAAAAAGGCATCATGGAGCAAACATCATTTGAATGCAAATAAAATGAATCTGAGATTGTAAATTTCCAATGAACTCTAAGTTTGCCTTGAAATTTTGATCTTAATTGATTCTATATTTACAATCAAGCTTGCCTTAGAAACACAGATTACATTTTCACAAATTTATATATTGTATAAACTCAATTTTGCTTTATTCAGATTCTTGCCAAGGAACTGATTTGATACAATAGTAAATGATATGCATATTCTTCTTTTCATGGCAATGCCACCTTGCAAACCTGTCTGTTTCCTTTCATTGTGCCAAAATATTTTGAAGAAAGGAAGGTCCCTTTAACAACCTTTAAAAGTTCGCATGTTTCTTTAATGCAATTTTACAAATGGAGAGCTGCCAAATGTTAGATCCAGGTACCTACCCCCTCCTGTGACAAGAGCTGCCAAGCCTTGTTAGATCTTCATTCGGTCTACTGTTCAAGATTGGTTGGAGCGGCGGGCCAAGAAGTTGGATTAAGGCATCTTTAAGGATCTGCAACGGAACATCCGGACGGACGGACTAGGTCATCTCGATTGAAAGAACAGATTAGATAGTTTACAAGATGAAGAGAGCGGTGAAAAAATAGATTGAACTGCCGACGCCATCAAGAGAGCGGTGAAAAAATAGATTGAACCTGCCGATGCCGTTGCTACTGGCGATACTGTTGATGCTGTGAGCACCTACATCCCTGAAGGAGCTTTGCCATCGCCAAGCAAAGGAGCTCACGGATTCCGATCGCCAAGGGGTGTCATAGCCTGCTAATATGTTCAAACCTACCAAAAATCTTCAGTAAATGAGGACCCAGATCTGCATAAGCGTTAAGTGACAATATTTTACGACTTTTTGCTTCTAATCTGAACCATCTTTTACAAACCAAGGAGCATGTGAATCGACAGACATGATCAAGCCTACTAAAGATCAAAGCCAAGCACTCATCCGGGATATAGAAACTCAAATCCTCACCTTCTTAGAGAGCTTGATTGTCCCATTTTTTTCCTGCTCGACTTCAAGAATGGGAAAGCATCACGTACTTATGAATTGATATAGCTGCGAAGTCATGCCTTTTTTGCAAAAAAAGATGTCTTATTCCAGCGGATTAGGGTCGAATATGAGCATGGCGTGATGGCGCACTACCGGAGTAGGCTATGGCGGAATAAGCTTTTACGGGGGGCGTGCGGGGAGGGAAGCAGGCGGAGGGAAACACATGGCCGCTAACCCGGGACTTGCTACAGCCAATCACATTAAAAGACTTGGATCAACATCTTAGCCGTCCATCTTGTCATCAATCTCGGCCAGGTCAATTTCAAGGGCCAATAAGATAATAGAATAGGGATCAAGATCTCAACCGTTCATCTTGATGGTTTAATAAAATACTAGTTGCATGCATGTTTTCTAAATATATATAATAGATTTTATTTTTATCTTTATTTTTTTTTTTTTCTTCACGGGGCTACATTTTCTCATATGGTGCCCCACTCTTTTTCTCCTAGCCTTTTTAGATACAACTCCCTACCCTTTCCATACCCTTGATAAACCGGCGGTGCCCATATATTTTTTCGGGGATGTCAGAGTAGCGACTACCCTTGAAAACTATTTCTAGGTCGATCCCTTAGGCGGTCGCGAGTTGGTTTTGCTTGATCTGGTTACCAGCGGTTTTCCAAGGTTCTTAAGAAAGCGAAAATCATTCTCGAATTTTAAATGATGAAAGGAAAAGGTTATATGCACACCCAAAATAAAACCCACAATAGCAAAGGTCGAGATTGCTAAGAGCTTCAACAACTCTCATTATATCGAGAGGCCCCTGCATGGTAGCACAGACTCCGGATAGCATAGGCGATTACAAAAGCGTAGTTGTCGAATATTTAGAACTATTTCCATCCTAAAAGTGTATAGATGCGAGAACAAAATTCGGAGAAGATTATATGGCCACGAAAATAATAGCCTGCATGGAAGGAATTACTCCTCCTCACATTGGAAGCCCGACCAAGCTGTTATGTGCTAGATCGCCAACCCTAGCCTATTTCTTAGCGATGAAAACTAGCATTAGGAGATAATATCGAGCCCCCGGAACCCGCAAGCCGAACACAAGTAGAAGCGAAAAAAAAGAGATCTCGGACCTAAAAAAAAAAAATACAACCAAGGCAGGCAAGCACCGCTCTATAGGTGCATGCCCACGTGGCATGTTGGAGCCCACATGGCATGTTTGAGCCACCTTGGCATGTTTGAGCCTAGGTGGCATGCTAGAGCTCACGAGGCATGTTAGAGCCTAGTTGGCATGTTGGAGCCTACATTGGCATGTTGAAGCCCGGTGGCATATTTGAGCCACCTTGGCATGCTTGAGCCTAGGTGGCGCGTTGGAGCCAACTTGGCATGTTGGAGCTCACGTGCCATGTTGGAGCCTGGGTGGCATGTTGAAGCCTAGGTGGCATGTTGAAGCCTAGGTGGCATGCTAGGTGGCATGTTGGAGCCCACGAGGCATGTTGGAGCCTAGGTGGCACGTTGGCCTAGGTGGCATGCTAGAGCTCACGAGGCATGTTGGAGCCCTAGTTGGCATGTTGGAGCCCCACGTGGCATGTTGAAGCCTTGGTGGCATGTTGGAGCCTAGGTGGCATATTTGAGCCACCTTGGCATGCTTGAGCTTAGGTGGCACGTTGGAGCCAACTTGGCATGTTGGAGCTCACGTGGTACGCTTGAGCCCAGGTGGCATGTTGGAGCCTAGGTGGCATGCTAGGTGGCATGTTGGAGCCCACGTGGCATGTTGGAGCGTAGGTGGCATGTTGGAGCCTAGTTGGCATGTTGGAGCCTACGTGGCATGTTGAAGCCTTGGTGGCATGTTGGGCCCGAGGTGGCATATTTGAGCCACCTTGGCATCTTGAGCCTAGGTGGCACGTTGGAGCCAACTTGGCATGTTGGAGCTCACGTGGTACGCTTGAGCCCAGGTGGCATGTCGGAGCCTAGGTGGCATGCTAGGTGGCATGTTGGAGCGTAGGTGGCATGTTGGAACCTAGCTGGCATGTTGGAGCCTACGTGGCATGTTGGAGCCTAGGTGGCATGTTTGAGCCACCTTGGCACGCTTGAGCCTAGGTGGCATGTTGGAGCCACCTGGAGCCGAGGTGGCATGTTGGAGCCTACGTGGCATGTTGGAGCCTAGGTGGCATGCTAGACCTCACGAGGCATGTTGGAGCCTAGTTGGCATGTTGGAGCCTACGTGGCATGTTGTAGCCCAGGTGGCATGTTGGAGCCTAGGTGGCATATTTGAGCCACCTTGGCATGCTTGAGCCTAGGGGGCACGTTGGAGCCAACTTGGCATGTTGGAGCTCACGTGGCATGTTGGAGCCCGGGGTGGCATGTTGGAGCCTAGGTGGCATGTTGGAGCCCACGTGGCATGTTGTAGCCTAGGTGGCACATTGGAGCCTAGGTGGCATGCTAGAGCTCACGTGGCATGTTGGAGCCTCGGTGGCATGTTGGAGCCACCTTGGCATGTTGGAGCCTAGGTGGCATGCTTGAGCCTAGGTGGCACGTTGGAGCCAACTTGGCATGTTGGAGCTCACGTGGTACGCTTGAGCCCAGGTGGCATGTTGGAGCCTAGGTGGCATGCTAGGTGGCATGTTGGAGCCCACGTGGCATGTTGGAGCGTAGGTGGCATATTTGAGCCACCTTGGTGAGCATACCTCATGACATTGTGCAAGATCCTGGTCCAATCTGACCAGGGTATGGCCTCCAAAACGTAAACTCTGTGGGTTGCTAGGTTATTGTAGGGTTTACGTTATGGAGGTCGAGTTTTATTCAGTTGCACTTGAGACATGGTCGAGAAGCTGCAGTTGAAAACCTGAAGCAATAGAAACTGACGAAATGGGGTTTGGATTTACCGAGGCAGGCTTTCCTACCAGTGCTCCTCCGGGAGGGAAAATGTCGATGCCTCCCTTCCCGGAACCCGGTTTCCCTATCCGACCGTTGAATTCTCCATTCAAGTAACTTGCTTCGAGCAGGCTTAAAAAAATTCAAGATCTGTCCGGGAGAACATATAAAACCGCAAAGTGTCCTGCAGTCGACGGTGTAGAAAACCAAGTGTTTTGTCGTTCGGGCAGTACAAAGGCCCCGGAATGGAGATTTGACTTCGCCATGTCGTCCGAAACAGCGAAATTACCCTAGGGACCAAGTTACACGGTCATTTTTTGCAGCAAAAGAAACACGAACCCTCTACATGGCAGTATTCTGCACCCTTCGCTAAGGCCAATTCACTACGAACGTGTTGGACATGAGCTACTTTGGCGCGTCCGGGAGCAAGGGTGGTCTTCTGCCCACGAAACTTGGTCTCCAGGGTAATGTCGATGTTTCGAGTCCGTTGGCAGAGTCAGATCACAGTTCCGGGGTGGGAGAGTTGCCCGTCCCTGGCCAAGGACCTTCCAGAGAGGACCTTTGGGACGAACTTCTTCTGGAAGGTTTTAGGGCTTCATCTTCTGGCTTCAACGCCCTCCCACTACCTCATGACAAGTGCAAAATCCTGGTCCAATCTGACCAGGGTATGGCCTCCAAAACGTAAACCCTGTGGGTTGCTAGGTTATTGTAGGGTTTACGTTATTGTAGGGTTTATGCCATGTCACCACTTGGGGTGCCTAGGTGGCATGCTTGAGACTAGGTGGCATGCCTGAGCCACCTTGGCATGTTGGAGCCTGCATGGCATGTTGGAGCCACCTTGGCATGTTGGAGCTCACGTGGCATTATGGAGTCCACGTGGCATGTTTGAGCCACCTTGGCATGTTGGAGCCTATAGGTGGCATGTTTGAGCCCACCTTGGCATGTTTGAGCCACCTGGCATGTTTGAGCCTGGGTGGCATGTTGGAGCCTAGATGGCATGTTTGAGCCACCTAGGAATGTTGGAGCCTAGGTGGCATGTTGGAGCCCACGTGGCATGTTTGAGCCACCTAGGAATGTTGGAGCCTAGGTGGCATGTTGGAGCCCACGTGGCATATTTGAGCCACCTTGGCAAGTTGGAGCATAGGTGGTATGTTGGAGCCCGCGTGGCATGTTTGAGCACGTTAGAGCCTAGGTGGCATGTTTGAGCCATTTTGTCATGTTGCAGCCTAGGTGGCATGTTTGAGCCACCTTGGCATGTTTGAGCCTAGGTGGCATGTTGGAGCCACCTTGGCATGTGGGAACCACCTTGGCATGTTTGAGCCTAGGTGGCATGTTTGAGCCACCTTGGCATGTTGGAGCCCACGTGGCATGTTTGAGCCACCTTGGCATGTTTGAGCACGTTGGAGCCTAGGTGGCATGTTTGAGCCACCTTGGCATGTTGGAGCCACCTTGGCATGTTGGAGCCTAGGTGGCATGTTGGAGACCACGTGGCATGTTTGAGCCACCTTGCCATGTTAGAGCCTAGGTGGCATGTTGGAGCTTTGTGTGGCATGCTTGAGCCACCTTGGCATGTTGGAGCCCCGTGGCATATTTGAGCCACCTTGGCAAGTTGGAGCATAGGTGGCATGTTAGAGCCAGCGTGGCATGTTTGAGCATGTTGGAGCCTAGGTGGCATGTTGGAGCCACCTTGGCGCGTGGCATGTTGGAGCCCGTGGCATGTTTGAGCCTAGGTGGCGGGGTTAGAGCCACGGTGGCATGTTGGAGCCTAGGTGGCATGTTTGAGCCAACTTGGCATATTTAAGCCTAGGTGGCATGTTGTGAGCAACCTTGGCATGTTGGAGGCTAGGTGGCATGGTGGAGCCCCGTGGCATGTTTGAGCCACCTTGGCATGTTTGAGCCTAGGTGGCATGTTGGAGCCTAGGTGGCATGTTTGAGCCACTGGCATGTTTGAGCCTAGGTGGCATGTTGGGAGCCTAGGTGGCATGTTTGAGCCACCTTGGCATGTTTGAGCCTAGGTGGCATGTTGGAGCCACCTTGGCATGTTGGAGCCTGCATGGCATGTTTGAGCCTATGTGGCATGTTTGAGCCACCTAGGAATGTTGGAGCCCTAGGTGGCATGTTGGAGCCCACGTGGCATATTTGAGCCACCTTGGCAAGTTGGACATAGGTGGCATGTTGGAGCTGCGTGGCATGTTTGAGCACGTTGGAGCCTAGGTGGCATGTTTGAGCCATTTTGTCATGTTGGAGCCTAGGTGGCATGTTGGAGCCACCTTGGCATGTTTGAGCCTAGGTGGCATGTTAGAGCCACCTTGGCATGTTGGTGCCCACGTTATGCAAAAATAGGTGTTAAGTAATTGAAGTAGTTGAAGTAACTTGTGTTACATGGAATACTAGTATAAGAACATGTGATCGTGCGTGCATCACATGTAGCAAATCAAGTACTCTGTCCTACCACTATAAAGGGCAGGTGATATGGAAGGATAGGACATGTAGAGAATCAAGTACTCTTTCCTACTTCTATAAAGACATGTGAGAATAGAAGTATTACACATGTCGTAATTCATGTATTCTTTTCCTACAATACCTTAGCAAATAAAAGTACTCATGTCCTACTACTATAAAGACATGTGACATGGAAGCATATGACATGTAGAGAATCAAGTATTCTTTCCGACTTCTATAAAGACATGTGACAATAGAAGTATTACACATGTCGTAATTCATGTATTCTTTCCTACAATGCCTTAGCAAATAAAGTACTCTGTCCTACTACTATAAAGACATGTGAATGGAAGTATAGGACATGTAGAGAATCAAATATTCTTTCCTACATCTATAAAGACATGTGACAATAGAATTATTAGACATGTAGAAATTCAAGTACTCTTTCCTACAGTGGATTGTATTATAAAATGACATGTCACAATAGAAGAAACTACAAAACAACAGTGGATGTTTTAGTCCACTGAAAAAAGAACACCATTATCGAACAAAACCATACCTTCACAAATCCACATGTAGGATTCTTTGAAAACAGGACATGTAGACCTACCAAAACTGATGTTTTCAACAGTGGACCAAAAACCGGGGTGAGTGTGTCTAATTTGCCAGCCACAAACCCAATCATGCTGAGAAACATTATTCGGCCATCAAACGTGAAGCCTTTGGACTCATCTTCTGTATACAACATTTCAGACATTATCTCTTGGGAAGCCATATCAAGTTTTTTTGTAGATTATCAAGCTCTCTTATACCTGATCAAAAAGACCACATCATGTGCACGAGCAGATTGATCCAAGCTCTTGGCAGAAATTTGTTGATAAAAACACTTGAGTGTGATTTGAGGATGGGGGAAATGAAATTCAATAGCCCGCTCCTCATCCGAGGTTGAAAATTGCCTATAAAGCAAGAAAATTATAAAAAGCAAATTGAAGCACTCCTTAAATATGCTAGATGGACGGGAGATTGAATGTTAATGCAAAACTTTTTACTCGTCTCATTCATCAAGCTGCTGGAGATGTATTTGGATACACCAAGAAACCTATAGAAAGCAAACTTATGTAATGCTTGGTGGGATGCAGAATCATGTCATGATGCAAGAATGAAATTGCCACGGAATTGTATTTATAGATCTGCATGGTACAAGAATCTGCTGAGGAATAAAAGGCGTGCATTCTACAGGCAAAAGCAAATAGAGCTTAGTGAGCAATTCAAAAAGAGCCCAGAAACCTTTTGGATGGCGTTGAAGGGAAGGTCAGAAAAGTATGTTTTAAATGTAGAGGCGTTAAATTGGTTCAGGATATTTACAATAAAGATGGCACTGATAGCATGCAATTTCAGCCACACAGATTGATATGTTTACAGAAATAAAGAGAGATATCATTATTGATATGGAAAATAACAAAGCACGAGATTTAGAGGGACTTTGTGTGGAGTTGCTCAAATGGGAAGGGCAAAGGACATTATCCATCCTCACAAAAATGCTTAATGGATGCATCAGACAAGAATTGTTTGATAAGTGGAGGATGAATTGTGTCCATCCAATCCATTAAGTGGAGGATGAATTGTATCCATCCAATCCATAAGTCAGGGGACAAAAAGGATGCAAGCAATTATAGAACTATACTAATTGGAAGTATTTTTGCCAAAATCTTAGGCAGTTTACTGGGATGCAAGCTGAGCACATGGGCAGAGGCAAATGACAAGCACTCCTTCTGTCAAGCAGGATTCAGAAGAGGGCATAATACACTTGATCATGCATTGGCATTGCGTGTGCTTGTGGAGAGAGCAAAAAAGCCATCATAGAGCCTCAACTGCCACATCGTCTATTTTAGAAGGTGGTTAATATAGCACAATTCCAGCCGTGTTTGATAGGGTTTCGCATCCCACCAGTTGATTAGTACATGATTCGCGCGCTATTGGATATTGTTTTACAGATCTTTTAGATTAGGGTTTCACAGATTGATTTGATTTGCCCTCGTCTTTGCCCAATTTGATTCAAATTTTGTATCTGCCCATTTGATTTGATATAATAAGCTTCACCATGAAAGAATAATACCATTAATACATTAGGTTTGAGTATCCCATACCACTGAAATGGGGTGCAATATAAATTCAATGGTCATAGCTAATCGCATGTTTATCTAACTGTTTTATGTTTATAGTTCCCCTTTCTTTTACAAAAAACTCCTTGGTAAAATAAGGGTTTACATGTATTAGTGGCCATTTCTCCTAGTATACGAGCGGGATCGAATTTAGGGAAAAACAAACAGCATCTAAAGTTAATCTGGCTCCACCTAAGGCAGCTATAGAATGCGACCTGTGGCAGCCACTCTAGATATCGAATGCCCAAACCTGACAGTACTTCGGCAATGGCATGTGTGGCATTCAAATCTCATGGTGTAAGGTATGAAGAATCATCCTGTGAAGATCTTGAGTTAATACAATTTAGGTCAAAACCTAAGCCTGAGCGATACTTTCTAGCTTTAGAAAAAAAATCCAGCACATGTCGTGGCAGGCTTAAGATTTACTGTAAGACTTTAGGTAGATCCATAAAACCTCTATATATTATGGAGGGAGAGTTTGATTCAGACAGCTGACCTCGTGGCTCTAGCTTTGAAGAAGAAAACCTGAATGAAAGATGGCTGGAAGATGAACTCCTAGCATGCTTATCTCTGTCTAATAACACTGAAATATCTAGCAATATGGGAGACCAGAGAAAAGATTTTAGCCTTAAGAGAGACGGAAGCCTGACCAAAGGATCTGTAGCAAATAAAAAAGAAAATTCTGGGGGTAGATTTGCATATAACAATAGTTCTGGATGTCATGATAAGGAAGAGACCAGCATCCCTGAGACACAACTTGCTGAAGACTATACTTCAGACCACGAAATTCAGGTACAAACCATCTTAATTTGCTGAAAAAACAGTGATAAGATGATTGAATGAGTCCAATATAACTGTATGTGCACAGTATAATAGGTTTGGACATCCATTTTATATCCATTGTTTACATTTGTTCATAATAAAATATAGATCCATTATGTTGTACTAAAAGGGCAGAAGGATACAAGGGATGATCAGTTGTAAACCGAGAGACTCCATTGTACCTTTTGGCCTGTCAATCTTTACCATTCTTATGCTAAAGTTTTGATGCTTGGCTGCAGGTACCGGACCTTTCCTGCCCTTGTATTTTTTCTTGCTTTTCGTTGGTTGAACTTGTTAGATCTGGACATGGACTTGAGCCAAAATTTTGAAGATAAACAAGCAGAAATGGTTCTTGGTTTTAAATACTGTATCAGACTTCTTCCACAACTTAAAACAGATCGTATTTGCTTAGACTTGTTATGGATAAACAGTAGTGAAAGAAGGTGTATCTGAAACGGAGGTAAACAACTGTTGTTTCTCAATTCACTATGTTGATTTTGCAAGCATCTAAAGCAATGAAATTCTAGATGCAAAACTGAACATGTTTTTGTGCAAATGCATGCACGATTTTTAAGATAATGGAAGCTTATGATTTGGAAAGTAATGTCTGTTTGGCTTAAATATCCATGTAATAGTCCTTAGGATCATAACTCATTGCTCAAAAGGACAAAGGATTATAATTTCCATAACATGCAAATGGTCTAAATTTATGCAACTTGTATCTGAATGTATCTGTACATCCTAAAAAGTAGAAACCCGAGCTTATGAGAACTTTGTTGGTTCTTTGTGATGTGGGTTTGGTACAGGGACATTTGTATTTGAAAAGTAAATGAGAAAGAAAAATTACATGTGCTCTGCATCTATTTGCAAAGGCTTTAAGCTTAGTTATCTTGTGCTAGGAAATCGCCTGGTAGCCGCTCGTGGCGGCGCCGCTGTCGGTTTCCCGCTGGAAACCCCGAGAACCAGGCGGCCCCCTCACGTAAACCCACCAGGGAGCAAAAATTCCGGCCACCTGGCGGAATGTACATCTTGCAATATTTACATCTTGAGATATGTACATCTTGCAATATTTACTTTTGATTAATAAACTTCTTTTTCGTCTTAATGGACACAACAAAGGCCCATTCCTCAAAGCACTATCCTAGTGTTCCCACTTTCAAGCAATAAAAAAATAATCTGAATAAATTTGTTCTACGCTTAATACTGATCTAAAAAGCTCCCTTTGAATTTTTATACGATTTTCAATACGATTTTGCTCCGATTTAGTGGTGTATTCATATGGATGTGCTAATGCATGCATCTAGGGTTCGCAAATGCTATTAGCATTTTTTATAACGCCAATGCTTTTAGCCCACGTATTCCATTAACATATTTATATGTATTTTCCTTTGGCCTTTTCGCATGCAAGACATCAAAACAGTAAGTTTAGAATTTCCTTCTACAGAGATAGCTGAAGAGTTTTAGCAGCTACAAACCAACCACCCTTACACGGATTACCATTTATAGTTTCTTAAGAGCAGAAGGCAAACTCTAGAGATGCAAGGGCCATAGATTTTGTGCATTGACACAAATGGAGAGGGACGATTTTTGAATTTCTGCAATATAGGCCATTCCAATATGCCCCTCATGTGACACCCTTTGCTTTGAATTTTATGCTTTGTGGGATTAAGCTATGGTGCTAAATCCTTATGACTTGTTTACGATCATCATTATCTTAGATTGTGTTTTATTCTATTCTATTTCTTAGAGCCAATGCTCAAAAGGACAAAGGATTATAATTACCATAACATGCAAATGGTCTAAATTTATGCAACTTGTATCTGAATGTATCTGTACATCCTAAAAAGTAGAAACCCGAGCTTATGAGAACTTTGTTGGTTCTTTGTGATGTGGGTTTGGTACAGGGACATTTGTATTTGAAAAGTAAATGAGAAAGAAAAATTACATGTGCTCTGCATCTATTTGCAAAGGCTTTAAGCGGCCCCCTCAAGTAAACCCACCAGGGAGCAAAAATTCCGGCCACCTGGCGGAATGTTAATTTTTCCTTTCCGAGACCCCTTTTTTTTTACCTTCTTTCTTTCTCGGCTATGGCAGAGCTCCAGAGCTTTCGCGATGGCGCTCCGTCATTCCGTCGAGGCGCTTGACGATTTGACGACTTTTTGGAGCTGCTTGTATCTGGAGCTTGCTTTAGATCGATTTTTTTCCTGCTGCCGAGCTTTTCTTTGAAGATCTAGTCTTGTTTTGTTTGTTGCAGGCAAGTTTTCGGCTAGGGAACCGCCTCCTTTATGTATTGCTTTCCTATTGCTTGTTACTAACAAATATTTATCTTTCTTGTAGGAGATCGTGAAGTATTACCTTCATCCTCAACTGTCTTGCTTCATTGGTCGACTTTCTGGCATCATTGGTCGAGTTTCTGGCTTCATTGGTCGAGTTTCAGCCTCTGTTGCAAGGTTGCAGTAGGTTGCAGTTGTTCATTTCGTCATGAATCATCATGGTCTAAATTTTAAGCTGGAGGTTTTCTAGGTTGGAGTTTTTGGAGCTACAGTAGCCCTGTGCATTTCTATAAGGTAATTTTTCTATGTTTTTGCATGCATGTATATTTTGTAAGCTGCATATATGTTTTGTAAGCTGCATGCAGTAGATTAACACATTTAATATGTTATTACAGGAGCTAATGGCGATGGAGGAAGCCAAGTGGTTGTTAATTTGTTATTGTTTTGGACTAGCCCTTGCTTATGCTGCTATAAGTATCAGTCCTTGTTTTTCCTTGGATTTGGAGCTTGAGATGAACATTCTGGACGATAATATGCTTGAGGATGAGACGGTTGCTGCGGAGAAGTTAATTCAGAGCACTAAAGCTTCAGAGGTGGAGAGTTTGTTGAAGGATTTGGAGAGTGAGCCCTGGTTTTATCAGGAGTTTATTGAGTTTATCAGGAGTTGAAGGGAAAGGAAAGTCGAAAGAGTTCGCTGACTTAGATGAGCAGATGTTGGGGGAAGTGGATAAGGGAGGAAAAGACAGGTCACAGAAGCAAAGCAATTGGGCTAGGAGGAAGTTTGATGCATGGAGATCCTTTAAGATTACTGTTCACCCGTTTATACCAATCGAAGAAATACCACATCTAGAACTGAATGAGATGGTGGTTAGGTTCCTGTTGCGCGTGAGGAAGAAAGACGGATCGCTCTTTCTTTCTGGCAGGTAAATGATTGTTAATTTATGCTTTTGTTTTATTTTATTTTCTATTGAAATTTATGCATAGTTTATAGTCCTGCCTGCAGTTTAAATTGTCTTCTGAAAGCGATTGGTAGGATTGTTCGTAAGCGACAGGAATAAAAAATGGCCACCACTGGTATTAGAGTAGAGGCATTTAATATCATGAGGGATCCTTTGTTTGTTAGAGCTAGGTTGGCATTTGTTGCTGCATCCGATCAATCTAGGAAGGCTGGTGTTGGAGTTTCACGCAAGAAGGCACTTGCAATCCCTTATAATTCAGAGAAGGATCTTCTTGCTGACCTAGGTTATTGCATTAGTACACCAAAAGGTGTACAAAAGAGGCTCTGCTTTTACCTTTGCTCTAGGTTTGCGATCAGGGGTACTGGTGAGTTATATGAAGTGAAAGATGTAGACTTATCTCTAGAGTCTGATGGGAAGAATGAATACCAACGAGAGGATAAGCAAGACTTGGGGAACTTCAGTGACGAAGTATGATCCAAGCCACTTTCGACCTGCAATCTGGAGTTATGAAGATAGTTTTGTTTTGACATACAAACAGCTTGTTCGTCATCTGCCACCAAAGGAGAATGTTGCGCTAAGGCCACTGTTCTTGCAGGCTATTGCAAATTATCGGCCGGATGTAAATATATTTTTTTTTTAGTTTGTTTTTGTATTCTTTGTTTCCTCATTTCTTTATTTTTTTACAGTCATGGTTTTCAAGAGGCCGTGTTGGCTAGAATAATATTTCAAAATGGATAAAAGCCATGGGGCAATTTATTTCTGTTGATATCTGCAACATGAGTGGCCGGGCGGGTGTCTTCTGTCACACGCATGTCTATGGCAGGTGTTCCCCCAGAAATAGGAAAACTTATCACGGGTCATAGGAACACTGAGTCATATGAAAAGTAAGTTTGTTTTTTATTTTATTTATTTCTGTTGTTTATTGAATTTATTTCATTTGCTAACTTAGTTATCTGGCAGGTATGATCGTAGCAAAGACATTCAGGTTAACGCTGCTATGAGCATCAGCGCAAAACCATATGACGATGATGGTAATCTCAGACTTTATCCTAATGTACTTAGTGAAATGATCAAGGCAAGCAAAAATGATATGCTGGGTAGTCATTCATCGAAGGCTCTGTCTGGTTGAGGTATGTTCTGGTTTTATTCTTCCATTGTTTAGCTTCTTTCTCTATGTTCTTTATATTAAGAACTTCAAGTATTTGCAAGTGGTTCTGGGGAAGCTGGTGGACATCATCCGGATGATAAACTACCTCCAGTTGAACCTGTCAGACTTGATAGCAGATTGGACGTAGCAAGCAATGTTAAACATGACTGATACTGTTGTGGCAGCGAGCAGTGATGTTATGGCAGCAAGTAATACTGGTTTGATTAATCCAAGTTCTACTGTTGGAGTTTCTGATGAAGATGATAAGGATCTTTTGGATTATTGGGCGTTCGATGATTTTGTGAAGGCCAATCCGTCTCCACAAATATTTTCCTCCAAATATCTCTGTCAAGAACGTTGGTAAGTTTTTTTACATTGTTTTTTCTATTTTAGTTTTAAGTTTTCAGTTCTAGATTTTTCTCTGATTGTTTGATTGTTGTAAGTGGTCATTTCTTTGTGGGAGCAACGTTTAATAACTGCACCTTTGTTCTACCCGATTCAAGTGGCGCAGTGAGCTACATGGAGAAATCAAATAGTAGCAAATGATAAGAAGATTTCAATGTACTGAAAAATCAAACTGTCTGAATGATCAGTTATCTGAATTTGATCTTTGATTCTGAATGGATTTTGATCACTATCAGTGATTGATTTTGTAATCTGTTGTTTAATCTGTTGTTTGATCACTATCTGTTGTTTAATCTGTTGTTTAATTGAGGCATTCAATTTTGAAAAAAAAAATTAATCTACTTGTGGCGGTGCTGGGCGCCGCCAGAAATTACCTGTTTTAAACAATCAAGGCAAAATCCAGGAATTTTGGCTCCCTGGCGGTTTAGGTTCTAACTGTCTAAGTGCATAGGTCTGGGCAATTATTTGTAAGTACTTCCATGATATTTATCTAAAAATTTACCTAAATGTATAAAGGTCAATGGCTAGGGGACTTTTAAATACCAGGGATTCACATCAAAGGGAATCAGGATTGATAATACAATCCTTGGGATTGACCAAGGATTGATGTCAGACCTAAGATCCTAGATTTGGCTGGATTTTTTTTTTATATATATTTTTTTCAAGAATGTATCTAAGGAGCTAAGATGATGCACTAGCCCCTGCGGAATGCGGAATTGTTGTTCACCCATTTACATTACAGAAAATCCAACAATAGGTTATGTGCAAAATATACAATTGTTCTTGGACCATTTCTGGTTCACATCTGATAGTCACAATTAGGTTAGAAATGGTGTTTAATATAAAAATGTGGCGTGAACATACACCAGTATAGTGGTTTCTATGATATCCCATTCTGATATTTGCTTTCAGATTTTATTCTTCGTACCTTCAAATTACAACGATAGGGTCCAAAGTGCCCCTTCTTAAAATCGATCTTCCTATGAACTTACGGCCACTTCAAGTTAATCTTAACCTCCAGGCGTTGCAATAACCGTGACATAATTTTTCACTTAATTTTATAAGTTGACTGGTGCCAACCTCATGTTTCAACCATGTGAAAGCAAAAAACTATGGTGCCAGCTAGTTGAGAAGTATGCCAATCTCTTCAAGGGTCTCCCAGGCTTCACCAAGAAATAGAAATACTTTCCAAATAAAAAGTGGGAACTATTGTTGGAAGCCCAAAATTCATGTTAAATAAGTGGGCTTTGCACCCTCTCATGTGCCGCTGATTGATTAACATCTGCCAATACTTTTCACTACGTCCCAGATTTTGTTGCCAGCCTAACATCTTGAGACTTCCACCTGTCAAATACCAGAAATGCTTGAATTTCAACCCCAGGATTCTTCCAATTTCACTGTCCTGCTCATGGGCCAAAAAGTACTTATATCTTCCATTTAGCATATGAGAACACTTGCTACCGTTTTTGCAAAGTTCTTGCTTTCTTCACAACCTCACCCAGCCTTGTACCGCGACCACCTACCCTTGGTTGCTCTTTATCTTTAATTATTCTGACCTTTTGAACTGCTCTTGTTTTGGTACGAATCTTTGTAAATTTTGAGCTTGCAAATGGCTTGCTTCCATCTTTGACTGCAGACTTTGTCATTTTTGACCATTTATTGCCTTTGTTGACACCTTTAAAGTTGACTTTCTCATTTGCCTGGGTCGTTCCGCCTTTGATTAGCTTGGCCTTGGCCTTCTGCTTTTCCTTAAGTTCTTTCTCCTTGGCAGCTTTTAGTTCTTCTCTATTGGATATTACGGCTTCTAAAGTTCCACCTTTGCTAATGGTATCTTCAATTTGTTCAGCAAGTATCAAATCACGCTTCCCTACTAAACTGGTTATTTTGCCTGTCCATGAAGTCAAGAATAAATCACATCAGCAAGAACCTATTTATCTGCTGATGAAAATTAGTATCTGTAGCAAATGTCTACCTTTGGCTCCCATCCGTGCTGTTCTTCCTGTACGGTGTAAATAATCAATCTGCAAGACCAATGCATGTTATGTCTCATCATGCAAAAAGCCAGCACCATGGGCAAATAAATCCTCCACTTACAGAGTTGCGAGGAAAGTCAAACATAATAACGTGGTCAACTACAAGATCAAGTCCCCTAGCAGCTAGATCAGTGCAAACTAGTGCTGGTATAGTGTTACCTTCTGCCGCATTTCTAAACTTGTTCAGATTTTGATTCCTAAAATGATAAATGCAAGTCAATATGTCAGAAAACACTCAATAGAACTTCCAAAGGTTACTGCATCAAATCTTATGTAGAATTACCGATCTTCTGCTGGAACCTCCCCATGATAATTGACAGTAGGGATGTTATTCTCCTGCAGATAATGATCAACAGCGCGACATGAACCTACTGTATTACAAAAAACCATCACACTGTCCTTCTTGGCAATGAGTGGCTCCAGAACCTGTACATATAGCAGAAAAACACTTACTACAATCACTTAAAAAAGATTCGAAACATTAAATAGCAATGAATTGGATCTGTGATATTGGAAGTCTTTGCTAGACTGATTTAGCTTTGACAGGAACAAGGGCAGGCAAAATATTTAAGATACTACAGCTGGAACTAGCCCTTTTTCTGTCCCATCTACCATGCATCCCCTGGCTGGGCACATGAAACAGAGTCCCATAAGTCACATGCGCTGCATGCCCTTGCATGTAATTGTTTTATCACCCCTTCCGATGACAGATACTTTCATATAAAAAAAATGCATTTTTCAGATATTGCAGCTAAAAGCAAATGTAAATGAACTAACAATATGCATTGTGATTATCAGGATTGGCAATGAACAATTATATGATTGATACCCCTATATATGAAGTTTGACAGATGACAACCGAATCTGAGATTCGCATCTTACACTCATGATAGCACATGTAACTGCAAAGTAAGACAATCCTAAACAGAATTCTCAGGACACCTCTGTACAATTGACCTGAAATTCACAAATGTACAAATGGATACCTGCGAGAGGACTTCAAGCTTGTTTTCATTGCCTTTTAGCCGTATAAAATGATGACGAGCTGATGCAATTTTCTTGTGTAAAGTGGACGTGTGAATATGTTTAATTCCTGGAAACTCTTCATCCAACAGTTTCTGCACAGCCTTTGAAAAGCATAGAAATGTTTCAGAATCAATCCGATTCCAGCAATACAACAAAGAGATGACGCAGATTAAGGATGACTGAGGTATGATGTGATTTCAGACCGACAATAGACATTTAAACCTGAGCATGAAAATAAGTTCAAGCTCAGTACATAGCAAAATTAAATTGAAAGAAGGATGGTCTGCATAAATGCTTATACAGTACTCTCCAACCACTTTCAGTTTGAGCCATTGGGCTTCAACAGTTAAGAGCACCAGATTGGTTAGCAAATTATGCGAGGACATTTGCCTACATCATTTGAGCTACATTTTCATTAATACAATCTGCAATCCCATGGATGTCAGTCCCTCAAGACCTTGATTTACATGATTACCCTAGACCGTTTTAACTACTGAAACAAGAAAGAAATACAGGAAAGCAACTGGCTCCATTCGCTTCTCAATTTTCACCGCTTGGACAATAAGCACTCCTTTGCTTACTGACAAATTCTAATTTCATCCGTGTTCCCTTTATCTCCATGGGGCATGTCATACTCTGTTAGATGTCCTCGTGCCGCTGGGAAGGAAAGAATTCATGCTGGAGAGCAAGACGTTTCCAGGCATAATGGACTGATCTTTGCATCTAAATTTCTAACCGAGGTTAGATTATTCGTTGTGTGTTTCTCTTGAGTATCATCTAGATGTCAAATATGGAAATTATTTGTAAACTTTTTTGCAAATTACAACAGTTGAATGCTGAATCTTTTCTTCTAATAATAATTTTAAGTACCTTAGTTATTGTTGCAGTCACAAGTACGGTCTGAAAACTCTTTCCTCCCGGCTGGGATGCCCGATTACGCAATGGAGCAAGAAACTTACGCACCTCAGGACCAAAACCTTGGTCAAACATAGTGTCTGCTTCATCCAGAACCTGACATACAGAAAAGAAATGCATTTGTAATTTTCAAAACATTGCACAAACCTGCTGCCATCATAACTTGATACAAATGTGTGTCACATGCCATTGACATGGAGAATAAATGTATTGCCAACAAATGAGCATGAGGATGAATTGCAGAGGACTTATTCCATCATAAAAGAGCTGCATGTCAATACAACCTTATATAGGGGTGACAGAAATCTCACCACATATTTGATCTCTCCGTATGCTAAATTTCCCTCCTCCACATGCACAAGCAATCTCCCAGGTGTTCCCACAACCATATCAATAGGCAGGCTAAGAACGTCCTCTTGGAGCCTGGGACGGAAACCTCCACTTATCAATGCTGATCTGAATCTTGCATGATGACAGATAGATTTTGCAACATGAAGTACCTGCAGCAACATCAAGATAAATTTAATATAGCAGACACGCAACAACAGCTTCTCTTATCTCTATCTTCACTTGCCTGTTCTGCAAGCTCTCTGGTTGGGCATAAGACCACAGCCCGAGGTCTTTTTGCCTTGACCATTTTTCCCTCTGCCGCTTCATCATTTCGAAGTGCCTAACATACATGCTAATAAATTATTAATGTCCATAATGAAATATGAAGGGGTGAATTCGTGTTGTGGTTGATCCAACAGTTCAGGTCCACAAAAACCAATACAGTCTCATTTACCTGAACAATTGGTAGCATGTAGGCTAAGGTTTTCCCCGAACCAGTGTGTGACGCAACAACAACATTCTCCCCATCTAAGACAGCGGGAATTGCCAAGCTTTGAACTTCTGTAGGCACAGATATTTTTAGCTCTTCTACCGCTGCCATCAATTCATCGCTCAATCCAAGCTCTCTGAAATTAGTAGCCATTGTAATAACAGCTGCAACCTCGTTTCCATCCTTCTTTATAACAGACAATTCCTTCTTGGTTTTAGGCTTCGTAGCATCCTTCGAAATCCTGCTCCTCAGCTTGTCCAGCAAATTCGTTACAACAATGCCATCTTCTGATGCTGCAGCGACAGGGAAAGTATTGACCTGCATTTGAGATGCGGAAGCCATAATTTGAAGGTAACGATATGTTGGTCTCATTTTGAAGCGAAGGGGATGCAAGGACGCCGGAATAGAGCGGCATCCTAAGGCAGCAGCTATGGCTGCCGCAGCTGGTACTGCGGCGGCTGGCATTTTTTGGTGAACAAAGATCAGCATAGCCAAGACCAGGTTCCTCTATTTACTGTAACACCATAGCCATACCTTTAGACTCGGGCCGATAATGGTCGCATTATGAACCCTACAAAGGTTTAACAGAGGTTCAATCATGTTAATCATGTCCAGCTAAAGGCGGTTTCCGATGGGCTCAACTTGGAGCTTTGGTTGTAAGACAACTGGGAAGTGATTCCCGGATTGGCAGCGACCGGCGTTAGCCGGGAGCTGCAAGCCGGTGAATCACTGACCGGTTTTCTTACCCTTACAATATCATGGTTGGGGAGTGATTTTGAGCTCACGGCTGATGGCTATGGTGCTATGATTTTAATCCCTATTTGGTTTTGATCTCTGTTTCCCTTTCATATCCGATCTTCAGCTGCTGTACAAGGTCAGAATAAGAAGCAAAACAACAAATAGTTGTTCTTCAGCTTCTGTACACGGTCGGACGGAACAAGCAGCAACACAAATTCCTGTTTCTGTAACCGGATCAACAGGTAATCCGGAATCTTCATACCCGATTAGCATTCCTTGATATTGGCCGTGCCACATGGCATCAGGGAAATACACCACCGGAAGAAATCACGACCCAACCATGATATTGTATTATGTTAGGATTACCCTTTCCCCAAGGGTTTTCGAGAGTAAAACTTTAGCAGTAATAAGTATGCTGAGAAACTATACAATGAAAATAAGGGTAAGGGTACAATTCAGTACCGTGTCGGAGGATACAATTAAGTGCACGTATCCATGACCTCTTAAAGATACGATCCCATTAAGTCCACAGAGGCCATGTCTAATAGCACATGTAATGGCTAGTAGGTGGGACTAACTGAAGATACCGTGTCCGGATATGATCGAATGTTGGACAAATATGAAGAGTATGGCCTTCATCCTTAATGGATCCATCCACACGTGCCTCTCGAGTCTATCTACATGTCTCAATGTGGAGACGATGCGCATATCAATCCGCGCTTCTTCATGGGCAAATGCACATGTAGATTGCGTTGTGGACCTCGTGTGAGCATGAGATTGTTCTGTTGTTGGTAGTGTGTTGCCTTAACATGTGCCAAAGCACCTGTATCTCAGAATTTGCTAAGGAAGCAGGCATTGAGGTACTGCCTAAGTGCCCGTGGTCTGCCTCAGTTCGGACTTGTATGCACTGGTATGCCTACGCATTCCATCGGGAGAAGCACTGAGCTCGTTTTTCCCTCTAGCAGGCTTTGAGATGTTGTGGACCAAGTGCCATGGTAAAAGCCAGATTGGGGAGGCAAACATCACCTATACCGACCACCTTCTAAAAGTAGGTGTTATGGCGTTCCCGTTCGATCCTTTGTAGGGTCAAGAAACATATCTCCTACATCAGGATCTGATACAGAACTATGGACTTCACCCCAAGTGCTCGAGCTAAGAAAAGCTTCTACACCTACTCCAGTCTATTCCAGGTAGCGGAGGATACTATGGGTCCCCAAACCTCAACCTCGTATAACAAAACAGGCTCTATCAAGATGCAGAACAGATGCGAGTGATAGAAATTCTATAGTTATATTAACCTCTCGTGAAGCACTCTTGTAATAACTACAAGTTTTGAACAACTAATATTCAGAATTTTTTGTGTTAGATCCTATATTCAGAATATGGCACTAAATAGTAGAATTAACTTGCCTAATGCTAATTAACAACTAATTAACTAGCTTCTAGTCCAATTCAATCATGGACAGTAATAGGCTCATTGTTCTTTGTTTTATTAGTTTAGGTCCCATAGGCCATTTGGTCTTGCGTATGATAAAATCCAATTCATTTCTATTATATTCTATACATATAGACTTGATTCTGTGATGTCTTAAAGGACAAATGCTCGGGCATCTGGCTAGCAAGACCCCAGGTGAGCGTGTCACCCTAACAATTTGATCGAAAAGATCAATTACCAAGAAGAATAAAATGCGAAGTGGATAATGAATTTTCAAGAATGCAAACAACTTGTCTAGACTCCATAGCAAAAGATCACCTTGGTAAGGAAAAACTCATTGCTAAGCTATTATGTCCATGTAGGTCTCTATGGTTAAGACACACTAAAAAGCACAGTTTCGTTAAAAAACCTATCTATCTATCTATCTATCATTCAAATGAGAAAAAGTTTCTAATTTATGAATCTGAGCAACCACATCTCATTCAAGCTTGAGCAAATTTAGGTTACATCATTGTCCTCATTAGTTAAGGGCTCTTTTAATTAAGTGTCCATGTTGCTTAGGCTCAATTGATGGCTTCCCTTCCAACTGTTCATGCAAAGTCTATGGTTTGAATTGTGCTTATTGAGGCGGGTCATTAGGGTCGGGTCTCCACCTTTTCTTGCAACAACAATATAGTTATTGGGGCAAGCTACTATCCATCCACTGACAGGTTCCCGCGAATAAACATGCGACGACAAAAGACCTACATCCCAGATGAGCCAGTATCTTCATCCCAAAACACTCATAATAAATCTAAACATTAGTCAATCTCATTCATGTGTGTCTTGGACCATGAACGCTCACCTCCTTTAGATATTTCTACACGATACGTGGGGTTTTTTGTTATCGCGCTTTTCTATCTTGAGGGCTTTTATCGTGGATATATTTTTGGAACCCTGCAGATGCATTCTCTACATTTGCTTTCCACATCTTAATACCTTTCTCTGGCAACCACTCTTGGTACTCAGGTCTCATCTTATAGAACTTGAGAGGTCAATCATCTCTCATGCTAAACTTGAAAAGAGGCGGTTCTAGATGACTGATTAAATGTTCAGACTTGTTAGGAATGTAGCCTTTAAGAAAAGTCATCCAACCTGGTATTTTATGGACTATGTATAGTGTTGGAGCTTCCGAACTACATTTTTGAATTAATTGCATCAGTTCAAGAGTCGTTAGTGCATTTGACCTCCTCAAAGGAGTAGAGTATTTGCCAAACATAGCATCCATATCATCGCGTGTATACCATCATCCCCATTGGACCTTCTTCTAATACGCCTAGCCATACAAGGTAAGATAGATATGAAAATACATATCCATTTTTGTTTTGGATGGAACATCTTTTGAGCTAGAGGTAAAGCCTCCTTGGTAGTCTTTTGGGATGCTTGGAAAATCTTAGAAGCACATCAAATGCTTTGCCTGAGTTGTTTGTCACTTTCATTTTCAATTCTTGAGACTCCAAAATTGAAGAACCCCACGTGCAAGTAGGTCTACCTATATTGCGGAGGTGCCCCCCATTATCATCCCACTGAATCTTTGAGCACCTTCAATGCATTGATGGAGCCTATGTGAAAAATAGAGTCGACATGCCAAAGATCAATATAGAAATGACCCAAGGCTCCTGACCCATGCCCATGCATCAATGCCTCAATAACACTAACCTTCGAGTGCTTTCCTTTCTGTACTGACAGCTAGCTTTTTTAACCGAGGCACCATAGTTTTATTTCGATCCATCTTGTCATGGATGATTGTAAGAGTCCGCTCTGGTGCACGATGCGATAATGCCTGTCATGACCAGTAAAGGCCTCTGCAAATTTGGCAAATGTTATACGCTTAGCTATTGCAACCTTCGAATTATCTTCTCTTCTCTTATCTATCCTATCTTGTGTGGTTGGGTGTTTTTGATCAAGTACAGGTTGGCTTCATGATGGTAGGCCACACTCATGATGACATTGATGCGCTCTTCGGTAACTATTCAACGTTAATGCGCAGGTCGGATGCTTTAACTATCCAGAACTAATGCAACTCTTCCGAGAATGTAGCACAAAGGCACCGACACCATACATTGGAAGGGTTTCGTAAAAGGATACATTCCTGATAAGAAGGACTGTTTGGTTGGTCACTTGGAGCCCTTACTGTTGAAGTTCAGCATGAATGATGGGTGGCCAGTAATGTATTACAAGATGAGACCTAGTCATAGAGAATGGTTGCCAGAAAAGGGTATTCGGATGTGGAAAGCAGATGACAATGGTTTGCCAAAGATACCGATTGGCTCGCCCAAGACTGTCAAGCCATATGCATGCCTCAAGGACATAGGAGCATTGAGGTCGTCCATTGCGAAGTACATGATGCATTGGGCTAACATCTCCAGGGCTGGTGTGAACTCGTGGTCCAATACCTACATGAACGAGGTCATGGACTACTGGTGCGAAGTGATGCGTGTGCTAGGTGAAGTACCCCCGGGCAATGCAGAAATTCAAGAACCGGCCTCAAACAAGGCAAGTTGTGCTTGAAGAGCCTGAATCTATTCAGGTCGATCGATATGACGCTCCGGCTGCCTATGTCGGACCTGCTAAAGATAAACCCAAGAATGCAGTGGAGATATTTGACCCATACCAAGATGTACAGAACGGTATGTTTCTGCTTGTAAGACCGGCAGATGCATGTTCTACATGGGTAGCCTATGCAGAGGAGGATCCTATACAAGACCCCACTGCACCTCATTATAATGAGGTTTTTGTGTCTTGGTGGGAGCATGTGGCTAGGAAAGGAACCGCATACGCTCAACAGTATCGGGACTGCTGGCATAAGAAGTGGAGGCCGAATCCTAATGACAGACCACGTTATCAGCCTCTCAAAACGATAGACTATGCCTGGTTAGTTGAACCGAAGCCATTATTGGTTTTGATCCCCGCATTGGTAGGAATCCAGGTGCAGGAACTATTGGCTAAAAAGGCCTCAGAGGATGGAGATGAAACTTGAGCCTTCAAGGTACAATAAAGTAGTTAATTTTTATTGCTCTCTGCTTTGTATAGATTAATACAAGTGCTATTATGCATTACGTCTTGCATTTTTTATCTTAACACAAGAGCTCTTACACTATACAATGTTGAACAGGTGATTCATTCATCATCAGCAGCTGTAGTAGTGATCCCTGATATCTCATAGCTATTGCGCTCAGGAAGCCAAATCAGATGGATCATAACACGAATTGGCTCAGGGCAACGAATCTCAGCGCCCAAAGCTTTTCTTCGCAGGTAGTGATCAAGAAGAAGACCCCTTTCTAGGCAACCGACAAGATCAGAGTGGCTCATTGAGCACTTGATCGCCTCGATGTGGTGAACTGATGAAGGCGAAAAATCCATGGGAGATGAATGAACTTTAGCCCCGAAGTGAGAAGCTTTTATAGTGAAGTAGAATTATTGAGGTGAATTATTGGGGTAGACTTTACCGCCATTATTGCGCGTGTATAAGACTGTTGTATACATACAAGTATAATACGTCTTTCGTATGGATATGTGTATGCTTTTAAAACATGTTTTGTGGATTTTGTGCTTGAGTAATTCAGGTGTGATTGAAAACGGATTGAAAATAGGGACTGCTTGCAAATATAGTGGAGGTCGAAGAGCACACCCTTACACTACACTCAGGTATGATACATCAAACAATATTCATTGTGCTATTACATCCTTACATAGTTTATAGGTGCTCATACCATTGTTAAATCATAAACAAATACAGTAGTCATCACTGATAACATTGATTGTAATACATAGTTCATAGGTACTCATGTCATTATTATATCCTTAGCAGATACAGATTCACTCATCATCAACACCAAAGCTCGTGATGCTATTCAGCTCATAGATCTCCTGATCAGGAAGCCAGTAAATGTGGACCACAACACGAGTGAGCTTCTTGCAAGCACTAGCAGGACCATCAGCTTTAGATTGGAGCCATGGATCAAGATTAATCCCATTTCTAGTGCATTCGTTCAGATCGTTGTAGCTCAAGTAGCACTTGAAAGATCGGATGTGCTCTGGACGAGGCATCGAGGAAGCCATGGAAGATGAATGAGTTCTACCCCCGAGTCGAGCTATTTTTATAGTGGAGTAAAATTATTGATGTGAATTATTGTTGTAGAATGTAGGACCATTATTGGGCTTCTACAAGTATCATGTACACGTACAAGTATAACACATAATTTGTATGTATATGTGTATGTTAATTACCCCATGTTTCTTGGGCTCGAGAACTAGGTGAAAGTATTTGTGCTTGAGCAAATTAGGTGTGCTTAAAATTCTCAAAATTGCGTTATTTTCTCCAATTAATGAAATCATGCTTAATAGTTTCCTTTCCGACCACATAGAAAAGAGGCCTTAGACACATGCATGTCGGACATCCTCTCTGCGTGAAAATAGTCTTCCGCTATGAGAATGGGTTCTTTCAAATGAACGGAGTTGGTGCATGGAGGTAATGAAAATAAACACCTATGCTCCTCAAGGTTCAAAGAATGACAGAAGAAGGGGAACTTTGTCTAGTGACAAGGGAGATGCCCGACAAAACAGAAGGAGCTTATCAGGGAGGATCATTGTTCACATGAAGATGGTTCTTAAAAATGGGCGTGAAGACTGGCTGCGTGTAGTTGTGAAGGATACGTTGGAAATAAAAATAAGCATTTAATATGGGGACTGGAGATTCTACTACACTTACGTCCCCTAGTATTTCTAATGTTAGTGGGTCCACCAAGAGGCTCTCTCTTACAACAGCTTTGAGGATGCAAATAATGGACCTGTCGAGATTTTAAGAGGATATAATATTCCTTAGAAGCACATGAACGATTCCAAGAATTTCCATCATTTGTTGTCAAGGCTTTAACCTCCTAGATACCCCCGGGTCCCCCGCCAACATGGTGGACACAAACTGGCTTCGAGGAGTAAGAATAAGATACGTATAATCAAAGAGGATGTTGCAATTGAAAAGGAATCCTCTTCTGATACAGAAGAAGAGGAAGGCCAAAAACCAGAAGAAGCAAAAGTAGCTGAGAAGAATAAGGAAAAGAAGGAGGATTGTAAAGATCCTGAGAAAGAAAAAGAGGGGAGGGCTAGCAGGAGAGAGAGTAAGAAGGAGAATGGGAAGGAGAAATAGGAGAAGGAAAGGAATGAGGGGAAGGAGGAAAAGAAAGGGAAGTATGAGAAGGAAGGAAAGGAAAAGAAGAAAAGGAGGAAGCACATGTCTACCACTTCTGATGTGATCACTTCTAAAAACCATACAAAAGATGTCCACGGTCAAGTCTGAGCCCAGTGCTCCGCTCAGCCATGTGCCCTCTCCACAAGCTAGTGGAAGTGGTGGCGATCACCTTCACGAATAGAATTGACATGCTTGACTTATACCAAGGGGCTCCTAACTTGTCATCAAGGCCACAGAATGTGGAACATGTTAAGCATTGGTGGAATCTTTCCAGAATAATCCTCAGCTTGTCCTTGCTCTTGCTGATGTGATTCCATTTAACCATCTCACTAAGGAACTGGTCCTTGAGGATGATCTTATGGGGATGCCCTACTATATAATGAATTTCAATCGATACTTGTTGCTGAGCTAGTATGCAAAAAAATGGGTAATGCAAAGTCCCAGGAGCAGATGTCAAAAATATATGAGTATGGGCCAGTCGTATTGTATCTACTAAAGGGCAAGCGAGATTGCAGGCAGCTCAGTTGTGAGGTCAATGACGTTGCTGCCAAGGCTACTTTCAAGGCGCCTTTCAAGGCACCAGCATGCGTCTTGTGGCCCAACCCTACAAGACATGTAATAATCTTCAAATGGCGCCATGGCACCAGTTCAAGTTAAGTTGGCTTCACCTTATGTTCTGCTTTTGGAACATTTACCTTTGAAATGGCGCCAAGGCACCAGTTCAAGTTAAGTTGGCTTCACTTTAGGTTCTGTTTTTGGAAGATTTATCTTTGAAATGGCACCGGGACGCCATGTGTCTTTATTTACTAGTACGTTTCTTGTCTTCAGTACTATCTGACTCTGATAGAAGTCACCATGCATGGTAACCAACCTAAAGACAGCGAATCTTCATGCTGAAAGATATCTTTAAGCAGTTAAGTCGTATTTAATTAAAGTGGGACAAATCTTGAATTTTGGGACTCGGACTGAAAATGGGACTCATATTGACATCAAAATTTCACATCATATAACAAGGACTGGTTCATAATATTTTTTTACAGAATTTCCAAATAAATAGTTGAGAAAGTTGAGCGAGGTGAGATCGAAAGGGGGAGGGGAAGGGGAAGGCGGGAGTGAGAAAGGGGGGAGAAGAGGGGCAAGGGAGAAGAGGGGCAAGGGGCAAGGGGGAAGGGGGCAAGGGGCAAGGGGCAAGGGGAAGGGGCAAGGGGCAAGGGGGAAGGGGCCAAGGGGCAAGGGAGAAGAAGGGAGGGGCAAGGGAACGTATCTATTGAGATTAAAAATACATATTATCAAAATATAAGTAATAATTAATTTAATTAATTATACAATAATTTAATTAATTTAATTAAATAAATAACTAATAAAAAAATATAAATAGTGAGTCGAGAATTGGAAAACACCATTTTGATGGAGCTTCCAATTTTGATGGAGCGTACAGTTGATGCTTATAACCTGAGGGAACTGATACTGATGCCGTGGATACAGGTAAATCACATAACATACTCATTGCTTCCACATTTCCACATCTTGTAGCAAAGTGAAAGGGCATCGCTCCATATACAAACACCACAACTGCCTCCATTCTCGACTACTGAGTCGAGAATGCCTAGTTCCCAATAGAAGGACGAACACCACAGCAACAACTACTGCCCTCAAACTGGTCTAGAACCTATCTATTTTTTAACCTTTGAAATTTTAGCAGATAAGGGAGCAACCGGAGCACCTTTGAATTTCTGGCAGATAAGAGATAAGGGAGCGGCCGAAGCAGTGCTGCTCCTCGTATTCGTGAGCTTTGAAGTTTTAGCAGATAAGAGATAAGGGAGCGGCCGGATTCTCAAGAAAGCAGCCATAATCAAGGGCATGGAGTCGTGGGCGGCATGGAGTCTCTGTTCAAAGGCTCTGTTCAAAATAACAGAGGCTCTGTTCCAAAAGCATGGAGTCGTGGGGCATGGCGTAGTGGGGTATAGGCCCAAAATCAAAAAGAATTTGAGGCACAGCGTTCTGTGATGATTCCGATTCCTTTTTTGGCATTCTAGGGTCTCTGTTTTGATTGTTCAGATTTGGGCATCAAGCAATAAAGCATTATTTGACGGGATTTCTGTCTGAATTAGGTGAGAAGAATACAGCGACTTGTGGAATCAGCAGACGCATTAAGAATTTGAAACAGAAAGCCAAATCCAGCTGATACGATATTTCTTGATTCTGCTGCATGAAGATCCAAATCCGGCTCAAAGCATGTAAGATTAGATAAACACAGCACTTCTACTAATGACTAGCAAGATTTTTCCTTCTCACAAACTTTTCCTTTTACTCAAGATCAACTCACACATGCTGGCTTATACATCTTACATTCAATATACATAGTAATTTTGAGAAGCCACAATATGGTCAATCATTCTCAAAATAATTCAAGCCAATAAGTTCTATGTCAATATAAATCTAGAGTACCAACTTATTCTAATACAAGTCATAAATTGTTGAACATATAAACCATAGGCTAATGATTTATATGAAGCTTTGAGCCATTAACTCGATTCCAGCAGCAGTCGACCTTCAAATGCCGGATTACTCATATCCAAAGTGCATCTTTGTGGACGCCCACACCATCTCTGCCCGCACCCCCACAATTATATTTTCCCCTTCTTCAGCTTATCCACAATCATACCCCGTGATTGTAGGAGTCGAAATAGCTTTCTAAACTTAGATGCTTCAATATCCCACAGGCATGCATGGTAATTCGGCACTTCTCAAATTATCCCACATGCATGTTGTAGGAAATTAGCTTTCTCAACCATTGAACCTTATGTTTTAATAAAACAAGAAATAACTTCAAATGTTTGGATGATCCGACCAACCTTAGACATTGTGATCTTGTAACCTTTGGCAAGACACCCATGCACTTGTATTATTCACCTGAAGCTGTCCAGATAAATAATAACCTAGGCAATCACCTTCTCACCTCATGACTAAGATAATAATTTCTTATTTGATCTTCAACAATTATTATGTTCATGAGACAATATTCTCAAGCACTTTTACTGCCACTGCTTCTCATAAAAGTACTGCACTCATCTGACCTTCACTGCCACTGCTTCTCATGAAGGTTTATTCAACTTATAAAGCTGAAATTCTATCACTCCTCCTTCAGCTTATAAGTTGGATTATCTGTCACCTGCAGTTCTGCTTTAAACCCAGAATGTTTGTTATCTGGTAGTGCTTTGGTAAAGATGTCAGCTATCTGTTTATTGGTTTCAATGTACATCATTTGTATTACTCCTTTGTTTGCCAAGTCTCGTATAAAGTGTATGCTCAGTTCAATATGTTTGGTCCTGTCATGCTTCAAGACTGCATTGGATTTTTAACAATGGCTATGCAACTTTGACTATCTGACCATATTTCTGTAGGCATAATTTGTTCACAATTTAGTTCATCTAGCAGCCTCCTTAACCATACCACTTCTTTAGCTACCAAAGATGCTGCTGCATATTCTGCTTCTGCTGAGCTCATAGCCACAGCTGCTTGTTTTTTACATCTCCAAGATATGACTCCTCCACCTAGAAAAATGGCATATCCTGAGGTTGATCTTCTAGTTTGTAAATCTCCTCCCCAATCTGCATCACTAAAGCATTTCATAATTAGATTTTTGGATGTGAAGCAAATACCATGATTTGGAGTTCCTTTGAGATATCTAAGTATCCTCTTGGCAGCCTCCCAGTGCACTTTGGTAGGATTGTGATTCCTCCTACTCAAAATATTGACAGAGTATGATATGTCTGGCCGTGTACTATTTGCTAAGTACAACAAACAACCAATTAATGCTCTGTATGGAACATTTTGCATTTCCATTATTTCTTTGTCTGTCAGCTCATGCATTTCTGTTAATTTATGACCTGGTACCATTGGAGTCTTTACTGTTTTTGCATCTACCAAGTTGAACCTTTTAAGCATGTTTTCTACATGCTTTTCTTGATGTAGTCTTAACCATTTTGTTTCTCTATTTCTGTCCACTTCTATGCCTAGGAATTTTTTCAACTCTCCTAGGTCTGACATCTGGAACCTTGATTTTAATATTCTCTTGCACAAGTCCAGAATTTTTATGGAGTTTGCAGCCATGATACAATCATCTACATATAATGCAATTATACAAAAATCTTCACTTTGCTTGAATCTATAAAGATTGCCATCATTTTGAAGTTTCTCAAATCCCTGTTCTTGTAGAAATTGATTCATGCATAAATACCATTCTCTTGGTGACTGTTTTAACCCATAGACAGCCCTGTTCAATTTCCATATCATGTCTTTGCCTAGTTCATACCCTGGTGCAGGTTTCATGAAGGCCTCCTCCTCAAGTGTTGCATTCAAGAATGCTGTTTTGACATCCATATGGTGCAGTTCTAAATTCATGGCATTTGCCATAGCTAGAAGAATCCTGATACTTGTAAGCTTTACTATAGGGGAGTATGTTTCATCATAGTCCCTCCCTTTTTTCTGAGTATAGCCTTGAGCTACAAGTCTGGCCTTGTATTTTTTACTTCCATCTGGATTTAATTTAATTTTGTAGAGCCACTTACTTCCAATAACGTTTTGCTTACCATTGGATTTAACTACCTCATATGTTTTAGTTTCCTCAAAGGATTTAAGTTCCTCATTCATTGCAGTTATCCATTTATCTCTGTCAACACTTTCTTGGGCTTCTATAAAATTCTGAGGTATAATCTCATCTTCTAAAATAGCCATTATTTGTTCATGATCTGCTTTTTCAATCCTTCTACTTTTCCCTAGTTCTGATCTTCCATATAATTTATTTCCCAATCTGGCCTCCTCTATTAGCCTTTCAGCTTCAGTCTTCCTTTTAGCTTTTGGCACCTCAGGCTCAATTATTTCCTGCTCTATTTCTTGTTCCCTTTGCATTTCCTCTTCTGATTCAACCTGAATTACCTTTTCTTTCTCTGAAGCATCTTTCTGCATTCCTTGTTCAATATCCAGATTATCTATTGTTTCTTCTTCATCTGAATCATTCAAGTCAAACTTTGGTTCTGAATATGTATCCCTTGGTCTTATTCTTACACCTTTCTTGTATTTATGTTTGTACAAGACATTTTCATTAAACAATACATCTCTACTAATTGTTATAGTCCTTTTTTCTGGCATGTATACTCTATATCCTTTTGCCTGGCTGTCATACCCCACCAAAAAACCTACTTCAGCTCGGTTATCCAATTTCTTTCTTAGTTCAGATGGAACATGAGTATACACTAAGCATCCATATACTTTGTATTTGTCATAATCAATCTTTGTGTCAGGATTCCATATACATTCTGGTATTTTCCCTTGCAAGCTTGTAGATGGAAGAATATTTTGTATTTTAACTGCTGTTTGCAATGCTTCTTCCCACAAAGTATTTGGCAACCCACTTTCTTTTAACATAGATCTAACAGCATCCATTAAGGTACGATTCTTTCTCTCAGAAACTCCATTTTGCTGAGGAGTATATCTGCAAGTTATCTGTCTTTTGATTCCATGTGCTATGCAAAAAGTTCTGAATTTTTCTGACAGGTATTCTCCTCCTCTATCTGATCTTATGCATTTGATTTTGTGCCCTGTTTCTCTCTCCATTTCTGCCACATATTGTTTGAAGATATTAAGAGCTTGTGACTTTTTCCTTAGACAATATGTTCTACATTTCCTGCTATGATCATCTGTGAAGGTTATAAAGTATCTGTTGCTGTTTCTACTTTGCACATTTAATGGACCACATAAGTCTGAATGTACCAACTCTAAAGGTTGAGATGCTTTAGTCTTTCTTTTAGGGAATGGCAATCTATGGAGTTTACCAAGAGCACACCCTTCACAAATAAATCTGCTTTTGTCATCACAGAAATCTATATGTCCTTGTTTGTGTAAAATATCCAAATTCTTGAGATTTGTATGTGCCAATCTGTTGTGCCATATTTCAAAACCAATTTCTGAGATTGCATTCACACTAGAGTGCATAAGGTTATCAAGTTCAAATAAATTGCCAACCCTTTTTCCATAAAACTTTATTTTATTGTCAAGTAGGACAGTACATTGGTCTGCATCAAAAGTAACTCGATATCCTAAATCACACAACTGACTCACTGAGATTAAATTTTTTATAATAGCTGGCACACATAACACATCTTCTATATTAACAACATTTCCATCCAAATCCCTGAGCTGAAGCAATCCTCTCCCTTGTACATCTTGTAATGTTCCATTGCCTACTTGGATCTTCCTCGATTTTGCAGCTGAGATGTCCTTCAAAAGATCAGTAGTTTGAACTACTGATCTTTCAGCTCCAGAATCAACTATTAAATGATTACTTTTGTCAGCAAAAACATCCTCATTGATAACTGCAAACTCATGTATTACCTCTTCTTCATCTTCTACAGATTTGGTTTTGGCTTCTTCTTGTGCTTCTTGAGTCACATAAGCTCTCTCATAATTTCGACCTCTGCCCCTTCCAGTCCTCCCAGTATTTGAATCACCTCTTCCTCTTGATGCTCTGCCAAAATTCTTTGGTGTAGGACATTTGGCAGCCATATGTCCTCTACCACCACATGTGTAGCAATTGAAATCTTTCCTAATTTTAGGGCATTCATTTTTATAGTGTCCAGCTTCATGGCAGTGATAACAAGTGACTTTATCTTTCCTTTTTACCATCAAAATCTCAGGAGTTTCATCACTCTGTTTTAAAATTTTTTCCTGTTCCCATTCTGTCCTCAACATGATTTCAGCTTCTTCTCTACTTTTGTTTGAGTTTCTAATGAACAAGGATAATGTTTCATTCTCACTTATAGCCCTGGATATTTGCAGTACCTGACTCCTATCAGATATTCTTACCCCAGCCCCTTCAAGGTCAGCTATTAAATTGTCAAACTTATTGAAGAATTCTGACACATCCTCATCTTCCTTTAATTTTAAGTTTCTCAACTCAGTTTCCAAGACATCTATTTGAGAGGAAGTTTTTTCCTCATAATGCTTAATTAAATACTTCCATATGTCCTTTGGACTCAAGGATCTGACTCTCAAACGAATAGCTGGACTCAACTTACAGGTTATAATGCCCTGAGCTTCCTTGACCTTAGTCTGCAACGACTTCCCTCCAGCTGAGCTTGTGCCTCCTCTGCTTGCAGCTCCTCCTGACCCTTCAGCTCTTGTACTTTCAGCTGATTGACCTCCAGCTCCTGCTACTGACCCTGTAGAAGCAGTTCTGGCCAGTACACCTGCTGGTACCTGACTATTGGGATCTACAACATCCCAAAGATCTTCAACATCCAACACATGCATTATAGCATCCTTCCAAATCTGGAATCCTGCTCCTCCTTTATACACCTCTATGGTGTTGAGCAAACTAGCTCCAAATCTGCTAGCCATGAAAAATAGCTCTGATACCACTGTAAGATTAGATAAACACAGCACTTCTACTAATGACTAGCAAGATTTTTACTTCTCACAAACTTTTCCTTTTACTCAAGATCAACTCACACATGCTGGCTTATACATCTTACATTCAATATACATAGTAATTTTGAGAAGCCACAATATGGTCAATCATTCTCAAAATAATTCAAGCCAATAAGTTCTATGTCAATATAAATCTAGAGTACCAACTTATTCTAATACAAGTCATAAATTGTTGAACATATAAACCATAGGCTAATGATTTATATGAAGCTTTGAGCCATTAACTCGATTCCAGCAGCAGTCGACCTTCAAATGCCGGATTACTCATATCCAGTGCATACTGTGACGCCCACACCATCTCTGCCTGCACCCCCACAATTATATTTTCCCCTTCTTCAGCTTATCCACAATCATACCGGCGGTGTAGGAGTCGAAATAGCTTTCTAAACTTAGATGCTTCAATATCCCACAGGCATGCATGGTAATTCGGCACTTCTCAAATTATCCCACATGCATGTTGTAGGAAATTAGCTTTCTCAACCATTGAACCTTATGTTTTAATAAAACAAGAAATAACTTCAAATGTTTGGATGATCCGACCAACCTTAGACATTGTGATCTTGTAACCTTTGGCAAGACACCCATGCACTTGTATTATTCACCTGAAGCTGTCCAGATAAATAATAACCTAGGCAATCACCTTCTCACCTCATGACTAAGATAATAATTTCTTATTTGATCTTCAACAATTATTATGTTCATGAGACAATATTCTCAAGCACTTTTACTGCCACTGCTTCTCATAAAAGTACTGCACTCATCTGACCTTCACTGCCACTGCTTCTCATGAAGGTTTATTCAACTTATAAAGCTGAAATTCTATCAAAGCAATCCCCTATTTCTTGACGTGCTCTGTTCCTTTGCTCTTATTTTGGTGTCTGCAACTGGGCTTCTACCACAATAGCTTCTTATTTTGGTGTCTGCAACCGGGCTTCTATCACAATAGCTTCTGTAATTCCAGAAGATTGAAATGGCTTTGGTAAACTGAAATGCGTTCTTCTCTGCACCGTTAGCCAATAGAGATTTTATTACCTTTACTTGTCCATTGCCTGCAGCATAGTGCAAAAGCGTCCTCCATAGCCTCCTCCGCTTGATCCTCCATGGCCAGGACCTCCTCCATAGCCACCGCCTCCTCCGTATCCCTTTCCTCCTCCATAGCCCGGCCCTCCGCCATAGCCATGCTCGTATCCCCCTTTTCAGCCTTTGTCCTTGTCGTGGAAGAAATGCGCCGGATCGAACGGATCCCCATGAACTTCGGATCCCCATGAACTTCGGCTCAAAATGCAGGCTCCGATTAGTGACATCAACATTTTTCGCCGAGGCCGCCATAGCTAGACTGTGTAAGGTACGTTCTTGAAACAGAGCAGAATGGTCGATTAAGAAAGGAATGCTCGTTTGCCTTCCTACGCCCATTTGATCCGAGCTTAAATCTCGTTGGCGTGTTCCTTGGTTCCATAGCACGGTTTTGAGGATCAAGGCATGCCGGTGGGAGCTATGGCGTTGGGGAGCTATGGCCTTGGGGAGCTTCTTCCAAGTGGTACAAAAGGAACTTCTGTCTCAAAGGTATGTACCAAAGTTTAAAATTCAACCATGGGCGGGAAAAAAAGGCGGGGTATTAGAAAAAAAGGGGTAAAATAATACGTTGAAAAAGAAAGTGTAAAATAAATGATTTTAAAATTCAAGCATGGGCGGGAAAAAAAGGCGTGGTATTAGAAAAAAAGGGTAAAACAATACGTTGAAAAAGAAAGTGTAAAATAAATGCTAATAATATAGGATTATATTTTGACGTGTCCCAATTTCCTCTTTTCATGTGTGTGCTACTATGTTCACACGTTAAACATTATATTGCCATGGTGCACGTTTTCTAGGCATATATTCTTATTCTAAGGTAAAAATTTAACTTTGCGAAGATCATGATATAATTTACACCTTGTGTAACCCATTTTGAAGGTTCAAGACACAAAATGGGGACAAGTACATATTAATATATAGGTCTAATGCTTATTAATAGATTTAATGCATAGTAGGTTATAATGTGCATTATAGGTGCATATGTTGCTATTTACATGTGCATTAGGCATTACTCTTTACATAGCTAAATATGAGCCCAATGGTCCCCTCTTCATATAGCTATATGGTATGGTCCATTAGAAAGAGGGAGGGTCCATTGGATATGTGTCCATTGGGGAGGGTCTATTTTTTATGGAAAATACGTAGGAAATTTATGGGGAGGGTATTTTTTCATAGAAAATACATAGGATGTTTGAAGGTTATTCATTTTCGACCTTCTCGGACTCTGAGCTTTGAAATTGCCCTTTTTTTACTCTGAGTTGCCTTTTTCGACTTGCGAGTCGAGAAAGGCCCTCAAACTTGCATTTTTCGCTTTGAGCTGCGAGTCGAGAAAGGCAGTTCAAAGCCAGAAACGTAGGTTTTAGGGTTCAGAAGGCCTTTCTCGACTCGCGAGTCGAGAAAGGCCTTCTGACCCATAAAACCTGCGATTTTTAAGCTTTGAGTGCGCCTTTTCGACTTCTGAGTCGAGAAAGGCCTTCTGACCCATAAAACTTGCGTTTTTTGGCTTTAAAAATTTGCCTTTCTCGACTGAGTCGAAAGGCCTATGACCCATAAAACCTGCGTTTTTGCTTTTGAGTTGCCTTTCGACTTTGAAGTCGAGAAAAGGCCTTCTCGACCCTAAAACTTGCATTTTTTCGCTTTGGTTTGCCTTTTCGACTCATGAGTCGAGAAAGGCCTCTCGACCCCTAAAACCTGCGTTTTTCCCTTTGAGCTGCCTTTCTCATGCCTGTATTTTTCAAAAATGGCCCTAAGAACTATGTTTTATTTTATTTTTATTGCATGTAGCATCACTCGACTAATTTGATTTTGTCTCTTGCAGTCCTTATCACGACCAAATAGTACATGCTTGGGAGCAATGAAAAGATCATTTCATTAAAGAAAGGTGCCGAGAAGAGGGTGGTGACATCAGTTGGACATACAAGCACGTGGCCCATAAAGGAACTCCTCATACAAATTTCTATCGTCTGTAAGTTGCTCTGTGACTAGGAGAGAGCTCCACGCGCCCTTTGCACTAGGTGGTTCATGTGTGAAGAGGGTGTAATGATTGTGCCCATACGACCACTATGGTCTCTTCACCCACTATAATATATATTGTAATGAGCCCATTTATGAATATAAGGTATCTCAAAACTAGTATTTTTGGGTGATTAAGTAAACGATTTGCATAATTTTTGTTGGAATTTGTGATCTATTGTCTACCCACCTAAGAAAATAGAGCCAAAATGTTCAACTAAGAATCTTTTTCAATTAGAACTTGATAGGTCTAATGCATGTTTGCGTTGCGTTGTTCTTGTTCTCGACACGCTATCCTAGAAAACTAGAAGAAAAGCTTGGATGCACACTAATAGACAAAAATTCCAATTATGGCCAGTTTTCGGGTCGGGGTGCTTCTTTTTGTGTAAATTAACAGGGTTCCGAAAAAAAATGGGAATGGAATGAGTCCCACTTTAATTAAATACGACTTAGTTCCTGTCTTTGTGGAACTTATGGAAGAATAGCAAGCTCAAAGATAATAGAGGCCAGATTATAATTTGTACATGGGCCAAAGATAACGACTATCTAAGGTGCATCAGGGGCCTAAGCTATAAAGAATGCAGGGTCCTATTCCAGGAGGTGCTAGATGGGAAGACCTATGTCAAGCTCTCAAGTGATTATATGGGTGACAACTTCTTCAAGACGAGAGCAAAGACACTAAAGACTATAGCGTGCTTGAAGAAGGAAATCTTAGATTAAAGAAAAGCCCCTCTGGGTGTCCCCACTAAAATAATACAATGTACAATTATGATGATTTTAAGCCCCATCTGGGTGCCTCAACTAAACAACACAATGTACAATAAATCTGATAATATCAATAATGTTATTCCCATTGAAAGTGTAACCATTATTGTCGGAATTAAAAATCCTTGCCCTTTCAGAATTTTGAGGAAAAACACTGATGATAATAGGAACACTTATCAAAGATCGATTCAAAATACAACTAAATACAAAAGGCTTGAATAAAGCTGACAGATTCTCTTATTCTTGTAATACTTCTCGCAATGATGCTTGATTCTCCTACAACAAAGGTGATAGAGCATGCTTGCAACTGCAAATCACAAATTAATATCAAAGCTCACGACCTATTAACTTGCAGATGAAGCAAGAATATTACATCAACTACATAGGTATGAGATTCACAAAACTCATTGCCTGGTACATGACTCACAATCTCCAACCTTCCACTGACTTGAGGGTCATAATCTCACAACCATATAAGAAACCCACATCTGGGCATCTCCACTAAAACATAACAGGAATCACAATCACAATGCTGCAAAGCTCTACAACACGAGAGTCACGCATTAGCCGCAATGCTAATGCTGCTCGAGCCACAATGCTCCATTAAAACACAAAATGAGTCATAATGCTCTTACAAGTCACAATGCCGCAACAAGAGCCACAATACTAATCCTGATTATTTTTGGGTCAACATATGGATATCTCCACTAAACACAACATGTGTCACAATATGCAATGCCATACACAAGAGAGCCAGACATTAGCCACAATGTAAATGCTACTCGAGCTGCAATGCTCCACTAGAAACAAGCAATACAAGCACGAAGGCTTTCAATCTCACAACCAACCACTGATATGCAAAGCGCAAGCTCACAACCATCCATTGGCACAAGGATCACTATGCATAAACAATCCAGTAAGGTGGTCACAATCACGTAACCAAGACTTAACACAACACGAATGGTGTTTAAAAAATAAACGTACTAGATACTAGTGTGGGGTGGATTGGTGGGAAGATCAAGGCAAGCAAGTAGGTGGCCAAAGAGACACAGATGTACTGATGAGAGAAGAGAATGAAATAAAGTTAAGAGGGGAGAAACCATAACTAACTAAAAATCACGACGAAACACCAAAAGCTCATGAAACCTGCATGTGTACTACAAAAAGCAAGGTATATATCAATCACATTGACATGAATGCCCACAATCTTCAATCATCCACTGACTTGAGAGTTGTAACCTTACAACTAACTACACTAGCTAGTAGGCCACAATCAAACAAATAAGAGGCACAATTCGACACGCCAACCACTGGCATGAGGGCTGCAATCTCACAACCACTGGTGCAAGGGCCACAAACCACAACTTCCACCCACTGGAGCAAGGGCCACCATTTACAACTCACTATCAACACTCAATGCAGATGTTACAAAAGCTATAAATGGCACGAGGACCCATCTAACACGGCCAAGATCTTATAGAAGTTGACAAAAAATAATAGGGTGATGGGAAGAGCGGGCGGATGGGAAATTAGATTGAAGGAAGAGTCGGCAAAAGGAGAACATGGATGAGCTGATGAAGATAAAAATGGTATGTGTGAGGGAGAAAACCTAACTACCAAGAAAGTCTAGCTAACTATTGGTGGCAACGGTTTCGAGCATTACATTTATCTTCTTATTGTGATACAAAGACAAATTCAATTCTTAAAACCAGCAAGCAAGCTGCAAGACGAGAGAAACTAAAAGAAAAGCCCATTTAGATGTCTCCAGCAACTAACACAATGTACAATAATGCTGAAAAACAGAGGCAGCAAGTCTATGGACATGCAACATATCATCCAGACTTATGGTATCAAAGCTCCATCCATGGCACTCCAAAGCATCCCAAACATCTCAATAAAAACATCTCAAAGAAGTTCATCTATTCAAAACCACAACTTGCAAGGGAGGAGGGATAATGTGGAACTTATAAGTAAATATTGAAGAGGAAAAGCTTGGGAAAATAACACATATCAATCATACGAAAAGCCTATAAGCATTAGTGTATGTATTTAATAATGTATCATTCATATATAAGTCATGTTCCCTTTTCAGGTACCTAGATCTTGAAAACCTGGTGGCTGCTGCATGTAAATATCCTCTTCTAGATCTCCATTAAGAAAGGCTGATTTGAAATCAAGCTGATAAACAGGCCAAAGTTTAGATGCTGCCAATGCCAAAACAACACGCAAAGTATCCAAACGAACAACGCGAGCAAAAACTTCATTATAGTCAAACCCCTCCTGCTGGGTAAAACCCTTAGCCACAAGGCGAGCTTTATATTTAGATAAGGATCCATCAGAATGAAATTTGGTCTTATAGACCCACTTTGCACCAATAATATTTTTGTTAAGAGGCCTAGGAACTAGCTCCCATGCATTTTGCTTATGAAGCATACTAATTTTATCTTGCATAGCTTGGAGCCAATGAGGGTCCTTTGCAGCTTGAGAAAACATCGTGGGTTTCATATATTCTTGTATTTTGGCCATTAACGTAAAGTTACAAGAAACTTCCAAAGGTGAGTAACCTGCTACTCTGCGAGATCTTCTTAGAGTTCCATCTGTCCCAGCCTGATAACTCAACAAATCTACCTGATTTTTAGGAGATACAGACAATGGAGTAGAAGATGGAGAGAAAACAGGCTCAACATAATCCAAAGGTTCAAACTGGGCATATGGAGAAGTCTGCAAATCAGTTTGAGAAGAAACTATGTGTATCAGGTGAAAAATCACTAGTATAGTCTGGAACATGTGGCTGTAATAAAAGAGGAGAAGAAGGAATACTTGACTGGTGGGATGAGACAGGTAATATGGATGGAATGAAAGAAACAAGAGGTAAAGAAGCTGATGGTACAGAATGTGATGAAGCAGAAGCTTCCAAACATTTGAATTTATTTACCTCAAACAAAGTTTGAAGAGTCTGATCATAGTTGGCATTTGTCATATCATAAAAATCAGAAGAATAGACGGCATCTTCAACGAATTGCATACTCCGAGATGAAAAGACCTGTTTAATAAGGGGATTATAGCACCTCCACCCTTTCACATTATCCGGATAACCAACGAAAATAACCTTGACGGCCCGATCAGCTAGCTTACCATGTTTTTGTAAGAGCTCTCTTGGAACTGTAGCATAACCCAAACACCCAAATACTAAAAAATGACTGACATCTAGTTTAACTCCATAAATGGCCTCAAAAGGAGTCTTCAAATTTAATGACTTCGTAGGTTCTATATTGGAGACATAAACTGCTGTTTTAATAGCCTGAGCCCAAAAATCAAGAGGCAATTATTTATGTTTGATCATGATTCGTGCCAAATTTATAAGTGTTCTGTTCTTGCGCTCAGCCGCACCATTTTGTGGATGGGCGTAAGGAACAATGAGTTGCCTATGAATACCCTTACTGTCGAGATATTGCTGAAAATGGCCCGAAAGATATTCCTCAGCATTATCCGTACGAATAGCCTTAATGGAAGTAGAGAACTATTTCTCAACTAAAGCACTGAAAGTTTGAAATTTATGGAAGGCTTCAGACTTGAATTTAAGTGATAAACCCAAGTGTACCTACTGAAATCATCAACAAGGACCAAAAAATACCTGCTGCCACCTAAAGATTCAACAGGCATATAGCAAATGTCAGAATAAACAAGCTCCAAAGGTTTAGTAGCCCGAAACTCGGCGTGTGATGGATATGCAGCTTGGACTTGCTTTCCAAGTCTGCAAGCACAAGAATCAAGCACACTATCGCTAAGCAATGGTAAGCCTTCAACCATTTCGAACTTAGAAGCAAGCCCTAGAGCACCAACAGAAATATAGGTATACCTGTCATGCCACAAAGTCTCCAAAGTCTTTGGAACTGCCGCTACTAATGAGGACTCCACATGTAACGAATTGGATTTATTATTCAAAATATAAAGACCTTCATTATTCAAATGTCCATGAGCTACTGGAATTAGAGTTTGCAGTTCTACAAACTTGAGAGGATTCTTTTGAGTGATATGAACTTCCCCATCTGTGAAAATAACTGAATACCCCATTCTTCGATCAAATTCAGAAACACTCAACATATTCACTAAGAGACCAGGCACCAAAATGATATCCTGAATTTTAAGTGAAATGTATTGATCTGTCTAAAACCTGACAGTACCTTTTCCTTTGGACTTAGCAAGATTACCATCTGCCATTTTCACCACTGTTTGATCATACGCCTTCACATTTGAAAGAAGATTTGCCTTGCCTGCCAAATGCTTAGTAGCTCCAGAATCAACAAGCCAAGCATTTTCTGGTAGACCTTTCGCAGCCAGATTAAGAAACTCAGTCTCAATTTCTTCAACAGTCATACTAGAAACTTGAGCAGAAAGTTCTTGTGTAGGAAGTGATGGAGAAACTTGTGAAGAAATCTGTGATGAAGTTGATACCTGATGTTTGGAGATCTGATCAGAAGATTTTTGTGCTTGATCTTTAAGATATTGAGCCAAATCTTTTTGCAATTGCCTATGATCTTTCCTATAGCGACCTTTCTTGCCACAGTGCCAGCAAAGAAAAAGTTGAGAAATTGGAGCAGATTTAGAAGAACTGGAACTTGTAGGAGGTATTTTTGAAACACTAGGAAAGGATTGAACCTTTGAACAATGGGGTGACACCTGGAAAAACCGGGATACAAAACCTGAAAAAGGAACATGACTTATATATGAATGATACATTATTATGTTGATATACATACACTATCTAGTGGATGTAATGCTTATAGGCTTTTCGTATGATTGATAAGTGTTATTTTCTTCAAGCTTTTCCTCTTAAGTGTTTTTCTGGTTTTCAGGTTTTCAGATTACTTATTCTTGACACTTGGATGCAAAAAAAAACCCCTTTTTGATGCAAAAAATCGACCCAATCAACAATCCTCATTCTGACCATTTTTTTGGGTTTCTATCAGATTTGCTTCTTCGTTTTAAGATTTCTCAAAACCGTTCCTTCATAACCCAATAAACCAATGGTTCTAGGGGCCTACTCAGTCTACAATACCCTAGTTCTTCTACATATCTTATGCAACCTGCAACAAGAAATTTTATCTCTTTGCTACAGAGTTATAAAATAGTAACCTTATAGTGAATCCGCCTGAAAAGACTCCCGCTCTCATGCTTGATGAAAATTTGTTAATTAGCTCCATATTCACCTCCATTCCAACCAATTCTTCCTCGGCTATGCTTCTAGCTGCAAAAGACAAAACACATTCATTCTATCATTATTAAGCACAATTTTTAAACTGCTTCAGATGCGGCCTGAAGATTCTTAGCAAACTCAATCTCTGTAACAACACAAAATAGTATGTCTTTGGCTTGAACATATGGGTTCTGTTTGAAAACCCATGTAAGTACTCAATACATAATCCCTGTTGCCTGTTGCCCTCATGGATACAGTTAAATTTACTGCGTTCAAAAGTCCTTTACTCTTCTGGGGCAACATAAGCTACAACCCTGTTTCATTTTCAACCCAAAATTTGTGGGAGGCTTGCATATGTGCTAAAGCGGCCCCAATTTTACAGCTTAGACTCATTTCGCTACCGTATTGTTATGGCAAAAAATTTATGAACTTTTATATCCCAATCTGCCCTGCTTTAAGCTACACAAAACCCAAAAAGCGGAAAATGCATTGACAAATCAAGACTAAGAAATGGCTGCATTTTTACCCAAAGATATCGCCATTGGATCGAAAGAAATGATGCATGCCTCATTGCCACCAATCCTAACACCATTGCAAGGTATCTGCTTGAAAACATTGGTTCCTCTGAACCCTTCAATCGCTCATACCTTTGCCTATATATCTTGCTTAATTGTTTCTCCACCGCAAAAATTTGCACATTTCCAAGAACTCGGAGCAAGCAATTACTGTTATAAAGTAAGAAAATAAGGCATGATTAGTGCTAAATATTAGCAATCAAAGCATGTTAGGATTTTAATGTCAATTAAACTCGTTGCGCTTCTTGGAAAAGCATATGCCATCGGAACTATACCCTCAAGCATAATGCACTTGCCTAACCTAAGGATATATGAAGTAATCTGGAGATAATAGATCCAAATACAATCCTTGACTACTAGCTCCAAGATCACGAGGAGATCCCAAATGGACCATAAAAACCAATCAGAACCAAGATGAAATGCCTTTTTCTTGGCTGAGGGGGACCTATCAGCTATCAGAGTAGGATGCCAAGAGAATGTGCTGGTCATCTAAGACACTATGAAATAAACCCTGCAATCAAATCCGTGCTGGTTGGACCTCAGGACATGCAAACAAACAATGTTCAAGTGATTTGCCATCCGTTAAGCAGAGTGAACACAAAGCAGAGACTCAACGATCACATTGATGACGGAATACATTATTTATGACGTGATTTCTGCTTCTTTTTCTTGTTTTTTTTTTTTTTTTTTTTTTTTTTTTTTTTTAATGTTCAGTTCCATGTGTTTTGGGTTTAGATATTGGATGTGGTCGCAGTACCTTTGAAATAGAATATCGGACCAGATGGTTGTGAGGACATGAAGCTTGCTCATGGGACCCTATTCAGGTAATGGGAAAGGTGATTGAGAAGCAATTTTCTTTGGCCAAAACCCCGGATTGGAGAGTAGAGTCCTGGATTTTGCGACATTTAAGAGTGCAGTCCCCGATTTCTTCTCCAGAGCAATTCTATTCATCCAATTTGGGAAAACCTTAAATTTATAATATGTTCATCTTATCCGATTTCAAGAAGGATTGAGTTTAAGAGTGCAGTTGATGCTTCTACTCGAATTGGCAGGTCTAAGTTTGGATGCAAAGGTTTCTGGTGAGGCCATAGCCATAGCCATAGCCAGAGCCAGTTCAGGGCCAAAGCCATAACCTATGTCAGCATAGCTACAGATGGCTGGCATGGAGTCTGTGCTTTTTTTTCAGATATTTTTTTCAGATAATATGTAATATTCCTTCAATCAGCGGCTCCAAAGTAAGACTAGACGAAAAAAGAGTTAAAAAAGTAATAAATTTAGCATGGGTTCTTGGTTAGTTTTTTTGTTTGTTCATCGAGATCTAAGTAAAAATTCTTGGTTAGTCCTTTTGTTTGTTATCATCGAGATCTGAGTTCGAATTCTATTCATGTTATAGATGTAGCTCAAAGTAGCTATAGCTTAATGATCTAATCTGAAAATCAAACATATCGAACTTTTGGAAACAAAAAAAAGAAGATTTTTGTACAATGTAAAAAATTATCAAATTCATTTAACATCATCAACATTATGAGTATATTCTACATCACTTTATTCTACATATCACATAGAAGTCAATCCATTACCTAGGCGCGATATATTAAGAGCTGCTTTGCATGTAATTATCGAGTACATATGGCATGTTTAAGGTCTCTACCACAGGACCGATTGGTCGTACTCGAACCCGTGACCTCAAGGCAACGGATTTTTAATGTCCCCATTACCAAACTGATATTTGCCATGTTTAAAATCGTGGCCTAAAATAACTTGAAACAAAGATAGCAATATTTTTATAAGGCATTATAAAAATCCGTATTTGTCTTCAGCTTTGCTCAATTTCTTTTCAAGTTATCTTTGGTACACTAGGCTACATGGCTTTTAGTCTCAAGCTTTTAAAGGTTCTAGCGTTTGCATATCCTTATACCTAGGTGCAAATATATGAAGGAATTTGCTAATGTTGATAAAACTGAAACACAGGCCAATGGAACAGTAAAACAGGAAAAGTATGACAAGCGGTGTCTTTTAAGGAGAAGTACTTTTTATTAAGAACCACGTCGCGTTCCGTTTATACTTGCCAAAAAAAAATGATAGTTACATAAGGTAATACAGGTGCAGCTCAATATAGCCACAATATAGTTGTATGATTCAATCTCAAAATCAAACATATAGAATTTTTGGAAAGCTCCCGATACAAGACATTCAAAATGCAGCATTATACAAAGAAAGAATCGTCCTACTCTCTTAGGACTTACTAGCTGGAGAAGAGTAGCATTCACAAATGTCAAAAAAATGATGAGATCATGGCCTAAAATAAACATTGGCAACTGCTCATCTGAACAAAACAAAGCTAGCAAATATTTTACGAGGCGCTTCTTTCATAAACCAGTGTCCATGGCCATGAAAGACATCCACATTTCTCTTCAGCTTTTTTCAATTCTTTTTCAAGTTGCACGGACCTTTCTTCTGCCAATCCAATCTTATCTGCAGATTCTTTTAGCTGTTGATGAAGATCTTTTATGGAGGCCTCCATATCTTTGGCCTGTTTGTCTGCAGCTTGCAGTTTTCCCTTTAAATCCGACAGTTCATCCTCATATAGCTTTATTGTATTCTCATAAGATTTTGTCAGCTCTTCTAGAGAATTTAGATTGCTTACCAGTTGTGAATTCTTTCGTATTTCATTGTCCAGATTCTGTCTCAGACCTGTCAACTGAATTTTGGCTTCCAAAATTGAACCTTTCAACATAGGAATAGTTTTCTCTTTGGATAGGCCACCATTTAATTTCGGTTTTGAGACCTCAAAGAGCCCATCAAGATCCCTAGTCTTCAACTCCCCAGCACCATCATCTACCTTGGCATCTTTCCTGTCAATTACTCCTTTCAAATCATATTCCAATTCCTTTACATTCTCGTGAAACCCATATAATTCTGTCTCTAGCTCATTCACCTTAGCTTCTGCTTCCTTTATCTTTCTCTTTGCTGATCCTAATTCTTCTCTATGCTCATTCTCCAGCAGCTGGAGCTTCACTAACAAGTCTCTCTTTTTTGTTTGGGAAGCAGCAAGCAGCTCCTCAAGGTGCGCTTCTGCCTCTTTGGCAGTTTTGATATGGCTAGTAAGCTCATTAACTTTGTCCTCCAGCTCATTTTTCTTACATGCAATCTTCATTGCTTCGTCTTCAGAGAGTTTTAGCTCAGATTCCAACTTAACAATCCTTTCTTCTAAACTCACAACTCTTTCTTGCTTCTCTGCTGCCTCTGACTTTGCAAGTAAAAGACTGCCATCTAAAGCAGTAATCTTTTCTTGAGATTCTTTTAAAAGCACTGACATCCTTTCCTTCATCTCTAGGACTTCATTTTGCAGTTCATTTATTCTCATCTGAGCGTTTTCTAACTTAGCATCTCTTTCTTGCACTTCATTAGATGCAATAGCAGCTGAAGCTATTAGCTCCTTCATTAGAGAAGATATTTTTTGCTCTGCCTCTTGTGCAGCTGCATTTGCTTGTTCTGTACTCAAGACATTTTCGTTCTCTAGCTCCAGAATTCTTTCCTCTGCAGCCTTAATTTTACGCTCCAGTACCTCAACACCAGCTTTTAAGTCTTCAACAGTTTTATTAGCTTCATCAGCTCTGGAAAACGATGAACTTAGCTGCATATCCAAATCGGATGCCTTGTGTTCCATTTCATCAAGCTTATCTTTTAAAGCAGTTGCCTCACTCCGTGCTGCATCTGCTGCTGCACTAGATGCTCCAAGCAGGGATTCGAGTTCAGTGATCTTAGCTCTGGCTTCAGTGAGTTCATTTTCTAAAGATTTTGCTTTATTTTCTGCTTGTTCAGCTGTGCCTAATGATGTACTTAGCTGAACTTCCAGGTCAGAAATACAACTTGTTGCTTCGTCTAGCTTTATTCCTGAATCTGCTGCCTTTTTCTCTGCATATTCCAGTTTTGACATTGCTTCTGAAAGCTGCAACTTGAGCCCAGAGATTGTATTTTCACACTCAATTATCTTGGATTTCACATCATCGGCCCCTTTCTCGGACAGGTCAACTTGCTCTTCTAACTGAATGACTCTTTGTTTAGCTTGGTTAAATTCAGTCTTCAAATTAGCTGCCTGCTCAGCAGCTGCTTCAGCTTTGGCAGACGTTGAGGTAAGTTCTGTTTCTAAATCATGTATTTTTTTCTCATAATCTCCAACTGTATTCTCAAGGGTGAGTCTCAACGAAATCTCCTTTTCCAATTCAGCAGATACCTTGGCTACTCTATTTTCACCATGCTCGACCTTTTCATTTGCTGCTTTTAGGTCTCCTTCCAGAACTGCAGATTTTGATAGAGAATCTTGTAACTGTTGCTCAATCTTCTCTAAAGATTCCTTTGTGCCCTGACAAACTTGTAACAAATTAGCAGTATGATTATTGGCTGCTTCAAGTGCTGAATCACGTTCCTGCAAGGTTGCCTGAAGTTCCAGAATGTGCTCTTCAAGTGCCTTAATTTTCTGCCACAAAATTTAGTCGGATGTCAAAGCTAAAAAATGAAAAGCGCATCTGCATACAATATGGAACAGTTCAGATGTATGAAATGCATAGCAGTAGCATCCATTTGAATGCCAAATTCCAAATCAATGAACAGATCCATTATTGCTTCTCTAATGTATGCATTTTGTCTCACTTGAAGCATGGCTGGCAATGCTCAGTAACAGAATAACTTATTTGTTGAGGAGGAGAAAAAGTGCTCAAAATGAGACATCTCTTGGGTGGCAGGAGGACACGGCTAGGCTAAGGTGGGATATCCTGTTAAATGGTTTTAAGTAATGGTCTGCTGGTGGTAAGGAGCTCCATCTATAATTATTAGCATATCCAACAAACGGGAAGTGCAGGCAGAGATGTTACCTCTTGCTCCTTATGGTTGTCGCCAGATTCATCGTCCACATTACCATTTTCACCTTCTGTGTCCGCCATTTCTTTCTTATCTGCCAGAATGATTTCTCAAAAGTTTCAGTCAAGACATGTTTCTCATCGATATTTACAATCCATTTTGAACATATCGTAAACAACAGCGGTATACTTTTATTTAGCTAACATATTTCGTCCAAATGAATCACAAGATTCTAACAACATAATAGATCGTTATTGGGCATGTTCGATCTACCAGGCTATGTGTTGTGCAGCTCACAGTCCCATCTTTCACGTATAATTCACTGAAAATGCTTATCAGCCGCAACCAGATTGCAGACATGAGCACAGCCCTAGATCTTGTAAATTGCTATTATCTAACCAATCTTAAATAAGGAGAATACGTAAGATTCTGCTACTTTATGACTATCTGTTCATATAGTAGGCACAGCTCTGAATGCAAAATAGCAAAAAAAAAACGTAACCACTCTTAATCCATAATCAAATATTACTTTGCAAATCGACCATTCAATGCGGTGGTGGGGCATTAACAGAGTATCTCACCTGAACAAAGAGATCATGACAGGGCTAATCCTGATACCATTGGAGAAGGAGAGAGACAACAAACTACTTCAGCAACCGATTGAAAGGATGAAACGTCTGAAACCGGAATAAGAAAGTTCAAAATCACGAGATTGTTTGAACGTATGCGGTGACAGATATGAATTGGATGAGCAAGCAAATCAGGCGGAAAGGTCGATCAGGGATCCTTCTGCAACCACAGCATAAAATTGGAGGGCTAAAATCGAGCAATGCAACGGCGATCGGCTTGGGCAGAGTTTGTACCGGTGGAGAGGACGAAGAAAGTAGTGGTGTATGAGCGGAAGAACGCACGCCCCATAAACGGTCCAGATCGCCCGCAAATTTCTCCAGCTGTCATACGCACGATCTGGCGCGTTTGGGACACGAAATTGCCGGCCAGGAAGGAGTACCGCTTCTTGCGATGCCACGTTGTGCGATCTGATTGGCTTAATTTATTTACTTGGTTATAAATATATACGAGGCTCTTTTAAGGTTGACACCTTACAACTATACTTGTTGACAAAAAGTGTGGGGTTTTCTCTTCCAGAATCCCTACAATGATTCTAGCAAGTTGCAGTCTTAGTAGATTCCTAAATAAATCTGTCGTCTCCTTGGTTTGGTTCGGGAATTTTTTTGAGCATAATTGGCAAGATTCCCTCTGGATCTAACCCATCCTACCACCTAAACAATATTATTGTAGCAAAAATGTCTAGCTACAATAATAGCTCTAGCTATAGTTGCAAGCTAAGGGTGCTTTCCCATGGACGGCAGGACCTGGATGAGGTCATGCCCAGGTCCAAAAGTATTCGTCGGGATTATTTTCTAAATGAGGTTCTTAACCTCAGCCACTCCGGTTCTGAGCTCATGGGAACATCGGAAAAGCAGACCGGACCTTCAGGAAACCTGGAGGTTTTCTGCCCATGGGAAAGCACCCTAAGTCTCAGTAGATTCTCAAATAAATCTGTCCTTACCTCCACATTTTTGCCTCTATTGTTACAACTGCCTTTCATTCCTCTTAATCAAATGTCTCATCATTGATGTTATAGCATGTAGGATTATTTTATCATACAGGAGGGTGCCCAAGCGGCACCCACTTAAGGAAAAAATATATATTACTTTCTTACTTTGATATAGCAAAATAAAATTTTAGGGTTTAGATTTCAATTGATATTCAACACCAGTCATTTTGACAAATTCGAAACCTGCTATGGGGATTGTATGATTATTTTGACTCCAATTGACTATCAAATGCCCTTCAATAGACCACAAAAAGCCCTCCAATGGACCACCAAATGCTCACATTTGACCTTCATTAGCCTATTTGTGCCCATAGACTATGCATCTCGCCTAATTTACAATAGTTCTTAAGGTGGACGTTTAAGGAGCAAAAGTGGGCATTTACGCAGAAAAACATGGGTGTTAAAAAAAAGGTGGGTTATTAAAGGGCACTAGGTGAAAGGTCACCCTCCCCTATTTTTTTTTTTCTATTGACCAATTCTAACACTTTTGCCATTGTTACAAGTGAGCTTTATTCCAATAGATCAAATGTCTCATCATTGATATTCTAGCATGTAGGGTCTTATTTTATCAATATGCTTCTTTTCTATTGACCAGTCTTACATGCTACATCTATTTGAATATGATAGTGGAGTGCTCTGGAGTGCTCTTCCCTCTAATATGTGAGTATTATCTATAGCCTATAGCGCCATAGGTTTTCGTGCCTTCAGTTTACTTCATTCTGACGTGCGTTCATCACCTTTATGGTAGCATTGCATAAAGTTCCCGCTCGTGTTGTAATTGCATGATAATCATCTCCTTTTGAAGCTTTTTGCCTTTACTTTTGATTGTTTGGAAGAGTATTTGACTAGCTAATCAAAATATTGTGTGCCATGTGGCGGATTATTTACAAAGATTGAAATTATTAAAATCCACCTTGCTTTTTGGATGGGTGATAAATTTAAATTCTTAAGGGGTGACCTTTTATATATTTGCTAATAAAATTGCAATTCTTAGGGGATGACCTTTTATATATTTGCTAATTTTTTGGTGTGTTATAGGAGATGTTTTTTTGGTTTAGGAAAAAAGTAAAAAAATATTAGCAAGTTCATGAATAGAATATAAACCATTAGATATAGCACAAATCTCATAACACACCAAAACAAAAAATTTCACTATCTTTTTTTTCCCACAACAATACATTATCAATTTTTTTGTCTAGGACCGTCAGGTCGGACTATGGCGAATTGCCAGAAGATGCTTCTCTAGATGCTATAGCCCTAAGATCCTAGTGGACAAGTCCTTGCTTTTTGTTTGTGAAGTTTTACAAGGAACAGATGATTAAGAACGGAGGAAAGAATATCCATTTTTTCTTAAATTTGTTGATGTAGCGCTAGAAAGGCTCCTAATAAGAGACTTCAAACTCTTATCCATCAATTGCATCAGTTACAGTACCTAAATCAAGCCCACTAACTACTTGCTCTAAATAAACTTTTCTCCAAAATCATATTCTAATAGGAATCTATGATCAATTATGAGGAAATACAAACTAGTCTTGCATATGAGTTGCAGCAATCATGTCTTACAACCATGCACGTCATATAAGTGGGCATTAGAGTAAGCTCCCTCTCTCCCTACCTATATCTGTTGCATCACGTGTATCAAGTAGCAAATAAGTACCCTGGACAATTGTTGGATCCGTGAAAATGTGTGAAGCAACACATGCTAAGGCCTAGTAGAAAATGGCTAGAAATATCAAGAAGTATGGTCATTCTTGCAAGAGACATACTAGATGTTTTGCACACGAATAAGTCTAGTCCTGTTTGAGGCAAACATTATTCAAAGTTCAAACTTCTTTTGAAATATAACAATCTACTAGGATGTAGTTTCATTGTTTGCATTGCATGTCAAGCTACATTGTGGAGTAGATGGTGCCTATCTCATCTTGCTTTCTAATATTGACATCGTTATTGGTCTTTATGAACTTGACATCATTATTGGCGTCTATAAAGCTAGCCCAAAAAAGTCTGAAACCTGCTTGCAACTATCCTCAACTTCTCATACCTTCTTTTCAGCCATCATAAGGTTTTGAAGTTGGCACTGAATCTAATTTCACATCAGTCTTCTCTGTGTTACACATCTCATCAATCTCCATCGCATCAATATGTTATGCCATTATTAGCTTACCATCCATATATGGAGTTCTAAGTCTGAACTAGTAATGCCAAGCTCCAAATAGGAACAGGAAGATGTAGATAACTATATCAGAAAATAAGCTATCGAAACAAAATCACAAATAAGGTATAAGCCAATAAAATTGGGGGTTTCTCCACGTGCAGCCTTCTGAAAACAAATTTACATAGTTGCAACTATAGAGAATATACCACTCATTGGATAATAATATATCTCACTTTTTTGCATACTGAACATATCGAAATCAATGCGTCAATGAAGTGTCGCCTAGGTTATGGTGGTTTTGCACATGCCAATCGCTAGAACATAATCCTTGGTAAGATTACAAAGCATCTCTTGTGTAGGATGCACGTCTCACCTTTGGCAGATGTGATATGTAGTAGATATGGAGAATGGTCAATAGAAGCACTAGAAAAGTATATAGTAATTTAAATTCACTCATTTTTTTCACTCTAGAGGGTTGTGACAACAACAATGGATAAGTATTTGAATAGACTTTACCACTCTCTAATGTAGAAGAGAAACATATCCTTATCCTGCCAATTCTGATGTCTTTTGCTCCTCCTGCCATTTCTGCAACAACACTCTGAAAGTGGCAGTTATTAAATATTCCTACAGATACTCTGATGTCGTTTGCACCTTCTGCCATTTCTGCAACAACATTCTACTAGTGGCAATTATGAAATACTCCTATAAATACTTCTACAGTTATGACGGTGCAAGAATCATATACTTCCCATGTGTGTTGTTCATTCCGTCTTGCAATCAACCTATCCACCACAATCCGCACAATAAGCATATATTGTTCTGGACCCATCTTTGTTTTACTAGGCAAGAGTCCATCTTCCAGACTATATTGGGTAAAGAATATTGGGTAAATAAAGTCTGCAAAACTTTGTAAGGGTTCCCCTCTACAAAAGCCAATGTTTGGATGCTGGTAAACATTTTCCTGAAGCCTAAAAGTTCCAGCTAAAAGGTACATTTTGAAGATTTTTGGTTCACTGGCTCAAGCATGCAAGCATCAGCCCTGCACATGTATATATCAGTACTATTTCTAAAATATTGGGTGTTACACTTCTTTCTTATCAATCTTCACAAAATACAGAGAGCTCCTCACCAATTATGCCCAAGGCTGCCCAAAACTTTGCAATTTAATATGTAGAGCAATGTCCATTATTCTTTTCAGCCTCTTTACTGTTATATCATTAAAGAAATAGAAATTATTGAAGAAGTTATGACAAATTATTTGAAATGCTCTTGTGCATGCAAGAATAAAACCAAGCTTTTTAACCGCAACTGAAGATAACGCAAGTTCACTAATATAATTTTCATGTGATGTGACTGTTACCTATGGAATGGGCAGAGAAAGTCTAATTCAATATGCAAAACCATTTGCAGCAAGCATGCTAAAAGCATCTGCATATAACCTGCAAAAGAAAACAAATAATGGCCAATCAATAGCACAACCTATTCTTTGCACAACTGGTGATTCCATATGACCCCATCCCCAACAGGGATGGATATGGCTCCCTTTGAAGAGATGAATACAGGGACCTATAGGCTTCTAAAACTGGAGAGCATGCAAAGACTCTTAGCATGAACATGAAAAGCAAGAGACTCACTCATAACTCTCTAATTCCAAATAGAGTGGGCATCCTCATATGTAAAGAAAGAATAAAAACCCATTGCATACTAACAAATCTGTCTTATAGCCAAGAGATGAGAATGGAGAATGGGTCATTGAACCTCCCATCTGAAAACGATGATATATTTTATACAAAGCTAGGTTAGGGGAAAAGGATGTAATGAGCAGCATGGTTTGATTATGTAGAAGGTTTATGCTAGTAGTTTTCAAGTTGATTGTTCAAGAAGTCATTGCTCTTGCAGCCAGCAGCAAAGGCTAGCCTATTTGGCAGTTGGACTTTAAGAGTGCTTTCCTCATAACACAATCCTCTTATTCTCCCATTCTTCCTTTAACCCTTATTAATCATCACCATGTATGCTTCATTCATTTAACTTGTCCCAGGATGCAAGCCCCTCGTGCAAAGGCATCACGCTATGCCTACGACATATCAAGAGCTTGGCCCCTCTCACAAAGGAATTGAAGTTTGGTATCTTGGGGAAAATTTAGACTAGAGAGTCTAGGGCTCTCTTAGAATTAAGTTGAAATTGAGAGTTCCAACTCCAAGGGCCCGGTGGATGATTTCTTCATACAATTTTTCTTATTCTAGAATAGGGTTTAGAAGCCGGAAGATATGTTAAAGCAATGATACAGCCATGAGAGAAGATTTCTTTTAGAAATGCCAAGTGTTTGATCCTAGTTACCTTATATTTTTTAGCATACTGAAGCTACAAAATCTTCAATCTACTTTACTTTCTCTGTTACATGTTATAGATTTCACATTGGCAGAACTTCATCAAGAATAATTACAGAATATTTCCGCAACAAAAAATCTCTCCGAGAACACCAAGAATAACGTGGCAAAGAAATTAGAAATGTTCAGTATTGGACGAGAACCCAACAACCTTGTAGGTCCTTGTCGTCCAGGCTCTTCGCAGTTTGAAGGAATGTGTTGAGAACTTCGGAAGTTAATAAAAAATGGAAAAGGAGAACCATTGGGCAGCTCATTGGCTTCTTCCATTGGAAGAAGGTTTTGTTAGGTTTTCGCGAGGAAAAACTAAAAAAAAATGCTGGAATGGAAAAAAAGAAGTAGACGATCAGTGGCGAAGCATGCCGTCCGTGGAATTTTTCTCTAGATGTGAAAATTGGATGATCTAATGGCCTAAGTGAAGTTCGACTGATGTGTCAATCCATGTGGATAGTCTAGAATTGCAGAAATTATTGTGGGAGGGGCAAGCCTGCTAAAAAATCCAAAAAGCCCCACCACCCAAAAGAAAACCAAGGCTTAATGCTAAATAGATGGATATGACAATAAAATTTGTTGATATAAAAGTAGACAACTCAAATTATATTAATGTGCTGAAGCTCAAACAAACTGCCATTCCTCTTCGCTCACCATGCCCCTATCTGCCACTTAAAGTAAGTCTTCTTCCCCTCATTGCCCTTCCAAACAGAAATATTTTCCTTCTTCTCCCTCGTCCTTGGTGAGTCTAGTAAATATCATAGGATACCATGTTCTAACCAGCTTAAAATCTAAAAAATGTGCTAAATCCCCCAAAATTTGTGTGTTTTTAGTGCTCCATTATCAATCTAAAATATCCCATGGACATTACAGACTAGCTAGAAATATCCTACTGCCGGTCAAGGCAACCAAAGTGGAGGACACGTATAGGCACAAGTTCTACCACGTCGGGGATCATGGCCGTATAACCCCAGTAACCAACTCCCAAATATAAACATACACTGGCCGGGTTTGAACCAAAGTGGAGGACACGTATAGGCACAAGTTCTACCACGTCGGGGATCATGGCCGTATAACCCCAGTAACCAACTCCCAAATATAAACATACACTGGCCGGGTTTGAACCCTCGACCAAATGCACATATATTTTGGCATTACTAGGCCTATACCAACTCACCACACATCCGTTGGGCAAAACTTTAACCATACATGCACACTTTGTAGGCAGGATATCTCCCGCCTTAGGAAGTCACAGAAATTTTTGTATTTTTTATTTTTGGTCCAGCTAGACCAGTCTTGTCACTAGAATATCTTGTACAGACTAGCTAGAAATATCCTACTGCCGGTCAAGGCAACCAAAGTGGAAGACACGTATAGGCACAAGTTCTACCACGTCAGGGATCATGGCCGTATAACCCCAGTAACCAACTCCCAAATATAAACATACACTGGCCGGGTTTGAACCCCCGACCAAATGCACATATATTTTGGCATTACTAGGCCTATACCAACTCACCACACATCCGTTGGGCAAAACTTTAGCCATACATGCACACTTTGTAGGCAGGATATCTCCCGCCTTAGGAAGTCACGGAAAGTTTTGTATTTTTTATTTTTGGTCCAGCTAGACCAGTCTTTCACTAGAATATCTTGTACAGACTAGCTAGAAATATCCTACTGCCGGTCAAGGCAACCAAAGTGGAGGACACGTATAGGCACAAGTTCTACCACGTCGGGGATCATGGCCGTATAACCCCAGTAACCAACTCCCAAATATAAACATACACTGGCCGAGTTTGAACCCCCGACCAAATGCACATATATTTTGGCATTACTAGGCCTATACCAACTCACCACACATCCATTGGGCAAAACTTTAGCCATACATGCACACTTTGTAGGCAGGATATCTCCCGCCTTAGGAAGTCACGGAAATTTTTGTATTTTTTATTTTTGGTCCAGCTAGACCAGTCTTGTCACTAGAATATCATCTTGTACAGACTAGCTAGAAATATCCTACTGCCGGTCAAGGCAACCAAAGTGGAGGACACGTATAGGCACAAGTTCTACCACGTCGGGGATCATGACCGTATAACCCCAGTAACCAACTCCCAAATATAAACATACACTGGCCGAGTTTGAACCCCCGACCAAATGCACATATATTTTGGCTTTATAGAAGGGAACATTAGCTTCTATTGATCGAATGCCATTATTGTCTGGAACATACGAGAGTTTACTATAATAAGATGGTTTTCATTGTAATTTGGAGTTGTACAACATAATTTAAGGATAAATGGGCAACTAAAGATTTGCATTCCAATGTTTTGAGAATGAATAGAAAGCTTTTGTTTTAAGGACGAAAAATTTATTACTCAAAAGCAGAGTAGACTAAAATAAAACTTCACCTTGTAGCAAAGCACATGCATATGCCATTAGAATTACTATACTTTCGTTAAAGGTATCATCATTACTGCAAACCTTTTTCCTTTGAAAACTTTCGAGGCATAGGTTTTTCTAATCCTAGTGGTAATGGTTGTACTAGCCCATTGTATGGGTGCCATGGCCTATTGGTCTTCGTGACTTTAAAAATTCTATTCTATCATATTTTATTCTTTGCTCGACTTAATAAAGAACAGATTCCAACCTCAACCAAACACTTTCTTGCTAAAGCCTGACAACACATCGAACAATTTTACCAGTTAAAATGCAATTTTTGCTTATCTCTTGCATGGGACCTAGCGCGATCATATGAGCACCATTGTGCAACTTACAATAATTAACTAGATACGGCTAGAGGATCCATCCCCGTTGATTCATTACATGGATTCCAAATATTGATTCAGAAGGGGAATGACTTATTTTCCCTTGAAAATATAGTTGTTGCCACTCATTGCTGGCCAAAATTGCTCTTCCAGTGAGGTTTGCTCATTGCATGACCAACTAAAAAGAGGTGCGCAATGACATCTTTATAGGTACAAGCACATTAATAACAAATGAGTGGGAACAGAAAAGCTCCCTCCCTCCCTCCCTCCCTCCCTCCTTGGCTCCCTGGCGGGGTGGGTGTGGTTTTGGAGGGGGTTGGGGGGGATCAACAAAGGTGGATCCTTACCCAAATTTTAAATTAGGGAACGTTCCCATGGAATCGACCGGACTCTATTTTTTCCGTGTCAAGTCAAGTCGAAAGCGATTCCGATGCGCCAGAGGTAAGGTTGCCTTTAAGGAAAATCCTTCAGATTTTTCCGTAAATGAAGAACCATTTCACGAAAGGTCGGGTTCTTCGCCTTTGTTTTGTGCTTTAACCGATCAACGAGGTGATGAAAGAGCAAGCAACCGGCGAAGAAGCGGTAGGTGAAGATCGTGAGCGGTGAAGATCGCCCGGTTTTCGAGGTGAGGTCGCATGGGAACAGTCTTCTTTGCACTTCGACCTCGACCTCACTCTCCTGCGGTCAGGTCAGGCTCATGGGAACGTAGCCTTAGAAACATGTTCGTTTAGAATGCCACCAAAAGAGTCAAAACAAAGGAGGTTCGATTGATTACGTTCGCATTTAAAGGTAGGACATCAAGAAACGTCGCCTACATGTTTTTGGAAAACTCTTCATACTTTCCAAGGCATCAATACGAGAGGAAGGGAAGAAGGGAGGGTGGGAGTTATTGAAACTACTCGAAGGATAAAGCATTTTGTCATGTTATTTTAATTAAATAGGTTAAACATGTTAACGTCATGATAAGATTCTCCAAGAACATTCACATGGAGGAGGATAAATATGACCTAATGTATTTTAGGCTATTTTCATTGAACAAATAAACAAAATCTAGCTCGAATAACCTAGGGGAACGTGCTGCCAATGATAAGAGTATCGAATAGATCCTATTCTATTGAAGTGGATGCACGAGGAAGGTATTGAACACATCTTAAAAGGAATAAACTATGGATAAGGGCACCAATGTGGAAGATGTGAGTATGATCTAAGCATATATTCACATGAAAACTGACTTTCAAGGATATTGAACCGAGCTTTATAGAAACCAAATTGAACTGGAATAAGTGGAGGGGGAAGATGATGGTGAAGACCGGCTTTTAGAAGTTGAACTGAGCTTTATAGAGGACAAATTGAATTGGAATAAGCAGAGGTGAACATGCATCATGCATCAACTGATAGGACAAGTTGGATGGAATCGGCAGAAGAGGACGACGACGAGGGGGTGGGGCGGTGGGATTCAGGGCCCATATGCTAGCTACTTTGCCAGGCACAGAAAGGTGGTAAGAAACGAAAAATTGACAAATAATTGGCACCAAGGAGGGGACCATAGCATGTTGTGGGGGTTAATAAAATGTATAATATAGTATAAATAATATAAATCCAGAAAATACATTTGGATGTTTAAAAAAAAAAAATGGTTTTTGCGTCAGCGCACTGGTGTGGCAACGTGGCACAGATGGACAAGATTCTGTCGTGCACTGCTGGACAGGTTGGACAAATCTCAGCCGTCGGCCGATCGCGGCAAGCCCTTTCTTGTTTGTTCGTATACATATCATTCCTTACTTTGGGCCGTCTATTCCGACGAATCTGCCATCTTTTACAGCTTTCGATCATCTGAGCTTTTTATCATTCAGATTCAGCTCCATAGCTGTACGACGACGTTCGTCTTCACCAAATTTACGTTCTGAATGCAGATTCCATTTTGATCAGCAAACAGGTCTCTGCTCTGTCGCTCTTTCTAGCTCTGCACCATTTTTTTTTTCTCTGCTCCTTCTTTCTTACAATCATTTTCCTCTCTCTTTACCATTCTTTGTTACAAAGCTTCCTCATCAATTAGTTGAATCATCTAAATTTCTGTTTCGTACAGCACCATGATTTAGATCAATAATTCGCAATGCTTTTTTAAATCGGTAGCGCACAATTTGTAGTGCGTAGTTTTGACAATTCTGACTGAAAATGCCTTAATAGCTTAATTCGTTAGGGGTCGCTTTTCCTGGCTTCATACAAATTTTTGCTCTGCTCCTTCTTACAGAGCTTTTTTCTCTGTGCCATTTTTTGCAAAGCTTCCTCATCAATCAGTTCGATCATGTAAATTTTAATTCGTACAGCATCATGTTTTAGATCAATAATTCGCAATGCTGTATTAGCGAATAATCCTTATTTCGTACAGCATCATCATTTTAGATCAATAATTAGCACTGCGCAATTCGCAGTGCGTAGTTTTGACAATTCGGATTTAAAGATCCAAAGATCATCTCAATAAACCAGTGTCCGTACCTTAACTCCTTAGAACAACTCATTTTCATTTGTAGAGAGTATGGATCGCTTCAGACGTGAAGAAGAATTTTCACAGAACTGCACCAGTTTTTGTTCTGCTTATTGGAGTATAACGAATGAGCTCCTAAATCGCATTTTTAAAAGTCAGCAATGAATCTGTTTGAGAAATTCCGCTCATTTTCTTGCCTCTGTATGCCCGCAGTTCGAAAGTGAAGTTCCGTTCGCTTTTCGATTGCTGCCAAAGTCATCCTTTTCCTTATAGTTTTAGATTAATAAATTGCATTGAACCCTCATCGCATGTAGGAAGTTCGGGGAGAATCGTTTTGGAAACTACCCGCTTAGAGATGCATGGAAAAATAAGCATTGGGTGGGTGTCTTTCTTTCACTTCCCCTCCTAATTGCTTCAAAACTTTTATGGTTTATGCAGACCATTGAGGGAGATATCATGGCCGACATAGATATTGCAGATGGAGAAACTTGTCACAAAACTACAGAGTCCAACCATGAAGAAAGATTGATAAAGGTAGACCCAATGAACACTGTTTAATCTTAAACTCTAAAGTTTGCCTACATGCTAATTAGTTCTATGGTTCTCAACTAGTAAATTAATACATATCTCGAAGACCAACCAAATTTCAGCTTAAATCACTGAAATTGTCAATTTCTATCATCTTTAGTGACCTGATATCCTTCCTTTCCTCAATTTATAATGACCTGATATCCTTTCTTTCTTCAATTTATATAGCAAATACAGCTGCTAGAAGCACATATTATACAGCTTCAAAAAGATCTGGATCAGCGTGACACTGATTTGGAGATTTCTCAGCAGCATGCCACCTGCCTGGAAAAAGAATTTGAAGCAGCAAAGAAGCACACAGCAAAAGCGGAAGAGGAATTAAATCTCCATGTATCAAAATTTGCAGAGGTGGAAAAGAATTTGGAAAAAGCACTTGAAGAGGTGCAACACCAAATAGCTCATTCCAAGTTGTTAGTAAATAAATTGGATGAAGCTGATGGTAAAATTTCTCATCTGGAGACTTCACATAATGCATGCACCTCTAAACTGAATGATATGGAAAGTAAGGCATCTGATTTAGAGATAGACCTCACTCAGGCCAAGGAGACAATCACCCAGTTAGAAAGCCAATTAAATGCATCTAACTCAAAAGTGCAAGCAGCAGAGGCTGAAGCAAAAGAGTTATACCTAAAGCTAGAAGATTCAAAAATGATGGTCACCATGCTCACTGAAAACGTCAATGCAGCTGAAACTCTGGCAAAAGATCTAGAGAGTAATCTTGAAGGATCTGGGGTTAAAGTATCTGAGCTAGAAATGCAGCTTCGAGAATCAGCTCAAAAGGCTGATAAGGCAGCAGATATGATAAACCACTTAGAAACCCAACTAGCTCAGGCAACAAATGCAACGTGTGCTTTCGAGTCTGCTTTGGCTGAAGCCAAAGGTAAGATATCCGAAATGGAATTGCTGGTCAATACATTGAGTGTGAAATCAGATAAAGCTGAGGGCATAGCAATAAATGTGAAAGCCAAACTAGCAGAAGCTGAAATTAAAATTTCTGAATTCGAAGGACAGCTCAATTCATCTCTTGGGGAAGCTAGTGCTGCACAGATCAGAGAATCTGATTTAGAAGCTAAGTTAGCTGAGTGTGAGGTTAAGCAAGCTGAATCAATTGGTATAATCTCGAAGTTAGAAGAAAAAGTCGCTGATTTAGAGGCAAAATTAACGAATGCTGAAACTAAAGCATCCAAACTTGAAGTGGAGGCAGCAGCAGAGGTGGTTGCTTTGCAAGCAAATCTTGGTGAAGTTCAAAACAAACTAGTCACAGCTGAGAAACAAATTTCAGAGTTTGAGACCCTACTTAGTGCATCAATTGCCAAAGCTGAAAAAGAGGAGATTGAATACAAAACCAAAATAAATGAGTCATTAAGTAAATTCATTGAAGCCACAAGCAGGATTTCTGAGTTGGAGACACTGTTAAGTGCATCATCAACAAAAGCTGATAATGCTGAGAACGAATTGACCGATTTAAGACCAAAGATGACTCAGAATATTGCCCACATCTCAGAGTTGCAAGCACAATTATTAGAGACTGCAGAGAAGCTCTTGGCGGCAGAATGCACAGTAAATGAACTGCAGAGCAAGATAGATGAATCCCAGAGCAGGGCATCTGAGTTAGAAACATCGCTTCATGCATTGGATGCCAAGACTAAATCTCAGGTTTCAGACTTAGAGGCCACACTATCAGAAGCAAAAGGTACTATTTGTGATCTGACAAGTAAATTGACTGAAGCCACGAGCAGGATTTTTGAGCTGGAGGCACTGCTATGTACATCGTCAACGAAAGCTGATAATGCTGAGAAAGAATTGAGCGATCTAAAACCAAAGATGGCTGAGCATATTAGCCATGTCTCAGAGTTGCAAGCACAATTATTAGAGACTGCAGAGAAGCTCAAGGCGGCAGAATGCACAGTAAATGAACTGCAGAGCAAGATAGATGAATCCCAGAGCAGGGCATCTGAGTTAGAAACATCGCTTCATGCATTGGATGCCACGACTAAAACTCAGGTTTCAAACTTAGAGGCTGCACTAGCAGAAGCAAAAGGTACTATTTGTGATCTGACAAGTAAATTCACTGAAGCCACGAGCAGGATTTCTGAGCTGGAGGCACTGCTATGTACATCGTCAACGAAAGCTGATAATGCTGAGAAAGAATTGAGCGATCTAAAACCAAAGATGGCCGAGCATATTATCCATGTGTCAGAGTTGCAAGCACAATTACAAAAAGCTGATAATGCTGAGAAAGAATTGAGTTAGCTTCATCTAAAACTAAAAAGATGGCCGAGCATATTATCCATGTGCAGAATTTCTGAGCTGGAGGTTGCTAAACATCATCAAAGCTGATAATGCTGAGAAAGAAGAGACAAAGATGAGAGAAGCTCAAGGCAGCAGAATGCTCACGTTGGCAGAATGTACGGTAAATGAATTGGAGAGCAAGACAGTTGAATCCCAGAACAGGGCATCTGAGTTAGAAACATCACTTCATGCATTGGATATCAAGACTAAAATTCAGGTTTCAGACTTGGAGGCCGAACTAGCAGAAGCAAAAGGTAGTGTTTGTGAGCTAACAAGTAAATTCACTGAAGCTACGTGCAGAATTTCTGAGCTGGAGGAACTGCTAAGTACATCATCAACGAAAGCTGATAATGCTGAGAAAGAATTGACCGATTTAAAACCAAAGATGATTGAGCATATTAGCCATGTGTCAGAGTTGCAAGCGCAATTATCAAAGACAACAGAGAAGCTCACGTTGGCAGAATGTACAGTAAATGAATTGGAGAACAAGATAGCTGAATCCCAGAGCAAGGCATCTGAGTTAGAAACATCCCTTCATGCATTGGATGCCAAGACTAAAATTCAGGTTTCAGACTTAGAGGCTGAACTAGCAGAAGCAAAAGGTAGTGTTTGTGATCTGACAAGTAAATTCACTGAAGCCACGAGCAGGATTTCTGAGCTGGAGGAACTGCTAAGTACATCATCAACGAAAGCTGATAATGCTGAGAAAGAATTGACCGATTTAAAACCAAAGATGATTGAGCATATTAGCCATGTGTCAGAGTTGCAAGCGCAATTATCAAAGACAACAGAGAAGCTCACGTTGGCAGAATGTACAGTAAATGAAATGGAGAACAAGATAGCTGAATCCCAGAGCAAAGCATCTGAGTTAGAAACATCGCTTCATGCATTGGATGCCAAGACTAAAACTCAGGTTTCAGACTTAGAGGCTGAACTAGCAGAAGCAAAAGGTAGTGTTTGTGATCTGACAAGTAAATTCACTGAAGCCACGAGCAGGATTTCTGAGCTGGAGGCACTGCTATGTACATCGTCAATGAAAGCTGATAATGCTGAGAAAGAATTGAGCGATCTAAAACCAAAGATGGCTGAGCATATTAGCCATGTGTCAGAGTTGCAAGCACAATTATTAGAGACAAGAGAGAAGCTCAAGGTAGCAGAATGTACAGTAAATGAATTGGAGAGCAAGATAGTTGAATCCCAGAGCAGGGCATCTGAGTTAGAAACATCACTTCATGCATTGGATGCGAAGACTAAAAATCAGATTTCAAACTTGGAGGTCGAACTAGCAGAAGCGAAAGGTAGTGTCTCTGACCTGACAAATAAATTCACTGAAGGTACGAGCAAGATATCTGATCTGGAGGCAGTGCTAAGTGCATCTTCAACGAAAGCTGATAATGCTGAGAAAGAATTGAGCGATTTAAAACCAAAGATGGCGGAGCATATTAGCCATGTGTCAAAGTTGCAAGCGCAATTATTAGAGACAGAAGAGAAGCTCAAGACAGCAGAATGTACAGTAAGTGAATTACAAAGCAAGATAGTTGAATACGAGAGCAAGGCTTCTGAGTTAAAAACATCACTTCAAGCATTGGATACCAAGACTAAAACTCAGGTTTCAGACTTAGAGGTCGAACTAGCAGAAGCAAAAGGTAATGTTTGTGATCTGACAAGTAAATTCACTGAAGCCACGAGCAGGATTTGTGAGCTGGAGGCACTGCTAAGTACATCGTCAATGAAAGCTGATAGTGCTGAGAAAGAGTTAAGCGATCTAAAACCAAAGATAGCTGAGCATATTAGCCATGTGTCAGAGTTGCAAGTACAATTATTAGAGACAGGAGAGAAGCTCAAGGCAGCAGAATGTACAGTAAATGAATTGGAGGGCAAGATAGTGGAATCCCAGAGATGAGTTATCATGCATTGGATGAGGAAATCAAAAGGTAGTGTTTGTGACCTGTAAATTCACTGAAGCCACGAACAGGATTTCTGAGATCAATGAAAGCTGATAATGCTGAGAAAGAATTGAGCGACCTAAAAAAACGTCAGAGTTGCAAGCACAATTATTAGAGAAAGAAGAGAAGCTCAAATCATCAGAAAGATGGCTGAGCATATTAGCCATGTGTCAGGTTGCAACTTGGAGGCCGAACTAGCAGAAGCAAAGGTAGTGTTTGTGACCTTACAAGCAAACATATTAGCCATGTGTAGAGACAATTATTAGAGACAAGAGAGAAGCTCAAGGTAGCAGAATGTACAATAAAATTAGTTAGAAACATCACTTCATGCATTGGATGCCAAGACTAAAAATCAGATTTCAAACTTGAGAGGAAAAGACAAATAAATTCACTGAAGGTACGAGCAAGATATCTGATCTGGAGGCAGTGCTAAGTGCATCTTCAACGAAAGCTGATAATGCTGAGAAAGAAAATCGGAGCATATTAGTAGATGAATTAGAGACAGCAGAGAAGCTCAAGGCAGCAGAATGTACAGTAAATGAATTGGAGAGCAAGATAGTGGAATCCCAGAGCAGGGCATCTGAGTTAGAAACATCACTTCATGCATTGGATGCCAAGACTAAAATTCAGGTTTCAGACTTGGAGGCCGAACTAGCAGAAGCAAAAGGTAGTGTTTGTGACCTAACAAGTAAATTCACTGAAGCCACGAACAGGATTTCTGAGCTGGAGGCACTGCTAAGTACATCGTCAATGAAAGCTGATAATGCTGAGAAAGAATTGAGCGATCTAAAACCAAAGATGGCTGAGCATATTAGCCATGTGTCAGAGTTGCAAGCACAATTATTAGAGACAGGAGAGAAGCTCAAGTCATCAGAATGTACAGTAAATGAATTGGAGAGCAAGATAGTTGAATCCCAGAGCAGGGCATCTGAGTTAGAAACATCACTTCATGCATTGGATGCCAAGACTAAAATTCAGGTTTCAGACTTGGAGGCCGAACTAGCAGAAGCAAAAGGTAGTGTTTGTGACCTTACAAGCAAATTCACGGAAGCCACGAGCAGGATTTCTGAGCTGGAAGTACTGCTAAGTACATCGTCAACGAAAGCTGATAATGCTGAGAAAGCTGATAATCAAACCAAAGATGGCTGAGCATATTAGCCATGTGGCAGAGTTGCAAGAACATTTGTTAGAGTCAGGAGAGAAGCTCAAGTCATCAGAATGTACAGTAAATAAATTGGAGAGCAAGATAGTTGAATCCCAGAGCAGGGTTTTTGAGTTAGAAGCATCACTTCATGCATTGGATGCCAAGACTAAAATCCAGGTTTCAGACTTGGAGGCCGAACTAGCAGAAGCAAAAGGTATCACTGAAGCCACGAAGCAGGATTTCTGAGCTGGAGGCACTGCTATGTACAAAGCTGATAATTCTGAAAAAGAATTGAGCGATCTAAAACCGAAGATGGCTGAGTATATTAGCCATGTGTCAGAACTGCAAGTGCAATTATCAAAGACAACAGAGGAGCTGAAGGCGGAAAAATCTACAGTAGATGAATTGGAGAGCAAGATAGTTGAATCACAGAGCAGGGCATCTGAGTTAGAAACATCCCTTCATGCATTGGATGCCAAGACTAAAACTCAGGTTTCAGACTTGGAGGCCGAACTAGCAGAAGCAAAAGGTAGTGCTTGTGATCTGACAAGTAAAGTCACTGAAGCTACGAGTAGGATCTCTGAGCTGGAGGCACTGCTAAGTACATCATTGATGAAAGCTGATAATGCTGAGAAAGAATTGAACGATCTCAAACCAAAGATGGCTGAGCATATTAGCCATGTAGCAGAGTTGCAAGCACATTTGTTGGAGACAGGAGAGAAGCTCAAGTCATCAGAATGTACAGTAAATGAATTGGAGAGCAAGATAGTTGAATCCCAGAGCAGGGTATTTGAGTTAGAAGCATCACTTCATGCATTGGATGCCAAGACTATAATCCAGGTTTCAGACTTGGAGGCCGAACTAGCAGAAGCAAAAGGTAGTGTTTGTGATCTGACAAGTAAACTCACTGAAGCCACGAGCAGGATTTCTGAGCTGGAGGCACTGCTATGTACATCGTCAACGAAAGCTGATAATGCTGAAAAAGAATTGAGCGATCTAAAACCGAAGATGGCTGAGTATATTAGCCATGTGTCGGAACTGCAAGTGCAATTATCAAAGACAACAGAGGAGCTGAAGGCAGAAAAATCTACAGTAGATGAATTAGAAAGCAAGATAGTTGAATCACAGAGCAGGGCATCTGAGTTAGAAACATCCCTTCATGCATTGGATGCCAAGACTAAAACTCAGATTTCAGACTTGGAGGCCGAACTAGCAGAAGCAAAAGGTAGTGTTTGTGATCTGACAAGTAAGTTGACTGAAGCCACGAGCAAGATTTTTGACCTGGAGGCACTGCATATTAGTCACTCATTAGAATTGCAAGCACAATTATCAGAGACAACAGAGAAGTTCAAGGCAGCAGAACGTAAAGTAAATGAATTGGGGAGCAAGATAATTGAATCCCAGAACAGGGCATCTGAGTTAGAAACATCGCTTCATGCATTGGACGCAGAGGCTAAAACCCAGATCTCAGACTTAGAGGCTGAACTAGCAGAAGCAAAAGGTAGTGTCTCTGATTTAGGAAGTAAATTCAGTGAAACCAAGTGCAGGAGTTTTGAGCTGGAGGCACTGCTAGGTGCATCTTCAACAAAAGCTGATAATGCTGAGAAAGAACTGATGGAGTTGCAAGCACAATTATCAAAGACCGTAGAGAAGCTCAAGGCAGCAGAATGTACAGTTAATGAATTGGAGAGCAAGATAGTTGAATCCCAGAGCATGACATCTCAGTTAGAAACAGCAATTCATACATTGGATGCGAAGGCTAAGACTCAGGTTTCAGACCTAGAGGTTGAATTAGCAGAAGCAAAAGGTAATGTTTGTGATCTAACAAGTAAATTCACTGAAGCCATGAGGAGGATTTCTGAGCTGGAGGTACTGCTATGTGCATCGTCGACAAAAGCTGACAGTGCTGAGAAAGAACTGATTGAAATAAAATCAAAGATGACTGAGCATATGAGCTTCATGTCCAATTTGGAAGCAGAACTATCAGAATTAACAGAGAAGCTCAAGGCAGCAGAATATAAAATAAACGAGTTAGAGGACAATGTAATTGAATCCAAAAGCAGGGTGTCTGAGCTGGAAAAAGAGCTTCATGCATCAGATGTAAGGGCTAAAACTCAGGTTGCAGACTTAGAGGCTAAACTAGCAGAAGCAAAAAGTACTTTCTCTGATCTAGAGGCAGAGATAACTTTGGCAACTGAAGAATCTAGAGTATATGCCTGCAAGGTTTCTGAACTTGAAGTTAAGCTTGGGGAGGAAGAAAGGAAGGTTTCCAAATTAGAAATTCATTTGAGTGAATTAGCAAGCAAAACTGATATGGCAAATGCTCAATCGACAGACCTAAAATCCAAACTTTCTAAAGCTGAGGCTAGGGCTTCTGAGCTTGAAGAACAGCTTGGCATAACGGCTGAGGTGGTGATGGATCTGAAAAGCAAACTTTCTGAACTTGAAGAACATCTAGTCAGAACTGAGAACAAAGCTTCTGAACTGGAAGGGTTGCTTAAAATATCAACAGAAAAAGTGGACGAATCAGAAGCTAAGCTAGCAGATTGTGAAACAAAACTAGATGAAGCTACACATAAGTTTGATACCAAAGTTTCCGAGCTGAATGAGCAGATTGCAAAAACAAGTACAGCAGAGCAAAAGGTGTCTGATTTAGAAACCCAATTATATGAAACTACACATAAGCTTATTACCAAAGCTTCTGAGCTGGAAGAACAGATTGCAAAAACAAGTACAGCAGAGCATATGTTGACTGAATCAGAAAATAAACTCATTGAATCTAGTAATAGCATATGTGAGCTGCAAGCAAAACTTACTGCGTCAAGCACTAAAATAGAAACAGCAGAGTGCTTAGTAAATGAGTTAGGGGCCAAATTATCTAAAGCTGAGAGCAGGGTGTCGGAGATGGAGGCAGAACTAAATGCATCAGAAACAAAGACACAGAGTTTAGAGACTATGGTAACAGAGTTTCAGTCCAAACTTGGCAAAGAGAAAGAATCTGTATCTGCATTGAAAACCAAGGTTGTGGAGCTGGAGAACTCACTTCAAGACTTAGAAAGCAAACTGTGCAACGCAACAGGTCAGTCAGAAATACAACTCACTTCCCTTGCAGCAGCTGAACAAAAGGTCTCTAACCTTGAAGCATTGCTCAAAGAATTCACTGCAAAAGCGGAGACAGCAGAAAGTAAAATTCAAACAGCAGAGTGCTTAGTAAACGAGCAAAGGGCCAAGTTATCTAAAGCCGAGGGCAGGGTGTCAGAGCTGGAAGCAGAACTGCAGGAATCAGACACAAAGGCACAAAGTTTAGGGTCTATAGTAACAGACCTTCAGACCAAACTTGCCAAAGAAAAAGAATGTGTATCTGAATTGAAAACCAAGGTTGTGAAGCTGGAGAACTCACTTCAAGCGACTATTGAAAAAGCTGATACATCAGAGAGTAAAGTGGCAGACTTAGAACGCAAACTGTGTAAAGCAAGTGGTCAGTCTGAAATACAACTCAGTTCCCTTGCAGCAGCTGAACAAAAGGTCTTTAACCTTGAAGCACTGCTCAAAGAATCCACTGCGAAAGCGGAGACAGCAGAAAGTAAATTGTGCGAGTATAGGACAATGTTAGAGGAGCATACAAAACAAATTTCTCAGCTTGAACAACTATTAAAAGCATCGCGCTCTAAATGTGATACAGTAGAGACAGAGTTGGCCCAAGCTAAAAGCAGAGTTTCTTACTTGCAAGCTCAAATTGCAGATTTAGAAAGAAAATCTGAAACAAATGAGAGTAAGGCAGCAGATTTAGGTACCAAATTAGCAAAGACAGAGGGCGAGCTGTCCAAGTTGCAGGCAAATCTTCGTGCCTCTGTTGCAAAAACTGGCACCTCGGAGAGTAGAGTTGCAGAACTAGAATGTGCACTAAAGGAAAATGACAAAAATCTGCATGATGCTCAAAAGAAAGTGATAGAGCTGCAGAATTTACTCAAAATCTCTACATCAAAAGCTGAAGAAGCAGATAAAAATGTGGCGGACTTACAGACTAAGTTAACGAAAGCTGAGCAACAAATTTCTGAACAAATTACAGAGGCTGATGCAAAGGAGGAGAAGGTGAAGGATTTGAAGGGTAAGCTAGAAGAAGCTGAAAATAAGATTTCTGAGTTGGAAGCGCGTCACAAGTCGAAAGGATGGCTATCAGGTTGGAAGCGACACTATTAAAAATGATGATTGATTTGAGAGGCATTTGAATATTTTGGGCAATAAAGTTCATGTTATGGCACTATTTCAATTTCCTTAGTTAAGTGATACCCTTGGCAGACATTCCATTCCATTTTGATTAGATCAGTCTCTTCCACCTTTTTACGGACGGGACTGTATATAATACATGTACAGAAACAAGGGGCTAATGTATAAAGTTGTGGAGCTGCATAAACAACGATAGAATTTGGAACATTATAAGCTTGATGCTTAATATTGATTTATCTAAGACAAGCATGCCAGTTTCGTTATTTTGACATGGCTTTCATTTGGATGTATGTAGATGCTCGTTAAATTTTTATTGGGTGTTTGGAGACGCATAGCATACTAATGAGCTTACAATGTTCCTTGTATTTGGGTCCATGGACCATTCATTTGGGCACGATAAAATTCAGTTCATTTCAGTTATTTATTTCCAGAGTTACCTTCCTACTTTATGAGACGTGGAACCTACAGACGTCAAAAACTCATGAATAACTATAGCTATGAACTCTTTCAAGTAATTGTATAGCAAATTCTAACATCTAATATACTTCATCCTTAATTTAAAGCTTGACACTCAAGAATATTTGATGCCCACACACAATCTTGATTGTAAAGAGAATTGAATTGAATTGTATTTGGACAAGTACGTTCTACCAAAAAGTGAAAACATTACCACTAGAATTAAAGAACCCCAGCCCCACTAGAACGTGTGCCCGGCGATGCCGGGCATTAGCCGTGATGTGTGGAATGGGTATATGTAACATAGTGCATAAGCAAAATGGAATGTAGTGAATTGTCTAGAGTTTATCTTTGTCAATGCTTGTGAAATGAAGACTTGGTAATGGTAGTGTGGGAGAAATTTGATTTGAATTTGTAAATTTGATTTAAAAGAGTGTGTGGAACATGAGCCAAAAGATTATGCTTACAAAATTTAGAACTTGTTTGATGTTGTGTTCTATATGTCAATTATTTGATGTTGTTCTATAGGTCATTTTGAGTAACCATGTTATATGTGCGTAAAAACTTCGTGACATAATTACAAATATGATCTTATTAGACATGGGATGTGGTTGTACAGGAATGCCATTAAATTGCTATTAAAAAATTTCATATTGACCTGACTTCAAAATGCTACTTTTGTCACAAAATAGATGAAGCCCTTCAATAGAAAGAGTAGTGCTCCCCGTCAACTCGTTCTAAATTCTATCAAGGATCTTGTCATTTGGGGACAAAGGAATCCAGTCTTTTAAGCATAATATATGCCTTTATCACTGTTCAACGCACGGTCTGCACATAATATAACTCAGCAGCTATTTATTGTGCATTGCCATATTGCTGAACTACAGATGCACAACATAAGTCCAAGAAGTGTAACAAAAATAAAAGTCGCAAGATTCTAAAACTTGTTACTATGCACCAGGTTTTCTCCATATCTGGACATGCGTCAGATAACTCACTGTTAGACAAATCTTCTACTATCAACGCAACTATATAATCAATGTTTGGAAACATTCAAAATTGAACTTCAACTGTGTATGCCAAATATCATGGCGTTAGAAAGCTTATATGCCATGCTAATATCATCTAGCAATTGAAAGTACCTTCACGTGTTTTGATCTGAAACCTTCGAGGGATTTGGCAGTTAAAATACAGGCAAAGGGCAGCATGCAACATTTTTGGAAAGAAATGATGAAAAACGTCCTTTCAAGTAATAGCTATTATAGAAGTTCTCCCAGAACATTTCTTCTTTTGCTCCCTTGCTTAAATAAAACTGCAATACAAACAACAATCTCCTACACACATTCATTATTAAGCATGCTCCATCCACTTTCTATCATAAAAACTTTCTGAACACCTTAGCTTAATAGGATCTAGACTGCTTTTAAATTAGAGACTTGCTGCCCTTATAAGATGAGAGAGTCAAGACTGCTCCATTCATATGCAAGACATTGATGGCTTGGAATGGGCATACATGGCAGAGTATCTAAGAGCTTCAAAGAAAAATAAAGGAAAAAATAACTCTCTGGTTTTTACTGTGAAAAGAACCAACAGATGTATGAGCACGTCAGAAGCAGCCGATCAACTCTTCGTAGATTCTTCCAGCTGACATACTTTTACTCAAAAAGTAAACAACCCTGAAATAGACCCAGATCTTGATACCTCCTAAAGATGCAAGCTAAAATGTACTCCATTGTGAAAATTTGCCTCCAGAAGGAACAAACCTGCTATAACATGCAAGCAGCTCATGGATGCAGTTTGCATTCGCATTTTGAATCTAGCTATTGAGAAATGTGAAAGTAAAAACAAACAAACCATGAAGAATTAGCATTCTATAGAGGTAATAGCAAAACAATGATAGAAATAATTTTACATACAATGGAGCTTGTTTGCCCTTCACAAGTTCAAAAATCTTGTCCAGCAAGGTAGCTCTTACCTTGAAAGCAAAGTTATAACGTTTGCTGGTACTTCCTTATAAAAAAAACAATCGTCAGAGTAGTCTACACTATGAAATATTCATAGTGTGCAATCTCCACAAATCCAAGATCAAAATATGGAGGTGGATTTCCTTGTACATCAGGATTTCATCCAGCTCCAGGACTTTGTCCCAACAGTAGTGCCTTTTTTCCAAGATCTAACTGCATTAGTTACATTTTGCAGCAAAATTAAATTACTTTTCTTTGCTTTTCTTTTTTGCCCTGGATCTAAGTAATCCTATTAATCCAGAATTACAGAATATCATTAAAAAATGGAAACACAGATAAAAAGCAGGATGAAGCCAAAATAAGTGAAGGGTGAAAAATAGTGGATTATCAAAGCAGAAATAGTTAGCAATCAGGTGATGGAAAATAGCAACATAGACAAAAAAAGAATCCAAATTAGATACTGGATAAAATAGAAGGCACAGTGATGTGGCTGCATCTAACCTGCTTTTGGAACTGTAAATCGATATTGTAGTACACTGAGATTCAATTGCTCTAGTTGATAAAGGAAGATTTAGCTGAAGAAATGGCAAATGTTAGATTAAATGACGCGGACCAGACTGCTCGAGTCTAAAAATTCTTTGTCTTTTCATTGCATAGAATGGGCTTATTCAAGCATGAGAAATCCAGATAGAAAAATAGAGAAAGGGACATGTTACCTTGTCAATGCCTTGCCTCCAACTAAATTTTTTTACTTTCGCAATGGAGAAGCACTCCATGCAATTTAGTCCTCTTGCAGGAATGCTCAGCCGCAAGTGTATCACAGCTGAACTCAAATTATTCATTTTGTATTAAAGGAAAATCAAATAAGAGGGAAAAAAGAATAGGAAAATGGGTTACCTTGCATGATGCCTTCAACAAAACGTAGAGCTTATGCAATGATCTTGGCCGATATGCAAATGGGATTGCCAAAATGCCCTGTTTGCACCAAGATGCCAAGTAAAGGTGTTCCTACACTTATACAAAACCAAAACATAATGATAAACTCTTTGAAGCAGCGACTACAAAGAACCAAGCACAAATGCCGGATTGAGAAGGGAAAATGATAAGTGACCAATGAAATAAGCAAAAACTAATAAAAGAGAAGAATCTTGAACCTCCAAAAAATGTTCTGGTTCCTCCATTCACAAAATTTCTGAGCTCCCTCTCCGCTCCATGCATATCACAGCGTTGCATCAAAAGGTCTAGCTTTGTTTGCCAAACGATTGCTCGAGCCGCGAGTTTGCGCTCGCTCAAGCTTCCATTTCAAAAAAAAAACGGGAAGGGGGGTATTGTACTCAAGAAAACGATAAAACGACTCAAGGAATGTATTTTACGGCAAAGGGAACGCCGCATGCGGCGTTCCTTGGCATGAAAACCAACGCCCTCCCATTTTTAAAAAAAAAAAGAAGATGAGGGTTTTGGTGGGAAAAGCCTTTGTAGTAATAAATCCACAACGCAGTGTAGTGGCTAGACGTTTGCTAAATTGGCCAATAGAGCATCATGCCCTAAGAGCACTTGAAAATATATGAAGCAAAATGCATGTATACATGCATGTTGTGTCCATTTATAGTACTTAATACCATGCAAGCCACATTGCTTACTTTCTTTTGTGGCCATATAGGTATTTTCGCATTAGCTTTGTTTATATGAGAGCTAGAATTCACAAATCCCCAGTTCATATAGATATAGCTTATTACGCTCGAGTAGCAAGCTATGATACTGTGGTCATGCAGGCAGTAAGGTCCAATACTATGTTCATGAGAATCTCGTTGCATTTGCTTGTATTTTAGTCCTTCAAAGAAGAACATAATGATATACCTCTCAAAGCATAATTCACAAGCCTCTCCGTCATGTGCATCCATCTGAAGAAAGCTTTGAAGTAAGTTTTGCCAAGTTCTATAATTGCATAGTTGTGATTTGCGTGTGGGGCAAGGATTATTCCACAGGAGATTAAAATTGCAAGTTGTAATAAGCTAACTTGCTGCCAATGGACAAACTTACTGATAGGATGTTTTGAAATGTAATTCCAATTTATGGGCTGAAGGGCGCTGGTGATGGCGCCTAGGGTTTCAGCCCCGTTCGTTTGCGCATAACTTTTGATTCCCATGCCAGATTTTAGTGATTTTGGGCTCGTTGGAAAGCTCGTTGCGTGCTCTTTCAGCTGATATAAAGCTTGTATGATGATTGGACTGTTTTGGCAGCGGATAATCATCTGACAGCTCCGGCCATTTATTGGCGGTGTTAGGGTTTGGATGCAATCTTCTTTTTGCCATAACTCCTGCATTTGGTGGCAGTTTTAGGCTTGCTTGGGCTCGTTGGAAAGCTTGTGCAGTGCTACTTCCAGTGGTACTTAAATTTTTCAGAAGTTACTGTTTTGTGGGTGACTGTAGAGCTCTAGAATCTCGGCCCCCTTTTAGTGGAGATGGGAAAAGCAACTCGTAGTCCTTCCAAGCGCTCCTCTGGTAGTCCTAATGGATTACATGGCAATAGTGGAAGGGAATATGCTCTAGATTCTCCAAAGATAAGTGTTCGAGATGCCCACAAACTGGCTCGTGAAGGTGCCCCTTCTTCTCCTAAGAGTTTGGTATCATCCGTGGTAGTTGGATCTAAGGGGCAGGAGAGGCAGGCTTCTGTGCACCTCAATCCACTGGCACTGCCTCATGCTCCTATTTCTTCCAGTAGCATATGTGTACCTAGTTCAACAGAGGCAGCAACTTCCGCTCTCTCCTCTTCTCAGCTTGTTATTCCAGCGTCTGACCCTATGCCTCATGATTCTAGAGGCAGTGTGGTACAGGTGACCCGGGAAAGCTCCTCTGAAAAGTTGGTACTTGCAAAGGCACCTCCAACACATGTTGGAAGTTCTTCAGAACAAAGGAGGTTAGCAGCTCCTGCTCAAAAGAATGTGACACAGCTTGCATCCCCAACACATGTTGGGAGTCTCTCACGTGAAGGAGGCTCTTCTGGACAAAAAGAACATCCAACGCATGTTGGAGGTTCCTCAAGGCAGGAGGAGTTTCCCCCACTTCCCTCGAATAAGCCTGGGATACCTTTTTCTTCTTCCACACCACCTGCCTCGACCTCTACACCTTGGAGGTCTTCTGACACAGTGGCAAGGGTTACAGGTGTCCGCTTCTCTGAGTGGCTGTGCAAAGGTGTGTCATCTCCAACCACCTCACTTCGTGTCTCAGAGGCCATTGCCACCATGGTGGACAATAATAAGAAAGAAGTTGCATCCTATCTTCAGCAGTTGCAGGCCAAGCAGGATTCCATAGATATTTTGTTACCACCAGCTGAAATTTTTTATGAGGTTCAGGAGCGCAGGTCAACTTTTGAGCGCTTTGGGGCCCCTGTGGTGCAGATCAGTCATGAGACTCACCGTCGTCATGTGGAGCAATTTGTTGCATGCTCTGTTGTTTGTTACTTCACTGGCCCCTTCTTGGATTTGAAGTGCGTTGGTTCTTGGTTATCTGGGCATCTGCACAAATTAGGGTTTCCTGCGTATCAATCGATCAAGCTCGTGGGTAAAGATCAACGTTGCTTTCTCCTAATGTTTGAGTCTCCTGAGCCGGTGGCCCAACTCATAGAACGAGGTGTTGATCCTTTGTGGAAACATTTCTTGTTGTATCAGCAGTATGTTCCTGGCTCTTTTCCAGGTAAGCCAGATGCCTTGCGTGCTCCATTCTGGATTGCTATTGAAGATTTCCCTCCAGAGTTTCAAGATCCTGAGTTCATTTCTGCTATTGCTAGTGAGATTGGACTTCACCTGCAACATGCTATAACCAATGGCATTACTAAGATTTGTGTAGCACGCCCTATTCATCGTGATCTGCCTCAGACAATTGTTGTTCAAAGTGGCCCATGTTCTTTCCATTCAAGCTACGGTTGTTAAATGGCCCAGAGCTAGCTCTCATGTTCCCTGAGGCCCCTCTCTTTGTTCAATTTCATAAGTCTTACCAGCAGGCTCCTCCGGTTGCCTCTGCTACAAATCCTACTCCTAGCTCTACTCCTTCTTCAATGGATGTCTCTTATCCCCCTGTGACTTCTTCTACATCTATTCCAACCGCTGGTCCCGCGCCTCTGCTGCTGGATCAACAGAGGCAAAGGATGGATGAGATCCAGAGGTCGCAAGAGCAGGTTGAAGTAGCTCATGGGCAGTACATGGACATTGATCGTCGTGGTGCCCACCCTCCACCTAAACATCCACCGGCTCTTCATCAACCTCGAAAGTCAGCTAAGGGTTCTAACACCTCTGCATCTCAGCTCCCCTCTGCACTTGCTATACGTGATTCTGATCCTTCTGCTGCATGTGGCCGCTTTGCTCCACTTCAGTGAGCGGATTTGGCTGAAGATAATAATGTCTTGTCAAAGGACCAAGTTACACCTTCAAACTCTCCTGAGATTCCGGTAGTTATATCGGATTTCACGCCATTACAGATTGAATGCGGTTAGACTCTTAAGCAGAGCCTTATCTCTTTTTACTTATCTAGTATGGAGTAAGCACATTGTGTCGCAGGCTCGTGTTCCAGCAGCATCTTCTTGTGTTTACACAACTAGATGAGAAATATTCATTTTGTACTTATTCTTGCTCATTAATAAACTTTTTGTTCGTCCTTCAAAAAAAAAAAAATTTATATCCTGAATATATAATAATATTATTATGCATATTGGCATATATTTTATTATTATTTACACATTTATTTGTCAATTTGTAATGTACGCGTAAGATTCATGATTGTTACTGCTTCCTTTATTTGTTCATGTTATTACTTGCTACAAGGTTGCCTTCGACTCTAAACATATTTCAATGGTCTGGGAGGCCATGGTATATTTCTAAGATATTTGAGGCTGCAAGGCAACCTACCAAAGAAGAAGGTGTGCTCGACTAGGGATATTTACACTTCATTGTATTCTACAACATACGGTATCCTATGTTCTTTACTATATTAATACTTTTTGGGAAAAACTACAAAATACACTTATGTTTTGACGAATTTCACGACATATCCCCGAGTTTTCATAAATTTTTATAATGCCCTTGGTCAATGTATTTGGCTCTGTATAATTTTGTATATCATCAAATGCCCTTGTATTTTACGTATTTCATATAAAGCCCTTCTGAATGGATGTATTTTTGGGGCAAGGATTTGACATCGACAATTTTCATTTTTGAATAGAAAACAGAGCAAAGATTTAGATGTTCTAACCTGATGGAATCCCAGTGGAAAACCTAATTTGACCTCACGTGCTGGAAAAACCTAATTTGGCCTCACGTGCTTGAATCCGCTCTTCACTTCCATATAGATATGAATATCTCTAAATACATTTATCTTGCATCTTTTCAAAAAAGCAAAACTGAATGCTAATCCACCTCCTCCAAAAGCAGTATAGTAAGACTATCTATTCTAGAATGGGGCTCGCATGAAACCAATAAACCGCCCATCCTCTACCATTGTAGAAAAAACTGCTGAGATGAATGAAAAGCGTATCTATATGCGCCGCATGCATGCATGCTCGCCCCATTCTAGAATGGCGATCCGATGTCTCGGATCGATGGGATTCTAGAATGGGGTCGCATGAAACCAACAAACCGCCCGAATACCAAAGGACTTCCTTAACAAAACTGGAATCGAGGACGAAGGTCACAGGATGAAGGCTAAAGAAGAGCCAAGGCTGAGAAAGGACATGCCACAGCATGAAAGAAACGCCAAATTGGCCAAACCAAGCAGGGAGAAGCCCCTCCCCTGCCTGGATTCAAAGAAAAGAGAATAAGATACTGCTGAGAGAGAAGAGTAGGCTTCTTATTCATCTCAGCAGATTTTCTACAATGGTGGATAGTGGGTAGCCGCACACATGCGAACTACCCATGAAAAATAAAGGGAATATCCAATTATATAATTTGGACCCCATAAAATACAATGCTAATAGATGTTTGACTGGTGTACCTGCCGAAAGCTTATCACCGGGATTAAAAAAACCCGCCCTTTCGGGTTTTCGGGGAAAAACCCTAGTGATAAGCCTACGGCAAGGGGCTTGGACAAACGTAAGGAAGAGAAATCGCTCCCAAAACCCACGAATGGAGAAGTCGAAACAGATGCCGCTCGCCAACTTGTACCTGCACATCACCAACACAAAAAAACGTGACAAAACAAACCTCCCAGAGTGGAGGGGCTGATCATGCGTGCCACGCGACAATAAAACAAAAACCTCTTCAAATAGAGGGGCTGGTCACGCGTGCCAGGCGACAAATACAATAAACAAAGAAGGGGGGAGGGTGGGTTCAAAGAAAAGAGAATAAGGTACTGCTGAGAGAGAAGAGGAAGCGCCGATGAGACTTTGATGCAGAACCGCGCCTAAAATAGCGAACGCCCAACCAGAAAGGGCATGCACCGCATGCATGCATGCAAGACATGCATGCTCGCCCCATTCTAGAATGGCGATCCGATGTCTCGGATCGATGGGAATATTCTGATCATGGCTCTCGGATTTGATGGTCATTTTTGGAAAGAACCCTAATCAAATTATCAGGATAAAAACTGTATCATCTCTCAATACATTGATCAATTGGAGAGCTGACTTGCTGATAATGGGGGCGATGGAGCTCACCTTCTCTATCAGATCATCAGACAGTTAATATATGCTGATGATGTGGATCTCCTAGCTTACACACCAGCAGACATGCAACGACATCTCGATGCCCTGGACACATTCTGCCAAGCGACTGATATGCGCGTCAACCTGGCCAAGACTAAGGTGGTTTTCATATCATCTTCACGTCAGCCGAGGGTCCCCTCCTTTAGTTACCAAGGCCAGAATGTGGAAGTTGCATTCACATACAAGTATTTGGGAGTGGAGTTTCCTTCTACTATGCACTGGGACACATCCATACGACTACGAGTGACAGCAGGCTGGAAGGCACTATATGCAATGCAAAACAATAGTCATAGAGCGGAGTTGTAAGATTGGGCCCATCAATCACACCTGTTCAAGGTCTTAGTAGAGCCTGTCCTTTTATACGGGGTGGAAGTATGGGGTCCAGTAGTATCACTTGCTACTTGGAATGACTTGGAGCAGGTTTAGAAAGCCTTCTTAGTACGAGCACTAGGGGTGAAGTCCACAGTCCCATATCAAATTCTACTGTAGAGGCGACAGGATTCTTGCCTCTTAGGGGCGGCCCTTGATCGCCACATTGTCTATTTTCGGAAGGTGGTCAATATGGACGATGCTCGTCTCCCTAAACTAGCTTATATCATGGCAATGGGGCCTGGCAGCCCTCAAGGCCTTCTTGAGGGAAAAAGAGAGCTCAATGGTTGGCTAGATGGAATGTGCGAGAACACAGGTGCATACATATGCAAAAACAGAGGCGGTCGCCATAGCTTGAGGCAATATCTTGACGCTTGCTTCCCTCGTAAAGCTTTGGGATGCCAATGCCCTTGAACATGTCAAGACAAAGACACTATCGGCGCCACATAAATCCCACATTGGAACGAGGGCCCGCAATGCTACCTGCGTACCCACTTGCCCATGAAAAGCGCAGACTCATTGCCTCCATTCGCACGGGGCACATCATCTTCGAATTGAGGCGGGCGGATGGATTGGTGAGCCACGCCAGGGGCAGGCTGGTCAATGCCGCCAAATGGGAGTCATTGAGGATGAATCTCATACCCTTCAAAGTTGCCCAAAGATATGATCAAATTCGGACGCTATATTGAGTTGGTGGGGCCCGCCGGCCATTACATGTGACATTGAGCACAGCATCCGTACGGGTGCTGGGATCATACCTTCAGGAGGTTATGGATATGCGAGATCAGCTATGTCCTCAGGCACACACTTGACATGTATATATACATTGATGTATACTTGTACAGTTTGACTGCATTCTTATTACTGCCACGGTTTTTCCCTCGAAAACCCTTCGGGGCGGGGGTTTTTTGACCCGGACAGTAATAAGTTTGCTGCGCTCCTTGTGGGTCCCATAGGCCGATTGGCCTCAGTGGACAATAAAAAATCATTCTCATTCTCATTCTCATCTTACGGGTATTTGGTGAATTGTGTAGAATCTTAAGGGCATTTGAGTAATTAAGCTACATCTTAAGGGCATTTGAACAATTTCCAATAATACAAAATACTAAATACGTTGACCAAGGGCATTACAAAAATTTATGAAAACCCAGGGGTATGTCATGAAATTTGTCAAAACATAAGGGTATTTTGTAGTTTTTCCCTATTTCATACCCCATGACCCATTTTTCATATAGTTCCATTGCAACATTTTCAAAGTATGGTGCTCGTGTTATATAGAACTATGTTTAGGCCCCGGAGGGGCCAAAAGTTTTTTTGGACCCATGCACACCCCTAGGCTATCTTTGTTTTTAATTTCCGTACACATTTCGTACATCATTCACATATATTTTGTACAACATTTATATTTATTCCGTACAGATTATATAGCTTATTACTAATAATATATTAATATAGCACATCGAACCATTGAAAGGGGTATCAAATATATTAAGTAATTGAACCATTAAATTAAACCTCCGTGCCCTCCCCCAAAAGTTGTTTTTGTTGATATTTGTGCCAGGCATCCAACGGTTGGCGAGGAGCCCCAAATATATATGCCAATATTATGTGTAACCGTACATGTGTACAATGCACCTCACAACCTTTGGGTTAATTGTGTATTTGAAACTGACAGTTAACTAAAACTTACTAAAAAACGACTTGCGGTTAATGATGGTTGGGATCGTCCGAAATATACATCCAATGGTTTTTTTTTTTTTTTTTTTTGGGGGGGTGTCGGGAGGTTTAATTTAATGGTTCAATTTCTTAATATGTTTGATGCCCCTTTCAATGGTTCGATGTGTTATCTATTGTTTAAATTAGGATTTTCTGATTTGGAGGAAAACCTTTTTGGTTTTTTTCCTACCTGATTTTCCTAAGGTTTGGGCCCTTTTGGCTGCCGAGAAAAAAAACCGATTTCCAAAAATCGGAATATCTGTTGTTTACATATATGATTTGGATTTCAATTTCTCCAATCCAATTTTCGGCAGATCGATTTCCTCTCTTTCAATTTTCGGCATGCATGTGCCTTACTGTTATCGGATTGCAGCTGTTATGCATGCCACCATTTTCTGCGCCATAGTTTGCAGCCTAGAATCAAAACCGTTGCTAAAACCTGTGCCTGTGGGTTGTAAGCTTTGTTTTTGCCTTTCGGCTCTCAAAGCTAGAAAAGGGTAAGAATTAGAAATGGATTTGCCTGAGTTTGCTTGACATATTTTTCTTCTGGGTACTCTTTATGTAATCATATTGGCGGTTGATTTTTTCAGGTTTAAGAAGACACATGGGGTTAGGTGGAAACTGCAGAAGATGCCATGACGTCCTACAGATTCATGCATTTAATCGACCATGTCCTTGCAAATTTCTCTTCATCATCTTCGGTTTGATTCTATCAAAATAGAATGCACTCTCCTATTCAGATGAAATAATGTGAATTTGAATATTTGTAAGCATTATATATGTGAACTAATTCTGAAACTAGAGCAATTGCAGGTCGTAACTCCTTGCTTTTGGCATCTTCTTGATAAAGATCATAGGTATTCATGCCTTTCTTCTCAGCATGATTCTCTATTTCTATCTCTCTTTATGAATTGTTCTTGCATGTTCATGACAGCTGTCACGCTGGTACTACTTATATTATTTTCCTTACTCCCGCATTTATTCATGTCCATGTTGTAGGATGTAAGCATATTGTTCATATGCATTTATAGCTAGGTTTCAGTATAGGAATGTTGGATGAATAGTTTAACTTTATCTTGCGTTTTCTGACATGCATTTATAATTTGCTGTAGGGCGGAGCTTGGTTGTGCATGGCCTTCTATTTTTCTGAGGCCTTCAGTCATATTATCCATAGATCATGTTAAAGAGCTTCGTTCCAGGTTTGAAGCTTTTCCATGCATCATTTCTTTTGCAGCTTCTTGGTAATGGATTGCTTGGCAATCTTTGTAAAATTGTAGCAGCTACAAAATATTAGTCCAATGTGTAGTACGTTTTACCGTGACACCATGTTGTTGACAGGATTCAATCTTGGGAACATCCAGTTCAAACTAGCCACAAGGAAAATAAATGCGGTTCACATTGTTTTGTTTAAGTTGTTATGGCTGGTGCAGTAATAATTTGTTATAACTTCGAGGTGAGTCTTGCCACATTTTTGAAACTTTTGATAGAGATGGTTGTCCATGCACTGTTAGCGTGGAATCTTCAAGCGACTAGACGTAAATAAACAACACATTTTCTTTTGCTTTTTCTTAGCAGCCGTGTATGAGTTTAAAGCAATGATTCGGGAATGCACATGTAGCAGATACATATGATGCATTTCTCTACTATGTGTTTCCTCACTAGATTGTTAAATTGATGTAGCAGATACATATGATGCATTTCTCTACTATGTGTTTCCTCACTAGATTGTTAAATTGGTGTACAGAGATGGACATAGCCAAAGATGAGCACGTAGGCCTGCCTCTGCTCAGACTCTTTAACACAATGTTCTTGATACAAGGCCTTTTGATCGGGATGGTGCTATTCTAAGATTTATTTGTGGAAGATTTGCTTGCAAGCTGTTGCCGGTCGGAGAAACTCCATGCTTCAAAGCTCCATGCAACAAAGATTTGACAACGGCTTCTTAGGGTGACCTATGGCCACCCAGATTCTAAAAGGTATATAGATTTTCTTTCTTATTTTTCTAGATTAAGGCTGTTGTTCCTGTCCGATTTTCTTGCCTTCTACTTCCCTTCCTAAACAAATGACGTGGGCAAGACCATCAAGTTCTGGATATCCCAAATGACTGAATTGTAAGAAGTCTTAAACCTTTCCATCGTGACCATTTACTTGCTTCAAAAGAAGCATTTTCTATAAAATGCCTTAATGAGGCTTCAGTTTACTGCATGTTCTATGCTGAGTCCTCCTTTCAAATCCACCTCCTGTCTTTCATGTTGTTAGTATAGTGCTTTTTAGAGACGTGACCATTTACATGCTTCAAAAGAAGCATTTTCTGCAAGATGCCTTAATGAGACTGCATATTCTATGTGAGTCCTTTCAATTACGCCTCCTGTCTCATGTATTTATTATGGTGCTTTTTAGAGAGCAAATTTCGAAACATCCTTTACATGTTTGAGAACAGAGCTCCAAATCACCCTTGAGCTTAGATGCAATATTACTTATTTTTGGCTTCTCCATTTAACAAGGTTTAAAATGAAACGCACTTATTTAAGAAGTGCGTTTGAAAGATTCCTTTATAAAAATGGAAAACTTGAAAAAAACACACAAAATAGGGAGCAAAATAGATTGTTGAGCAATTAGCATTCGGAATCCCCCCAAAAAAGCAACATTTATGAAGTCTTTTCATTTTTAAAAGAGGGCAAAAAAAATGCTTGTTTTGAGGAGAGAGACATTAATTTTGATAACTCAGTAAGTATTTATTGTTAAAAACAGAAGGAAATATAGTTTGTCTTTCTGCAAGCTTAATATAAGTACTAAGAAAGTCAAACATTGGAAAGACAAAAAGTGTGAAATCATGGAGCAAGAAAGAGTTGTTTTAATTAAGTATTGTTGAGGAGACAAAGCTTTCAATTTAAAAATCTTCATCAAAATAAATTACAATAATACTTAGCACATAGTTTACAATGGAAGTAGTTAAGAACTCTGTCTGTATAAATTTATACGAGAGGTGGCTCTTCCCAGTCCACAGGACTCTCTAACCCCTTAGGATCTGGCTCTTATGAAGCCACAAGCGGCCAGAGACGCCTCCTTACGATTAGTCCCCAAGACAAAGCGGTTTCTCTTGCTCAGGCACCACAGGCTCCAAGTCGACAAACTCCACCTCCTCATCTTTTCTTCCGGTAAGTGGAGGCTGTATTTCTGTATAAGTGCCTACATCGCTGGCACCGTTCTTTGCTCCCAGTTCCTCATTTTCATCAGGAAAGGATTCACAAGAGCTTATCCTGGTCCTGATGAAACTTACTTTATCTGGGTCTATGTCGACGGAGAGCGACATTGCGCTCCCGCTTGGCATAAGCTGGCCGTCGTGCTCGATCCGGAAAAGGCATCTAAGATCAGATCTGTGGCGAGAAAACCATCAGATCAAATTATTAATAAGCCGGCGTGTGGCTTCGATCGATGGGACACCACGCTTTTGTCGCTGTGGGTCTCTTTAATTTCTGAGTAACAAATTGAACCGGAAATGCATTGCATGGAGGAGTCTTCTCATTCTCGTGCGTTGAAATGAATCATGGTCTTTTTTTGGTGTCCGCACCGTGAAAAAACCTACATGAAAATGCTCAAACAACTCACTAAGCGCGGACCACCACCATGACCCTTGACGCGTTTGTTTTAAGCCCCGCCAAGCAATACAACAATTAAAAATTAGTAGAAAGAAAACAAGGAAAATAAGTTACCCCAGTAGTGTGGCGGTATAAACTTATACCGCGGTTGCCTTGCTGTATAAATTTATACCACGGCGGCAAGCTGTATAAATTTATACAGACATTGCCTTGCTGTATAAATTTATACCACAGTTGTTCCAGCCTTTAAAATTTAAACCTTAAGACAGATGTAGTATAAATTTATACCGTGGAGTTACAGTAAAAAACAAAGCGTTAAATGAAAAGCTTACCAAATGCGCGGCCGGGCGTTACTGCACCGCTCCCATTGGTTTAAGCACCGCATCGCCCTGTAGGTCGGAATGAAAAATGATGACCCTCCAGTTTTCAGATGTCGTGACTTCTTTTAGGCCATCCAAGAAAGACCGGACTTGCACGTGAGTGAAAGCCTCCTCGTCAAAAGCGCTATCCTTTATTTTGAATCCATAAGGAATATCTGCAATGCATAGTGTAAAATTTTGCTTGTCTAAAAGAGTCCCCAACCTTGTACAGTCACCCTGAACAACCCTGTACTGGACGTCTTGACCAAATGTAGTAAATCTCTCATAACTAGTGTCAAAACTGGAAGTGGCGACCTCTCTACCCTGTTCAATTGCCTTAAGCCTCGCCTCTCCTCCTTGGCCCTACGAACCCGGGTTTAAAAATCCAGGTTGGTAGCCCTTTCTTCTTGTTCAGTAAGAATAATGTGAGACAAAGGCACAAAACACGTAACATATTTTTGGAACACTTACCTGTACCCCATGAAGTTTTTTTTTTTTTTTTTTTTGAAGAACTGTGTCATCAATATATTAAAAGAATGGTAATGTTACAAAGCAAGTGAGGAGGAAGGAGAATCGCCCCAAAGAGACAAATGATACCTCGACCTCCACAACAAACTCACGTAAAAAGCGCAACTCTATCGGGCTGTACAAACCGACCATCACCATCTACAACACCCAAGAAGTCCCCCAAATGGCAAACTTCCGCTCTATTACTTCAGGGAACACCCGGAAAGCTTTTGAAATAGCTTGTACCGAAGTCGAGGAATCGAGAGAGGCCGCATTTCGCCTTGAATCCCCCGAAAGATCCACAACCTCCGCCTTCCAAATCAGCCACACCAACCAAGCCACACCACGGATGCAAGTTTTTTGCCGCAAGAGCGGCCAAGCACCAGATACACATGAAGCAAAGAATCTGGCGGCTAGTCAATCTCACCTGAAATAGAGCCCTAACCCAATCCCAGGCAGCCTGCAAGTGAGGGCATACAACCAGACAATGCTCCACAGTCTCACGATGAAGGCCACAACAAGGGCAGAGAGGGCTCACACCTGGCCTAAACCGACTCACAAGGGCATTCACCCTGATACAGCGGTGCACCACCTGCCACAGAAGCACCCTAACCTTCGGTGGGGGAAGTGAGCTCCATGTCCAAAAAGCAAAGAAATATTTGTTCGCCTGTTGGAAAAAGTAGTTGCCAAAGAATTCACATTAGACGAGATGGCCAAGGAAGCTACAGCGTGCTCTCTGATGATACTATCTGTGGTGCAACTTGGGTACAAAAGCTTGCACTCCTCCCAGTCCTCTAGGTTTAGCTGCTTCATTAACTCGGCCTGGCAGGTGACAATGTCTTTCTGACTGCAAAGGGAAAAATATTGTAAGACAAAAAAAGGAAGAAAAAAACATGGCATAGCAAGTGAGGCTTACGTCTTAGCTTCCTTGGCCATCTCGTCTAATGTGAATTCTTTGGCAACTACTTTTTCCAACAAAGAACAAATATTTTTTTTTTTTTTGAGACCAGAATCAAGGCCCGTGGTACAATGCTCATATTTTTTTGTTTTGTCTCACTACCTTTTTTTGGTTTCTTTCCTGCGTTGCTAGCTTGTTCTTTAAGCTCACCACACAAAAAATTCTCTCTTGAAGATCCCACACCTGTGAATGGTCAAACGAAGTTCAGTGTTGAATGGTGTAAGAGAATGGGCACGGCGACTAAGCACGGTATAAATTTATACCTTGCCCGGTCGCGGTATAAATTTATACCGTTCCTGGTCGCGGTATAAATTTATACCGTGCCCGGTCTCGGTATAAATTTATACCGTGCCCAGGCACGATATAAATTTATACCGTGCCCGGACGCGGTGTAGGCACGGTATAAATTTATACCATGCCCGGTCGCGGTATAAATTTATACCGTGCCCGGTCTCGGTATAAATTTATACCGCGCCCGGGCACGGTATAAATTTATACCGAGACCGGGCACGGTCTAAATTTATACCGCGTCCGGACACGGAATAAATTTATACCGTCACCAGGCTATTACACACTTCTAACCACGCTAAACAAACTACAAAAGATTGAATTAAAGCTTTTACTTGACCATCTCTGAAAGCGAGCTGAAAATAGTTATCGTATTGTTTGACAGCCATAATAGGTTTCTTATCCGAATCATAACTGAGGCAACACTCTGTCACACAGGCTTCTCGAAGCTCTTGAAGCTTGTTCTTTTGTTTTTTGAAGTCCTCTCCATGCACTTGTTTGAAATCCACGTACTCTCGGTGCATGAAGCGAATCTTGTCTATTAGGCTCATTTTTAGTCTGAAGTCATTGTCGAGATTGTGACTCACGGCAATGACTTTTGCCTCTTCGTCTGTTACGCCAACGTAAATATGAGCTTCCACGCTTTTCCACACTTCGTTACGGCTTTCTTCTTTTGATAGTTCTTTTCTTGCCTTGTAACTGTGTGTGCCTCCAAGGACATAATATGTGTAATCTTCGAAGTCTGCCTTTTTGTAATCCTTCAATTGGTTGCACTGACTTCTATCAACCATCACAACTAGTGGCGACACATGCGCATGAGGATTCCTTCTCATTCTTTGCTTAAGGATAGCCACATGTGCCGCGTACAACTTTCGGACCTGAAGCACTCTGACCCCATCTTCATTTTTTGGTGGCCTCTTGATAGTGCTCAGTGTCAAAGAAATGGTCTGCTTGAGGAGTTTGGTTTCATTTACGTGCTTTAGAATGGCACTTGACTTGTCTGAGGGCCGCACAACAATATCAGCTCCAGGAGCCTTTTGTAGAGCTTCTGCTGACTCATCTATAGTCAAGGCTTTCGTGGTTCTTTTCTTTTTGGTAGGAGGCTGTGTATCTACTACCAGGGAATGCTTCCTGCCCTTTCCCTTCGGCACCACTGGTTCCTCCTCTTCTTCCTCTTCTGGTTCTGAAGGCTCGTCCCTTTCGACATCTTCTTGAGGACGTGGGTACCAGAGACCCTTTACCAATTCTTTTTCTTCACAAAGTATTACTGAAGAGAGAATGTCCACTATGTCCTGTAATGCAGGGTAAATTAGAAAGATGACGGTATAAATTTATACGTAAAGCTACTAAGAGACTTACATAGCCATTCTTGTAATTCTCCGCAATGTAATCATGGACGTCCTTAGGTCTGCACATGCTTATGCGCACCATTCTACTGTTCAACACATAAAAAACTTCACCTTTGTCATGATTGCACTTCATCAAAATCTCATCTTCATTTCCAGTTGCAGTCAGTGTTATCATTTCCCCGGCGGGGTAATAATCATCTTTGGTAAATTTTCCCCTCCCTGACTGGTGACACAAATACAGGTATGCCTCTGTGGGTTTGCGCTCTCTCGCTCCCCTGTGCACGTACCACGTCTGGTCTGACAATTCATATGTTTGTGGCTCTGGTGGTGCCGCCTTTGATGACTGGCCTCTCAGTGTGAACTTGATCTTTGGTCTGAAAAGGAGCAAAAAAAGCCATTTTTACACTAAAAATGCAATTTTTTGCCTATGTTTTGGACACTTTAACTGTACGAAAACTAGCTTAAAGGACCTAAAATGGACGCTATTTTAACCCTTTATTGGTGTCATTTGACATTTAAAACTCAACACTAATGCTCAACTACAAAGGTTCAGAAAATTTTTTTAGACACTAGACACTTTACGAGAATAAAAGCCACAAACGTTGTCTTCCGTATAAATTTATACCGAAAGTGTTCTGAAACGGTATAAATTTATACGCCTAGAGCGAGAGCGGTATAAATTTATACCGTTGCAGAACACTCGCGGTATAAATAGTCAGTGTTATCATTTCCCCGGCGGGGTAATAATCATCTTTGGTAAATTTTCCCCTCCCTGACTGGTGACACAAATACAGGTATGCCTCTGTGGGTTTGCGCTCTCTCGCTCCCCTGTGCACGTACCACGTCTGGTCTGACAATTCATATGTTTGTGGCTCTGGTGGTGCCGCCTTTGATGACTGGCCTCTCAGTGTGAACTTGATCTTTGGTCTGAAAAGGAGCAAAAAAAGCCATTTTTACACTAAAAATGCAATTTTTTGCCTATGTTTTGGACACTTTAACTGTACGAAAACTAGCTTAAAGGACCTAAAATGGACGCTATTTTAACCCTTTATTGGTGTCATTTGACATTTAAAACTCAACACTAATGCTCAACTACAAAGGTTCAGAAAATTTTTTTAGACACTAGACACTTTACGAGAATAAAAGCCACAAACGTTGTCTTCCGTATAAATTTATACCGAAAGTGTTCTGAAACGGTATAAATTTATACGCCTAGAGCGAGAGCGGTATAAATTTATACCGTTGCAGAACACTCGCGGTATAAATTTATACGCCTCGAGCACGAACGGTATAAATTTATACCGCTCCCCGAAATCGTTCAGGAGCGGTATAAATTTATACCGTTCGCGTTCTCGAGGCGATATAAATTTATACCGCTGAAGTGTTCTCGCGAACGGTATAAATTTATACCGCTTCTTCTTTGAGGCGATAAATTTATACCGTTCCAGAACACTTTTGGTATAAATTTATACGGAAGACCCTTAGACTCAACAGATTAAAAAAGACGAGAAACTAGAATAGTACGGAATAGAGACTTACGTGGCCATGGTCGTATGGATTCGCTTATAGCTGTTCGGAGAAGCAATTTGGAGGGGGTACATAAGGCGCAGCTCGAGCGCCTTCGACTCCTAGCAGCGTATGTAGAAAATAGAGTGACCGGCGCCGGGCTTAAGTACCTCTGCTAAGTGCCGTTTCGTATAGCGATTCTCCATAAAGTTTTCAATACATGTGTCTGTTAGTTTTCGTATAAATTTATACCGTTTCTGTTCTATGTTGCCCTCCTCCGTATAAATTTATACCATCTCTGTATAAATTTATACGGTCTTTCCGCTTCAAGTTTGCCTTCTCGTATAAATTTATACCATCCCCTGTGGTAAACTTTTACCACCTGCCCTCTTCGTGGTATAAATTTATACAATTGTGACGCTTAACCTTCCGAGTATGGCTCGAGAAAAAGAACTGCAGAGCCTCCACTCCCCTGTTCGCGAGGGCTTCCTCCCGCAATGACATTCACACCTCCTCAACGACGACACCGTGAAGTAGCCTCGAAAATCCGCCTCCCAGATATTCAAACCCCCCTACTGTTGAGTTTACTCCAAAGACGACCACCTCGGCTTCCCACCACCGGTTCAATTTACTCCACCACACCCCGCCTCCCGAACGCCGTTTGCCCCCACCAATGCGTTTTACTCCACCAAAGGGCTAGAGAGGTCGGACTACCTACTCCACTTCATTTCAAGACGTAAGCCCATAGTCCACCAGAGGGCTAAATGCCCGGAGGCAAATCACGCCAACTCCATCCATTTCACTAAATGATACTACAACAAGTGGGAGCAGTCAGCGACACGCAACTCCTGTGTTCTACGACACTTCAGGAGCTGGTCAACTACGTCACCAACCTCGACTACTTTTTCCCAGAGATAGGGAAAGCACCTCCCCCCAGGACTTGCCCACACCAAACCTCTCAGCATCTACAAGTACACCTCATGTTGATCTCTCAGACGAAGAAACACCTCATGTTGATCTCTCAGACGAGGACCTACCAAAGCCACAAGACTCCATGTTCGAATTCAAAGCCCCTGCAAGTAAGAATCTTAAGCGTAACCTACACAAGAAAGCATGTACAACCGTTAGAAGAAAGAAACTTATGGACGAGGCTCACTTGAGGGCAACACATACAAAGCACTGTTGTTCTCAACGTTGTATGCTTAAGATTGGACTAAAGGAATTGAGGTTGATTCGTGATAGTTACAGTTCAATGACTCTGCTAGACCAAAGGGGCTACTTAGCCTTCAATATTAGGCCAGATTATGGTGAGAAGTTTACTTACACAGCTGGTGGCCACACCGTCTGTCAAACGGCCTTCAAATTGATTCATGCTTTAGGCAGCAGACGACTTGACCGCTTTGAAGAAAAGGCTTGACAAGAATCCGGGCATCAATGACTACCGCCATTAGGGGGAGGCATATCCAGAATTCATGCCCTTCAATGTGTTTCCTGGATGGAAGGTTTCTTTAAGGAGTCTTGTGAGAAACTCCCTAACAGCCCTATGTACCACTTGAGTGACAATTTCACGAAACAAGAAGTCTACGATAATTATAAGGAGATGTGTGTTGAAGCTGGAGAATGCTATGTCTGCTACTCTTACTTTACTGTGCTCTGGAAAAAAGAGTTGCTACATGCTCTGAATTAAAAGCTCAGAGACAAAATGCAAGGACACTTCACACTAAAAGTAAGCTTCCAGGACGTGTTCTTGCCTAGTTCTACTTAAAAGTAGGTTCTTTCCTAAACATGTTTTCATTTCAGATGCATTGAAAGAGAAACTGAACAAGCACAGAGAACAACAATCCTTAGAAAGGAGAAAATTGACAAAACATAGGAAGAAAGCACTGGAGCAACCACTCAACTACATATCGGTTGTTATTGATGGAATGGACCAGAAGAAGACCACCCTACCACATTTTGTCAATGTGCCTAAGGATGCTGCTGAAGAAGATTTCATACACCTACATGTTGTTGGTGCTATGGTATTTAATGGAAAACTATCTTGCAAGGCATTTTTGAACTATCCAAACGTTCATGCTGATCCAAATCTCACTATCACAATATTGAATAAGCTTCTTTCCAATCTAGAACATATACCACCGGTTCTATATCTTCAGCTAGACAACACGACAAGAGAAAATAAGAATCAGGCATTGTTTGCTTACTGTGCTATGCTAGTTGAGAAACAAATCTTCAAGAAGGTGAAGATTGGTTTCCTGCTTGTTGGTCATACACACGATCAAATTGATCAGATGTTCAGTAGGTTCTCTAAACGTCTTGCTCTAAAAAAAAAAGCGCCAAACCTACCAAGTAATGATTGAGGTTATCCAAGATTCCTACAATCCTCGCCCGGACATCGAAGTTATTAGAAGAAACTTATGATTTCAAGGAATGGATTTTTGGAGAGATCAACGGGTCCTTTGTGCTATTGAGCCCTTGAGAAACATTACATTTCAGCATCAGATCAAAATTTCACTTGTAGATGACAAGGCCATCTTACAAGGAAAGAAATATGCCACATCCTTGCAGTGGCAGCTAGCAGCAGGTATTCAGTTCATTCGCACCATCCCCAATACTAGTTCCATGCTCTCTGCAGAGCAAATGCCTCTAAAAAGCTTGAAAGAAATCACAAAGAGTAAAAAGGAGGAAAGAGCATTTGACTCAAACAAATCATTGGATTTTATTGAGACAAGTATTCAGTCGTGCTCTAACCACTTTGGGGAGGCAGATGCTTTATGGTGGCCTCAGTTTTTTCACCGACAACGTGACATGTTGCAAGCTTCATTACAAGGTCGAAGACCGTTACATTCAACCGGGCAAACTCTCCCCATGCAAGTTGAGAATCAAGAGGAACATGTAGAGATATTGGCTAGCTCGGATGAAGATGACAGAGTCATGTACACCGCCCCAGACGCACAAAGACAACAAGTTGCTCGAGTATCCGGGTTCGAGCCTCGAGAGATTGAGAAAGGAATGCTCATAGCTGTCCCGGCTTATAATGATGAATGGGAAGCCATTTCGGCTAGCTAAAGTCTTGGAGGTAACAAGAGAGGATGGAATTCCCACTCAATTAAAAGTGCACCTTGGATGAGAACAAATGCCGCCGGTGCTTTTCGATTGGGAGTTATACTTTGGAGATGGTAAAAAGAGTGGGAAAGAGAGCAAAGTCCAAAGCAAGCAATCGCATCATAGATCTAGCTGAAGTAAAGGTTCTTGCATATGACTTTGTTCTCGACCACGCTAATAAGTTACGTATGGTCACTCAAACTTTAATAAGGCCGGCATGTGGATTAGACAAACAACCTAGGCAAGGTGGCCAAAAAGATGATGATGAGGACTCACTTGTAGGCGGCGAGGAAGAAGATCGTTCGAGTACATCCGGTTTTGAGAGTGAAGTTTGAGCATGAAGGCTCAAGTGATCGGGGATTAAATGAGTGGGAGGATGAGATGCATCCCGATCTTGTCGCACAAAATGTAAGTTTGTCCGATGACTCGAACATGTAAAGAACAGAAAGTGCAGGTGATGATTGTCTGTCAAAATGTCCTATATTTTTGACAATTTTGTTCATAATTTTGTACAATTTTCACAACCTTGAATATATCACTTCTTTGTCACTCTACTACCCTTGCTATTTTTTTTATTGCCCCTTTTTTGCCACACTTATATAAGTAACTATTTTTTGTTCTAAATTAGGAGGATAAAAAATGTTGTTTAAAATTTTTGCATGGAAGTTATGTTCAACCAACCCCTCAAAAAAGGTACCTAAATTAACTAAATTGTCACACCTGTCACAAAAAAATCTTAAAAATGAACTTTTTTAAGGGAATTTTAGGGAATCTTTCAAAGATTTCTTTTGAAGTGCGTTTCCAGCAAATAAGTGCGTTTCATTTTAAACTTTGTTATTTCTGTTATAACCATAGATTCAAGAAGCTTCAATGGTATTAGGATTTTAGGCGCCTTTTACATGCATGATTTTTCTTTATGCTATACCACGTTTTTGCATGTAGGAAAAACATAGAGATATGGAGCTTTTCATTCAGTCTGTACAGAACTGTAACCTCATTGTCTATTTTACATGCTTCTTATACACCATCAGAGCTCCTTTTTCTTCCCGTCTGTTATGCATACAAGAAGCTCTTATCAAATGTTCTGAACTTTTCATTTGTTATATTTACAAACCTTAACAATTCGAGCATTGGAAGTACATAACAATGAGTATTTGCTCCACCTGCTGCTGCAAAAATAGGTTCATTCAAGAGGTTGAATTACAATGCTTTGGAAGGATGTGTTTCTAAACACATCCTTCCAAAGCATTGTAATTCAACCTCTTGAATGAACCTCTTGATAGACAGAATTCTTACTGCATGTTATTCTTCTGTTATGTTAGTTAATGTTATTTTATATGATATATTCAAGGTGTCAATTGCTGTGCTTCAATTACTAGTAGATGGAACATGTAATTCATTTAAAAAAAGAAAGAATGAAATATATTTTTTTTGTGCATGACACAAGGTTCAGAACACTCTCAAAACAGAAAGACACGTTAAATTCAGAACTTTCTTTTATATTAATACTGTCTGCATATACAAAAGCATACGAAAAGCTTGCAAAAACTTTCGGCATATACAAAAAGCTTACTGAAAGCTCACTTCTGGTCGACTTTACATAAATTTACAATAGGCATATACAAAAAAGCTTACTGAAAGCTCACTTCTGGTCGACTTTACATAAGTTTACAATAGGAGCCTTAAAGATCTGAACTATTTTTAAACCTTCATATATATATCGAAACTGGAACCTTAAAGATCTGAACTATTTTAAACTGTAGCCAAAAAAAGTTAGCACCTTCGGAGGATTTCATGGGGATTTTGAAACACTTAAAGCTTCTAATAATCAGGAGGAATCATCTTCACAGCCACACGAAGGACTACACCATCAGCTTCTATAAACACCTGCAGAAGTCACTCATCTCCCTCATTAACACGATCGACCCATTTTTGCACCTTATCTGAAACTCTTGCTCCTTGTTCACGCATTGGGTTACCTCCGAGCGAAAATTTCGCCACAAACATCATCGCATTAGGGATGGCTGCTAGAAGTGGATTCCTCAGGCTTGGCCCTACGGGCAGTGTATTTCACTCTAGCCATGAGATCAAGAAGCTTAAGGGAAGATCAAACGCAATGAAGCTAGAAGCGGGCAAAAGTATGCTGGTGGGGTGCAAAAGCACGCGTCCGGACGCATGCTTTTAGCACCCTTGCTGGAAAGTGCTGAAAACTCACCGGAGTCTTTGGGTGCAAAGTGCCGGAAAGTCTTTGGGTCTTTGGAAAGTCTTTGGAAAGTCTTTGGAGTCTTTGGGTCTTTTGCGTCCGCGTTTATTTGTAACCCACCAGCATACTTTTGCCCAAGCGTAAGGGAAGATCAAGGCGGAGTGAAGATTCTTCACCTCCCGGGTGTCTTATATAATCAGACCATAATGTCCCTGCTGCATGCATAATTGGTGTCCAATCAACCATAATGTGTTCCCTGCTGCATGCAGAAATGGGGCTCGAAATCCGAGCCCCTTAGCCATGCAAAATAGAATGTATTCCATATCTTTTAACATTCATTTCACTCATACCATATTTTTACATTTGGGTTAACATTCATTTGGGTTTTGTTAACATTTGGGTTTCTTAGCACTATGATACTACTTTCATACCATATGAAAGGACCTCCCATAACATAAATCTCCCTGGAGCATAAGCTTCAAAACTTAATGTCAAAACATAAATGGTGGTTACATAATAACCAAAAATGTCAAAACATAAATCTCCCTGGAGCAATGGTGGTGTTTGAAAAGGTTAAACATAATAACCAAAAATGTCAAAGTGTAGAACTTCATGTGTTCAAAAATGTCAAAGTGTAGTCATGTAGTCAACTTTGTATGTAAACTTGTATACAAACTTGTATGTTTGTGTGTTTATAACTTTGTATATGTTTGTATGTTTGTGTGTTTATAACTTTGTATGTTTGTAGGACACTTGTGCACAAACAAGTTAACTTGATGTAAACTTGATGTATGTTTAAACTTGTCTTGTTAAACTTGCTTAAACATGATGTCTTAGAACCAACATCATGTTTAACGGAGTCAAACATCATGTTTTGTCTTGGTTAAACATGATGTCTTCTTAAACTTGGTTAAACATGATGTCTTGTTAAACTTGTCTTGATGTATGTTTAAACTTGTCTTGTTAAACTTGGTTATCAATTAAACTTGATGTATGTTTGTAGTTAACTTGGTTAACTTGGTTATCAATTAAACTGTCCAAATTTGTAACATGTGTGAACATTTGTGTGACTTCAACTTTAATCATTCTCATCATTCTCACTCATGAAGCATGAAATCTCATTGCTGTAAGGAATCATAGAACTTCAGCAATCGCCTTGAAGCCGAGATAAACAAAGACATGCATGTGGTTGATTATAGCAAATATGTGGTTAACACATGCATGTAAGAGACTGTCACATTATCCCTGTGTTTGCCATCAGAATAAGAAGTTTTTTGCCATCATTATTGCTGTAGAATCAGAGGATGCATGAGACACTAAAACATTGCCACCTAAAACATAGTGTTTCACATAGTGTATCCACAGCATTAAAGTAATCATCTTGCCTTGATTCTCGGCCCTTGCATGTAAGAGACTGTCACATTCTCCTTATGTTTGCTGCAAAATTAAAAAATGTAACGCTCAATACATTAAATGCCATCCGAATAAGAAGTTTTTTGCCATCATTATTGCTGTACAATCAGAGGATGCATGAGACATAAGTATATATTCCAACAAATATGTTTCACATAGTGTATTCACACTAAAAATATATGATACCATGACTAAGTTTTCGTAATGGTGAAAAGATATCAGACCTGTTTCTTCAGCAGCCAGTCATCAAGCGTAAGGTCATCCTCAACACTAACTTCTTCATCGTCTGAACATGCCTTTGTTGAGATGTCCTTGCAAATGGATTCATGAGCTGGAATAGTGGATCCAAAATCAGCAACACAATTGGCTGTCACGTTCTCATGAGCTGGAATAGTGGATCCAAAATCAGCAACACAATTGGCTGTCACGTTCTCATGAGCTGGAATAGTGGATCCAAATTCAGCAACACAATTGGCTGTCACGTTCTTAGAAATTGTATCATCTGTACACATTTGAGCACAAATATGGTGTGATACAGTAAATCAAATGGCCCTATGAAAATAGTTACTTACTTATTTTGCCAAGGGGAGAATTAGTTGGAGGCAAGTGAACATAATTACTCTGACTTGGCATCTGTGTACGATCTGCAACTATATTTCCCGAATTTCAAAAATACAATCAGAAAGAAAAAAAGAACACTTTACATTTTTCTAACAAAGAAAGCAAGTCTACCTCTATGTTCTGATTCAAGGGTGTTCTTCACTCTTTTGCTAGACTGGCTTGTACTATCTTCAACATGATTTACCTGTTTGACCTGGCTGTCTTCCTCCTCTTCCATGCAACTGTCATCATCACTCCCTCCACCACTTTCATGGCAATACAAGCCTAGTTCTTGTAACAAAGCACTAGGAATAAGCATCTTACATGCATCAACCATGCATTTGGCTATGCGCTACAAAGATATGGAAGCAACAAACATGGTAAGTGTGATTGCATGATAAACTAACAAAAAATTGATAATCTTGTCTGAAGGCCAGTCCACAAGCTTCACAACTTTTTTGCATGCCTACAGGCATCTTATATTTGCTCATGGTTGGCGTCAGCCTTCTTCCTGCCTTATGTAGCTGCTGCAAACCAGTAACATGTTTGCTCTTACAACTCCAAAAACATAAAAGATCACCGATTTCTTGCAATTTATCTTTTCGGAAAGTCAATCTCGGTCTTTATTGCCGATTTTTATCACCACCAAGATGTTCGCATTACCTTTCGCATGGCATCAAAGATGCACCTCTCCTCCATCTTTAATGTATTGATTGCAATAGCAAAATCACCATCACCAGCAAAGGTGGCTTCTAAATCCAAGTAATCTTTCTTCTTCTCTGCTGCCATAGCAGCTAAGGAGTCTAACACTTTGTCGGAACTGGCCAAACTGCCTTCAATTCGGAGCAGTTCTTGTTCCTTCTCACGTAATGTCTGCGCTTTCAATCTCATTTTTTCATTGAGAAGACGCTTCATTTCACAACTAATGGTGGTAATGTTCCCCTCAAAAAGAGTCCTTTGTTGGACCTAGTCTCCGGTTTATTGATATCATTGGAGCACTTTAGGGACTCTGCGCAAATTACGCCCAATCTACCTTGTAAGCATTTGGAGCAGCCTGGGCACGGACGGTATGAGACCATGCAAATGCTCGGGCAAACAATGTTCTAACTTCTGAATTCTTAAGGCCTCTCTGGTACACTCGAAAGATGAGATCATGCAATTCGTCTTCAAATTATGGCTGGATTTGAGAAACATGAAGTTTACCACCACGAAGATGGGACTTCCATACCATTTCAAAATCTTGTGGACTCACATCCTTTTTCTTGATCGTCCGAGCTTGGCGACCAGTGTTGGATAAACCCCTGAGGGTGTGGAATTCCTCCTTGTTATTGGCAATAGGAAGCTGAAAAAAATGTTCAAGCTAATAAGTATGTGTATATAGCCGCATGCATATTAGTTTTCTTGCCAAATAAGTACCTTTTCTCGTGACGTGAACATCTCACAATCTACAAGTTATGCTTTAGTGTTGTACATGTAGCAGCCTGAAATTGCCAAATTAACAAACAATTGGTTGCACAAAAATCTGAGACACAAATAAGAAGGACAGTTTAATTGATAACCAAGTTAAATAGAGGCATCAAAATTTAATCCAAACATAGGTTTTAAAGCATGCAAATTGTAGATGACACAGTAACATTTACATTGCTTAGTTCTAGAAATGCTGGGATTTTTCAGAAAAGAATCTATTCTGTGCAGATAAGTTCACTTTACCTAAAATGCAGAGATAACATCAATTTCAGCCTAAAATCATGGCCTGTGAAAAAACCATGCATCATTCTATTTACAAGTTCTTCCTTCAACCATGCTATGACAATTAATACATCCTCAATGCCTATACGACTGTAATAAAATAGGATAGGAAGGAACGGGCAGGAACCAGATGCTTGAACCAGATGCTTATACATATTCATCAACAAAACGATGCAGATTATGAAAGAATAGCAAAAATGAAACCGACTACATCTTACCTCGAGAGCTGCCTCAAGAAATCCAGGCTCTTCGAAATAGGTTCTCCCGCTCTCGAGCCTTCATGCCATTCTGTCCCTTCAAAAAAAAAAGGGGGGAGCCCTTCCGCCCGCGAGGTCGAGACAAACACAAAAAAAAAAAGTGCTAAAAAGTGCTACAATTTCGTTTTTTTGCTAGGGTCTAGCATTTTTTCACCCTTAGTGGTTACTCAAGGGCTTCAGCATCTTTGCTTTCACTGGTTACTTGACGCTTTAGCATTTTTTTAAGAGGTTGAATTACAACGCTTTGGAAGGATGTGTTCCGTGCAGGAAATCTAAACAACTCAAGGTTAAAGTAGATCAACATGCACCTCATTATGTTTGTAAGTCGTTGCCCTCTCCTCTAATTTTCCTATTTCGGCTCAACAACCCAAGACCAGGGCTTTTGTTGTGTTACATCATGACATGCATATTATGTTTGCTGCACTAGGGAATGCCTTCGACCCAATATGAGAGATTCAGAAACAACCATTGCCATGTCAGCCCATGTGCAAAAACAACTTTTGGCTGCCTATGGCTTTAAGGCTTAATAGGCCTACATTCTCTAGGCCTGTTATCATCTCTACTAGGCATATAAACTATTCCATGGATTGCCCATTGTTGCCCCCAAAGGGCAACATGCTAATGAAGGATCCATATGTTCAAACTAGGTCAACTCATTTTAGAAGACTAGGGCAAAGCTTGGAAGATTATTGTCACTCAACATTGTTATGGAGGTCAAAGGATGTTCATGCTTCAAGTCAAACAATGCTCAAGGTTCAAACTTCACAAAAGGTATTTTATTCAAAGTCAAATGCTTAGTCAGGAATATGCTCTAGAAGATTCTGGGTTATGAAGTTTGGAAGATATTGCTCGAAGTTTGGAAGTTAGAGTTTGGAAGATTCCCCTTTATGGTTTCACCCTTGTCACCTTGTTTAGCCATTTTTCCCTTCTTATATTCCCTAGCCACTTTTGCACCATTGCCCCCCACATTTGCTTTTTCCTTGCCATACACACTTACTCCATACCTTGTTTTCTTTACATCCATATCTTATTGTCATCTATCTCCACTATCCACATGAGCCTTTGTTGCCCCCATTGCCAATCTCTATTTCTCACCCCATATTTTATGGTTAAACCCTTGTTGGCTCTCCACTCCTTCAAATTGGTCTCATGGTCCTAATAACTTCAAACTAGGTTATGGGTATTTGATACCATGGTCTAAAGCATGCATAAAACTCCAAGATAATATAAGCTTTAAGCTTGAACCATGGTAGAACTTTCCTAAAATCCCAAATACAGGAATATTCCCAGCATATTTAAGGGAAATACGCGAACCGTATCGCGGAAAATTCGAAAAAATATACGACCATGAACCCTAAATCCGAGTTTCTGGCTCGAATCACGCCGGATTTGATTCCATTCTCCCTGCAACCAATCTATTCTTGGATCCCGGAACTTAAGCAATAATTTAGGCCTAAATTTGTCACCCGAAATCACTGAAAACGAAATCCAAAAAACTATATACTGTGGGAAAGCATAATCGAGAGCATTTTGAAGGCCCGGAAGTATTCGGATCCTACATTGATCATTCTTGAGCAAGATCCGGATGATCCTTGAAGTTCTTGAGCTCTCCTCAACTGGATTTACAAGATCTGGTTGACATTACCTTCAAAAATTATTTATTGAATTGAGAAGATTATTTTCCTGTGATTTAAAGCTATGAAGCATCCTTATATTCTGTTATCATGATATATTTACCTCCATATCAATTCAAATCGATTGCCAAGTTGTCAAATCCATCTCTGATATATTATTCTACAATTCTTGCTACAAAATATTCTACCGAAAATTTTAGTGTGTTTTTCTATTCCTTTGGACCACTTGCCATCTATCCTTAGAGCCTGTGCAGTCCAAAGGAGTTGGAATCATTCAAAAATACAAGTATAGCTCAAATTCAAAAAAATTGCTCTCGGGTTTGGACAGTTTTGACTGTATTTTGCCAAATCTAGCCACAAAAAATACTTTTACACATCCAAATGAAGATTTGATTGATTGCCCCTCTTCCCTAGCATCATTGCAACCTATCTACTTTGGAATTTCTCAAAAAGATGATTGGCAACTCCAAATCTCAATTTTCGATCCTTTGTTTTCTACATTTGACCTCTATTGACCAAAATTTGACCCCACTTTGAGCTCGAATAACTCACAGATTAAGTCTCTGACTTGGTCAGAGATTTTACCATGGGTTAACTACCACTTTTTTGACCAAGTCTATTGCATCTGACTTAAAAAATTGATCTGCATCTCGACACCACATTTGTTTTGGCAAAGGTACTATTTTTTGGAAATGGGAAAGGTATAGAACTCGAACTTTTTGAACTTGTTTTTGGGATTTCCTTGCATAGACTGATCACCTCAAGTGATCTGGAGGTTCTAACCCCAATTTGAGTGAAAACTTGAATTGGTTCCTTGTGGTTGACCTTTAAGTCAGGTTTAGGGTCAACATTTTGGAGGTCCTACCGAGATCTTCCTGGATCTCAGAACTCATGGCTCCAAAGCAAAAATTTCCAGCAGAAACAGAACCATTAGAAGATGTTGATGTATCAGATCATTGCAGAGAAAGGCCATTGCCTTCAAGTTTCTCAACTAGCTTACTTCAAAACATGCCATACCAGTTTGAGTTGAATGTCCCTGTTCCCTTGCCTACCTTTGATTCCAGCATGAGTGCTAACCACTTTTTGAGAATATTTGAAGACTATTACAGGGATTATGGTTTCAAGAAAGGATGCAAGCTTTCAGAATTTGAAAAATGTTTCAAAGATGAGAGTGAAGCTGGAGCTTGGTTAACTTATGAGAAGTTAATGGGTACCACTTCATGGGATGAACTTGTCAAGAAGTTTCGGATAGATTTGGTAAGTTAGTTGCTCCACAAGATTTGGTTAATGAACCGCAAGGTTTTTCTATACATGCAGGAGAAAGTGTGAATCAAGTACAAGGAGAGGTTTAGTACATTCATGAGCAGGTGTCAAAAGCACAAGTCACCATCCCAACTCGTTTTTAGTTCTTGCCTTTATCAATGGTGCGCAAAGAAGACCGGATATCCAAAGAAAGTTGCTCAAAATCCAAGCTCTTTGAAGGGTTTGATTCCATTTACAAAGTCTTTGCCAAAACCAATCGATCGACCGGATGTCTCTACTTTGCCCGATAAGCATTATGCTTCTCATCATACTCCTGACCCGTTTTACCCCGATGCTCTTGATGCACATTATGATCATCATCCTTCTATTCCGGTTTATGCCATACAAAAAAAAAAAAAGAAATCCAAAGAGGAGGAAGCCAATTCCCAAGTTGCGAGGAGGTCAAGTCGGACCTATCCAAGGTTATGAAGCCTTAGCGAAATAACCAAACAATTAGTTGAACTCAAAGGGTGCAAGAGCGGGTAAAACTTATCCTGAATGTATTCATTGCAATAGGAATTCTCACCCATCCGAAATATGCTATTGGCAAGTGTGCTCCAAATGTAATAGAAAAGGCCATTTTGGAAAGGAATGTCCTGTTTGTTTTTTTTGTAAAGAGTTTGGCCACACCGATGCTAGGTGTCTTTGTTAAGGAATATTTTTGCTAAACAGGGAAAAAGAGAAGAGACCGAGTCTAAACCCCCGTGAGATTTTTTGAACCAAGCACCTCTATAAGGTTTATTCAAGCTACAAAAGTTCCTAAATCTGAAGAAGTTATGGTGGTGCAAACTAGAAGCATGAATGAAGCTCAAGTACATCTTTGAACCAAGTAGGCATTCTCTTGCCAGGGCTGTGCCACACTGTAATGGAATCACCGCTTTCGGATCATAGCTCCACCCCCTCAGCAAAAATATGGTAAGAAAGATCAAGACTTTGATGAGGTTGATGTTTTGCTTAAAAATTCCAAGGTGAGTGTGGATCTCTTTACTTTATTAAAGATTGCACCTAGTTACTGGGAAAAGGGTACTTCAACAAACCAATAGTGAGGTATTAAATGCTTGTGTGAATTTTATCGATGCCATTGACCTTATTCTAGCACGGCATGAAGAAGACCCCGGAGCATTCACATGTTCATTTGCTTTAGGAGGGTATACCTTTTCTAATGTGTTACTTGATGGGGTTCTCCCTAAATATCATGCCATATCATATTATGAAGAAGTGTGGTTTTGAGGTGGATAAGAAGGCTTCTATGTTATTAAAATCTTTTTATAATGCTAAGATTTCTCCTATTGGTGTGGTGACTAAAGTGCCTGTTAATACAGAAGGCATAACCGGAGCTGCTAACTTTATTGTGGTAGCTTTTGAAGATATAGGAGATGAATCTGATATTTATGACTTACTTTTGGGGAGGAGATGGTTAGCCCTTTGTGGATGCCGGGCCGTCACGGTCTCAAGGGAGATGTACCATCTCCAATGGCTCTCGACCGCTACAATTTATAACCAAGAGGGCTCCTATGACTCCAAGGAAGAGGTACATTTTATTAAAGAAATGCTATTGAAGAACCTTTGGGATCTTACAGGATAAAAAATACAAAACCAAGAAAATATGAAATGGTTCCTCTTATTATGGAAAGTGCACCTCTCAGATACAAGGACCAACGGGGGTTCTTATGGTTTGATGGAGGTATCTCTAAAAAATTAAATGTTGCATCATCTGCTGCTATTTTGAAAGACTCTTCTCACAAACTTTTAGCTAAAGTAGGAAGAATCTTTCCTCAAGTCACTTCTAATGTGGCAGAATATAAAGCCTTGATTGCAGGTCTCCAGGAAGCTAAATCTATGAATATTGCCAATATTCACATTTATGGTGATTCACAATTAATCTCTTGAGACAAGTTTCAGGAGACTATCAAACAAAAAATGCAGATATGGAGCTCTTGAAGAATCAAGCAATGGGAGTGAAATCACTCATATCCCCAGAGAACAGAATTTTGAAGCTGATGCCTTGTGTAGGGAGACTCTCATGTCACACTTAACTGAGGGAGCTATCCCTGAAGATGATCTTGATGACAATGAGGTAAAAGCACTCTGTCCTATTTTGACCATTGATGCATCAGAAAAAAAGGAGAATGAAGAGATTGTAATCACTAAGAATGGTAAGACTCGAACCTTGTTTGTTGGGGATTTGATTGAATATCAAAACAAAGAGAACATACAAGTGTTTTTTGAAGAAAGGAAAGATTTATTTGCTTGGGATTATTCAGAGCTATCAGGTATCAAACCTGATGTATGTCAATTTGAAATTAAGATTAAAGAAGGTTGTAAACCTGTTTTTCAAAAATTAAGAAGGATTAATGCTTCACTAATGGGACTAATTAAAGATGACCTGATTCTGTAGGTCATGGGGGCAGTGTTGGATGCAGGTGTTATTATTGAAATTATTAATCCAGAATGGGTATCTTGTATTGTTCCTGTGGAGAAGAAAAGTGGTGCTTTAAGAATTTGCATTGACTATCGAGACCTCAACAAAGCTACCATCAAAGATTGTTACCCTTTGCCCTTTTTAGAAGAAATCTTATATGCTGTAGCAGGTAAAGAGGTGTATTCATTTTTAGATGGCTTCTCAGGATTCAATCAGATTAGTATTAAAGAAGAAGACCAACCCAAGACCTCTTTTATTACCCCTTGGGGAACTTATGCAATGAAAAGAATGCCTTTTGGACTAATGAATGCACCTGCTACTTTCCAGAGAGCCATGGATGTTATTTTTAGGCCTATGTCTCCTCAAGAATTCAGAGTTTATTTGGATGACCTTTGTTTAGGATCTCACCCTACTAATCATTTGGAATTGTTGGCAAAAATATGTTCTTTGTGTAGGGAATGCGGAGTCAACCTTAATCCAAAGAAATGTATTTTTTTGCATCCAAAGGACAACTTTTTGGGACACGAGGTATCCAACAATGGTATCTGGTGGCACAAGAAAAGGTTGAAGCTCTCAAAAACTAGTGCCCCCAAAACCTGAGGCGGAGGTCAAAAGTTTTATTGGCATGACTAGTTTTCTTATGATGTATATTCCTAATTTTGCTCACATTATAAGTCCTATTTCTAAGTTGACAAGAATAGGCAGGATTTCCAAATCTGAGAGTAAGTATGTTCCTGTCACATGGTCATCAGATTGCCAAGAGTCTTTTGAGTTGCTTATAAAGTCCATTTGTGAAGCAACTCTCCTAAAAAAACCAGATTTGGCCAAGCCATTTGAGGTCTACATTACTATTACTAAAAAGGCCATAGGCTTAGCTATTCTGCAGGACAAGCACACCATAGCTTTTGCCAGCAAACAATGGAGTTCAACTGAAGAAAAATACACCAGAATGGAGAAATTTATACCGTGCCCGGTCTCGGTATAAATTTATACCGCGTCTCCGAACGCGATATAAATTTATACCGCGTGCGGGACGGTGTAGTAAACCCGATATAAATTTATACCATGCCCGGTCGCGGTATAAATTTTTATACCGCGTCCGGGTCTCGGTATAAATTTATTAGCGCTGGGACGCGGTATAAATTTATACCGAGACCGGGCACGGTCTAAATTTATACCGCGTCCGGACACGGTATAAATTTATACCGTCACCAGGCTATTACACACTTCTAACCACGCTAAACAAACTACAAAAGATTGAATTAAAGCTTTTACTTGACCATCTCTGAAAGCGAGCTGAAAATAGTTATCGTATTGTTTGACAGCCATAATAGGTTTCTTATCCGAATCATAACTGAGGCAACACTCTGTCACACAGGCTTCTCGAAGCTCTTGAAGCTTGTTCTTTTGTTTTTTGAAGTCCTCTCCATGCACTTGTTTGAAATCCACGTACTCTCGGTGCATGAAGCGAATCTTGTCTATTAGGCTCATTTTTAGTCTGAAGTCATTGTCGAGATTGTGACTCACGGCAATGACTTTAGCCTCTTCGTCTGTTACGCCCACGTAAATATGCGCTTCTACGCTTTTCCACACTTCGTTACGGCTTTCTTCTTTTGATAGTTCTTTTCTTGCCTTATAACTGTGTGTGCCTCCAAGGACATAATATGTGTAATCTTTGAAGTCTGCCTTTTTGTAATCCTTTAATTGGTTGCACTGACTTCTATCAACCATCACAACTAGTGGCGACACATGCGCATGAGGATTCCTTCTCATTCTTTGCTTAAGGATAGCCACATGTGCCGCGTACAACTTTCGGACCTGAAGCACTCTGACCCCATCCTCATTTTTTGGTGGCCTCTTAATAGTGCTCAGTGTCAAAGAAATGGTCTGCTTAAGGAGTTTGGTTTCATTTACGTGCTTTAGGATGGCACTTGACTTGTCTGAGGGCCGCACAACAATATCAGCTTCAGGAGCCTTTTGTAGAGCCTGGCGACTCATCTATAGTCAAGGCTTTTGTGTGGTTTTTTTTTTTTGGTAGGAGCACTTTGTGTATCTACTACCGGGGAATGCTTCCTACCCTTTCCCTTTGGCACCACCTTGGTTCCTCCTCTTCTTCCTCTTCCGGTTCGAAGGCTCGTCCCTTTCGACATCTTCTTGAGGGGCGTGGGTACGAGACCCTTTACCAATTCTTTTTCTTCACAAAGTATTCTCAAGAGAGAATGTCCACTATGTCTGTAATGCAGGGTAAATTAGAAAGATGACGGTATAAATTTATACGTAAAGCTACTAAGAGACTTACATAGCCATTCTTGTAATTCTCCGCAATGTAATCATGGACGTCCTTAGGTCTGCACATGCTTATGCGCACCATTCTACTGTTCAACACATAAAAAACTTCACCTTTGTCATGATTGCACTTCATCAAAATTTCATCTTCATTTCCAGTTGCAGTCAGTGTTATCATTTCCCCGGCGGGGTAATAATCATCTTTGGTAAATTTTCCCCTCCCTGACTGGTGACACAAATACAGGTATGCCTCTGTGGGTTTGCGCTCTCTCGCTCCCCTGTGCACGTACCACGTCTGGTCTGACAATTCATATGTTTGTGGCTCTGGTGGTGCCGCCTTTGATGACTGGCCTCTCAGTGTGAACTTGATCTTTGGTCTGAAAAGGAGCAAAAAAAGCCATTTTTACACCAAAAATGCAATTTTTTGCCTATGTTTTGGACACTTTAACTGTACGAAAACTAGCTTAAAGGACCTAAAATGGACGCTATTTTAACCCTTTATTGGTGTCATTTGACATTTAAAACTCAACACTAATGCTCAACTACAAAGGTTCAGAAAATTTTTTTAGACACTAGACACTTTACGAGAATAAAAGCCACAAACGTTGTCTTCCGTATAAATTTATACCGAAAGTGTTCTGAAACGGTATAAATTTATACGCCTAGAGCAAGAGCGGTATAAATTTATACCGTTGCGAGAACACTCTCTTGATATAAATTTATCATACCGAAGCACGAACGGTATAAATTTATACCGCTCCCCGAAATCGTTCAGGAGCGGTATAAATTTATACCGTTCGTGCTCGAGGGCGTATAAATTTATACTCATGAGTGTTTACGCGCAACGGTATAAATTTATACCGCTCTTAAAGCTCGGCGTATAAATTTATACCCGCGTTAACACTTTCGGATAAATTTATACGGAAGACCCTTAGACTCAACAGTTAAAAAAGCGAGAAACTAGAATAGTGCGGAATAGAGACTTACATTGGCCATGGTCGTATGGATTCGCTTTATAGCTGTTGGAGAAGCAATTTGGAGGGTATATAAAGGCGGCTCGGGCCGACTCCTAGCTTGGCGTATGTAGAAAATAGAGTGGCCGTGGCCGGGCTTAAGTTACGCTAAGTGCCGTTTAAGTATAGCGATTCTCCATAAAGTTTTCAATACATGTGTGCATTAGTTTTTCGTATAAATTTATACCGTTTACGTTCTATGTTGCCCTCCTCCGTATAAATTTATACCATCTCTGTATAAATTTATACAGTCTTCCGCTTCAAGTTTGCCTTCTCTGTATAAATTTATACCATCCCTGTGTAAACTTTTTTTATGCGCCCTTACATCGTATAAATTTATACTGAGTGTGGCGCTAACCTTACGAGTATGGCTCGAGAAAAAGAAGCTGCAGAGCCTCAACTCTGTTCTGGGCTTCCTCCTGCAATGACATTCACACCTCCCTCCTCAACCGACACAGGAAGTAGCCTCGAAAAATCCTGCCTCCGATATTCAAACCCCCAGCTCTGTTGAGTTTACTCCAGCACGACCACCTCGGCTTCCACCACCAGTTCAATTTACTCCACCACACCCTGCTCCTGAACGTCGTTTGCCCCCACCAATGCGTTTTACTCCACCACAGGCTAGAGAGGTCAAACTACCTACTCCACTTCATTTCAGTACGTCGCCCATAGTCCACCGTAGGCTAAATGCCCGGAGGCAAATCACGCCAACTCCATCCATTTCACTAAATGATACTACAACAAGTGGGGGGCGGTCAATGACCGCGCAACTCCCTGTGTTCTACGACACTTCAGGAGCTGGTCAACTACGTCACCAACCTCGACTACTTTTTCCCAGAGATAGGGAAAGCACCTCCCCCCAGGACTTGCCCACACCAAACCTCTCAGCATCTACAAGTACACCTCATGTTGATCTCTCAGACGAAGAAACACCTCATGTTGATCTCTCAGACGAGGACCTACCAAAGCCACAAGACTCCATGTTCGAATTCAAAGCCCCTGCAAGTAAGAATCTTAAGCGTAACTTACACAAGAAAGCATGTACAACCGTTAGAAGAAAGAAACTTATGGACGAGGCTCACTTGAGGGCAACACATACAAAGCACTGTTGTTCTCAACGTTGTATGCTTAAGATTGGACTAAAGGAATTGAGGTTGATTCGTGATAGTTACAGTTCAATGACTCTGCTAGACCAAAGGGGCTACTTAGCCTTCAATATTAGGCCAGATTATGGTGAGAAGTTTACTTACTTACAATTTGGTGGCCACACCGTGCAATCAAATGGCCTTCAAATTGATTCATGCTTTAGGCAGCAGGGCGACTTGACCTTTGAAGAAAAGGCTTGACAAGAATCCGGGCATCAATGACTACCGCCATGGGGAGGCATATCCGAATTCATGCCCTTCAATGTGTTTCTGGATGGAAGGTTTCTTTAAGGAGTCTTGTGAGAAACTCCCTAACAGCCCTATGTACCACTTGAGTGACAATTTCCACGAAACAAGAAGTCTCACGATAATTATAAGGAGATGTGTGTTGAAATTTTGGAGAATGCTATATGCGCTACTCTTACTTTCTTGTGCTCTGGAAAAAAAGAGTTTTCTCAGCGTGTCCATTCCTAGAAAGCATAGGATGTCTGTTTGTGCTACATGCTCGAATTAAAAGCTCGGAGACAAAATGCAAGGACACTTCACACTAAAAGTAAGCTTCGGGGCGTGTTCTTGCCTAGTTCTACTTAAAAGTAGGTTCTTTCCTAAACATGTTTTCATTTGGATGCATTGAAAGAGAAACCGAACAAACCACAGAGAACAACAATCCTTAGAAAGGAGAAAATTGACAAAACATAGGAAGAAAGCACTGGAGCAACCACTCAACTACATATCGGTTGTTATTGATGGAATGGACCAGAAGAAGACCACCCTACCACATTTTGTCAATGTGCCTAAGGATGCTGCTGAAGAAGATTTCATACACCTACATGTTGTTGGTGCTATGGTATTTAATGGAAAACTATCTTGCAAGGCATTTTTGAACTATCCAAACGTTCATGCTGATCCAAATCTCACTATCACAATATTGAATAAGCTTCTTTCCAATCTAGAACATATACCACGGTTCTATATCTTGACTAGACAACACGACAAGAGAAAATAAGAATCAGGCGTTGTTTGCTTACTGTGCTATGCTAGTTGAGAAACAAATCTTCAAGAAGGTGAAGATTGGTTTCCTGCTTGTTGGTCATACACACGATCAAATTGATCAGATGTTCAGTAGGTTCTCTAAACGTCTTGCTCGAAAAAAAGCTATTTCGACCTACCAAGTAATGATTGAGGTTATCCAAGATTCCTACAATCCTCGTCCAGACATCGAGTTATTAGAAGAAACTTATGATTTCAAGGAATGGATTTTTCGGAGAGATCAACTGGGTCACTGTGCTATTGAGCCCTTGAGAAACATTACATTTCAAAGCATCGGATCAAAATTTCACTTGTAGATGACAAGGCCATCTTACAAGGAAAGAAATATGCCACATCCTTGCGATTGGCGGCCCAGCAGCCAGTATTAGGTTCATTTGCACCATCCCCAATACTAGTTCCATGCTCTCTGCAGAGAATCAAATGCCTCTAAAAAGCTTGAAAGAAATCACAAAAGTAAAAAGGAGGAAAGAGCATTTGGTAGAAACAAATCATTGGATTTTATTGAGACAAGTATTGAGTCGTGCTCTAACCACTTTGGGAGGCAGATGCTTTATGGTGGCCTCAGTTTTTTTTCGACAACGTGACATGTTGCAAGCTTCATTACAAGGTCGAAGACCGTTACATTCAACCTGGCCATCTAGGCAAACTCTCCCTGTGCAAGTTGAGAATCAAGAGGAACATGTAGAGATATTGGCTAGCTTCGGATGAAGATGATGAGAGTCATGTACACCGCCCCAGACGCACGGCACAACAAGTTGCTCGAGTATACGGTTCGATCTCGAGATTCGAGAAAGGAATGCTCATAGCTGTCCCGGTGATAATGATGAATCACGGGAAGCCATTACGGCTAGCTAAAATCTTGGAGGTAACAAGAGAGGATGGAATTCCCACTCAATTAAAAGTGCACTTTGGATGAGAACAAATCTTGCCGGTGCTTTCGGGTGGGAGTTATACTTTGGAGATGGTAAAAACAGGAGTGGGAAAGAGAGCAAAGTCCAAAGCAAGCACTGCTGTCATAGATCTAGCTGAAGTAAAGGTTCTTGCATATGACTTTGTTCTGACTGCTGCTAATAAGTTACGTATGGTCACTCAAACTTTAATAAGGTCGGCATGTGGATTAGACAAACAACCTAGACAGGTGGCCAAAAAAGATGATGATGAGGACTCACTTGTAGACAGTGAGGAAGAAGCACTACAAGAGGATGGGGTTATAGTGTCAAACCTTGTGTCAAGACATTTGGATAGTGGTAGCTTTGTGACAAATGCTATGTTCTTGACACAAAGTGCTTCCCTTGTGTCAAAATTGTGTCATGGACTTAGTGTCAAATATTTCATCAAAGGAATAACATGTTCTTGTCAAGTTTATATTCCACTTTATGTGCATTGTTGCAACAACTTCTAAATAGTGTTGTACCTGAGTTGTGGCAATCTTTGCTTAAGACTTGTAACAAACCATTATTCAGTATTATAACGAATACTTCGATGGAATTGTGTTGAACATTCATACATCATTATCATACAACAACATCTAATTTGAGACAATTTTAAATCGATTTTGCATTGATTCCATAAGGATAATGAGGAGTATTAATAACTACATATATCAAATAACTTAATATCATAGGAATAATGGCAATACCATTAACAATACTAACCAATGCTATGTGAATGCATCAATTTGTTCACATAGATCATGTTGAATGTCGTCTATCTCATCATCATCGAGATACAAATGTAAAGCCACACCTGTAATCGCTTTTGAATGATCATTTGCATGTTCTGTAGCCTCTTCATCTTCAATGTAATCCTCATTATATCCATGAATGTCGACTGGCGATTCGAATGGAGATCGGAGCACATAATTTGCTTCCTTATCAATCCTACTCTCTGGAACTGTCAATGGTGATTCTAGAGGACGAACCTGTACGTCATTATTATACTCAAAGGGCAAACCACCATGAAAATAACCATCTCCTTTATACACAGCTTGCCCTTCACTATCGATATCATCTTCCACATGCAAGGATCTTTCTGCAACTTCAACTTCACTTTCTTCTAATCTAACATCATATTCTGCATCATGCAATAATGGCTCGACATCACCATCACCATCACCATCACCATCACCATCACCATCACCATCACCATCACCATCACCATCACCATCACCATCACCATCACCATCACCATCACCATCACCATCACCATCACCATCACCATCTCCATCCCCATCCCCATCACCATCCCCATCCCCATCCCCATCCCCATCACCTTCTATATTATTTTCAGTTACAGATAAATCAATCACACATCGGTTCCTTGGTTGACAATGTACAACAATCCACCACTTTGTGTCATTAGGATTTTAATGAATAAATATCTGCTCAACATGACTTGGAAAGACAAATGGTTCTTTCATCTCAGGCAATACCTTTGAGGAATCTACTTCTGGAAATCCTGATGGATGACTCCTAAGTGTCCTGCCACGACCCCTGTATATAACTTTGAACCAGCGTGCCTTCAAGATATTCACATGGAAGCTACGATAGTCCAATTCAATGATATCCGTTATGGTTCCAACATAGTCAAGATTACTTTCCAGAATGTTGCGATCCTTGTTGCTAGATTGGCTTTTCTGTTCAAATTGTGCAGTAATGCCAGAATCAAATGTAACCCTATGTTTGTCAACACTGCTAATGCGGAAGTGGTGTCCATATGCCCACATTGAAGTATAAAAGCGAGCCTAATATAAAAAATAAAGAAATATTATTATAAGTAAAATGTCACGAAAATAAAACTAAGCATCAAGATTTACAATTACGCACCTTCCTACTGCAGCCAAGGGCAATCTCATAATCATCATCTGATATCACTTGTCCACTTTCTTTAGCTTCATCCATACGAGCCAACAACCATGTGTTATCCATAACATCTGGCAAAATAGACCGTCCTGACAACCTATCTTCTTTAGCAACTTCATACAAGTCCCTCCATGGTTGTAAGCTTGCAGTATTATTAATGACAAATGTGCTTATTGCGTGAAGCATGTCATCGCTCAAGTTTCGTTCTATTCCCTTGCCTTGTAATACTTCTGACGTGATCTCCTTGGGTTCTTCCTTTTCCCATAATTTAGGACCATCAGGATGGCATGAGCTCGTGGCATCATTTAGATAAAAAAGCGTTTCCTGTACAAGATGCCCTTCAGCCATGCAACCCTCTGGTCTTGCCATTTGGCGCACAAAATCTTTGAGCACCTTCATATAATGCTCTAGAAAAAACATCCACCTGCTAGGAGCAGGTCCAGCCAATCTAATCTCATTTGGGATGTGTATTAATAGATGTACCTGTATGTAAGTATGCTATTAATTTACACTTAGAATTGCTACGAATACATTATTGTAGTTGCATAAAAATATGTTTACTTGTACCTGTAGGTCAAAAAAACTGGTGGGAAATTCTTTTTCAATATCACAAAGCAATAGAATCACTTCCTCCTCCACATTTGATATCTCAGCCACTTCAATTTCCTTTGAAGACACCCATCTTGGGCATATGACGTAACACCTTTCTTGCCACCTTTGTCTTTCTATCTTCCTCATAACGCGCCTCCTTACATTTTGGACATGATTGATAATTTGCATAATCATTGCGAAACAAAATACAATCATTAACGCATGCATGTATGATGTTATACTCTAGCCCAAACGAACGCAATAACTCCCTAGCCTCCCTTCTGGATTTTGGGAGACAATGCCCATCTGGTAATATTTTGTCAAGCAAACTACAAAAAAGGCAAGTAAGCATACACATGTAAATTTCAATTTAACGTAACGACTTGCACTTATGTACCTGAAAAGCTCAGAGACGCTGTTGTTGCTCCAGCCAACTTTGTGTTGGAGATTTAGAATGAGCATACATGTCGCAAGACGGGAAACACGAGCATTTGGGAACAATGGCCTACTTGCCTCATCATGGAGATATGCCGCCTTTTCCCTAGTTGAATTGTCATCTCCATGTGCATCATCATTGTTTTCATGTCCACTAATTTGTTCATTTATAGGAAAGAAATTTGTAATGGTATCGTGAATCTCAGCTTCACCAATGAAAGCACTATGTGAACAAGAGACTTCTTCTGAGGCCTATATGACCACAAAGAATAGAATCAAAGGCAAGAAAATAAGAAATTTATAAAGGGAAATATAAGCAATTTATAATGGGAAGATAACATAATAGTAAAAAAGAATAGTCTATTAGAGCAACTTACACTATTTTCATCTTGTTCAGGATCATGTCCTTCATTAATGTGGCTTGGTCGGCTTTGGAAAAGACCATACTTTCCCTCATGTTCTTGACGAACTCGATAGGATCGATTTGTCTTCCCTTTACATTTGTTGCACCAACAACTGCCCCGACGGAGATAGAAAGCTCTGCTTGGATCTCGTCTAACTCGTTTTCTGCTTGGTTGATGAGATGACGATGACGATGAGGACGATGGTTTTGATAAGGCTCCATGTGATGATGAAGATGATAATTTCGTTAATATGCGACGTGGCAAGCAATCACCCCTCACATTGCTAGAATTAGAACTTGACATTGTTTTAAACCTGGTCACTAATTTTAATGAACATAAGTAGTGGAAAACCATCTTGGATGAAAGCATTGTACAAAATAAAAAAAATACAAATAAATATAAAGTATATAGGAAAATGGTATATTTAAAAACTATTTTCTAGAAATGGGCAAGAAAAAAACAAAACAAAACCATGATCATTAAAAAGCAAGGGGGAGGGCGCGAATTTATGGATTAAGGGCAAGAATGGAAGAAAAAAACTAATGAAACTAAAAACTATCATTGAAAAAAAAGTTGGCGCCATTATGCACCTACCTCGAGCCTTAAATCTTGATTCTCGGGTAGAAGAGGATTGCCTGCACCTCCGTTTTCTTCACATTGCAGTCTTCGGCATCATCAGAGCCCATCAGTAAGTTATGAAAAGGTTTTAGAAACATTCAGAAAACTAGCCAGAAATTCTTTCCATTTTTGGATTTGTCAAGGATTTCTCGGTGCATTCATTTTCATTTTGGTTTGTAATATTCTATTTTATTTTTCTCAAAGTGTCTTCCAACGGTTCGGCGGGGAAAAGACGGTTCAACGGATGAGCCCATTGTAGGAAGACTTGAAACTTTCCTTGGCAGTGTGCCCCAAGATATTCTGGCTGCCCTGATGAGCGAATTGGAAAGACGAGTTCGAAGGGGTGTTGATTCAAACATCTCCTCTAGGCCACCAAATCACGTGGAAATGAAAAGCAAAGGAAAGGAGAGGTAACAAGGTTTTTTGCTTTAATTTCTTTGTGCAATGTAAAGCTATTGTATGAGGAATTAAATGATTGAAGAAATTAGTCTGCTTTCTTTACTTTCCAAGCCCACAGAATTATTTTATGCTTCCTTTATGGTCATGTCAATGAATTTCTCTCTTTTTCTTGCTGGAATCTTGTTGTTGCTTCTAGATATGCAATGTAAAGCTTTGAAGGGTTTAGGGTACATGGATTTTACATTTCTTTATCATACCTAGCATCTAATTCCTCCTTACTGAAATTTGTTTTACATCCAAGGTATCCATAATGTATTTTCTCTTATTCTGGCCGTAAGCTAATCAACTGTAACAATTTTCTCCTCAAGACTTGCTGTTGAACTTCTTTGTAGTATATTCTAGTTTCTTTTACATGAAAATCTATAGGTGGCTTCCATTTGCCCATAAATGTACAATGGCCCATAACTGTACTGTCTTAATTGCAGATCCATGCTCCACAGGTTGCCTAGGTTGCAAATTGATCTCACCCTCCCCTATAGAAGAGATAGTCTCTGTCACTTTAGATGCTTCTAGTACCACCATGTCTATATTATCTGTAAGCTTTGTTGCCAAAACATTTTCTTCTTCATCACATAAAGCATCTTCTGGAACTGAACAATTACAGTTTAGCAAGATTTATGAACTTCGTGTATGTGACCAAATGACAAATTGCACATCAATGCACATCTATGAACTGCCTGTTTCACATCATTTTATGACCTATTGCGTGTAGGTCTCCCATTATACCATGCAGCTAACCATATTCTTGTATTGAACTGTCAACACTGCTCTGCAGTGTGAACTGTTTACATACCCTGCAAAAAATTCGGATGCCTTTTCGCCACCTTCCTGAAAACCAACAATGGTCCCAAATGCCACTGCAGCACTTACCTATTTAGTCCAAAAGTAAGGATAAAGTATGAGACAGCACTAATTAGATATTAGCATGACTCAGACTGGAGCTAAGTCTTATTGAGCTTTCCTTAATCGGCAGACTAGAGTGAAGGAAAGAATGAAAACTGTATGGATGAAACAGACCTGGAAGGTATGAATGTGGGAAAGTATGTAAAGCTCCATCCTATGTTATTAAGTGTAAGAAGGGGTTTAAAGAGAACAACAAACCATGGGCCCGATCTCTATTAAATGACATATTCTAAAGATTCTTTGTTCTATACTTCTAAGGAAATGAAAAATTTTCAAATGGCCACATAGATAATGCAGTTCTATGAACAGTATTTGTAAAGTGGGCTTCGTTATCATCTAGTGCTTCAATAGACAATAATCCAGCTTTACGTATGCAAGATCCATATGATTGGTATCTTCTTCTGTGCTCAATGTTATGGCTGTAGTTTCTTTTAAATGAAGTAATCCCTATTGCAGGACTGCTCTCATCTTGTGAACAATGAGAATTTCCTTCACTGGCTGGACTCCTCTTTGCAACAACAATGTAAACTCCATCAATGTGCTGCTACATTCCTTAACCAACCAAACCTAACCCACTGGAAAAAAGTTCACTCTATATGTTCAGATCTCCATGCCCTTGCAGTGTTTGATCTTGCTGGGGGGATTGGCTTGGAAAAGGCTAATGCGCCTGTTTCACTCCATATGCATATTTTGGACGCATTGCACTTATTGCATTTTGGTTGAAGCTATGTGGTCAGCATTCTAAGGTTTACAAGTCTGTCATTGAGTAAGATGTTCCATAACAAATGGTTTACAGAACTGTCATGGATGAATCAAGATGCTGTAGGTCTGTTAGGGCCAAGTCTGAGCAAAAGGAAGAGCCAAGTCTGTAGGTCTGTAGGTCTGCAGTCTCCTTATGCATCTTTTATTTACATATTTTTATTCCTTTTTCCAGGTTGAAGGGTCGTAGATGGTCAACTGATTCCTCCAATATTCCAGAGGCGGAAACATCAAAACAAGGAGCAAAGAGAAAATCAGCCAGTTCGATTATCATAGATCGGCATGTTGTCTTGAGTGCTTCATCATCATCTGCAGAGGAAGATGAATCAGATGGTGAAGGTCCTTATCCATCCCATGCAGATACTGAGAAAGACACTACTGAGATTGACTTGTCTTACAATGTGCAATTTCGAAAATTATCTAACTCAGAGGTATGTCTTTACTTGGTTTAATTGTGCAGCAAAATTTGTACTTCCTCTAGCTTGTTCTCTTGAAGCCACAATTGCAGGTTTAGAAGATGCACTTCTAAATTATATAATTGCTAAGTTTGTGTTGCCCTATAGTGACAGCAAGGACGTACTCATTACAGAGTTCTCAACATGCTGGAGCAGAATGGTTCTGAACTCTAACTTTAACATATCATTACTTCATACCATTATCCTGCTGTCCCAGACCATTCCAAGTCTGGCTGTTCATTTGCAACCTGACTAAATGCTTGCTTTCTTGTAAGTCTTGCATATATTCATCTCATATGCATAAGAATTCTGAAAAATATGCTGGTGGATGCATCTCCACTGCTTCATATCATTCACATTGCTACAGGCCTTCAGGGCACTCAGGAACGTAATTTTACTTATACCATCCTGTTGCTCTGCTCAAAACAGTTCAATGCCAACTTGCTTTTACCATGCACTAACAATATGAGACAGTAGTCCATTGTTAATAATATGTTCTCCGTTCTCTTGTGCCCTGTTCTCTTGTGCCTATAGTAATGCATACCTTCAAGGTGCTCAAGAAGGTAGCTTTGTCAGGTTTGAGGCCATTGGTCTGCTTTTCCATTAGACACCCTATCCATTCAGGACGTCCTGTTCTGACGCAGCTTCTTTTGTCTTGTCGCATGCTGTCATAAAAATGAATGGCCATCTCACCTTCCCCAAGTAGGGATAAAAAGGGCATCTCAAGTTAGGGATGAAAAGGGCATCTCAGTTCAAAGTCCAGCGTGCATTTGATTCTGTGATTTTGAAGTGTACAACTGTTAGATATTAGGAAATATGAGATACTTAGACATACATTCTAACTTCTTGCTGGTTTTGCTTGCTGGTTCTGCATTTTCTAACTAATTTAAAATTCAGGTGTGCTTCTACAAGGGACAATTATTGAGAGATGAAGCAGGACGGGAATTCGAACAAAAAGCGGCAGATGCTTTGAAAACTTACTGCAGGGAAGTGGATAAACACTTCAAAGAGATTAAACCACGCCATCTTCAGAAAACTTTGAAATATATTCACGACCAGTTCGGTGATGGGGTGACTGAGATGGATATCATTAGATTTTTGAAGAAGAGATGGAGACATTGGCGGTAAGGATTTAATTAAGAATTTTTTGCTTAAGTCATTCATATGTAAATTAGACTGTAATTAAGACATGAACTTATTCAGGGACAATCTACGAAGAAATGTCCGTGCAGGAAACTCTACAAGGCCCATGCATGTAGATGATGAATCGTGGAAGAGATTTGTAGAATCTTGTAACAGGACTTACCAGCGCCAAAAGAATGCTGCTGCCGCACGCAAAAGAACACCACGCACTGGTTCAGGAGGGCTCATGTCTGTCAGGACAAAATTTGTGAGTACTTGCACTTCTGTTTTATTGCATGTCTTCTGTAGGGATTAGTTGGCAGAATGATTGCAAGTAAACCTCTGCTGTAATTACAGTAGCTGCTCATGTCAAGCGTAAGTTTCGAAATCACCATAAAGTTGTTTCTAGTTTTAACATAAAAGACATAGTCAGAATAGACGCATATCAATAAATGGTCTCCCGTTCCAAATCATGAGGTACAAGCTGGTTCGCCTGCTGGTGCTGTCAGTTTTGGATTAGAGGTCATTATTTCCATCCATTTATCCCTTTTTTGAATAAATGTAACATGGGTTTGCTCTGTTTCTATGGGCACAAAATTGGTCCCTTTGAGTTTAAATATTGGACCTCTTAGGCAAGTCATGTAGTTTTTCCTTTCTGCTCTGTTTGCATTTGTGTAATCTTCTCTTTAGCAGCCAGTTGAAAATAACTTCTGTGATCCAGCTAATATTAGAAGAATTTAAATTATGTGCAATGCGCTGAACTTGTGGTAGGATATCTAAGTCCATATTCTCATCTCTCTAACATTTACTTAGGGATGGAATCATATTAAATGGGCTTAGTGTTATGGACAAGCAACAATTACTTCTGAACTTCCTGTCTATGTTGCATGCTAACGTTTTTGCAAAGGATTGGAGAACACGTCATGCTTTGAGTTTTTGTTTTAGTATGGTACCTTCTTGTGCAGGCTATTATAGCAAGGCAACTGGCATTTGGTATGCAAAGAATCTGTGGAGCTAATTCACCGGGTTTCCACTAATCCGAAACCTCTCCTATCTGTTAAATTTTTTGTAAAGACCATATGATGCCGGATACATCGTCAATTTGCCAAATGATACTTCCTTAAACTTTCTTCCCGTGTATATCTTACGTTCTTAGACCATTTCGACCATTGATTATAGAGTTGATTATATAGGTAAATTTAAGTCTACATTCGGCCACATTTAATACCATGATTTTGCTTTGATTTAGACTGTTTTCGACCATAGATATATTTTGTTTCTAATTTTGATCACATTTTCTACCATTTGGATGTTTAGCTTATTTCCAATGGCTTTGAACTGAATTATAAGGTAAGAACTCGTAACCTACATGGAAGGTGCGGTAGGAATATTTTCTTCTTTAATTGCACGTTTTTTGAACCGAGCAATTTTATGCTTCAAGTGTGAGATTAACATTCATATTATTTGTTTCGTAGTTCGAAGATTGGGGGTCAATGCCCACAGAAGATATGCTACAAGAAATATTGGAGAAAGGTGGATACGAAGTCTTCAAAAAGAAAATGATAGCAAAGGGATTTGCACCAAAAAAGGTAGGTCTAATTTACTATATTGTGCGCAAAATATGTGTTACCCTAATTTTCGGTTTTCTATTATAGCACAAGGCATTGGATTGTGTTAAGGGAACAGGTCAAGGTATTATTTTCAAGGCGAAATCAAGGAAGGGCAAGGAGGTTGAGACTGTAAGTAACTTTACATTTGTTATATTATCTAGATTCCTATTTACACTAATTATAACTTTAATTAAATTTAACAGAATGTGTGCTACGTCGATAGTGATGACTCTGATGAGGTAAGGGTTGGAAATTTGTCTTAATAACATTGATTTCGGACAATTATCTAATATGCTTATATGAATGTAACTAATAGTGTGAAAAGGAGAATGATGGCGGTGAAGGCAGTTCACAAGATCCCAAAAATGGAGACGATTGCTCAAACACGTGATTAAATTATATTATGTTGTTTAGTGTGTTAGACTTGCTTGCCATGGTGGCATTTACAATGTTGAACCTTTTTTTCAATGAATGAAAAGTCTTTTTCTCCACCACCACATTTGTTTTAATTTTGAAATAATTTTAAAATTAAAATCATTGATTAATGGAACATTTTTATCATAAAGTTTGTTGTTTCATAAGGTGCAATAATACATTCACATAAAAGTAGGTGAACTACTTGACAATACATTCACATAAAAGTAGGTGAACTACTTGACGTAAAATATATGAAATTTGGTCACAATGTTTTAATGATTGTGTTAAACTAAATTGATGCAAAGTTAATAATTTTCTAGTCATCAAGTTTGTTAAATAATTGTACAAAAATCGACAAAATGTGGCTATTAGATGGCCACAAAAATGCTAAAATGTCGACAAAACATATAGACAATCTTGCTTTTTAGATTGCCACAAATATATCAAAAAATGAACCTACATATCCTAATTCTTTTGTTGCAATTGTGTTGCTCGAGTGGCAAAAATATTGACAAGATAATGCAAGAAACTCCTTACAACGTTTGCTGCTACTTTGACAATATACTAAAATACATTTCATACAAAAGTAGTAAAAATGTTGATGCTATATTTGCCATTCGTGTGTTGCAACATGGTTACAAATAGCTATTACGTCACCCATTGTGGCACATGATCGAGACCCAAGGTTGATGCAATGGTTGTCACCCGGGTGACAACTTTGTGGCAAATGATCGCGTCATGTACATCGTCAAGAATGTGACAAGAATGGAAGTTCTGAAGGTTCTATTTGTGTCAACAATTTTGACGTTATACTTGACAAAACAAGCACCCTTCTCTTGTAGTGAAGATCGTTCGAGTACATCCAGTTTTGAGAGTGAAGCTGAGCATGAAGGCTCAAGTGATCAGGGATTAAATGAGTCGGAAGATGAGATGCATCCTGATCTTGCTGCAAAATGTAAGTTTGTCCGATGACTCGAACATGTAAAGAACAGAAAGTGCAGGTGATGATTGTCTGTCAAAATGTCCTATATTTTTGACAATTTTGTTCATAATTTTGTACAATTTTCACAACCTTGAATATATCACTTCTTTGTCACTCTACTACCCTTGCTATGTTTTTTATTGCCCCTTTTTTGCCACACTTTATATAAGTAACTTTTTTTGTTCTAAATTAGGAGGATAAAAAATGTTGTTTAAAATTTTTTAATGGAAGTTATGTTCAATCAACCCCTCAAAAAAGGTACCTAAATTAACTAAATTGTCACACCTGTCACAAAAAAATCTTAAAAATGAACTTTTTTAAGGGAATTTTAGGGAATCTTTCAAAGATTTCTTTTGAAGTGCGTTTCCAGCAAATAAGTGCGTTTCATTTTAAACTTTGTTATTTCTGTTATAACCATAGATTCAAGAAGCTTCAATGGTATTAGGATTTTAGGCGCCTTTTACATGCATGATTTTTCTTTATGCTATACCACGTTTTTGCATGTAGGAAAAACATAGAGATATGGAGCTCTTCATTCAGTCTGTACAGAACTGTAACCTCATTGTCTATTTTACATGCTTCTTATACACCATCAGAGCTCCTTTTTCTTCCCGTCTGTTATGCATACAAGAAGCTCTTATCAAATGTTCTGAACTTTTCATTTGTTATATTTACAAACCTTAACAATTCGAGCATTGGAAGTACATAACAATGAGTATTTGCTCCACCTGCTGCTGCAAAAATAGGTTCATTCAAGAGGTTGAATTACAATGCTTTGGAAGGATGTGTTTCTAAACACATCCTTCCAAAGCATTGTAATTCAACCTCTTGAATGAACCTCTTGATAGACAGAATTCTTACTGCATGTTATTCTTTTGTTATGTTAGTTAATGTTATTTTATATGATATATTCAAGGTGTCAATTGCTGTGCTTCAATTACTAGTAGATGGAACATGTAATTCATTTAAGAGAAAGAAAGAATGAAATATTTTTTTTTTGTGCATGACACAAGGTTCAGAACACTCTCAAAACAGAAAGACACGTTAAATTCAGAACTTTCTTTTATATTAATACTGTCTGCATATACAAAAGCATACGAAAAGTTTGCAAAAACTTTCGGCATATACAAAAAGCTTACTGAAAGCTCACTTCTGGTCGACTTTACATAAATTTACAATAGGCATATACAAAAAAGCTTACTGAAAGCTCACTTCTGGTCGACTTTACATAAGTTTACAATAGGAGCCTTAAAGATCTGAACTATTTTAAACCTTCATATATATATAAACTGGAACCTTAAAGATCTCGAACTATTTTAAAGCGTAGCCAAAAAAGTTAGCACCTTCGGAGGATTTCATGGGGATTTTGAAACACTTAAAGCTTCTAATAATCAGGAGGAATCATCTTCACAGCCACACGAAGGACTACACCATCAGCTTCTATAAACACCTGCAGAAGTCACTCATCTCCCTCATTAACACGATCGACCCATTTTTGCACCTTATCCGAAACTCTTGCTCCTTGTTCCACGCATTAGGGTTACCTCGAGCCGAAAATTTTCGCCACAAACATCATCCGCATTTCGGGATGGGCTGCTAGAAGTGGATTCCTCGGGCTTGGCCCTCACAGGCAGTGTATTTCACTCTAGCCATGAGATCAAGAAGCTTAAGGGAAGATCAAACGCAATGAAGCTAGAAGCGTAAGGGAAGATCAAGGCGGAGTGAAGATTCTTCACCTCCCGGGTGTCTTATATAATCAGACCATAATGTCCCTGCTGCATGCATAATTGGTGTCCAATCAACCATAATGTGTTCCCTGTTTGCGCATCAGAGAAATGGGGCTCGAAATCCGAGCCCCTTAGCCATGCAAAATAGAATGTATTCCATATCTTTTAACATTCATTTCACTCATACCATATTTTTACATTTGGGTTAACATTCATTTGGGTTTTGTTAACATTTGGGTTTCTTAGCACTATGATACTACTTTCATACCATATGAAAGGACCTCCCATAACATAAATCTCCCTGGAGCATAAGCTTCAAAACTTAATGTCAAAACATAAATGGTGGTTACATAATAACCAAAAATGTCAAAACATAAATCTCCCTGGAGCAATGGTGGTGTTTGAAAAGGTTAAACATAATAAACAAAAATGTCAAAGTGTAGAAGTTCATGTGTAAGTAAATGTCAAAGTGTAGTCATGTAGTCAACTTTGTATGTAAACTTGTATACAAACTTGTATGTTTGTGTGTTTATAACTTTGTATATGTTTGTATGTTTGTGTGTTTATAACTTTGTATGTTTGTAGGACACTTGTGCACAAACAAGTTAACTTGATGTAAACATGATGTATGTTTAAACTTGTCTTGTTAAACTTGCTTAAGCATGATGTCTTAGAACCAACATCATGTTTAACGGAGTCAAACATCATGTTTTGTCTTGGTTAAACATGACGTCTTGTTAAACTTGGTTAAACATGATGTCTTGTTAAACTTGTCTTGATGTATGTTTAAACATGTCTTGTTAAAGTTGGTTATCAATTAAACTTGATGTATGTTTGTAGTTAACTTGGTTAAGTTGGTTATCAATCAAACTGTCCAAATTTGTAACATGTGTGAATATTTGTGTGACTTGATCTTTAATCATTCTCATCATCCTCACTCATGAAGCATGAAATCTCATTGCTGTAAGGAATCATAGAACTTCAGCAATCGCCTTGAAGCCGAGATAAACAAAGACATGCATGTGGTTGATTATAGCAAATATGTGGTTAACACATGCATGTAATAGACTGTCACATTATCCCTTTGTTTGCCATCAGAATAAGAAGTAGTATAAGATGTTTGCCATCATTACTGCTGTAGAATCAGAGGATGCATGAGACACTAAAACATTACCACCCAAAACATAGTGTTTCACATAGTGTATCCACAGCATAAAAGTAATCATCTTGCCTTGATTCTCGGCCCTTGCATGTAAGAGATTGTCACATTCTCCTTATGTTTGCTGCAAAATTAAAAAATGTAACGCTCAATACATGAAATGCCATCAGAATAAGAAGTTTTTTGCCATCATTATTGTTGTACAATCAGTGGATGCATGAGACATAAGTATATATTCCAACAAATATGTTTCACATAGTGTATTCACACTAAAAATATATGCTACCATGACTAAGTTTTCGTAATGGTGAAAAGATATCAGACCTGTTTCTTAAGCAGCCAGTCATCAAGCGTAAGGTCATCCTCAACACTGACTTCTTCATCGTCTGAACATTCCTTTGCTGAGATGTCCTTGCAAATGGATTCATGAGCTGGAATAGTGGATCCAAGATCAGCAACACAATTGGCTGTCACGTTCTCATGAGCTGGAATAGTGGATCCAAATTCAGCAACACAATTGGTACATCCACGTTCTCATGAGCTGGAATAGTGGATCCAAATTCAGCAACACAATTGGCTGTCACGTTCTTAGAAATTGTATCATCTGTACACATTTGAGCACAAATATGGTGTGATACAGTAAATCAAATGGCCCTATGAAAATAGTTACTTACTTATTTTGCCAAGGGGAGAATTAGTTGGAGGCAAGTGAACATAATTACTCTGACTTGGCATCTGTGTACGATCTGCAACTATATTTCCCAAATTTCAAAAATACAATCAGAAAGAAAAAAAGAACACTTTACATTTTTCTAACAAAGAAAGCAAGTCTACCTCTATGTTCTGATTCAAGGGTGTTCTTCACTCTTTTGCTAGACTGGCTTGTACTATCTTCAACATGATTTACCTGTTTGACCTGGCTGTCTTCCTCCTCTTCCATGCAACTGTCATCATCACTCCCTCCACCACTTTCATGGCAATACAAGCCTAGTTCTTGTAACAAAGCACTAGGAATAAGCATCTTACATGCATCAACCATGCATTGACGGCTATGCGCTACAGTATGGAAGCAACAAACATGGTAAGTGTGATTGCATGATAAACTAACAAAAAATTGATAATCTTGTCTGAAGGCCAGTCCACAAGCTTCACAACTTTTTTGCATGCCTACAGGCATCTTATATTTGCTCATGGTTGGCGTCAGCCTTCTTCCTGCCTTATGTAGCTGCTGCAAACCAGTAACATGTTTGCTCTTACAACTCCAAAAACATAAAAGATCACTGATTTCTTGCAATTTATCTTTCAGAAAGTCAATCTCAGTCTTTATTGCCAGATTTTTATCACCACCAAGATGTTCACGTACCTTTCGCATGGCATCAAAGATGCACCTCTCCTCCATCTTTAATGTATTGATTGCAATAGCAAAATCACCATCACCAGCAAAGGTGGCTTCTAAATCCAAGTAATCTTTCTTCTTCTCTGCTGCCATAGCAGCTAAGGAGTCTAACACTTTGTCGGAACTGGCCAAACTGCCTTCAATTCGGAGCAGTTCTTGTTCCTTCTCACGTAATGTCTGCTCAATCTCATTTTTTTCATTGAGAAGACGCTTCATTTCACAACTAATGGTGGTAATGTTCCCCTCAAAAGAGTCCACTGTTGGACCTAGTCTCCGTTTATTGATATCATTGGAGCACTTTAGGGACTCTGCTGCAAATTCTGCCCAATCTACCTTGTAAGCATTTGGAGCAGCCTGGGCACGGACGGTATGAGACCATGCAAATGCTCGGGCAAACAATGTTCTAACTTCTGAATTCTTAAGGCCTCTCTGGTACACTCGAAAGATGAGATCATGCAATTCGTCTTCAAATTATGGCTGGATTTGAGAAACATGAAGTTTACCACCACGAAGATGGGACTTCCATACCATTTCAAAATCTTGTGGACTCACATCCTTTTTCTTGATCGTCCGAGCTTGGCGACCAGTGTTGGATAAACCCCTGAGGGTGTGGAATTCCTCCTTGTTATTGGCAATAAGAAGCTGAAAAAAATGTTCAAGCTAATAAGTATGTGTATATAGCCGCATGCATATTAGTTTTCTTGCCAAATAAGTACCTTTTCTCGTGACGTGAACATCTCACAATCTACAAGTTATGCTTTAGTGTTGTACATGTAGCGTACCCTGAAATTGCCAAATTAACAAACAATTGGTTGCACAAAAATCTGAGACACAAATAAGAAGGACAGTTTAATTGATAACCAAGTTAAATAGAGGCATCAAAATTTAATCCAAACATAGGTTTTAAAGCATGCAAATTGTAGATGACACAGTAACATTTACATTGCTTAGTTCTAGAAATGCTGGGATTTTTCAGAAAAGAATCTATTCTGTGCAGATAAGTTCACTTTACCTAAAATGCAGAGATAACATCAATTTCAGCCTAAAATCATGGCCTGTGAAAAAACCATGCATCATTCTATTTACAAGTTCTTCCTTCAACCATGCTATGACAATTAATACATCCTCAATGCCTATACGACTGTAATAAAATAGGATAGGAAGGAACGGGCAGGAACCAGATGCTTGAACCAGATGCTTATACATATTCATCAACAAAACGATGCAGATTATGAAAGAATAGCAAAAATGAAACCGACTACATCTTACCTCGAGAGCTGCCTCAAGAAATCCAGGCTCTTCGAAATAGGTTCTCCCGCTCTCGAGCCTTCATGCCATTCTGTCCCTTCAAAAAAAAAGGGGGGAGCCCTTCCGCCCGTCGTCGAGGTCGAGACAAACACAAAAAAAAAAAGTGCTAAAAAGTGCTACAATTTCGTTTTTTTGCTAGGGTCTAGCATTTTTTCACCCTTAGTGGTTACTCAAGGGCTTCAGCATCTTTGCTTTCACTGGTTACTTGACGCTTTAGCATTTTTTTAAGAGGTTGAATTACAACGCTTTGGAAGGATGTGTTCCGTGCAGGAAATCTAAACAACTCAAGGTTAAAGTAGATCAACATGCACCTCATTATGTTTGTAAGTCGTTGCCCTCTCCTCTAATTTTCCTATTTCGGCTCAACAACCCAAGACCAGGGCTTTTGTTGTGTTACATCATGACATGCATATTATTTTTGCTGCACTAGGGAATGCCTTCGACCCAATATGAGAGATTCAGAAACAACCATTGCCATGTCAGCCCATGTGCAAAAACAACTTTTGGCTGCCTATGGCTTTAAGGCTTAATAGGCCTACATTCTCTAGGCCTGTTATCATCTCTACTAGGCATATAAACTATTCCATGGATTGCCCATTGTTGCCCCCAAAGGGCAACATGCTAATGAAGGATCCATATGTTCAAACTAGGTCAACTCATTTTAGAAGACTAGGGCAAAGCTTGGAAGATTATTGTCACTCAACATTGTTATGGAGGTCAAAGGATGTTCATGCTTCAAGTCAAACAATGCTCAAGGTTCAAACTTCACAAAAGGTATTTTATTCAAAGTCAAATGCTTAGTCAGGAATATGCTCTAGAAGATTCTGGGTTATGAAGTTTGGAAGATATTGCTCGAAGTTTGGAAGTTAGAGTTTGGAAGATTCCCCTTTATGGTTTCACCCTTGTCACCTTGTTTAGCCATTTTTCCCTTCTTATATTCCCTAGCCACTTTTGCACCATTGCCCCCCACATTTGCTTTTTCCTTGCCATACACACTTACTCCATACCTTGTTTTCTTTACATCCATATCTTATTGTCATCTATCTCCACTATCCACATGAGCCTTTGTTGCCCCCATTGCCAATCTCTATTTCTCACCCCATATTTTATGGTTAAACCCTTGTTGGCTCTCCACTCCTTCAAATTGGTCTCATGGTCCTAATAACTTCAAACTAGGTTATGGGTATTTGATACCATGGTCTAAAGCATGCATAAAACTCCAAGATAATATAAGCTTTAAGCTTGAACCATGGTAGAACTTTCCTAAAATCCCAAATACAGGAATATTCCCAGCATATTTAAGGGAAATACGCGAACCGTATCGCGGAAAATTCCCGAAATATACGGCCATGAACCCTAAATCCGAGTTTCTGGCTCGAATCACGCCGGATTTGATTCCATTCTCCCTGCAACCAATCTATTCTTGGATCCCGGAACTTAAGCAATAATTTAGGCCTAAATTTGTCACCCGAAATCACTGAAACCGAAATCCAAAAACTATACGTGGGAAACGCGCCAATCGAGCATTTTCGAAGGCCCAGAAGTATTCAGATCCTACATTGATCATTGCTGAGCAAGATCTGGATGATCCTTGAAGTTCTTGAGCTCTCCTCAACTGGATTTACAAGATCTGGTTGACATTACCTTCAAAAATTATTTATTGAATTGAGAAGATTATTTTCCTGTGATTTAAAGCTATGAAGCATCCTTATATTCTGTTATCATGATATATTTACCTCCATATCAATTCAAATCGATTGCCAAGTTGTCAAATCCATCTCTGATATATTATTCTACAATTCTTGCTACAAAATATTCTACCGAAAATTTTAGTGTATTTTTCTATTCCTTTGGACCACTTGCCATCTATCCTTAGAGCCTGTGCAGTCTAAAGGAGTTGGAATCATTCAAAAATACCAAGTATAGCTCAAATTCAAAAAAATTGCTCTCGGGTTTGGACAGTTTTGACTGTATTTTGCCAAATCTAGCCACAAAAAATACTTTTACACATCCAAATGAAGATTTGATTGATTGCCCCTCTTCCCTAGCATCATTGCAACCTATCTACTTTGGAATTTCTCAAAAAGATGATTGGCAACTCCAAATCTCAATTTCTGATCACTGTTTTCTACATTTGACCTCTATTGACCAAAATTTGACCCCACTTTGAGCTCGAATAACTCACAGATTAAGTCTCTGACTTGGTCAGAGATTTTACCATGGGTTAACTACCACTTTTTTGACCAAGTCTATTGCATCTGACTTAAAAAATTGATCTGCATCTCGACACCACATTTGTTTTGGCAAAGGTACTATTTTTTGGAAATGGGAAAGGTATAGAACTCGAACTTTTTGAACTTGTTTTTGGGATTTCCTTGCATAGACTGATCACCTCAAGTGATCTGGAAGTTCTAACCCCAATTTGAGTGAAAACTTGAATTGGTTCCTTGTGGTTGACCTTTAAGTCAGGTTTAGGGTCAACATTTTGGAGGTCCTACCGAGATCTTCCTGGATCTCAGAACTCATGGCTCCAAAGCAAAAATTTCCAGCAGAAACAGAACCATTAGAAGATGTTGATGTATCAGATCATTGCAGAGAAAGGCCATTGCCTTCAAGTTTCTCAACTAGCTTACTTCAAAACATGCCATACCAGTTTGAGTTGAATGTCCCCTGTTCCCTTGCCTACCTTTGATTCCAAAGATAAGTGCTAACCACTTTTTGAGAATATTTGAAGACTATTACGTGGGGATTATGGTTTCAAGAAAGGATGCAAGCTTTCAGAATTTGAAAAATGTTTCAAAGATGAGAGTGAAGCTGGAGCTTGGTTAACTTATGAGAAGTTAATGGGTACCACTTCATGGGATGAACTTGTCAAGAAGTTTCGGATAGATTTGGTAAGTTAGTTTGCTCCACAAGATTTGGTTAATGAACGCAAAGGTTTTTCTATACATGCGAGGAGAAAGTGTGAATCAAGTACAAGGAGAGGTTTAGTACATTCATGAGCGGTGTCAAAAGCACAAGTCACCATCCCAACTCTTTTTTAGTTCTTGCCTTTATCAATGGTCCGCAAAGAAGACCGGATATCCAAAGAAAGTTGCTCAAAATCCAAGTCTTTGAAGGGTTTGATTCCATTTACAAAGTCTTTGCCAAAACCATCGATCGACCCGGATGCTCTCTACTTTGCCCTCGATAAGCATTATGCTTCTCATCATACTCGACCCGTTTTACCACGATGCTCTTGATGCACATTATGATCATCATCCTTCTATTCCGGTTTATGCCATACAAAAAAAAAAAAAAGAAATCCAAAGAGGAGGAAGCCAATTCCCAAGTTGCAGAGGTCAAGTCGGACCTATCCAAGGTTCTTGAAGCCTTAGCAGAAATAACCAAACAATTAGTTGAACTCAAGGCTGCAAGAGCGTGTAAAACTTATCTGAATGTATTCATTGCAATAGGAATTCTCACCCATCCGGAAATATGCTATTGGCAAGTGTGCTCCAAATGTAATAGAAAAGGCCATTTTGGAAAGGAATGTCCCTGTTTGTTCTTTTTGTAAAGAGTTTGGCCATACCGATGCTAGGTGTCTTTGTTAAGGAATATTTTGCTAAACAGGGAAAAAGAGAAGAGACCGAGTCTAAACCCCTGTGAGATTTCTTGAACCAAGCACCTCTATAAGGTTTATTCAAGCTACAAAAGTTCCTAAATGCGAAGAAGTTATGGTGGTGCAAACTAGAAGCATGAATGAAGCTCAAGTACATCTTTGAACCAAGTAGGCATTCTATTGCCAGGGCCTGTGCCACACTGTAATGGAATCACTGCGCCGGATCATAGCTCCACCCCTCAAAGAAAAATATGCTAAGAAAGATCAAGACTTTGATGAGGTTGATGTTTTGCTTAAAAATTCCAAGGTGAGTGTGGATCTCTTTACTTTATTAAAGATTGCACCTAGTTACAGGAAAAGGGTACTTCAACAAACCAATAGTGAGGTATTAAATGCTTGTGTGAATTTTACTGATGCCACTCGACCTTATTCTAGCACAAAGATGAAGAAGACCCCTGGAGCATTCACATGTTCAGCTGCTTTAGGAGGGTATACCTTTTCTAATGTGTTACTTGATGGGGGTTCTCCCCTAAATATCATGCCATATCATATTATGAAGAAGTGTGGTTTTGAGGTGGATAAGAAGGCTTCTATGTTATTAAAATCTTTTTATAATGCTAAGATTTCTCCTATTGGTGTGGTGACTAAAGTGCCCACATAATCTGAAGGCATAACTCAGAGCTGCTAACTTTATTGTGGTAGCTTTTGAAGATATAGGAGATGAATCTGATATTTATGACTTACTTTTGGGGAGGAGATGGTTAGCCCCTTTGTGGATGCGGGCCGGTCTGGTCTCAAGGGAGATGTACCATCTCCAATGGCTCTCAGACTGCTACAATTTATAACCAAGAGGGCTCCTATGACTCCAAGGAAGAGGTACATTTTATTAAAGAAATGCTATTGAAGAACCTTTGGGATCTTACAGGATAAAAAATACAAAACCAAGAAAATATGAAATGGTTCCTCTTATTATGGAAAGTGCACCTCTCAGCATACAAGGACCAACAGGGTTCTTATGGTTTGATGGAGGTATCTCTAAAAAATTAAATGTTGCATCATCTGCTGCTATTTTGAAAGACTCTTCTCACAAACTTTTAGCTAAAGTAGGAAGAATCTTTCCTCAAGTCACTTCTAATGTGGCAGAATATAAAGCCTTGATTGCAGGTCTCCAGGAAGCTAAATCTATGAATATTGCCAATATTCACATTTATGGTGATTCACAATTAATCTGCAGACAAGTTTCAGGAGACTATCAAACAAAAAATGCAGATATGGAGCTCTTGAAGAATCAAGCAATGGGAGTGAAATCACTCATATCCCCAGAGAACAGAATTTTGAAGCTGATGCCTTGTGTAGGGAGACTCTCATGTCACACTTAACTGAGGGAGCTATCCCTGAAGATGATCTTGATGACAATGAGGTAAAAGCACTCTGTCCTATTTTGACCATTGATGCATCAGAAAAAAAGGAGAATGAAGAGATTGTAATCACTAAGAATGGTAAGACTCGAACCTTGTTTGTTGGGGATTTGATTGAATATCAAAACAAAGAGAACATACAAGTGTTTTTTGAAGAAAGGAAAGATGTATTTGCTTGGGATTATTCAGAGCTATCATGTATCAAACCTGATGTATGTCAATTTGAAATTAAGATTAAAGAAGGTTGTAAACCTGTTTTTCAAAAATTAAGAAGGATTAATGCTTCACTAATGGGACTAATTAAAGATGACCTGATTCTCATGGGTCATGGGGCGATGTTGGATGCGTGTGTTATTATTGAAATTATTAATCCAGAATGGGTATCTTGTATTGTTCCTGTGGAGAAGAAAAGTGGTGCTTTAAGAATTTGCATTGACTATCGAGACCTCAACAAAGCTACCATCAAAGATTGTTACCCTTTGCCCTTTTTAGAAGAAATCTTATATGTTGAAAGGTGTAAAAGAGTGTATTCATTTTTAGATGGCTTCTCAGGATTCAATCAGATTAGTATTAAAGAAGAAGACCAACCCAAGACCTCTTTTATTACCCCTTGGGGAACTTATGCAATGAAAAGAATGCCTTTTGGACTAATGAATGCACCTGCTACTTTCCAGAGAGCCATGGATGTTATTTTTAGGCCTATGTCTCCTCAAGAATTCAGAGTTTATTTGGATGACCTTTGTTTAGAATCTCACCCTACTAATCATTTGGAATTGTTGGCAAAAATATGTTCTTTGTGTAGGGAATCTGGAGTCAACCTTAATCCAAAGAAATGTATTTTTTTTGCATCCAAAGGACAACTTTTGGGACACGAGGTATCCAACAATGGTATACAGTGGCACAAGAAAAGGTTGAAGCTCTCAAAAAACTAGTGCCCCGGGTAAAAGCATGTTAGGGTGTACCACTTTTGGAACCTGCAAAAGTACATACACTAGGTACTTCAGAACTGGGTACTTTCTCATTTTTATTTTCATTAAAACTAGTACAAAAGTCCAAAATAAAAGTCAAGGACGCATTAATATTTAAAGTTAAGATAAAGATAATGCTACCGGAGACCAAAATATGTATAAAAGTTCGAGAATGTACCTTTTATTGAGATATTACACAGGTACCCAATACCCAGTCCTGGGTACCTTTTTAGGTACTTTTTTGGTCACTAAATAATACTTTTTAAGGGACACCCTAACATGCTTTTACCCCAAAAAACCCAAGCAGGTCAAAAGTTTTATTGGCATGACTAGTTTTCTTAGGATGTATATTCCTAATTTTGCTCACATTATAAGTCCTATTTCTAAGTTGACAAGAATAGGCAGGATTTCCAAATCTGAGAGTAAGTATGTTCCTGTCACATGGTCATCAGATTGCCAAGAGTCTTTTGAGTTGCTTATAAAGTCCATTTGTGAAGCAACTCTCCTAAAAAAACCAGATTTGGCCAAGCCATTTGAGGTCTACATTACTATTACTAAAAAGGCCATAGGCTTAGCTATTCTCAGGACAAGCACACCATAGCTTTTGCCAAAGAAACAATGGAGTTCAACCGAAGAAAAATACACGAGAATGGAGAAGAGTCGCTTTGCTCTCATGTTTCTCATTGACAGACAAGGTCATTTATTATTGAAGAGTTCAGTTCAAGTTTATATGAAGCAAAACCCAACAGGTTTGTTATTTGGTAAGGCTACCTCTAAACCAAAAATTCAAAGGTGGGCTTGCAAGTTACAAACCTTTGATATTTCTATAAAAGAGTTACATCAAGTAAAGAGTCCCAGTCTCTATTTACCTTATATTTTCTTTGACCATGAGGATGTAGTGGAAGTTGTTGATTTTGTGGATGCCTTAGCTTATTTACAGGCAGATGATGATGATCAGGGCCAACAGGATTGGCAGCTACCTATAAAGAATTTTTTACAATTCAAGGAGATGCCCTCAGGATTGACCTCAAGCCAGCAAAGGAGATTTAAAGAAAAGTGATTAATGATGTTTTATGTAAAGTGAACAGGGATGGACTATTATTGAGGTGTGTCAATGAAGAAGAATCTGCCTTGATCATTAAAGAAATGCATGAAGGAATATGTGGAGGCCATTTTTTGGAGATACTCTTTGCCAAGAAAATTCTCGTGAGGATACTATTGGCCTACAATATTTAAAGATTGTTATATTGCTATAAAATCTTGCCACAAGTGCCAAATATTTGGCAAGAGGATCCTTATCCCATTTGCACTAAACCCCATAATTTCTCCGGGACCCTTCCAAATTTGGGGATTAGATTATATTGGTCCTATTAACCCCTCTTCCGCAGGGCAACATCAGACATTATTGTAGCTACTGATTATTTTACCAAATGGGCAGAGAGGCAATTCCTTTGAGACAAGGCTAATGCCCTTACAACAAAGAAAGTTCTTACATGAGTACATTTGTGCACGGTTTGGTATTCCTCTACAATTACATTCGATAGAGGTACTCCTTTTGTGAATGAAGTTATTGCTAATTTATTGACCATTCTTAAAGTCAAACATACCAAGAGTTCCTCTTACTATCCCCAAGGTAATGGTCAAGCGTAAGCTACTAACAAAGTTTTGAAGGGTATTTTGCGCAAAAACAAAGTGGATGATAATCAAAAGGATTGGCATGTTAAATTAGTGGATGCCCTATGGGCTTATAGAGTCACCATCAAAGCAAAGCAACCACTCATACCCCTTTTAACTTGGTTTATGGCATTGAAGCTGTGCTTCCAGTAGAGCTTGAGCTTCCATCTCTGAGGTTAGCTCATAAGTTGTGTTTGCCTTTTGAGTATGCCTTGCAGGAAAGATTGGATGCCCTTTTGCATTTAGAAGAATATAGGATGGAAGCTGAGAATGCTAATTTGCTTAAAAAAGCCAAGGATTTGGCTGCTTTCAAAGCTGCTCATAAAATACAAGGGACCTTCAAGACCTGGAGAATTAGTTCCGAAATGGAATAAATCAAGAGAGGATTCAGCCCAAGAAGTTTGAGAATCTTTGGGAGGGTCCCTATGAAGTGTTGGAACCTGCAGGCACCAATTCATATTGGCTAAAGGAATTAACTTCAGGTTTGTCACTCCCAAATCCCATCAACACTATTCATCTGAAGAGGTACTGGGATCAGCACATTTGCTTGTCCCTTTTTACGCTCTAGAATTTAAACAAGTTAGAATTAAATTTAGATGTTAGATAGATTGGATTTCACTTTGTCTTAAATTTAGAACTAATGTCTTCATTAAGTTTATGTTTGCAGATTAGCCAGTATGAAGGATGAGCTATCAAATAGTCTCAGGACAAGGATTTTTATTAACTGCCAAGTGTCATTTGCAGGAGCACCCTTTTCCATCTTTATTCATCTGTCTCAGTGTGGTCTTGCCCTCCATTCAACCATGCTCTTTTATTTTTATCTCCCCAAATGTGCACTCTGCAAATTCAGCTTCACCATCATAGCAGAGTTGCAAGTTATTGAGACTAACTAGTTTGTGTGTTTCCATGACAGGTGCACCCTTTTCCCATTTTTATTCATCTGCACTCTGCAATTCAGCTTCACCATCCTAGCAGAGTTGCTCTTGAAGATGTTAAGGAGACACATATTCTTTTGTTTTGGCGAGACCTCAACATTCATTTTCACATTTTTCTTCCCCCCATACACTCCATTTCCATCACTTTCCCATCATATTAACACTCATTCCCATTCTTTTTCACATATCATATCCCATTCACATCCCCCACCACCACATTCATTTCTACTCCATTAACACTTACACATCACACTCCCTCTCTACCATGATTCTCACTCAAGCGCCTTGGTACAAGATTGAAGACCCTTTATGGCTGAGGGGACCAGCCATTCTTTTGTTTTATGAGATGTTGCCCCAAAGGGCAACATGCTAATGAAGAATCCATATGTTCAAACTAGGTCAACTCATTTTAGAAGACTAGGGCAAAGCTTGGAAGATTATTGTCACTCAACATTGTTATGGAGGTCAAAGGATGTTCATGCTTCAAGTCAAACAATGCTCAAGGTTCAAACTTCACAAAAGGTATTTTATTCAAAGTCAAATGCTTAGTCGGGGAATATGCTCTAGAAGATTCTGGGTTATGAAGTTTGGAAGATATTGCTCGAAGTTTGGAAGTTAGAGTTTGGAAGATTCCCTTTATGGTTTCACCCTTGTCACCTTGTTTAGCCATTTTTCCCTTCTTATATTCCCTAGCCACTTTTGCACCATTGCCCCCACATTTGCTTTTTTCCTTGCCATACACACTTACTCCATACCTTGTTTTCTTTACATCCATATCTTATTGTCATCTATCTCCACTATCCACATGAGCCTTTGTTGCCCCCATTGCCAATCTCTATTTCTCACCCCATATTTTATGGTTAAACCCTTGTTGGCTCTCCACTCCTTCAAATTGGTCTCATGGTCCTAATAACTTCAAACTAGGTTATGGGTATTTGATACCATGGTCTAAAGCATGCATAAAACTCCAAGATAATATAAGCTTTAAGCTTGAACCATGGTAGAACTTTCCTAAAATCCCAAATACAGGGAATATTCCCAAAGATATTTAAGGGAAATCCCGTATCGCGGAAAATTCGAAATATCTGACCATGAACCCTAAACCGAAGTTTCGCGCTCGAATCACGCCGGATTTGATTCCATTCTCCCCGCAAGAACCAATCTATTCTTGGATCCCGGAACTTAAGCAATAATTTAAGCCTAAATTTGTCACCGAAATCACTGAAACCGAAATCCAAAAACTATATAGTGGGAAACGCATAATCGAGCATTTTTGAAGGCCCGTAAGTATTCGGATCCTACATTGATCATTCTTGAGCAAGCAAGATCGGGACGATCTTTGAAGTTCTTGAGCTCTCCTCAACCTGGATTTACAAGATCGGTTGACATTACCTTCAAAAATTATTTATTGAATTGAGAAGATTATTTTCCCTGTGATTTAAAGCTATGAAGCATCCTTATATTACATTATCATGATATATTTACCTCCATATCAATTCAAATCGATTGCCAAGTTGTCAAATCCATCTACGATATATTATTCTACAATTCTTGCTACAAAATATTCTCACCAGAAAATTTTAGTGTGTTTTTCTATTCCTTTGGACCACTTGCCATCTATTCTTAGAGCCTGTGCAGTCCAAAGGAGTTGGAATCATTCAAAAATACCAAGTATAGCTCAAATTCAAAAAAATTGCTCTCGGGTTTGGACAGTTTTGACTGTATTTTGCCAAATCTAGCCACAAAAAATACTTTTACACATCCAAATGAAGATTTGATTGATTGCCCCTCTTCCCTAGCATCATTGCAACCTATCTACTTTGGAATTTCTCAAAAAGATGATTGGCAACTCCAAATCTCAATTTCTGATCATTGTTTTCTACATTTGACCTCTATTGACCAAAATTTGACCCCACTTTGAGCTCGAATAACTCACAGATTAAGTCTCTGACATGGTCAGAGATTTTACCGTGGGTTAACTACCACTTTTTTGACCAAGTCTATTGCATCTGACTTAAAAAATTGATCTGCATCTCGACACCACATTTGTTTTGGCAAAGGTACTATTTTTTGGAAATGGGAAAGGTATAGAACTCGAACTTTTTGAACTTGTTTTTGGGATTTCCTTGCATAGACTGATCACCTCAAGTGATCTGGAGGTTCTAACCCCAATTTGAGTGAAAACTTGAATTGGTTCCTTGTGGTTGACCTTTAAGCCAGGTTTAGGGTCAACACCCATTAAGAATGTAGTTTTCTTGATTATCATGATCGCAGCCTATGTTCAACAGGGATAACTCAATAAAGCACATGCTCTGAACAAAAGTCAGAGCCAGACATAGTTACTTGGAATATGGAAATTTCAATGGCTTTTCCTTAGGGACTTTTCACCACTTTTATAGTTTACCTCACCTCATGGGGTTTCCATTTTGTCTCAAAAACTAATGGACCTTAGCTTGAATATTTTGCAGCTGCAAGCAGGCATATAAGCTCGGTGATCCTATCAGGGGCTTCAACAAGTTTCTAAAGAGTTTGCCTTACTTTTTGTTGAACTTCATGGCAAACGTATTAGCTGTGGCATCTTCTTTTATTGTTCCTAAATTCCTCCTGGCCATAGTCCTACTAAATGTTGGCGTAACCTATTCTATTGACAAATTTTACATTCTAGATCATGAAAAGGAATTTGCTTAGTTGTGTCAACTCTACATTTACATAATTCTACAGTTTACGGTTCCATTTGCCGTTCTTTTAGGTATTTCAATTGGTAGTTTTTTGCATGTTTTGTTTTTGCTGCCATCAAATGTACTACAAAACAAGGAACACATGAAATTAAGATTATGAAGAACGTTGCCTTTTGGAACTCTCAAGCTGGTGCATATGGATGCCTCCTTAAGTCACAAAATGTTAGTGTCAATTGTGGAATTTAAAACTTAGGTCTTAGTATGGAAGGACTACACGAGCTGGATACAAGCATTACAATATTATAAACGTGTATTCAATCGAGATACATTTAGCATTTCTATTACTATTATGAGAAATTCCTCCAATTCTATGAAAGATTACCTTGGTTATGAAATATGCAGAATGGTTGTTTATAAACAAATATAGGGCTAGACAAATATCAAATAACAAACTTTTAGTGTTATGAAATTCTCCGAATGCTATGAGAGATTACCTTAGTTATGAAATGTGCGAAAGTCCATAATGAAACATAGGTTTTGTATCAATTTATGTGCATGTTTTCTTTTAGAAACTAAATATCTTGCAACTTTACTATAATAAACCGACTACGACTTTAATTATAGAGATTGATCATAGCAACATCGCATGAAGTCGTATTTGCATGTTTGCATATGTCATACGAGTTTCATAACATAGCTATCACACCCACAATACAATGTGCCATTTACACTATAGACAATGAGAAAGTCAATTCATATAATTGCACTTCAAACCAAGATTCCTTGGTATATCAATCTCTAAGATCGGTTCACTTATCTAGCTTCTTATCTTTCCCCTTTTCTCAATAATAGCTAAGACGATCTTTCATCTATAGCATATAGGTAATAGAGGACACTTGACAAATGCAGGTCTAAAACCATTCTTCCAAGGGTATTTTGCCCCAAGCCCTCATTGTCTCGAATCTCAATGGCCCAATTAATTACTTGATTGTAATCCGCGAACCAGATACTGCAAAGGTATATGAATCTACAACCAAATTTGTTTTAACTTTCACAACCATATCATAAATTTTTAAAATCTTATTAATTACGTGACCTTTTCTTTTTCCATTAAAATGTGAAATACTTATTAAGTGGGCCATGCAATGCATTTACTCTGCTGGTTAATTTAGGCACCAGGATTTTCTTGCTGACATCACTCAATAGATTTTGCAAGGCAGGCGTGATGTCACCATCTCATGGAATGCTGTCATTGGGGGGGTATATATCATTAAAATCTGCATAGTACCTTTGTTAGGCTGAGTTTTGCCAAATGAACCTCATAATGTGACGGCATCATCTATCTCTTCACGTTAAATCTCCATCCATAATATAAAGCAATGGCTCCAACTACATTGTACAATGGTAGTTTAAGGTACGCATGTCATTAACAACCACCTACATCTAAACATTCCATGGCATAAAGGCCATACTCCCGACACGAATACATTGGTGTCCAACTTCCATCCGTGGACTTAAAGTGAACAACCACATCGAATATACAGGTGGACACAACCATCATGGTGCATGTACATTGCACTAAGACATGAGCCAACCATCATCGTGCATGTACATGTAACAAGACATGAGCATTCAAATTTAATGATTTAAGTATATTGTCAAGGCCTTCAATGTGCTTCCAAAGTTCCTTATCTCTATTGCTAATGGTATTGGTAAGCATATATCTCATTCAATCCTCAGAGGTGCTCGTGTCTGTGTAGCATTACCTATGGATCAGAGTCTTCCTAAGGAGGTAATAGTGAAGAGTGGGGAGTTTTTCTCACGCTTTAACTTAGAGCTTTTGAATGGCAGTGAGTTAAAGTGTTGGTTTCCTTCTTTGAAGATACTGGATGTAGATGTGCAGAAGGAATATCCCATTGGTGGTCAACAACAAAATATGGATATGTCTGCAACTCCTCCAGAAGTTGTTCCAGAGAATCTGGATGAAAAGCAGGTATCTGGTTTGCAAGAATGTGGAAAAGCTATAGAAGCAGTTCCAATGGTGGTTGGTGAGGATGTTCATGATTCATCACCAGATGAAGAGATGGTCAACTGTTCCAATGATGAGTTGGCATGGCAAAGTCCTAGAAAGCGTAAAAGTAAAGCACGGGTGACGCATCACCTGGATAACGGTGATAACATAGAGTCAGGGGCTGGTGACGATTCATCTGAGGAGGAAGATAGGCACAAGGATACTGGTGATATGAGTGCGCATAATCTGGATCAGGCCTTGGTTTTATATAAGCCACAGGAAACTGAGTTAAAAGTGAGAAAAGTCTCATCAAAAAAGAGGCGGAAGAAGAAATCCAAAATACCTCATACTTAAGATTATGTCCTGGAATGTGAGAGGTGCACGTTCATCTCCCCAAAAACGGCAGAGGTTGGCTAATTTAATTAAGCACATTAATCCAGATATTTTATGTATTCAAGAGCATAAATGTGATAGAGGCAGGGTCATTCCAATGATGAATTTGTTTGGGAAGCAAACTTCTGCTCTAATAAGTACTTCAGGCAAGGCTCGGGGTGGTACAATGATAGCCTGGAGTATGGATGTTCATGTCACATTTACAAAGAAAAAGATAAATTTGGAAGGTGGATGGTTATTAAATGGAAGCAAGGACTTCAAGAATGTGGTATCATTAATGTATATGCATCTAATATTCCTAGAAAAATAGCAACTTTATGGGCTTCTTTATGTAATAAAATACCAAAATGGGGAGAAAATGTGGCTTGGCTTTTAGTAGGGGATTTCAATATGGTCGAATCAGCACAAGACAGATTAGGTGGTGGATGATTGTAAGTGGCTTTGAACGGCAAAGAAGGGCGAAGTTACTCTTTCAACATGGGTTTATGGAAGTTGATGGAGATTCATCTTTTACTTGGACTAATAATTGGGTTGGCCTGTGATTGTCACAGTGCTCGCCATGATCGAATGTATGCAAATAGTGTGCTTTGTGATATATGTCCACGGTTATGGAGGCTTAATTATTTGGCACAAGCAGTCTCGGACCATAATCCTCAAATTCTTGAAAATCGTGATCTTATTCATAGTAGACAAAAGAGAAAAACGGTATTTAAATTGAATACTAGATGGTTGCCTAATGAGGAGTTTGAAGCAGGATGTCGAGGAGGCTTGGCAAAAGGCTTCATCTCAACAACATGGTATCGACGTATTGTTGACAGGCTTTGGCAAATGTCAAGAGTTTTGCGAAAAGGTGGGGGAGCGAACGAAGTTCGTGAAGAAAAAGAGACCTTGAGTAAGTTATATGCTGAATTAGAGGAGCTTAAGAAAGTTGGTGAGACTCTTTTAGATTGCAACAGTTATTGATGATATTCGTGGTCTTGAAGTGGCCCAAATTCAATCAAAGACGTGTTAAATCCTGGATTAACCCGGGCCGAAAGATGGAGATCATTGTAATAAGTTGTTTTTAGAGCTTCAAAGCGTAAGAGGTATGCAGCTACTATGCACTCTCTATCTATTTGGATGGGAGGGTAATGACAACAGCCAAATGAGATTAAACAGTCCCTTACTCAATACTTTGAAACTTTTTTTAAGGTCAAACATTTGCCTCATGAAGATGTAATGCGAGGATATTGTGCTTTCTAAGGTTCATGCAATTCTTTCACAAAAGGAATCTCAATTGTTAGAGGCACCATTGCCTATGTCCGAATTATGAAAGCAGCAACATTTGAGTTGGCTTGGATAAATGCCCGGTATGGATGGTATTCTGTAGAATTTTTAAAAGGTATTGGGAATGGACGCCGTAAGCATTATGGAGGCATACAAAGATTTGTGTACTTCACATCAATTTGATAGGATTTTGAATACGGGTTTGATTTCTCTTATTCCTAAAGTGAAAGAACCCGTGAGCATTCATGATTGGTTTCAATAACTCTTCTATCTACTATCTATAAAATTATTGCAAAAGCCTATGCAGAAAGACTTAAACCGGTTTTGGGATTGAGAATAGATGCGGCTCAGTCAGGCTTTCTTCCAGGTCGGCAAATTTTTCATAATATAGTGGCAGCATATGAGGGAGTTCATTGGGCCCAATGTTCGGGTCAAAATCTTCTATATTTAAAATTGGATTTTGCTAAAGCTTATGATAGTGTGAAGTGGACTTTCTTGGATGCCATGCTTTTGAAATTGGGATTTGGGCCTGGTTTCCGCTCTATGATGCATAAAATGTTGATTTCTGCTAAGGGGGTAGTACTGTATCATGGAGAACCCTTGGTGCTTTTTCCAATTGAACGTGGAATAAGGCAAGGTTGCCCTTTAGCTCCTTTTTTGTTTACTATAGTGGTAGAAGGACTTTCGCAACTATTGCATGAGGCTGAAAAGGATGGTTTGGTAAAGGGATTATTATTGGTGGAAGGTGACCAGGTTTTGGTTAATCAGTTTGTAGACGATACCTTCTTGCTAGTGGATGGTGAAGAGAATAATGTGCAGATAATCAAAAAGCTTTTGGATATATTTTCAATTGCATCTAGTTGTCTCCTTAATTGGGCTAAGTGTAGTGCTTTATGGGTGGGGAAGGAAGCAGTTCCACATTTTTTATATGAGTATGCCCGAAGGTGGTTGTACCTTTCGCGAAAGACAAAACTTCTAGGAGTCCCTTTTGGTCTAGATATTGACATGAATGAAGCATGGGATGAAATTATCTTAAATCTACAAAGGCATCCGATTTGGTGGAGAGGCTCAAAGTTATCCTTGGCGGGTAGAATTCAAGTAGCTAAGTCAGTATTGAACAATACACATATTTATTTGGTTTCGGTTCTATTGGCTCCAGCTTCTAAGTTTGCAGAGATAAAAAAGATTGTAAGAGATTTTGTCCGTGTAATCGATAAAGGAGGCACCTTGGAAGGTGGCGTGGAAGAAATGTATGTTGTTTAAACAACAAGGAGGACTTGGTATGTTGGATCTTTCTTTCTGTGGTAAGGTCTTAGCTTCTAAGCTATTGTTGGCTTTGTTGAAAGATGATTGTGCATCACCAGGTATGAAGTTACTTAAACAATCAGTGAAGAAGTGTATGGTTTTTCATAAGCGAGGTGTGAGAATTGAGCTCCCTTGGGCATTGTTATATCCATTGAAAGCTTATTCACATGCCTCTCCAGTGCTTCGGGCCTGGAAGGTAGTCCAGCAGGTAATTACATTTGATTGGGAAGCTTGTCTTCAGGCATCTTCCCCCTTTTTGTGGTTGCCTTTGTATATTCAAGGACAACTACACCCAGTTGTAGAATTTATGCATGCGCACTCCCAAGCAAGGTGGAGGAGAGCAGGTATTATTTCTATTGAACAGTGGTATTTTGGTATTGACATTGCTCCTTGGCAATGGTTTCAGGAGAAATATGGGTTGTTCGATAAAGATATTAGTATATGGGCTTATGTAGCAAGTGCTCTTCCTTTAATTAAGAAGGTTGGTGACCAGAGATGCTGGAACTTTGTTCAAGGTATTAAAGAAGGCAAGAAGCTAGTAAGTTCATGCTACAGATTGCTTACATCCTCAAGTACTTTATCACCTTCTCGAAAATGGCACTTACAGACTTTGCCTTCTCAATGGCAATCCATCTGGAACCTTGTTTGGTCTAAATATAATCCTCCAAAGGTAAATGTTTTACTTTGGCAGGTGATTCATCGCTCTTTGAGAGTTAATGAGATGGTTCATCGCTTTAAGCCGGGAGTAAGCCCACTTTGCCCAATGTGTGAGCGGTGCATTGAAACATTGGAGCATTGTTTATATTTGTGTCCAGAGCTGAGTAGTCTTAGGTCCTGGTTGCATTCTCTTTTTGGAGTATCTTTGGATAGTCAGCACTTTCTTTTGGGTATTTATCCAAATCAGTGGACTGCTTCTAAAAGGATTGCATTTCACATGGCAAAGTCTTGGCTAATATGGAGTGTATGGAAGCGAAGGCGAAGAAAGGTCTTTTATGATAAGCATATTTCTTCTCAGGTGGTACTTCAAGAAATTCGTAAGATGTTGTATAATTGCTTTCAGATCTCCAATTGGCCTGATCGTATTAAATTTCCAATATGGAGTGATCATCTAAAAGTGATTGATGCTTCAGGGATATTTCTTACTTCTTGAAGTACTTTGTAATCTTTTGAGTGTATAATATGAAGTAAAACACGTTCTTCAAAAAAAAAATACCCCAAAGTTAAGCACCTCTTCTCAAGTTTCCCTATGTGATGCTATGGGATGCTGCCATGTGGTATAGCATAAAAAGTACTGTTTATATCTACCTCATCTATAAGGTTGACAATATCATTTTATTACCCACCCCTACACAACGTGAAAGTGAACCGATAGGACACCTACAAATTATTCAAATGCAACAGGAGGCATCATCATCTACAAATGCAATGAAGTAAGTCCAATTCCTACAATGAAACCGTACTTATGCCCGGCAACGCCGGGCACCCGTTACTAGTATTATTATTAACATTATACAACATACCTGGAAATAGCTCATTCTGCAAAATACAAAGTAAATTTCTTTTGATATCCTTCAAAGCACAACCATTTATGCAAAACACATCTACGAGCTTTTTAATATCCAAATCAATAGCTACATTTGGTAGAACTTGAGATACCATCCTTTTTGCGGCATGACCATAAGGTCTAGCCGTTTTGTTATTTCCAAATGGAATCTTTGATTTTTCCTCGGTATTTTTAGCAAATGCAATTGTCATGAAATCATGACTTTTCTGACCACAAGATAAGATACTCCTTGTTCCTTAATCCATTTCTTTAGCACTTCGTAATCATCCTGTTCATAGAAATCAGAAGGTACAAATGTGTAATTGAGAAATTTGTGCTGTATATATTGCATTTGTCATAATCCAGGGATGCAAGATCCTGAATCCAATGCCGGTAAACTTCATTCTCTTCCTATTCCTATATGTCAGAAAGTCCAAGATAATATTTAGAAATGTCAATTATTAGAACACCTATAATCACCAGAGTCTTTGTTATTAGTATAATCAATAAACTGAGATGAAGAAAAAAATCTTTAAACTGCAAAAACCAGTCTTTTATCTAGTTAAAACCCGTTTGGGTAATTATCTAGATACAATAAGAAATCTTAGAAACAGTAGATGCAAACCTGGATCTAGCAAAGTCTTGGTGTATACTTGAGAAAGAAAGAAAGAATGAATGATTTTTTCGTCCACAAAGACCAATCGACCTATGGGATCCAATGAGAGAGCGCAACAAACTTATTAATGTTCGGGTTAAAAACCCGCCCCAAAGGGTTTTCGAGGGAAAAATCATTGGTAGTAATAAGAATGTTGTCAAACTGTATATACTTCATCTTGAAATATATGTATATATGTATATGTATATATACATGTCAAGTGTGTGCCCGAGGATAAGCTGATCTCGCATATCCTTGACCTCCTGAAGGTATGATCCCAGCATCCGTACGGAAGCCGTGCTCAATATCACCAGGCATGACCAACTCAGCATAGCGCATCCGGATTTGATCATATGATGGGCAGCTTTGAAGGATATGAGATTCATCCTGAATGACTCCCATTTGGCAGCATTGACGAAGCCTGTGCTGGCGTGGCTCACCAATCCATCTGTCCGTCTCAATCTGAAGATGATGTGCCCCTGTGCGAATGGAGGCAATGAGACTGCGCCTTTTCATAGGCAAATGGATATGCAGGTAGTGTTGCAGACCCCGATCTAATGTGGGATTTATATGGCGCCAGTAGTGTGCTGTCTTGACCTGTTCAAGGGCACTGGCATCCCAGAGATTGCTGAGGAAGCAAGCGTCAAAATATTGCCTCAAGCTATGGCGATCTGCCTCTGTTTGCACATGTATGCACCTGTGCTCTTGCACATTCCATCTGCCAACCATTGAGCTCTCTTTTTCCTCCAGCAGGCCTCGAGGCACTGCGGCCCCATTGCCATGATATAAGCTAGGTTTGGGAGGCGAGCATCGTCCATATTGACCACCTTCTGAAAATAGACAATGTGACAATCAAGGGCCGATCAAGAAGCAAGAAACTCGTCTCCTGCAACAGAATTTGATATGGGACTGTGGACTTCACCTCTAGTGCAATAATCATAGTATAAAAGCCAAAAGCTTTCTACATTCATCAAGACAAAATGATAGATTTCTTTGATCATTTACTTAAAATCAAGTTTGCCAAGAAAGTGATATAATTTGGAGCAAGTAAGACAACAAATATTTTGCAAAAATAAAATGCTACAGAACATTTTATGATCTTCAAGAGTTCATCTTCGTATATTTTATCTGCATCAGTGCCCAACCCACTTGTTATATATTTGAAAAACATAGCAGAGAATAAAGGGCCCTGTTACCTGCACCACAATTACACAAATATGCATTAGAATGGTTGCCTTGTAAATGGTAGCAGGTGTCATGGGATCCTTTAGAGCCATCCCCCATCACACTGCTTGTCAACCTACTAAATAGTAAGAATGCATAAAATTTCCATTAGATATCGTTAATAAACTGTTAACTAGTGGAATATAGGGAGCTAGATGCCAAATATTTCTAATTTGTACATTTCAATTTATAGATGTAGATATGTTGCATAACCAATGTAAAATCCATGCACGAAGTACAACTTGGGCAGATCTAATACTAGGGAATCTTTAGTACATCTATAATGTATATCACTGTCTAGATAACAATCACCATCTAGAAACCCAGCACTTTACCAGCTATGTAGCACTCAGTTACTTAGAATCCATAAGGCAAATTTGCCACACGAGTGATTGTCAGATCGCGCAACAGTAGAGGGTATTTCCAAATGCCAAATACATTTCTCAACCTATGTGGCAAACTGAAATACAAACATGTTCATACCAAATAGCATGACATTTGCGTCTCATGGATTCCTAAATGTTATGGTCTACACAAACCTACTGGTAAGGAGAAATTATTAATATGCTCATGCATAAGTATCTACCACTACGTTCCCACACCATTTTGATCACAAAAACAAGAAGGTGTATTATTGGTGCAATAATGACCAGATCAGCATATCAACTCCATAACTAGCAATTATCCACATAGCAGTGAGGTGCAAAATCATTAAAACTTAGTGGAAGATTCTGAAAAAGCTATTGTCATGTAATTATTGCCAGATCTGTTTACACAGGTCAAATAATTACCCGGATTATCCAGATTAACATAATAAGCTAGATATAGCTAAGGATTAGAGTATAATTTAGATTAGTAAGAATCCCTAATAGCAATAAATTGCAAGCAGCTTATAGTGTTATTAGATCAACATGCACTTACTGTGAAAATATTAGTGGATTTGACGAGATAAAAAGCAAAGAATCTAAATCATAATTAATTGTTCCCTGTTGGAATTGAGAATATTAGTACTCTGGCCATGAGGAAAAGCCACAAATCTGATCTGTTTGTTGGCCTTGAAATGAAGCCACATACATGATTTGCTCATTCTTGTCACCACTAAAATCATCCTCTAGAAATTGCTAACAAACACCATGTGATCACACCATGCTCTGCTCGGCGAGAATATACAACCAAATGCAAGATGCATGTGCCCTATTTAGTGTATAGAGGAGCTCTAAAATGCCCATATCGGCTATCCCAAATAGGTTCAGCTATATCCCTACATATGATACGCTTCCTCTGAACAGATGATCCAAGCATCAAAGTGAATAACGATCATAACGGCCTTTTGCCCTAAAGTGTGTACTATAGTATTTTCCATAACGGTAATTTTTTCTAATTTAGTGACCAAATTTAGTAAAACCAACATTGATTTCCATTTCCAACATGTACCACATGCTAAATGCTACCCATATATCTAGAAAATATAAATGCCTTTACTTAACAAAGGGTAATCCCCATATTGTTGGGGCTACTATAAGCCATTGGCATGCCAAGTGGATCATATAGCATCTAGTTTGCTCAAACATACATGCCGATAAGAGACTTATGCTCTGAAAGCTTCTGCAAAAATGACACGAGACAAATATAATATTCTTTTGAAGAAATGTAGTAGTAGTGGTATTGGTGGTGGTGGTGGTGGTGGTGGTGGTGAAGGTGAAGGTGAAGTCAGTTATCACCAACTTTTTCCTTCGTAAAAGTTAAAGTTTTCATATTAAGGTTTGTTTTCTTGTAAGATTCTCAGCTGCCCTAAATTGTCCTTGCTCCATAGCTGACACTAGTGGACTATTCTAAGCGCCTCCAATGGTACCTTGATGGCGAGCATTGGGATCCATAGATTCCTTTGGATCTTCTCCACCGTTTCTTGTTGCACAAGAAGTAGACCTCATCTCCAATATACAGACTGATCCAGAGTACGTTGCCTGGGTGATTGTTTTGAGAAGAAAATGTTCATCTACTTGAATGAACACTAAGTTTTTATTACCAGGAAGACATATGATATTTACTCAATATCAATATAACTCTTTATCAATAGAAGGTAGAGAACTCGTTATACCTGAAATAATTGCCTGAAGGTCAGTCGGGTTATACTCCCCTTATGTATAATTGCATCCTCCCAGTGTTGTAGTCGTGATTAGTTGTAACAACATGAGGAGATTAGTTGCTGCCATGTGGTATAGCATAAAAAGTACTGTTTATATCTACCTCATCTATAAGGTTGACAATATCATTTTATTACCCACCCCTACACAACGTGAAAGTGAACCGATAGGACACCTACAAATTATTCAAATGCAACAGGAGGCAACATCATCTACAAATGCAATGAAGTAAGTCCAATTCCTACCATGAAACTGTACTTATGCCCGGCAACGCCGGGCACCCGTTACTAGTATTATTATTAACATTATACAACATACCTGGAAATAGCTCATTCTGCAAAATACAAAGTAAATTTCTTTTGATATCCTTCAAAGCACAACCATTTATGCAAAACACATCTACGAGCCTTTTAATATCCAAATCAATAGCTACATTTGGTAGAACTTGAGATACCATCCTTTTTGCGGCATGACCATAAGGTCTAGCCATTTTGTTATTTCCAAATGGAATCTTTGATTTTTCCTCGGTATTTTTAGCAAATGCAATTGTCATGAAATCATGACTTTTCTGACCACAAGATAAGATACTCCTTGTTCCTTAATCCATTGCTTTAGCACTTCGTAATCATCCTGTTCATAGAAATCAGAAGGTACAAATGTGTAATTGAGAAATTTGTGCTGTATATATTGCATTTGTCATAATCCAGGGATGCAAGATCCTGAATCCAATGCTTGTAAACTTCATTCTCTTCCTATTCCTATATGTCAGAAAGTCCAAGATAATATTTAGAAATGTCAATTATTAGATCAACACCTATAATCACCAGAGTCTTTGTTATTAGTATAATCAATAAACTGAGATGAAGAAAAAAATCTTTAAACTGCAAAAACCAGTCTTTTATCTAGTTAAAACCCGTTTGGGTAATTATCTAGATACAATAAGAAATCTTAGAAACAGTAGATGCAAACCTGGATCTAGCAAAGTCTTGGTGTATACTTGAGAAAGAAAGAAAGAATGAATGATTTTTTCGTCCACAAAGACCAATCGACCTATGGGATCCAATGAGAGAGCGCAACAAACTTATTAATGTTCGGGTTAAAAACCCGCCCCAAAGGGTTTTCGAGGGAAAAATCGTGGTAGTAATAAGAATGTTGTCAAACTGTACAGGTATACTTCATCTTGAAATATATGTATATATGTATATGTATATATACATGTCAAGTGTGTGCCCGAGGATAAGCTGATCTCGCATATCCTTGACCTCCTGAAGGTATGATCCCAGCATCCCGTACGGAAGCCGTGCTCAATATCACCAGGCATGACCAACTCAGCATAGCGCATCCGGATTTGATCATATGATGGGCAGCTTTGAAGGATATGAGATTCATCCTGAATGACTCCCATTTGGCAGCATTGACGAAGCCTGTGCTGGCGTGGCTCACCAATCCATCTGTCCGTCTCAATCTGAAGATGATGTGCCCCTGTGCGAATGGAGGCAATGAGACTGCGCCTTTTCATAGGCAAATGGATATGCAGGTAGTGTTGCAGACCCCGTTCTAATGTGGGATTTATATGGCGCCAGTAGTGTGCTGTCTTGACCTGTTCAAGGGCACTGGCATCCCAGAGATTGCTGAGGAAGCAAGCGTCAAAATATTGCCTCAAGCTATGGCAATCTGCCTCTGTTTGCACATGTATGCACCTGTGCTCCTGCACATTCCATCTGCCAACCATTGAGCTCTCTTGTTCCTCCAGCAGGCCTTGAGGCACTGCGGCCCCATTGCCATGATATAAGCTAGGTTTGGGAGGCGAGCATCGTCCATATTGACCACCTTCTGAAAATAGACAATGTGACAATCAAGGGCCGATCAAGAAGCAAGAAACTCGTCTCCTGCAACAGAATTTGATATGGGACTGTGGACTTCACCTCTAGTGCAATAATCATAGTATAAAAGCCAAAAGCTTTCTACATTCATCAAGACAAAATGATAGATTTCTTTGATCATTTACTTAAAATCAAGTTTGCCAAGAAAGTGACATAATTTGGAGCAAGTAAGACAACAAATATTTTGCAAAAATCAAATGCTACAGAACATTTTATGATCTTCAAGAGTTCATCTTCGTTTATTTTATCTGCATCAGTGCCCAACCCACTTGTTATATATTTGAAAAACATAGCATAGAATAAAGGGCCCTGTTACCTGCACCACAATTACACAAATATGCATTAGAATGGTTGCCTTGTAAATGGTAGCAGGTGTCATGGGATCCTTTAGAGCTATCCCTCATCACACTGCTTGTCAACCTACTAAATAGTAAGAATGCATAAAATTTCCATTAGATATCGTTAATAAACTGTTAACTAGTGGAATATAGGGAGCTAGATGCCAAATATTCCTAATTTGTACATTTCAATTTATAGATGTAGATATGTTGCATAACCAATGTAAAATCCATGCACGAAGTACAACTTGGGCAGATCTATTACTAGGGAATCTTTAGTACATCTATAATGTATATCACTGTCTAGATAACAATCACCATCTAGAAACCCAGCACTTTACCAGCTATGTAGCACTCAGTTACTTAGAATCCAGAAGGCAAATTTGCCACACGAGTGATTGTCAGATCGCGCAACAGTAGAGGGTATTTCCAAATGCCAAATACATTTCTCAACCTATGTGGCAAACTGAAATACAAACATGTTCATACCAAATAGCATGACATTTGTGTCTCATGGATTCCTAAATGTTATGGTCTACACAAACCTACTGGTAAGGAGAAATTATTAATATGCTCATGCATAAGTATCTACCACTACGTGCCACAGCCATTTTGATCACAAAAACAAGAAGGTGTATTATTGGTGCAATAATGACCAGATCAGCATATCAACTCCATAACTAGCAATTATCCACATAGCAGTGAGGTGCAAAATCATTAAAACTTAGTGGAAGATTCTGAAAAAGCTATTGTCATGTAATTATTGCCAGATCTGTTTACACAGGTCAAATAATTACCCGGATTATCCAAATTAACATAATAAGCTAGATATAGCTAAGGATTAGAGTATAATTTAGATTAGTAAGAATCCCTAATAGCAATAAATTGCAAGCAGCTTATAGTGTTATTAGATCAACATGCACTTACTGTGAAAATATTAGTGGATTTGACGAGATAAAAAGCAAAGAATCTAAATCATAATTAATTGTTCCCTGTTGGAATTGAGAATATTAGTACTCTGACCATGAGGAAAAGCCACAAATCTGATCTGTTTGTTGGCCTTGAAATGAAGCCACATACATGATTTGCTCATTCTTGTCACCACTAAAATAATCCTCTAGAAATTGCTAACAAACACCATGTGATGACACCATGCTCTGCTCGGCGAGAATATACAACTAAATGCAAGATGCATGTGCCCTATTTAGTGTATAGAGGAGCTCTAAAATGCCCATATCGGCTATCCCAAATAGGTTCAGCTATATCCCTACATATGATACGCTTCCTCTGAACAGATGATCCAAGCATCAGGCAGAAGCACGATCATAACGGCCTTTTGCCCTAAAGTGTGTACTATAGTATTTTCCATAACGGTAATTGTTTCTAATTTAGTGACCAAATTTAGTAAAACCAACATTGTATTTCCATTTCCAACATGTACCACATGCTAAATGCTACCCATATATCTAGAAAATATAAATGCCTTTACTTAACAAAGGGTAATCCCCATATTGTTGGGGCTACTATAAGCCATTGGCATGCCAAGTGGATCATATAGAATCTAGTTTGCTCAAACATACATGCCGATAAGAGACTTATGCTCTGAAAGCTTCTGCAAAAATGACACGAGACAAATATAATATTCTTTTGAAGAAATGTAGTAGTAGTGGTATTGGTGGTGGTGGTGGTGGTGGTGGTGGTGGTGGTGAAGGTGAAGGTGAAGTCAGTTATCACCAACTTTTTCCTTCGTAAAAGTTAAAGTTTTCATATTAAGGTTTGTTTTCTTGTAATATTCTCAGCTGCCCTAAATTGTCCTTGCTCCATAGCTGACACTAGTGGACTATTCTAAGCGCCTCCAATGGTACCTTGATGGCGAGCATTGGGATCCATAGATTCCTTTGGATCTTCTCCACCATTTCTTGTTGCACAAGAAGTAGACCTCATCTCCAATATACAGACTGATCCAGAGTACGTTGCCTGGGTGATTGTTTTGAGAAGAAAATGTTCATCTACTTGAATGAACACTAAGTTTTTATTACCAGGAAGACATATGATATTTACTCAATATCAATATAACTCTTTATCAATAGAAGGTAGAGAACTCGTTATACTTGAAATAATTGCCTGAAGGTCAGTCGGGTTATACTCCCCTTATGTATAATTGCATCCTCCCAGTGTTGTAGTCGTGATTAGTTGTAACAACATGAGGAGACAATAGAACGAGTTACTAGATTGGAGACTGCGATAATTGATGCAATGTTGATCAAAATCTAGAGCCAGATACCTTTTCCTTGAGCCATAGCGAGACTTCTTAGCCAGAAGGCCAGAGACTAGAGTTAATGCCAACAGTGACCGGTAGCTAGAAGCCAATGATATAATCCTATCTTGCAGCCCATTCGTGGATCAGTTGGGTGGTTAAAGAACTTTGTATCATGTAAATTCTCAAAGAAGTCCCAATGTTTTATAAGAAGTTCCAGAATTTTATCTCCTGATGTACTATTCAATCTTTGATTTAAAAGAAGGATGCCCCCTATATTATTTCATTCGTATCAGTCACAGATGGCTGATGACCAAAATATATAAACTTAGGCAAATACTCCAGCTAAATGACAATGGACTTACTCAATTCTCAAATGCATTAGGAAAATCTAGGTTATTCCCAAATTTTCCAAAGCTTTGTCTATATATCATCAAAAATCCTCTGAATACCCTACAAGAGCAATTTATAAGCAAAAAAGGTCATCCATTATTATATATTTTTCTTTAATCTAATATGGCAAGTATTTCCAAGTGGATTCTTTATTGCTCTTGCATGTAGATGGAGGGTGCTTGAATTTGTTATATGAGAATGCAGAAGTGTATGTGGCTCAGATAGAACCATGGATTTTGATGAAGAAGAAGAAGAAGAAAAAGCAATTTTTACGTCATGCCAATTGGCATGTAGATAAGGGATTGGATTTGTTACATGAGAATGCAGAAGTGTATCTGGCTCAGTTAGAACCATGGATTTTGATGAAGAAGAAGAAGAAGAAACAATTTTTATGTCATGCCAATTGGCTCAGCTAAAACCATAGATTTTGATGAAGAAGAAGAAGAAGCAATTTTTACCTCATGCCAATTGGCAGCACCCCTTAGGACATATGACGCATACACCACTCTAACATTGCTTAGTTGTGTAATTGTTGGGTCCTACCCCCAACCATGGAATTTGATGAAGAAGAAGAAACAATTTTTATGTCATGCCAATTGGCACAGCTAAAACTATGGATTTTGATGATGAAGAAGAAGAAGAAGAAGCAATTTTTACCTCATGCCAATTACCAGCATCCCTTAGGACATATGATGCATACACCACATTACATTGAATGCAGCTTTGGACGGCCTCGAACTCAAGATATATTTGTTCTAGGAACTTGTGTGTTACCACTAAACCAAACATCCAAGCGCAATTTGATGAGACCATGTTTTGTTTTTTTGAAAGGCAAGATATTTTTTATTTATAATAAATATGATATACAACCTTATTTAAGCTCTTAAAAAGCTAGATTAGAAAAATTCGCACTACACCCAAAACGATGAGTGAGAGAAGAGACACTAAGTAAGTAGTAAAACTAGATTAGCTCTACATCTTCTTTGCCACGTCTAATACCATAAACAAGGTGACCTAGCAAACGCACTAATGACCTGCGTTTGTACCACACAAAGGAATCTTTCAAAGATTCCCTAAAAAAAACCTAAAAATTGCCACTTTGGGGGGTCAATTGAAAAAACAGCCCTCAATTTTGATTTGCGACACCCCTTTTTTGGTCCAAAATTAGAAAACTTTTGTTGTTTTGTGAATTCTAGACACCCAAACAAGCTGTAAAATTGGAGTCACCTTTTAGGAAAATCTAGGAAATACAAGAAAACTAACAAAATTAAAGAACCATTAGAATCTTGACAAAAAATGAAAGCAAGATTGGCAAAACTTGGCGTATCTATTTGTTATTACTCAAGAAGAACCACAAGGTGCTATGCGCGCATAGGCAACAGAAAAACATACAAGACATAACTAACATGTCTGATAGCATTTGGCGCTTATACAAGACATGGAAAAACATGGAAAAACTTGGAAGAAGCTATGCGGGCTTGGCAAAGGCCTTCAACATGTACAAAAAACTCTAGCCAAAACTAGGAGGTAACGATGTGCCCACATTTAGATTATACAAGAAGTTTACGGCCTTTGAGAAGAGCAGGATTAGGAATGTCGTTATACTCGTCAACTCCTTCAGACTCGTCACCACTGTCCTCGTTGCCACTCTCCTCATTGTCACTTGAAGTGGTCGAAGAGCTAACTGCTGGAACACTGTCCTCATCCTGGGAAGCTTCGTCTGAACTATCCTCACAGAAAGACTTTAGTAAGTTAACTGTTGTCGCACGTAGCCTGTTATCAACCTTGAGTGTAAAATCATAAGCCAGCACTTGAGTTTCGTTCAGGTCCAGATTGTCCATGTGATTCTTATTCATCGTTTTCCGGCCCTTCTTGAAAGGAATTATCACAGGATCATACCGACCAACAAAAGGATCTATATCCTTAGTGGCGTACCAGTGAACTTTCACTACTGAAGGGAGATTGTCTTTGAGTACAATGTCTTTAACCCTTGCAATCCAGAAAGGACGCTCTTCGTCATCATCAGTCGAAGGTACAACTATAAGCATCCCCTTACTCAAATCTGCAAGTTTTTCTGGAGTTTGGCCTTGGTTCTTTTTCAAGGCACGTCTACTTCCGAGGTACATTACACGATCAGGTTCCTTGTTGACTTCAGTACTGCAGAACACGGAACCCTTTGCAATTCCAACAAGGGGATGGACTTGAGTACCAGGCCAACAAAAAGCAACTTCTAGGGAGATGCTTTGAGGGATTTAGTTACATCCTGCATTATTGAAAAGAAATTCTCCCACCAGCCTTTGTCCTCCTCACTGAAGTACTTAAAACCTGACCTTATACTTTTCTCCATGCTGGTAAGTGAGATGAAGGGATTTTTGTCCTTGTTCTTTTCTGTGTAGTCTATGGCACTTTTCAGTGGCTGCTGAATAGCCCTTCTCATTACACATATTTTAAATATTGTAGGCCTACTTCAGGCTGCCAAGTTTGGGAGGTGACAAAGTACTTCCCTTGAAGTTGTGCTTTACCGTCCTTGAGAAAAAACTTTACATGATGTTGAAATGTCAAATTATTCAACTTATGGATAGCAGGGCCTGTATCACCATGGCGCTGGAAAACAAACTCACGAAAATCAAAAGTCTCGCTAAGCACTTCAACAACTGGAGTTGGATTGTAAGCTTGCTCAATCACACTGCACAAGGAGTGTAGACAAAATGCTTTTTTCCTGCGCAACCGCACAGAAAATCTGCTGAACATTTGGTCTATCTGATCATGGGTGTGGCCCACAAGTAAGAAACCAACCTTGACCTTTCGAAAGATACCCAGCTCGACCAGCATTGCGCAATAAGCAAATAAAACTTGGTTTTTGTTTTCTCTAGTAGTATTGTCTAACTGTATGTACAACACTGGAGGCAGCTTCTCCTTTGCCAGCAAAATCTTATTTAGTATTGTCACCGTGAGGTTAGGATCGCTGTGTATATTTGGATACGTCAAAAATACTCTGCACTGTACAACACCATGAATGATCATCGCCCCAACCAAATGAAGCCTCAAAAAATCGGATTCATCTAAATCCTTTGGAACATTTACAAAATGGGGAAGTGACGTCTTCTTTTGATCCATGTTGTCTACCACCACAGACATATATTCGAGTGGTCTCTCCAAAGATTTCTTTCTATGTTTTGCTAGCTTCTTTCTCCAAGGCTTGAGCCTCTCTGTGAACTTGCAACTCTTGAGTTATCTGATCTGCAATTAAGGACATTAGTCAGTACCTTGAAGCAATAGTAAGGCTCCACAGAACTGCAACTAAGCTTTTGTAGCCGTGCTATGCGCGCATAGGCAAAGCTTGTCAGTACCTTGAAGCAACAGTACGGCTCCACAGAACTGCAAAAGCTTTTGTAGCCGTGCTATGCGCGCATAGGCAGAGCTTTTATACAGGGGGAAGGGGCGAAGCTACAAGATTGAAGAGACCTGCTGTGCGAGTACTACAAGATTGAAAAGACCAGCTATGCGCACATAGACAAACTCAAGACTAAATAGCCGTGCTATGCCCGCATAAGACAATGTCTCTAGCCGTGCTATCGAGAAGGGATTAGACGAAAGGGACGTACTTTTTTCTAGAATATCCTTTGCCATTGATCGTTTTTCCTTTATATTGGAGCAGCTAGTACACACCGAAAATCTGTGCCTCTTCGGAATCCTAACAAGATTAAATTCTTGCTTCCATGACCTCAAGAAGTAGAAATAAGATATGAACTTCTGACTTGAACACTGGAAAAGATCCTTGTACATGCTGTAGACTTCCTTCTTAGTAATACTGTCTGTCAGATGATATACAGAACTGTTTGGAAGTCGCTCACAGTTGGAGTCAAAGAAACCTACCAGCCAAGCTTTTGCTTCTAGGCAATACATACCGACAACTTTTTTTGGGTGTGAATAGTCATCAATGCACGGATTCCTGTCTAACCTCTTTTGCACTCTTGACATGCGACGACTTTCAATGGCATGTATTCTTTTAAAAGCAAGTTGGCACACTGTGTTGCTCGAAACATAGTATGAAAAATTGTCTCCAACTTCAGGCCTTACACTGTATGCTAAGTACAACTCTTGATTCGACATTGACAAAAACCGTTGTCTTATGTGCCTTAAAGACAAAAATGTAAAGGCCTGTAAGCATTTTTTCTGACATCAATTCAGTCTCCTCAGCTTTCTCATGTAAGACAGTCCCATCAATCGCTCGCGCATAACAGTTCTAAAAGTTTTTACTGTGGGATCCCTCTTAAATCTTTTCGCACTGATGTATGGGTTTTTCATTGCAGGACTTTTATTCTGAGCAGTGTCTGTGGTAGGTCTTTCAGAAGTATAGAACTGCACGTCTTCAAACACGGGGTCATCAACCTTGTCGCCCTCAACGGAAGTGCCAGGTCTGTCAGCAAATAATGTTCTCGACTTTCTCTTCAAAACTTGAAGGTCTTCCTCAGAAGCCCTTTGTCTTAAAGAAGGGCCAGCAGCACGCAGCACATGTCTCTCCGCAGAATCTACAATATAGGGCAACGATTCGTGTAGTTCCTGGAGAGGTGAAGGAATATAAAAAATAGAGTGAGTACGTTGAGTAGGGGAAGAGGAGAAGATACTTCGTGATTGTGGCGGGGGGGAGGGTGTTTTAAAAACGGACGAATGCTGTAAAATGTGTTTTGGAGATGGAGTTTGAAAAGAGGTAGACAAACGCAATAGGTATAAAAGGGAGGGAGACGGTGTGGAGGAGGTAGCATCCGGGAGAAGCGTATCGAAGTATTCTTCATCGTCACCTACTGGTGTGGGTGTGTTGTAACGACCACGCGTCAATATTGCAACATTAACCGGAGGAGTTGAAGTAAAAACGTCTTCGTTGTTGCCCTCCATTGCTGCACAAGGAAGAGTGACGTCTCAGCCATTAAACCCTCTCCCTTCAAACCTGCAAGTCTACATGCCCATGCGCGCATAGAATAGCAGTTACAAACGTAATATACACTAGTTGCCCATGCGCGCATAGACAAGGAAAAAATATGTCTATGTGCGCATACTTCAATACGAAAAGTAGATGCCACACAACCAAGAAACATTACAAAACATTAGACATTATCTCCCCAAGGCAATGCCTGCAACCAAAACTATATGTCTATGCAAGAATTCATAGACAAATAGCAAAGTACGTAACACAATATAAATACGAAAACATATGGAGGCATTTGCACATACAGACGATACTCCAAGGCGCTCGACCTCCGCCTAGAATTTTGCTCTTCCGTTTCGAACTGTAGCATCTCCATACCTTTCTGCATAGCGTTGCGAAACATGTCAGGTGGAAGGTACGTAAACATCTCAGCCAGTAGCAGTTTACATTACTTGTTAGAAGTTTTATACCAAATGTTGCCCGTTTAGGGACTTTTGCTTAGAGTCAAAGATAGTTGATTTTAAGCTTCTTGGACATCCTGTTTGCCGAATTTCTTCTTGGGCATTAGCATTTAGGGTTTTTTTTTTCTTTCCTTGTCTATGCGCGCATAGGCATTCTGTCTTTTTTTCTGATGTCTATGCGCGCACAGGCATATTGTTTTTTCTCTTATTGTATTGTCTATGCGCGCATAGGCAACCACCTTTTTACCTGCTCTTGTCTATGCGCGCATAGGCACCAACCTTTTTAGCAACCCTTGTCTATGCGCGCATAGGCATTTACCATTGTCTATGCGCGCATAGGCAGAATGTTTTTTTACTTGCTATTGTCTATGCGCGCATAGGCCTTTCCATTGTTAGATAAGTGCTTGTGCTTGTACATTTTCTCTGTCTTCTAATATTCTTTTTCTGTCTTGTAGAACCAAGAAAAATCCTGAAGCAGGCTCCTCCCACAAGGCGTCCAAGAAGAGGAAGCCGACAAAGGATAAGAACCAACCTAAGGATGATGCACCTGCCAGTACACCTTTTATGATCACTGAGGACGGTTCCTTTTTCTGTAAGGACCAACAGTGGCTACTTGTAAGAGGAACTGGTGAGCCTGCAACGGCGCATTTTTTGTACCTGTACATTTGTGATCGTTTTGGTAAGGAACCCCAAGACTTGGACAGCTTCAAAAGATGTGGCAGGTTAACAGATACCGAGCTCTTCGGCATGTTTCATATTAAATGCACCACATCAACTAAGGGGTCTGAACATGTTTACTCGGTGGACCCCCGTTTCTTCAAGCTCAGTCTGTCGTCTCCCGAAGACATGCAGGGTTACATCCAGGCCAGAATGAAAGCAAAAATTGTAAGTCTCGTCTATGTGCGCATAGCTTAAGAAACTTTAATTTTCTTTTTGCGCTTATGGAATGTTTCTTTGCAGGATCTTGTCACCATTTTGAAGGACCTGCTTTTGTGCAAAGATCCTATATTAACTTCTAGTGCCTCTGTTCCTAAATTATTGAAAGATGCAATGCCCTCTGCACCAAAACTTACCCTTCCCAAAGTCACGGGGAGCGTTAATTTGCACACAACAAGAAAAGGGTCATTTAGTGACGTCTATAGCGGCGTCGAGCGGCGTCTATCGACGACGTCGACGGCGTCGCGACGACGCCTCACGTGAGCGTCGTTGCGGAACAGACATCGCCGCGACGTCGTCGCATGCGGCGACGTCGGCAGACGTCGCTCGGGCGTCGCCGCAGACGCGTGATTTCGAGGCGTGACTTCGGGCGTCGCTCCGACGCGTCGCGTGTGCAACGGACGTCGGCGGCGGCGGCGTGGTGAAAAAAAAAAAAAAAAAAAATTTAAAAAAAAAAAAAAAAAAAAAAGGAAAGAATTTTAATAGTTAGTTACAATATCATATACAAGAGGCTTAGTAGTGGCTATCTTTTACGTGTTCCCTGTTAGGGAAAACCCAGATAGCCAATTCTATAACAATACGACCAATATTAGACAATGACATTGAAAGTTAACGTGAACTAAGAGTTTATAGCACTTACGAATCTATTTCTACCGCTAGAACCCAAGTGAGGCGGGAATTCGTTTGTTTGAAGTTGCCTTGGCAAACCGCGGAGGCGGATGTTTTTCTTGGAATCCTTTGCACGCTCGAAAGTGATCCGATTGCAAGGAATACAACATGACAAGTTAAATGTCTTATTTCGAATTGAGCGAATGGCAACAAATAACAAATACCTTGATATCTTCCTTATGGATGATTAAGTGGTTTAGGGACCTTTGACCAATTGCCTCCCAATTTTTGGCATTCGACTTCAATTTTGCAATCACTCTTTGCCTTTTCTATAAATCGATAGATTAACACAAAACAAAAGAATAAAAATAAAACTATGACTAGGTCATGTACCTTCTTTTTCGGGCAGCTCCCCATCATCGAAATGAGCCCCTTCCAAACTGGATTAGTCGGATTAAAAGCTAGAGTTGGCTAACATACGCTTTAGGGTTATAAGCTAGATTTGGCCACCTCTACCTAAGAATTACAAGAAAAGTCGACTTGGACCCGAACACCGGGTCGTCTCCACTGTGTAGTGGAGCCTACCGTGCCCTTGAACAAGCCACTACAATTTTATTTTAAATCTAAAAATAACAAGTGGTCGTGGACTTGAACCCGCACGCGTGGCCCTCTCCACTCTAGGTGGAGCCGGCGTGCCCTTGAACAAGCCACTCCTTAACCTAGGAAAAAAATATATGATCGTAGTGAAGTGGACTTGAACCGGGTACATGGTCCTCCCCACTCTAGGTGGAGCCGACCCGCGTGCCCTTGAACAAGCCACTCCATCAATTTTTTTAACCCGCTTAAAAAATTATAAAAATAAAATGCAAAGCGATCAACTTACCAAAAGAAGGACGTGTGTAACAAGATCCTGAGGGTCCAAATCAAAATAGAAAGCAACAAAGAGTTAGAAGAATAAGAACAACGGAAAAAAAAGATCGAAGAAGAAACAAAAAAAAAAAAAAAAAAAAAAAAAAGATGAAGAAATAGTAAAACAAGAAAGAAAAAAAATGAATGAATCAAAGAAGAAGAGAAGGGTGGGAGAAAGAAGAGAAGGGGAAAGAGGAGAAAAAAGAAATTAGGGGAAGAAAGAGAAGAATGGAAGAAATAAGAGAATGAAATGGAAGAAGATAGAAGAATGGAAGAATGGAAGAATGGAAGAGTGAAATAAGGGAAGAATCGAAGAAAGAAATGAGGAAAGAAGGAAAAAGAAGAAGAATGCAGAAACAAGAAGAAGAAAAAGAAGGAAAGAGATAGAAAAAAAAATTTGAAATCTACACTAAATCATTCAATCCAAAAAACCATTCAATCCAAAAAGCATGATCTACTAACCTTAAAAAGAGTGCTTGCAAGTCGTTCAAGGTCGTAGCGCCGAAGATCGCCCAAAATAGTCGATAGAAGGAAGCCTAGGAATGGTCCCGGAAAAGACGGCCCGAGGGTAATTTCGGCCTCCCGGACGATGTGGCAAAGTCGAATCGCCATTCCGGAGCCTCCGCAATGTCCGAACGACAAAACACTTTGGTTTCTACACGGTCGACCGCAGGATGCTTCGCGGTTTGATAAGTTCTCTCGGACGGATGTTGGATTTTTTTGGACCTTATCGAGACAGGGCCCTTGAACGAAGGATTCAACGGTCGGATAGGGGAACCGAGATCCGGGAGTGTGGTCTTTAGCGTACGGCCCCCCTTTGCCGCCAGAAAGGCTGCCTCGGGAAACTTTTTGGGGCTCGCCTCTTGGGGTCCGGACTCTCCCCTCTAATGAGGTGGCCTTGCAAGGTCCTGGCCTTATTTGACTTGGGCAAGTGTGCCAGCTCGGCTGCCCAACAACAGGCTGCCCGGACCGTTCTAATGCAAACACTTTGATCTAAACCTTGTCCGAAAATTTTGAAAACTGGCCTGTATGTTGGCGATGACTTAGGAAGCCTGCTGACAAAAAAACAGAATTTAATTCCGTACTATGCATTAATTACGAATTTATGAATGTCTTGCTACTGCAAAAGCTGCCCTTTACTTCTAACTGCCACAACGGGAGGAGTACAGATCCAAACTCCATTCCATCAGTTCCCCTTGCTTCGCGTTCTCAACTGCATCTTATCAGCCAAGTCCCAAGTGCAAAGGACCAAAACTCGGCACCCAAAACGCAAACCCTGCTAGAACCTGGCAACTCATAGGGTTTACGTTTGGAGGCTCTATCCTTGTCGATTCGACTAGGACCTTTTTGTAGGTGTCTTGGCGTAGAGGGGGGTGTTGGCCTTGAGCACGGACCCTAAAACCATCCGAAGCGGCTTGCCCCAAAAGTCCTCTCCCGAAGGCCCCGGCAACGGGACGGGCAACTTCCCCTCTCCGAAATCGTGATTCGGCTCTGCCAATGGACTCGGAACGTCAACATTGCCCTGGGGACCAAGTTTCATGGCCAAAAGACCACCCCTTCGAGGAGGTAGCGTCAAACTATCTCATGTCCAACACACTCGTAGTCAATTGGCCTAGGAGGTGGCCGTCGAATCACCGCAACGTAGGGCGTAAGTGTTTCTTTCTTTTTGCAAACTGACCGTGCAACTTGGTCTTTAGGGTAATTCGGCCTCCCGGACGATGTGGCGGTCGAATCGCCATTCCGAGCCTCCGCAATGTCCAGAACAACAAAACACTTTGGTTTCTACACTGCCGCCGCGGGGACGCAGCGGTTTGATAAGTTCTCCCGGACGGATATTGGATTTTTTTGGACCTTATCGAGCCAGGGCCCTTGAACGAAGGATTCAACGGTCGGATAGGGGAACCGAGATCCGGGAGTGTGGTCTTTAGTGTACGGCCCTCCGGGGGAGCGCTGCCAGGAAAGGCTGCCTCGGGAAACTTTTTGTGGCTCGCCTCTTGGGGTTCGGACTGTTGCCCCTTGAAGTGGCAACATGAAGAAGAAATGAAGATATGAAGAAAATTCTAAGTATTGGAGGAGCTATTAAGGAAAGGTATCAGGCTGAAAGAGAATCTAGGCCAGGTGAGTACTCCTGCCAAATCCTTTAGCCAAAACTAGCCATCCTTGATTTTTCCCAAATTTTTTGAGCCTATCTCCCATTTCTCCTTGAATTTCCCCTATCGCTAGCCAAATATGCTTCTAAAGATGCCTAAAAATCCCAAAATGCCAAAAAATCTATACCTTTGCCAAGTGGCATCCTAGTCATCATCCAAAAGTGCCAAAGATGTCAAAAAGTCAAGTGAAAGTCAAAATAGAAAGTCAAAAGGCACACTTTCCAAAAAATACCCTTGCCACGTCATCAAGAGTCAAAATGCCACCTAGGATGGCCACCTTGCTCACAAAAATGCTTTGTCATCCAACTTTGGTTATATCTTTGCCACTTGGGTCAAAATCATGCCACCTCATCAAAAATATCAAGGGGCATTTAAAATTTCGAAAATCCACTTAGGCAAAAGCCATGTTTGACCTTGCCACATCATCCTTCATTATGCCAAGTCATCATTTCATCATGTCCAGTCACCATTGATTCACCTTTTTTAGCCAAAAAATCAAAGTGCCATTTTCCAAAATTTGACCACCTCACCATGTTGCCCCAATGAAAATATGCCACCTGGCACAAAAAATTTCCAAAAAAGACCTTATATAGACCCTTGAATTCCAATTCTTGGGAATCGTGCCCTTTGAGAAAATGTAAAAAAATTGTCCTATTCTACCCCCCCGACCTAGATTCCTTTTCAGCCAATCACCCCCCTCCACGTGGCTCACCCGGGCGTGTGGGGCGGTGGAGGTACCGAATCCCACGTGGGCAAGACACGTCAATTTAAGAGTTTGCGTGGATCGAGCTATATATACCTGAGCTGACTTTTTGATTTAGGCCTGTGGGATATATCCACTGAAGAAAATCCGGCCAAGATCCATTAGGGTTCTATGATTCTTGGCTTCCGCCAAGACTTTGAGTGATGCAGAAAGCGATTCCTGATCATAATCGACTTACGGAACCAATCGAATCATGAAGAGGATGCCGAATTAATGGAGATCATGCCAAGAACAGAATATTGCCTATTTTTGGGAAAGAAGAGTTCGTGGCCATATGCAGACAAATTGGAGCTCTAACTACCCTGACACAGGTCTATAAAGATGATCCGAGCCGTATTCCACACGAGGAGAGGAGATTTTTGATTAGAAACCCGCCCTTGTTCTTGAAAGCCAAGATTTTTTGAAGTTCTGATACAAATTCTATTTCAGAGTGATCAAATGGATTACCTGACAGTGTATTATGTTCCTAAGATAATCTGAGAAAAGTTTTCTTGAGCAATCCATGGTGTTTTCTTGAGCAATCCATGGTGTTGAAATCAATTCAAGTTATCTGATATTATCTAGATTTAGCTAAACAAATAGCTATTCTGCCAGAATTTGCTCAAATATTTCATTTGCATTCAAAGGAAGTTTGACTGCATCCCAAAGTTTTTTCTTCAATCATTTTCACCACTTTGTTACAGAAAACATCCCAGTCATACACTTGCATTCACATATCACCTTATCTGCACCTCTTTTCTCATCTTTTCACATCCCCTCACCACACCTTTGGCTCTCTGCCCCCTAAACACAGAATTTGGCAAGTATCTTTTAGGAAATCCCACAATTTAGAGATTTGTGCATCACAGTTTTTGCAAGGATTCTGTGAAAGGCAACACGGACTCTCCCCTCTAATGAGGCGGCCTTGCAAGGTCCTGGCCTTGTTTGACTTGGGCAAGTGTGCCAGCTCGGCTGCCCAAAAACAGGCTGCCCGGACCGTACTAATGCAAACACTTTGATCTAAACCTTGTCTGGAAATTTTGAAAACTGGCATGTACGTTGGCGATGACTTAAGAAGCCTGCTGACAAAAAATCAGAATTTAATTCCTTACTATGCATTAATTACGAATTTATGAATGTCTTGCTACTGCCCAACAACAGGCTGCCTAGACCGTTCCAATGCTACCTATTTGATCAGAACTTTATCCGGAAATTCTAAAAATTTGCCTGTATCTTTGGGGATGACATAGGAAGCCAACCGACAAAAATCAGAATTTAATTCCATACCATGCATTAATTACGAATTTATGAAGCATGAATGCAAAAGAACGCGATAACTAAAAAATTTCGCGATCGAAAAAGGTGGAATTTTGACAAGCTGATTGCAACGCGTGGGTGCGGACATGAGAAAAACATTTCACTAGGATATGCAGTGTTGGTGCACGATGAAATAGCTCGAAGTCTTCCGAGCTCACATGCCGCCACAAAGTTTCTCTTACGAAGGCCGGGCGATGGACGAGCAATTTCCCCTCTCCAAAACCATGATTTGGCTCTTCCAATGGACTCGAATATCGACATTACCACGGGGACCAACTTCGCGGGCCGAAGATCACCCTTGTTCTCCAAAAGAACAAAAGTACACTAGACGTCCGCCAGGCGTCCGGCGACGTCCGTCGCCGCGACGCGACGCCACGTCGCACAAAAGTGACGACGCGCGATGCGGCGTGGTGCACTGGCGTGGACAGACCGCCGCGCCACGTTGTCGACGTCGCACCACACGTCGCATGCGACGTGTCTGCGACGTGACGTCGCATTGACGTCGCATGGTCACGTTATTTGCGACGTCACGTCGCACAGACGTCGCAAGCCCACGTCGCTAAATGTCCATTCTCTTGTTGTGGCAAGTGCTGGAAGATGAGGAAAAGGAGGAAGAAATAGAGGAAATTGAAGAGGAGGATGTAGAGGAGGAAGAGAAGGATCCACCCAAAAAAAAAGGTAAAAAAAATTACTACAAGGCTGACCTGGTTACAACCACATCACCTCCGCTCTCAAAAGCTGCTAGGAAGGCCTTAAAGCAAGCTTTGCCGTCAGGACCGGGCACCAAGATAGCAAGCAAGGAGAAGGATATGGCGTCTAAGAAGCTCGAGGAAATCGAGCTGAGATGTCGTGTGCCCGACATCATGCATCTCTCGGTAGACTGTGTAAAGCTTGCACCAAAGGATGAGCAAGGTGTTAGACAACTGCAGGTTCGAAAAATTTACAGTGGCCACTTAACAGCACTCAAATAAAGAATAAGAGACAGGCCGAATGCAGCAACAACTCCTCATATTTGTATAGTTGATCCTGCCCAGTGCAATGATAAGGAGCTGTTCGTTAAGGAAGAGGACGAGAACTACAGATACTATGTTTTAGGGGGCACCCACAGTTTCAAGGCAAGAAGGCAGTTATACAAGGAAACAAAAGAGCACTGCTTTTCACAAATCTTTGCCTTTGTTTACGTGGGTGTCACTGACTCAGAAGCAAAGCTGCTTGCAATGAGCCACAACGTGGACAATGAGTATCGGATGAGTATGAGCTTCACGGATAAAATTAAATTCATGCACAAGGAATATGAACTCTTCCGTTCAGAGCACCAAGGTGAGAAAGATATTAAGGAAGACCAGGCTCTGTACCTGGCCTTAAAAGAACAGTGCGCTAGGGTAGAAGCATGAAAGGGGTGGCAAAAAAAGGGACACTTTTATACATTTACAAATGCAAAATGTAAACAATATCCCTACTACCATATTTATTATATTATCATTAATTTTTAGAATGTCTTAATTGGTTTGGTGGGTTTCAAAATTCGAACGTAGGGAAATCCCGCTCGAGGTTTAGCTCCTCCCGCTCATTCCCCAAGACTTTGTACTTCCGCCATAGCCAAACAAAGCACATCTCTATCCCCAAAACTCTGTACCTTCCTTGCCATAGCCAGATAGAGCAAAACCCCAGGCCATTTTTGAAGCTTTTCGGAGGAGCATCATGACGAAGCCAGCAACAAGGACGTCCCCACGGAAATCACCAAGAAATAAGCCCTTGAAGCCCATGGCGAGGTCTCCTAAGCCGGCAATGAGGAAACTGAAGACTACTGTGGCAGAAAGACCTCCATTGCAGCCCGAGTTTGATAAGGTTAGCTTTAAGCAGCTTAGAACCAATAACTTTGATACTATTTACCCAGGGCTTTTGCAAGTGATCCAAGAAGTCTGGGGTTCTGAAGCACCAGCAGTGAGAGGTTACCAAGACAACAGGATCAAGCCAATTTGGATGCAGGATTTTTATACAATCTATGAGCATATTTTTAGCAGGAAAGACATTGCAAACCATCACATTCCTCTATACTTTGCTCGAGCTTATGCACTCCACTATAAAGGCATCAAAATTGATTGGGAAGAGGTGAAAGAGAGTGCCCTTTGTACATGCAAAGAAGGAACAAAAGGATTGATTTGGTGATGTTGTTACCTTGAGATCATCCAATGTAAAACAACTAAGGTCTGGTCGGATTTGGGCAGCCAGATAGATGCAATGAAGAAGTTGATTGAAAGAAGATCAATGGATTTGCTACCTTGATGAGCAAAATGAAGGATATGAAAGAGAAAAGGAAAACATTAGAATCTGATTTATGCAAGTTAGAAGGTGAGAGAAATACCTTGAATAGGTTTGTGCAAAGCAAGGATGCCTGGATCGGCACTCGATTAAACAAACCGATGACTTTACATTTCGGCAGGGGCAGCCAACTGATTTGCAAATGGCCTTGGCCTCCCACTTTGAAGAGGAAAAATCTAGTTTCATTGAAGAAATGAATGGCTTAAAGATGCCAATTGAGAGTTTGACAAATGAATTGCATGCATTAGAGGCTGCCATCCAAGAAATCAGCAGGGATTTGGAGGCAAATGATGCTAGTGAGAGTAGAATAAAGGAAATGATATTATATGTAGAAAAATCTGATGTAATTTCCTTGCATCCTACTCCTCTACTTGCATCAGAATCAAGGGCATTAACTTCTGGCCTCATTGCAATTGCCACAAACACTCATGTATACACTGGTTTGTTGTGGAAATGAAGCTACAGTAGCAGGTAATGTAAACAACATATAGGATAAATGCAGAAGTGACTTACGTTCATGCCACTGTCATAATGCAGGTGTAAAGAGTATCTTTGCTGGAAAAGGGTTGAAGTTATCATTTTCAGAGGTCTCAAGAGCTGAAAAATCAACTAAAGATGACGCCATTTGTCTCTTGAGTCCATCCACATCCATGTCATCTCTGAAAGCAACGTCGTATCACAATGAGAAGGCAGAAACGTATTCAGGACAACATGAGGAGATGACAAAAACCATACTAGGTAAGTTCTTATATTATAAGTTTGACTATAAGCTCCATTTGTATTTTAGATAAACTAATTGGGAAAATGTGTGATTGCAGGTGAGAGCATAACTCAAGCAGATATTCCAGATGTGGAAACCGAGTTGGCTTCATTGCAGAAAGAGCCCATCAGTGAGTGATCACATTCATTATCTTTTTTACCATGTGATAATTTTTAAACTTGAGGTTGTTACTTTCAAGATCAAAGCGCTGAATTAGCTTGCAAGAATGATGACAAAATTTTCCTAATCCGCTCTGAGAAGTTGACAAGTACCTATTGAAGATTCTATGGCAGTGTGCGTGTTTCTTAGTACTCTCGGCTTTGCAACAACTTATATTCAAGGTTGTAATTTGAATCAATAGCAGATGAAGATAAGAGTCTTGATGTAGAAGGGGCCTTGGAGATCAGTAGCCAAGGCCACACAAAAAGTTTATGGAGACGGAGGATGCTACCCCAAAGACTAAAAAAAATCCTCGAGATAGAAAGGAGGCAACATCTGCTAAAAGGTGTGTTGCATAAACTGCTAGACATGCACTTATAGCATATTAATAAAGCATACATGCTAGTTGAATGGTTTCTAGCTATGTTACTGACAGGATTAATAACTCATACTTCTTTTTATAGGCATAAATCTGGTGAAACAGCAATTGGTCCAAGGTATTAATATATTTATGCTATTGATCATGCATTATTTGACACTTACACTTTGATCCTTCATTGTAGAGATGTGACGAAGAAGTTGTCTTCCTACACTCCTTTTGTGCCATTCAAGAACAGTCCTCCTGATCCTCCAATGAAAGTGGTGGATATTGACGTGCAAGATTTGTGTACAACCAAATCAAAAATGACTAGTCGCCTTGTGGAACTCTATGGCAGGTAATATCTTTGTGCTTTTGCCTTGTAGGCTAGAATAGGTTAGCTTGCCGAGAGGTTAGAGATAGAATAGGCTCATGACTAACCTGTCTTGCCTTAGGTGTTGCTAGATGAGAGGGGTAGAGCAGGTTTTGATAGTGTTTAAATGTGCAGGGATAGGGGATAAAAGGGTAAGTAGGTTTTAGAAAATAAGGTTGGCCTTTTGCTTTAGAATAGAGTATGTAATTCTGTAATTAAGTTCTGTATTCTTTATGTAACTTATTCTCTTGTTACTAGGTACTGTATGATACTTTGCCCTTTGGAATGGAAAAGTAAGATTTATTTTACCCATCTTATAACTATTTACGCTTCAAGGAGGCTACGGGGAAATAAGAGAAGAATTGACACGTCAAGATCTATTATAGACATAGTAAAAAACAGGGGAACTAAAGGGCTAGTTATGGCTAAAGTGCAGTATATTCTTCTACCTGTACTTGAGAATGAGCACTTTGTGCTGGCCATATTTGCTTTCACAGAAGGTAATGATAAAATTCTCCATGCACCATCAATTTACATCTTAAACAGCCTGAAAGGCTATCCGACAAACGAAAAGGCAATTAGAGGGTATGTTTCAACCTTCTTTCTTTCAGAATTATTCTTTTCCATTTTACATGAATGCTTTTACATGTGCAGATTGCATACACAAATATTGACTATATCAATGAGTCAAACCTCCAATGGCATGGATTTTGTGAGGAGAAACAATGTGAAGGGGATTGACCATCTCGAAGTACCTCAGCAGCCCGACTTGACGTCTTGCGGGTTGTATGTGATGGGCTTCATGCATAAATTTGTCAACTGTCTTGTCTCTGGAAGGGAATTGAAAGTAAGTTCTTTTCTCAACTTGCGTACGCTTCATGTAGGGAACTGATTCTAACATTGGTGTATTATTTATTGCTTATTTCATAGGTTACATCTAGCTGGATTTCACATCAGTATACGCTCTCACGGCGAGAAGTTTTGGCAGATGCTCTACTTAAGCACTGTGAAGATGGAGATGCTATTCAAGGGACCAGTGGTAGTTGAATCTTACTTGGATGCTGCCATTGTATTTGATAGATTGTTATAGAGATAGATTTGTTGCCATGTTAAAGGCTATAACTTACTACCTTGTTTGATAATCTGCTACCATGTAACAGGTTATAAATTTGGTTTGCCATACACTTATCTCAATACTCAGTTCAATTTGAATGTAATTGCACCTGCAATGCTTAAACTATAAAAAAGAGAGATTCACAAAGGGATCAAAATGTTGTATGTATTTATTAGTTCTTAACATTTGACTTGCACCTATCAGAATATATCCAAGTTGATGTTCTTGTCCCAAGCTTGCACTTTTTTTCTTCTTGTCAATGTGTTGTCATTGAAAGCCACAAAAATTGCATTTACACTTATTCTCCATCATTTTATGCTATCAAACCAAGCCAACCTTTAGTCGGCGGCTTCAAATCGAAGATAGATCATGAAGCACCCAATTGTGTTATTGATAGAAGTAGATGTTGGTTGCTCTAATTGACCATACTTCCATCTACAAGACTCTCTTGCTTGCTAAATCCCCAACATGTCTTCATGCTTGCTAAATTAACAAGCCTTCATGACATGGGTGCTTGCTAAATCCCCAACACTTGTATTACAGAGTGTGATGGTTACGAGGAAACTTGGAGGCAACCTCTCATCCTCGGACTCAGACATTTCATGGATTACATGATGAAGAGGTCTTTGTTGTAGATGCATTATTGGACACACTTTCATCGCCTTGACATGTTTTCATAAAGCAAGGTATTTGAGTATTTTCATAAGTGCATATGCAATTTATATCTTCTATCCTTCATGTTGTATTCTTATGATGCAGGTCCACGGCTAAGGCTAGGTCCATGGGATGATATGTACATGCATGCAAGAGTTGTGTAATATTCATAACAATCTACAATCAATGTGAACATCTTTTTTTCTATTGAATATCAATATATAAATACACTATTGTCTTTTGCAAGCATCTTCATATTTGCATATAAATATGTCCTCACTATGGGTTTGCCTTGTACAACAATCAAGCAACTTTTTAAATAATAACTCTTTTTCTTACGCCCTAGAGCCAATTCCAAAAATATTAAGGGTGTACAACAGTCAACATCTCTTAATTCTGAGAATTATAGAGTTGCATGCACTTAATTACATTACATAAGACTACTGATCGATGGCGGACTACAAAAAAATTCAGAAATATCTAACTATGTAAATCGATGTAAAACGAGTTCACATAACATCTACAATCTCTGGCAGACTTCCTAGTAGCATCTCGTGCCAGTATTGAGACAGTTCATATGCATAAGCAACACCTTTTATCTTGTGTTTAACTGGCTGTAATGCAAATCTCACCCCTATTACCGACTCGGGATGGACAAAAACCGCTTGCCTTTTAGTAACTTGTACCCGATGGCGGCCGGTATCAGCTCAAAGTAGTTACCCGTAATAACCTCATTACCACTATAAAATAAGTTTCCATAGTCATCCATAGTATCCGCTTCAAGTGCATGTTTCACTTACATTGCATTGGAGGATATAATAAGGGACCCCCTCATGATTGTGCGGAGGCTGTGAATGCTCCAAAATAATCACCAACCTGCAGTGTCTCATCGATATTGTCGATGTCATTTGCCCATAAATCCTCCACCTCATTCTCACCATCTCCAAGATCGATCCTATTAGTAGGCTCTAGTTTTCTCAACTCCCACCTGCCACAATGGTCAGCAGCCTCACAAGCAGGCCAATCAAAATTTATGCATGCCTTGCAAAAACATGAAAGAGGCCTGCACAATAACTTTGTTGGGTCATTTGCGTCTATTGACGACACGCAATGAATTGATTGCACCCCTTTTACTGGAAGCACATCAAATCTTTGGGATCGATCAATGTCAGTCACCTCCCAAAATACCCTCTCCACATCTGATTTTTTCTCCCTCAAGACCTCACAAGCAGTTGCTGCATTTTTTACTCCCTTTCCATCCTTTTTTCTTTGTTCCGCTTCAAGCCACAGTTTATCAATTGCCCCTTCTCCATCGTGTGTGCCTTTCCCATGTCCTGAACCAAAGAAATTCCACTGCATTCTTATTTTATGTTGTTGATGATATCTTGTTACATGATAGAATGCTCATGTTACATGTTACATTACAAGGTTAGAATCATTCACACATTCTGAAAATTTCACATCTATGTAAATTATCTCCCAAAACCTCACATCCTTACATAAAATGTACTCCATAGGAAGAATTCACATATTTTCTTGACATCTACAGTCCTACATTATTGTACATCACTTTCTCATGCTTACATCTATAACACATTTTGTAATTTGTTTTCAAGTTGGACTAAATGTAAATCATATCAACATTGACATCTACTACAATCCTACACTTTTTTACATATTCGTATGCCTACATCTTGAGCACATCTTAAAAGTTATTTACAGAAAAAAACATTTGCATTTACACTACAAGAAATGTAGGATAGATCTACATGACTACGCAGTCATAACTAGAGTACATTTGATGTTCATCGGATGAATGCGAAACGGATCTACTTGACTTTTACATTCCTAACCTAGAATTCTATTTAGACTAAAAATACTACCATGCCTGTGTAATGTCAATGTATTGAATCGGTTCAGTCCTCTTCTTCATGACATCTCTGACTTTTGGTGACACTTTTGTATTATCTAACCAGAATTGAGCAACTCTGTCCTTCATAGCTTGATCTATGGCATTTCTTCTTGGCTTTCGACCTGCCAATGCCCATAAATTTGCTCCACACAATGACATCTTTTTTCTTCTTTCTGTTTGCTAGCTTCATATTTCTAGGATGTAATTTGGCGGTTTGGTTTGCCAATGAAGTCTGTTGTAATTCTCCTTCCTTTCCAACCACCATGGCAAGAACGAGTGTTTGGCTGCAAGTTTATCATTGCTATTAGCGACTTTCACTTCTTGAAGGCCATCCTTAAGGTTTTCAATAAATTTCTCTTTACAATAGCCTCTTTAGGCTTTCCAATAATGAGGGGTCAAATAAGAAGTTTAATCTATGATCTGTAGCAATCTTTCAAACAAATGTATTTTGTTGTTTTGGATTCAACTTGGAAACTTGCTTTACTATGTGATCGATGGTGATTCACCTTCCTTCTAATCTGTTTTGTCCCATATCCCGACCTCACAATTCCTTTTTTTCGATCTTCTTTGGCTGTCCCCAGAAATGCATGATAAGTCCTCATCAAGAAAAGGATTAGAATTCGATGTTTCCGAAATTGTTTCTTCCATATGATCCGAAATTATTTCTTCCATATGCAAAGATCGATCTGTCGTGAAGAAAGAGGATTCCAATTCCTCAAGAAACCGTTTAGGAATAGTTTCAATCCGTTTGGGGGAGTTCAAAATTGCGCCAAATTTGTGGGTTGCCAATAATAATGGCGAAAACCTCTCACGTGGACAAGTTGCATTAATTGTGGGCAACTAATGTAGAATTTAAATTTTACCTTATAATCACTTTAGGCTAGTGTATATTTTTACATCATTATACAAAAAATATTGGACACCCTTTCATGCATCTACCCGCTACTCAGTGCTGCCTAACTTACTCCACCTCAGATGCCAAAGCATCCCTCATAAAATACGATAATTATTTTCAGTTAGCTTTCCGTCATGGACGTGTAAGTACTTTCTCTCGACCTTAGCCTTTGGCTATGCCCGCATGGCTCTTAAATATTTTAACATGCTTGTTGTTTTCTATGTTAGGTCTGGGAGCTACAAGAAAGAATTTTTCACATGTTCTCTGAGGGCACTTTAAAAACTAAAGGCAAGTCAACGGATTCCAAGAGGAAAAAAAACTGACCCCGCAAAGCAAAAGGATATGGGCATAATGGCCTGGCGTGAAATGCAAGGCCTTAAAAATGTTGACAAAGTTTGTGAGGTCCTGCAAAAGGTAGTTGATAAACAGTTTACTCTGGAAGAGATGCAGAGAGAATTTAAACAGTAAGCCTACATTACACACTCACATTTTTTCCAATGTTTGTTATTAACCTCTTGCAACGTTTGCAGCCAAAAAGATTGTGCACTCTGTCAACAACAGTTAATGGTTCACCTCAACTGCGACAACTGGAAGAAGGTGCGGGAATTATACCCCACGTGGTTCTCAGACGAAAAAATTAATCAATACGCGACCAACTTTACCAACTGGGTATGTCATTTGTTTCTCCTTCCTGCTGCTTGAGCCACAGGTATTCATTTTTGTACCTGTGCTATGCGCGCATAGCATGGGAGTTAAGGACCTTGTGGTAGTGCTATGCGCGCTGAGGGAGCTGTCGTTTTGTTTCTTACAAATTTTTTCGGCTTTCAGAAAAAGAAAGACCCCATGCCACCTGGATTTTTAAACATGGTCAGGCTAGCTAAGGAGGAGCGCTCGAAGCTGAAAAAGTCTCAAGAAGCTGAGCAGAGTTTGGTGCCTTCGGAGTTTGAAAGATTTGATATGTTTGGCCAAAATTGTTTGTATCAGGTGTATCGTGGAAATTGTGTCAAACTTGACCACACTTTGAGACCTGGCAACTATTCCTTGTGCACCAGCCGACATACCCACGGGTTTAAGTTGCCCGGACACCGTGGTGATGACTCCCCATTTACGTACGCCAAGTTTGATTCTTTTTTGGGGAGGTTTGTTAAGATAAACACTGCTCCGCTCTGGAGGATTGTCGTCTTCCACTCCACTAACCAGGCCGGTATGGTGCAAGCGGCTATGAAGACCCACTGCAAGGCTGGTTACGAAGCTGCCATATGGTAAGAAGGGCCGCAACTGCGTAGCCATTGACGTCGACGCGGATGCAGTAGCGTACATCAAATCACGCACAGCTTGCCAGACGAAAAACAGGAACTTGGGATCAAGGATAAGGATGGTGTTCCGGCCTTCTCATGTTCAGAGCCTGTGCCTCCTCTTACCGGAAACACTGACGATCAAGCTGACTATGTTGAATTGATTCCCGTCGAAGATCCAATTAAGGTCGCAGAGGATAAAAGTCCGTCCGTGTCTGAGGACAAAATACAAGCTACCAATTCTAAGTCTCCCGAAGGTTCTGGATCAGATGATGAAGTACCTCCAAAGGATTGTTCCCTAGATATTTAAAATTCTGTGCAAAAATTTGAACTCTGTTTATTCTGTGCCCTATTTTAAAAGAAATATATTTTATTAATGACTGTCATGTCTATGCGCGCATAGGCTTTTCTCTTTTCAGTTGCATTTTATTGGTCCAAAAAGTGTGTCTCTTACTTTGTCTAAAAACAAGAAAACCTGCTTGTCTTCGAAATGTGGACTTTTTTTAGGCTCACTGCGTTTTTAAATAAATTATATTTTAATAATGACTGTCATGTCTATGCGCGCATAGGCTTTTCTCTTTTCAGTTGCATTTTGGTGCTCCAAAAAGTGTGTTTCTTACTTTGTCCAAAAACAAGAAAATCTGCTTGTCTTCGAAATGTGGACTTTTTTTAGGCTCACTGCGTTTTTTGGGCTTGTTTTTTTTTTTTTAAAATGGCTAAAATGCAGAATTTACGTGTTTTTGAAAAAGGAATCTGCAATTGCACCACAGGTCATTAGTGCGTTTGCTAGGTCACCTTGTTCATAGCAAACTCATGTATGAGCTTCTTCCCAACATGCTGTAAATACTATAGGAGCAGTTCTTCATTCTTTCCACCCATTAGCTACACCTCACTCCTTTTATTTCGTATGTGAAAAATCCCCATATGGATTCTATAGAATTAAGCACCGGACAACTTAGATTGGGAATTAAACCAAGTGTTGGCGGGCCAAAAAACCTTGTAAGAATTACGGCCATCTGAAGCTCCTACCTCCGAAAGATGCAATGCAATAAGAGTTTCAGGGAGCAAATTTCTTCCTGCATGCTAACTTGGACCTGGACTACCATCCTCCATAGAAGTACTGGAAGAAGCTAGAGACTCTATCTTCCTGCTGTGCAAGGCTTCTCACAGGGTCTGCCCCAAAAGGTGGCCTACTCGCTCCCCTGCAGATCTCATGTACCAATATAAGCCACTAGATCCAAACATAAAATCCTCTTTCCTCATTCAAAGTATGCAAATTTGAACCTGCTTGTAGAACCGTCTCTTTTCCTTACTGGGACAGGGGGCGGCTGGCAGTAAAGAAGGACCACAGCCTATATGGTTTTAGGCACAAAGGCAGACTATAAGAAACTATCCACCACACCTGCCTAAAATACATAAGAATGCAGACCCTCTAACTGTCTATTTCACTCTCCATAAAATCAAGAGCTCTAGCATTAGCCAAGATCGCTAACTGCTAGCTTAGACTGGAATTCCAAATCACACTAACAGAAAATGGAAGCTCTATTTCTTCTTATGTCAAGATCCATCACAAGAGTTGAAGCAATGAAAGCAACGGCAATACCAATCACCAACACCTATTGCAAAAGTTTTAGATAACACAGAAATAAGATATGTCTACCATCCTGGAAATAACATGACAAAGCAGTTGTGTGCTACTCTTCTAACGGATGAGACCATTACCAACTAAAATTCTATTCATCTAACTGTATGCATTGGAGTTTTTTGTAGGCCAACATGTATAGGACCCAAACATTTCTCAACTAGGTTGGGATCCGTTTCTAGTCGCATGATATACTCTGGGCCAATGATCCATATAGCCATAAAGGGAGGTTTGGCTATAAAGAGTTCAATCAGGTAGTATTTAGGCATTTGAATTACAGTTTCTCCAATACCTTTAGACGTTTAGAATTTTGAATTTAGGGTTTTCAAGCCAATAGTCTGGATTGCTTGATTCTTGGCATATTGCATGTTACGCTCTGGGCCAACTGCCCAGGTATGCATAAAGAGAGATTTAGCCATAAAGAGGGATTAAGCTGCAACTTTTTTGCATATACAATTTTTATTCAACTTTCATCTTCATGAGCCTTCAGGAAAGAAAACTACACTAAAATCAATGATATCAACCTAAAAACCGCCTAAGTTTCAAAGCAATTATATTCATAGGCAAGTGCATATTCATGACCATACTTAGAAACAATGCTATTTCCTAACATAGTTTCATTATAGATGTAGATAGGACAGTGGGCGCTCTGGAGCTCTGCCGCCAGCATTGTTCGAATAATCCATGATAACTTTTGCATCCTATCTCCGTTTTTTGTCATTAGAAAGATAATGTGGGCACGATCAAATTGCGTATTTTTAGTGTATTCGTAGCTAAAAAAGTACAATGCTGACGCTGGCATTTGAGTTTTGGAAAGGACCTGTATTTCGTTGTTGGCGATGGTCGGATTGTGGATAGGAGCCCGCGTGCGCTTGGACAGATGGTGGCTGGGAATTTGGCTGCCAATTGGGGGCCTTGCAAGTGGCGGGGTGAGGAGGAGCGTGATCTTGTGGAGGTCGTTGGAACAGGCTGGGTTGGGTCGGCAGCGCCTGGAGGCTTGATCAGGTGAGATGGCTTCACATGTGACTGTTGTTCTGTTTCTGTGATTATTATGTCATTGAGAAGGGCAACTAGGAAGGTCAGGGGTGCGGCAGGGCAGGCTGGCATCCCTGCCAATTCGTGCAGATAATCCATGCCCAATTCCTGTAGGGCCTGCTAGTTCCTTGAATGGTAGTGCCATGCCTGGAAGCTGCAGGTCTGGGCAGACCCAGCAGCAGCATGGCATGCCCAATTCGTCTTCCTGCTGGGGTGCTCTTGATGTGTCTGTTACATTAGGTTTGTCAGGGCAGGATGTTCCGCTCAGCTTCTATGAGGCTTTGTCTTCTTTTTGCGATAGAAATTGCATAGCAGGGGCTGTTGCTCTAGAGAGGGGATCATCAGCAGATCATCTCCATGTTCAGAGTGTGTTGAGAGGTAGGTTTAATTCTCCCAAAGCCATGAATGAGGCCATTAAGAGAGCCTTCAATTGGCCGTCCAAGCCTGCAGGGGTGATTTTGGTGTGCAAAGCATTGAAGAACACCAAACTTCACTGCTTTGAAGGCATGGTCGGCTACTGCATGAAGGACATTGGCAAGGTACATTACCTTTGTCATCTGCACAACGTGAGTGAGTCAATGATACAGAAGGGGAAGGATCTTTATTTGCGCTGGGGCGCTGGAGACACGAAGGGGCTCTGTGTTCTTGACAATCGAAATATCCTGAACAGGGCTGCACTTTTTGTTGCATATCATGGTGGTCGTCGTGCTACTCCAAGCCTTACTTTCACTTTGGCTCGGATGATCAGGAGCGGGAAGTTCACCTTATCCAGTAGCTGGTTGATACCTTCTAATACAGCCCATGTGAATGAGCATAGAATCCCATGTGAATGAGCATAGAATCCGTGCTGCCTGGAGAATTCTGTTAAATCCTGCGCGCTGCATGCCTTCAGATATTAGAACGATCTTGTATGGGTTGCCTGCTGGGTATGTGCCAGTGGAGAGGAATGGCACTGGAAGACGCAGATATTGGGATGATTCCATCCCTGTTGATGAGGCCGATGAAAACTTTGATGCCACATTCAGTCCAGAGATTGAGATACCTGATGAGGGTGCTGATTATATTCCAATTCATACGGGCGACCATACCATGGCCGTTGGCTAGGCGTGGTAGCTGCTTTGAGCTTGCTTGTACAGTTGTCTTTATGCTTTGTTTTTGTTTTTGCAGGTTAGAGATGGAGGTTGATGGCGGTGGCCAGGATGGTGGTGCTGATGCTGTGGTGCATATAGATCCGTCTATCATTAGCTCTAGTGTGGATGCGTCTCATCCTGACAGCCAGGTTTATCCGCCAGAATTGGAAGAAACTTTCTGTGCTGAAGAATTTATTAACCAGTTGGTTCAAGTTGGAGCTGAGATGCAGCGTATGGCAGCCTCAATGCGGATCCTCAGGCGTCAGTTGCGCAGATTTTACATGGCAATTGACGGTGCCATGAATAGTGTTGCGTGGGAGCGGCTGGGAGTTGCGACCTCTGAGCTGCATACCCTGCGCTCGCATATGAGTCTTGCCAGGGCCCTCTTATCACAGGAGATCCGGGCACTGGATAATGTGATAAGGCAGGGCCGATCTGGGGAACTGCGGAATTGAAGTTTGTTAGTGCTTTGTTTTGTGTTTGGTTGGTGCTGGTGTATCCTTTGTTGTTGCTGGAGTTTATGTACAGGTGTTGTCTTGTTGGTGGAGATGTACAGGTGTTCACTTGTTGTTGATGGTCAGCCTTGTTGGGACAAAGGGCAGTTTGGTGCTGCAACAAGTGTTTCTGTTATAAACTGTTATAAACGTTTCATGCTTCTTGCTCACGTCTTCTGCTGTAAGGATATCAGGAATGCTCTTGTTATGATGAAGTAATGGGGTGAAAGCATGCTAGGGTGTACCATATAAATTACTTTTTAGGGAGTGCAAAACTACCCAGAAAAGTACCCAGTACTGGGTACTAGGAACTTGCACAAATGTCTCAATAAACAATAAGTTTGAGAGTTGATTGATTCATTTTAGTTTCTAATGGTATGGTTATCCATTGATACTATAGATTGACATGCTATTGACCTTCAATTCAAATTATTTTTATTGATTTTAGTGGAAAGAAAACTATGAAAGTACCAAATTTAAAAGTACCCAGTGTAGGTACTTTTGAGGGTTCCAAAAGTGGTACACCGTAGCATGCTTTCATCCAATGGCAGTTTTGTGCTAACAAAGGCCGGTTGTGTACTGTCAGAAATGTTCTTGTTCTCATGAATGAATGGCGGTTTCTGTAACAAGTGTTTCTATTAGAAGCGTAGTTTTCTGCTGATGCTTCATGTTGATGTTTTCTGTTATAGGCATTTGGTGTTTTATGCTCACGTTTATAGCAGGGCCTGGGATAGCAGTAGGTGCCGAATTTGATCAAGCAGCAGCCAGGAGTTAGTTTGATGCTGCCGGATCTGCTGGCGGGAGTCAGCTCTGCTGTTTACCTGTATACTTGCCTTCCCTTGTAATAGGTGTTTATATTTTTTATGATGGCCGCCCCTTGCAATAGCAAATCGAAGTAAGGGATGGAAACGTTTCTGGACAATGGTTTGGGGGCATTTTTGTGCCCCTATTTTATGGGGTCAATTTGACCCCTGGTGGACTTTGCACATGCGGCTTGGATTTCTCTCGGACGGCCAAAAAACCATAATACACACGAAAAACCATAATATCCAGACTGCTTTCCAGAGGTATGTGATTTGTTTTATGTTGGTGACAAATCTGGGGCCGGAATTGGCCTGATTCATTTCGGCTGCCATCAATCATGTCACCGAAGAAGGGTGCAATGGAAATTTCCAGTCAACGAGGGTTGGTGATATTGGATGCTCCTTCTAGTACTGTTCAAATGCCTGAGGTTATCACGTTTGATAGTCTCATTGTTCAGTGTATTAAAGAGCTTTGGCAGAGGGTTGATTTGAAGAAGGCTGCAAGGAAAAAGTCAGCTACAAATTTATGTGAGCTTGGTCCTTCCTTTGTGAACTTATCAGGAAGTGGTGCTTCTGCTATCTCTCTCCCTCATCATATTCTGTGGCATGACAATTTGATGTCGGATGATGAGCAGCTAGATATTGTAAAGTATGTTGATCATGATGAGGCATCCAAACGCCTCAAAGTAGTACAAGAGAGATGAATTTTTACTCTGTATGGGTGGTTTTGCCTAGAGGATTCAATTGCCTTCTCTTGATTCTTAGTCCCATATTACAGTATCTAAGGTGCATTCGGACTTTTATTCTTGAATATTTCGTCATAAAAATAAAAACTATATATAGGTTATTTCTAAGCTTGAAATATGCAACAAGCCTACTTGAGACCCATAAATTATCATTCTTAGGATAGTAATGATCCTCAAAAACAATGAGCTGATATTTCCATTGTGACATTAATTAACATAACCATTGGGTCCAACACATTTAAATTAAAATCCCCCTTAAACCCCCTTTGGTTTAGGTGCATATTCACACGGGGGGTGACTCCGGGCAACGAGAGCTGTTGGATAGGCATATTCACCCCTTATTCCTTAATCTATACCGTACGTAAAGTTCCTCGTTTGTGGGGTATGCAAGTACAAAATTTGCTATACTGTATAATAAGATTCGCAAAATACTATAAGATTTCAAGCGGAATACTATATGGTGTTGATTTAGATGCGTGCAAAAATACAATTATGAGGGCTCTCACGCCCCACGTCACCCAGGTGTGAATATGCACCTAAACCAAAGGGGTTTAAGGGGATTTTAATTTAAATGTGTTGGACCCAATGGTTATGTTAATTAATGTCAATGGTAGTTATGTGTTGGTTGTTAATGTCAATGGTTGTTATGTGTTGGGGGATTTAATTTTTATATGTTAGATGTTAATGGTTTGTGTTGCAAAAATTTTTTTTTGGCCCCTTCGGGGCCTTAGGGACGCCCCCCCCCCCCAGGTGTGACAAAAATTTTAGAATTCAAACCAGAAAAAAACTAGAATTCATTTGAGGCTTTCATCACCTGTAGCTTTTGAATTTGATCACAATAAAACAAATAGAATATAAGTAAAAGTTACCATAAAGATAGAGCAGATTGATCCCATTATTCTGAAAGTCATAAAGTTTACAACACAAAGAAAACCCTCTGTTATTATGCTACATATTGTTACTTCCGCTACAACTATTTCTCTTTCACAATGACACCATTGTTTATCAATCCATATGATTTTGGATGCTCCATCTCTAGCTTAAAGGTAATGCATGATTCACCTTACGGTTCGATTAAAGTTCCAAACCTACAATATAAATGTATTCTCGTGGCCACTGTTTGACTGATCTGCGTGACATGGAAAAGGGCGTGGAATAATCCGCATGTTGTGTGCATAAGAATCCGTTTGTTGATTGAAGCTAAAGGTTTGGTCGCTATGAACAATCAGGAAGCGGAAATATCCAAGAGTTGAAAGCAAACAGAGGGGCCTAAACTTGAATCTGCTGACAAATCATAGGAAGGAAACAAAAGGGGGTTTTGCAAAAGACTACATTGTAGAATCGGAAACCAATACCTTGTAAAAAAAACATTATGCTAATCGAAGAAACATTAAAAAACAAATACCTTTGTAAGTGTGAGCAAAAAATCCATCCGTGGTAGTAAAATCCACTCGGCAATAAGAATCCAAGAGGGCAAGTACACATGCACACACATGCACACATGCACATGCACTTGCACTTGCACATGCATATGAACATGCACATGCACACACATGCACATGCATGTGCACATGCACACACATGCACATGCATGTGCACATGCACATGCACACACTTGCATAGTGTTCATGCACAAACACATGCAGAGAAAGACAACAACCCTCGGATTTTTCCAACCAACGAAAATCAACGGCCCATAAAGGGTGCACTCTAGAAATACTATTTAGTACACCTCAACGAATACAACAACGAAATCATAGAAAAACCATATGAAAAAGCGTATAAAAATCTAAAAGTAACCCCCTGTTATTATGCTACATATGATAAAGCTTAAATTTGCACCAGATAGACTTAAGAGATTAAGTAGAAGACTTTTTCCATATCAAAGATGTGATAGTTGTGCCCTCAGCTCCTATGTAGATACAAATCCATTCTTCCTCCTAAGCAAATCTGAAACCTTTCCTTAGCGCTAAGATTGGTATGGTGGCAGCGTTCTGCTATGCCATAGACAAGATCCATAAGTTATTGTAAGGGGGATGGAATTTCTCTCCCCACGTAAAAGTGGGGTAGTGTCGACATTGTATGCAATAGGCTATAGCATTTGGTAGAACATTACTGCATGTCTAAGCTTTCATAGATGAGTTGGTCTCAAATGGATGTAAAAATTCTTCCTGTTCTTCTTCTGTCTTCTTTGTTCTGAGCCTGAGCCTCCATCAAGTGACAAGTCAGATTGAAATGGATGGAATTGACAGAAGAGGACCACGACGAGGGTATGGGCGGTGGGATTCAGGGCCCAAATGCTAGGAGAAAGGGGAGGTAAGGAACAAAAATTTGACAAATTGGCATAAGGGGGGGACCATAACATGTTCTGGGGTATAAAAAGGCATAAAATGTGTGTTGTAAATTTCAAAAAATATTTCCGGATATTTAAAAAGGATTTGCGTCAGCGCACCAAGCTGTAGCAACGTGGCCCAGATGGACAAGATTCTGTATTATATCGCTGGACAAGGCTGGACAAATCTGGGCCGTTGCTGCATTGTGGGAACCCCTTCCTGTTTGTTTGTTTGCGTGATCAATCCTTCCTTTGCGCCGGCTAATCCGACCGATCGGCCATCTTTTACAGGCTTTAATCATCTGGCTTTCAATTTCCAGCTCCATAGCTTTACGAAGCTGTTCTTCTTCTCCAATTTGGTTCTGGATGCACCTCCCATATTGATCAGCATACAGGTTTGTGCTCTGTTGCTCTGTAAGATTTTTTCCTGATCTGGTCCTGGTAATGGACAATCCGTTTTTACAAAGTTCCTGAGTTGATCACGTTCTTGTATTTATATACCTTTTGTTGAATCACGTGAACTCTTATTTCGTATCTCCATCATGTTTTGGATCAATAATTCAGTTTAATTCGTAATGCATTCTTCTATCTGATGCACAAAATAGCAATGAGTAGCTTAAAGTCGTTAGGACAGCCATATTTGAAGAGATATTTCCACAAAGCTGAACCGGGTCCATTATTGCTTTACTACATTAGATCATTAGATGCGAATGAGCTCCTAAATCGCATTCTCCAAGTTACTGAATCGTTTTTCATCTTCCGGCTCAGAATTGATAAATGGGTAGTTTACAAACATTGCTCATTTTTTGCCTCCCTATGGCCTTCAATCCAAACCTGAAGCTCAAATCTCTTTCCGATTGCTGCGAAACTGACCAGTTTTCCTTATTATTTTAGATCAATCGCATGTAGAGAGTTAGCAGTGAATTGTTTTAGAAACTTCCGGCGCAAAGATGCGTACTTAGAATTAGAAACATTTATTTCACTTCTCCTGAAACTTTTCTCGTTTTACGTTATTATGCAGAAGAAGAACTACCATTAGGGGGATAATATGGCCGATCCAGATGGAGAAACTTGTCACGAAACAGCAGAGTCCAAGGAGGAAGAAAGATTGATAGAGGTAGATGACCAAATGAACTCTAAATCTTGAATTCTAACATTTACCCACATGCTAAATGTTTGGTTCTACGGTTTTCAAATAATACGTTAATACATATAGCTCGACCGAAAGCTACCCCTATCAAAACCAAAAAATTAGCTTGGATCAATTCAAGTTGTTAATTGTCTTTCATTTTTAATGACCTGTTATCCCTTCTTTCTTTGCATTTTTACAGCAACTACATATGCTAGAAGCACAAGTTATACAGCTTCAGAAAGATCTGGAAAAACGTGATTCTGATTTGGAGATTTTCCAGCATCATGCCATCTGCATAGAAAAGGAATTTGAAGCAGCAAAAAAGCACGCAGCAAAAACAGAAGAGGAATTACATCTATCTATATCAAAATCTGCAGAAGTGGAAAATAGGTTGGAAAAAACAATTGAAGAGGTGCAGGATTTTAAAAGCCAAATAGCTAATTTATCTTCCAAGCTAAAAGACGAGGTAGAATCAAAGCAATGTTTAGAAAAGAAAGTTGTTGAATATGAGACAAAGATAAGTGAATTGGAAGATGACTCCAAGATGCTAGCAACTAAACTGGCTGAAGCTGATGGTAAAATTTCTCATCTGGAGAGTTCACATAATGCATGCACTTCTAAACTGAATGATGCAGAAACTAAGGCATCTGACTTAGAGATAAAACTCACTCATGCCAAGGAGACAGCCGCCCAGTTAGAAAGCCAATTAAATGCATCCAACTCAAAAGTGCAAGCAGCAGAGGCCGAAGCAAAGGATTTAGAGCTAAAGCTAGAAGATGCAAAAAAGATGGTCACTACGCTCACTGAAAAACTTGATACAGCAGAGAGTAAACTTGAAGGATCTGGAATTAAAGTATCTGAGTTGGAAACACAGCTTCACGAATCAGCTCAAAAGGCTGATGAGGCAGCAGATAAGGTAAACCACTTAGAAACTCAACTAGCTCAGGCAACAAATGCAACATGTGCTTTAGAGTCTACTTTGGCTGAAGCAAAAGGTAAGATATCCGAATTGGAATTGCTGGTCAATACATTGACTATAAAATCAGAGACAGCTGAGAGTATAGGAACAGGTCTCAAAACCAAACTAGCAGAAGCTGAAAACAAAGTTTCTGATCTCCAAGGACAGCTCAGTTCATCTATTGAGAAAGCAAATGCTGCAAAGATCAGAGAATCTGATTTAGAAACTAAGCTAGCTGAATGTGTGGCTAAGCAAACTCAATCAGTCGGTACAATCTCAACGTTGGAAGAAAAAGTCGCTTTGTTAACAGAAACCTTAGAGATTGCTGAACGTCTGGAAACCAAGCTTGTAGAAACAAGAGAGAGCGCATCAAAGTTAGAAGCAGAATATAATGATGCATTGACAAAATTAAATACAGCTGAGGCAAAAGTTGCTGATTTGGAGGCAAAGTTAACAAATGCTGAAACTAAAGCATCCAAACTTGAAGTGCAGCTGAATGCAGCAGCAGCAGAGGTGGTTTCCTTACAATCAAATCTCAATGAAGCACAAAACAAATTAGTCACAGCTGAAAAACGCATTCCAGAGCTTGAGACCCTACTTAGTGAATCAATTGCAAAAGCTGAAAAAGAAGAGGTTGAATATAAAACCAAAATAAAAGAGTCAACAAATAAATTCAATGAAGCCACGAGCAGGATTTCTGAGCTGGAGGAACTTCTAGGTACATCATCAACAAAAGCTGATAATGCTGAGAGAGAATTGACTGAATTAAAACCAAAGATGACTGAGCATGTTAGCCACATGTCAGAATTGCAAACACAATTATCAGAAACAGCAGAGAAGCTCAAGGCGGCAGAATGTAAAATAAATGAGCTGGAGAGCAAGTTAGTTGAATCCCAAGGTAGGGTATCTGAGTTGGAAAAAGAACTTCATGCATTGGATGTAAAAGCTAAAACCCAGGTTTCAGACTTTGAGGCTAAATTAGCAGAAGCAAAAAGTAGTTTCTGTGATCTAGAAGCAGAGATAGCTTTGGCAACTGAAGAATCCAGAGTATATGCCTGTAAGGTTACTGAATCAGAAGGTAAGCTTGTGGAGGAAGGAAACAAGATTTCCAAACTAGAAGTCGAGTTGAGTGAATTAGCGAGCAAAATTGATACAGCAAATGCTCAATCAACAGACCTGCAAGCGAAACTTGTTAAAGCTGAGGCTAGGATATGTGAGCTTGAAAAACAGCTTAGCATGGCAGCTGAGGGAACAGATAGTGAGGTGATGGATTTGAAACTCAAACTTTCTGAACTTGAAGGAAATCTACTCAAAGCTGAGAGCAAAGCTTCTGAACTAGAAGCGTTGCTTAAAGCATCAACAGAAAAAGTAGATGAATCAGAAGCTAAACTAGCAGATTTTGAAGCCAAACTAAATGAAGCTACACATATATTTAATACCAAAGTTTCTGAGCTGGATGAGCAGATTGTAAAAACAACTACAGCAGAGCAGAAAGTGTCTGATTTAGAAACCCAATTACATGAAACTACAGATAAGCTATGTACCAAAGCTTCTGAACTGGAAGAACAGATTGCAAAAACAAGGACGGCAGAGCAGAAGGTGTCTGAATTAGAAACCCAATTACATGAAACTACAGATAAGCTCAGTACCAAAGCTTCGGAGCTGGAAGAACAGATTGCAAAAACAAGTACAGCCGAGCATGTGCTGACTGAATTAGAAACCAAACTCAGTGAATCTAGTAATACCATATGTGAGCTGGAAGCAAAGATTACGGCTTCGGGCGCTAAAATTGAAACAGCAGAGGGCTTAGTAAATGAGCTAGGTGATAAATTATCTAAAGCCGAAAGCAGGGTATCAGAGCTAGAAGCAGAACTTCATGCGTCAGAAGCAAAGGCACAAAGCGTAGGGGCTATGGTAACAGAGTTTGAGGCCAAACTAGCCCAAGAGAAAGAATGTGTGTCCACATTGAAAAATAAGGTTGTGGAGCTAGAAAACTCACTTCAAGCCACCGTTGGAAAAGCTGATACAGCAGAGAGCAAAGTAACAGACTTAGAAACCCAACTCTCTAAAGCAACAGGCGAGTTAGAAATGCAAGTCAGTTCCCTTGCAGCAGCTGAACAAAAGATCTTTAAGCTTGAAGAACTGCTGAAAGTATCTTCTCTGAAAGCTGAGACAGCAGAAAGTAAATTGTGCGAGCTTAAAAAAGAGGTAGAGGAGCACACACAAAAGATTTCTCAGCTTGAACAGTTCCTAAAAGCAGCCTCCGATAAATCTGATACAGCGGAGACAGAGTTGGCCCAAGCTAAAAGCAGCGTTTCTTACTTGGAAGCTCAAATTGCAGAGCTAAAAACAAAATATGATACAACCCAGAGTAAAGAAGCAGATTTATGTACCAAATTAGCAAAGACCGAGGGCGAGCTGTCCGTGTTGGAAGCAAATCTTCGCGCCTCTGTTGAAAAAGCTGATAAATCGGAGATTAAAGCTGCAGAACTGGAATGTGCAATGAAAGAAAATGACAAAAAATTTCATGCTGCGCAAAAGGAAGTGTTAGAGCTGCAGTGTTTGCTGAAAAGCAGTACATCAAAAGCTGAAAATAATGTGGCTGAGTTACAAGCCAAATTAACGAAGGCGGAGCATAAAATTTCTGAGCTGGAGGGAGAAATTACAAAGCAGGAGAAAATTTATGCTGCAGAGAAGGATAAGGGGAAGGATTTGGAGGGTAAGCTAGCTGAAGCTGAAAGCAAAATTTGTGAGTTGGAAGCCCATCATGGTAACGGCAAAGGTGAAGGCAAGTCAAAAGGATGGTTATCAGGTTGGAAGCGACACTAGTTAAAATCATTGGTCTCAGAGCATTTCATCGTATTGGGCAATAATAAACTGTTGTGGCAGATATTCTTCTATTTGATTTTGCAGTATTTCCTCCCGATTTGTTGAAGTCTCGTTTCACCTTTTTATGGACGAGTTACTGTTACTTCTGATTGTACACTATTCTGTACATTTTTGCTATTCATATATGTATAATAAAAAAAGCAAAAAAGGGTATGGTTAGTTACTTCTTTTGTCGACTTTAATTGATTTGGCAAGATTCGATTCCCTAGATTCCATCATCAAGGCCTTAATTGTGGCCGTTCATCGCTTTCCTGTAGTACCATTTGTTTTTTATAGCAAGGTGCTGGATTGCACTGCCTTGCACTAAAATACTCTGCTCCAGCTGTCATCGCGGTCATGCCTGGCAGACTTAGGCAAGAAAAGCCGATGCTCAACGCGTTTGCGCATAAGAAAAAACTTTCAGAAAGCACACGGGTTTTTACTCTGCCTCCTTCGCGGCAAAGGAATAGCCATATGTGGCGATCACATGAAGATTTTTTTTTTTTTGCGGGGGCTGAACACCTGCTGCCCCATGCTGAATGACAGATCGCAGCAGCCATTTACATGGAGAAGGCCCAGCAACTGAATCCTGTTCCCAGCAGCTGCCTAGAATCAATGACATGGCCTGAGTATTAGCTGATTTCTTGCATGTGAACCAAAAATTTCTATGTGCTGATTTGCGCAGCTGAATCCGTGCTGCCTCAGCCACAGGTATTTCGGACCTCAGCTCTCGCGCCGTGGACGGTGCGATGCTGACCTAAAAAGACTCAGCTTCTTAAATAAATCCCTGCGCTGTTTCAGTGGAGGGCCAAGAACTTCCCATGTGAATCACCCTATAGTCCATGCAAATCTTCTCCTCTCCTATTTCGTGGCTGCTTCTTTCCATTCCGTGGCAGATGGATAGCCACAATTCAAATTAAGACCTAATATTGGACCTGCACGGCTCTTATCAAAGGATAAAGGTGGTACAAACATCCAAGTATCTTGGAGTAGAGTTCATTACCACGACACATGCATCTGACAACGAGTGACGGTAGGTTGGAAGGCACTCTATGACATGCCGAAGAATTTCCACAAAGCAGAGCTCTATGACTGGTCCCATCAGCACACTTGTGCAGTGTTCTGGTGGAACCAGTTCTTCCATATGGAGTTGGAGTATCTATATGGAGTTGGAGTATGGGGCCAGTGGCATCCTTGCCACATGGAAATATTTGGAACAAAGTCCTTCTGACTCAGTCTCCCCGAGTGAAGTTTAAGGTTTCGTACGCAATTTCTTTCCCAAGAACATGATTCTTACCTCTATAGCGTGCCGCTTTGGCGCATACTCTATTGGCAGAAGGTGGCGCATACACACTGGCCTTAGGCCCACAACGCCTTAAAGCTAATTGGAAGGAGAAACGTGCAAGTTGGTTCTCCAGATTGAATGCCCAGGAGTGCGGGTGTGTAAACTACTTCCGATGAGCAGATAATGGTTCAAGTCCATGCACTACCTCATTGACTAGGTAGGTGTATATATGCATTGCTTCTTTCAAATTTTCTGGTTTAGATTATGAAGGTGCCACTCTGCCAGATTGCAGTTGCTACACAAGAATACCTATAATGAGTAAGAATAAAGAGGCTCAGGCCAGGATGCCGTGATCTGCTACTACTGCCACTGCAGCTGCAAAATGTTGAAATAATGTAAGAGAACCACATGGAAAATCACATTCGAGAAGTTTGGAGATAGCAAAACCTAGGAAATCTAATGTAGATGTTATTACACTGTTTAAGAAGGAAGATTACAGGAAACAGTCTGTTGATTACAAATTTATCTACATATTGTGTTTTCTAGATGTGGTGATAAGGTTGCAAAATTATGTGGAGAGTATGGTTTTGGTGAAGGTGGGCCGAAATATGGGGGTTAGGGTTGCATTGTTTGTTGGTTTTTTTTTTTTTTTTTGTTTAGGGCATGGTGAGCGAAGGGCGGCTGTGAGGAATTCGTGGCAGGCATGCTCCGACGACGGCAGGCAACCAGATGTGGATGGCGCTGTGCTGGAGGCGATGGCGAACATGCCGGGTGTGGAGATCTTGCTCCCTGTGGCTTGCCAGAAGCGGCGTGTCATCGGCCTCTCTTGGAATGGATTTGGTGATGCAGGGGAAGCCTGAGGCATTCAATTCCTTGGGTTTGTTGCTGTGCTTTGGAGGAACCTGATTCCGCTTCTTATCAACTAGCAAGATTGCCTTCTAGGTGTTTTTCGGGCTGTTTTGGAGATGGGACTTCTAGTATCAGAATTTTGCACGTTGCTTGCTTGTCAAGTAAAGAAATCCTTCTGCATATTCAAGAAGGAATATGTTGGTGATTCGAGTTTTGTGGCGTGTGGATTGATTGAGGGCTCGTCAGCTGTGCTCTTCGATTGCCTGATTGTCGAACAATTTCTTCCGGAGTCTGTGTTCTCTGTGCTGGAGACAGTAGAGACGCATCAATCATTTGTTGTATCCATGGACTTTCTTGGAAAGTACATTGGCTGTGGGGTTGTTGTTCCAATTGCTACTGTGTGGATGGAGGTATGGCTGTTAGAGGGGCGAGGCGAGGTGGAGTTGTACAGTTGGAGTAGTTGAAATGGTTGAGGGTCTGGGAGGTTTTGCAGGGATGGTGTGCTTCCTGCATATGGGAGCCATGTAATATGTTTTAGCTCGTTGTCTCTGTCTTTTATCAATGTAAAAATTTGTGGTTTTTATGTGTAACTTGGAGTTCATGTATGTGATTTGATGCCTTGTTGTTTCGTTGTGAAGAATGTCTTCACGTGGTGCAATTATTTGTATAATCTGGGTCTCCACATGTAATTTGGCTTCGTTAACTTCTGTCTATGACGTGAATGAACTGTAATTGCTATGCATTTGCACATATACGAAATCATGTGAATTAGTTGTTTCTGTTACTCTGTTTCTAGTTCTGTTCCATACGTTCAGCGACTTGTACGTAGGTGTGAGGTGGAAATTCCAGGGCCCTTGATTTGAGATATTCACGGAATCATCTCTGGATCCAATGATCTAGAGTGAGCAATAGATCGTGATAGGAATGCATTACTAGAGGGAAGAATAGGTCATAATTTATACTTAGTAAATCTTCTTCTTAATTGTATGCCAGCAGTGCAATACCGTACTTCCCCTATTGTACGTGTACAATACGTATGCAACGTATAGTACGGAGTAATGTACGAGGGCCTATTTAACGTACAAACGTACGTGTTGTTGTTTAAAGTATGCATATGGTATGTACGGTACCATAAAATATGTACGGTACATATATTTGAAAAGTACTGATACCATACTTATAAAGTACGTACTATATATGTACGTAAAAACAAAAAAAGAAACCAAAAAAAAAAAATTCTTGTTTGATGCACAAAATGAATAAATATGTATAGTACGTATGGGTATGGTACCTTAAGTACGAGAAATATAACGTACTCGTACGTAACCTACACTGGCCAAGTGTGGCAGTCACGAAGGCTGTTTAAGAACGTTGCAAAACTCGATGTTGTTTCATGTTCTGCCATGATTGCAGCATATGCTCAACAGAGTAACCTGCAAAGTGTTCTTCAGCTCATAGCACAAATGCATTTAGAAAGCATGAATGTAAATAATAATATTTACACCACAATCCTATTGTACTGTAGCTTTTTTGATCTAATGGAAGGGGATTCACACTTCATTCATTCTATAGGTGCAGATTATGAACATAGAACATTATAGCTATTTGATCTCCCTTCTCATTCAATGGGGCTGGTTTGATAAAGTAGAAGATGTCTCAAATAGCATGCTATCGGAATTTGATGCCATTGCTAGGACTATACTTTGTAGTGCATGGGGATTAAATAAAGACGCATCATGGACATCTATTTATGATTGGATACTCATTTAGATGTTCTTACGGTGCCATTTAGAATGCTTCATCTTGTGCTTAACATGCACATTACCTAGGATTCTCTCAAGTGGTCCATCGTGATGAAAGCAATGCTGAAAGCAATGCTGAAAGAAAAACCTGCAAATAAGATAACTAAATTTGAGCAGATTTAATCATTTTGGTAACTACATATGCCAAGCAATGATTAATTTGAGATCAAAGTTTGAAGTTCGTTCGCTTGCTCCTTAACAACCTGGCCCTCAAAATTTAATGCTGAGATTAGATCTCAGTCGTTTGTTGCAGTGGTGTTACCCACCAGTAACACGTTAAAAAACACATAAACACCTAGTTTGTTATGCCAAATGGCCATAAACACCTAGTTTGTTATGAAAATCACCATAAAACCACCACAAAACTACTACAAAACTCTCGGGCCCAGGTTGTTAAGGCAGATAACACCTTAGAACTCGGGTGGTATGCCCTACTATAACAAACTCAGGCCTCCGGCCCTCGTTGTTATAATTCATACCTTAATTAAAGAATCCATGTAATCCCATTTTGGGTTGCTCAGATGCCCAATGATAGATATCATTTTAATGTCCAATGCTCTATCCCCATAAAGATCTTAGGGCTTAAGAGAATATCATAATCATATAATATTATGCAAAAAATGTGACCACTAATGTTTAATAGAAAACATGTACCATTGAAATATCATATATTACACCGATGACTGATGGGCCAATGAACTTAGCTTGATGCCCATGAAACTATAGTAAAATTCTTGGGGATAATGGCTAAGGCGAGGGGCAGACGGAGGGGATATCATAACCAAGTAATATTGTCTCGTGAAGAATTCGGAGGTGCACCATTCAACCATCAATATGCGGAAGGGATGTCATAACTAAGTAATATTGTGTCGTGAAGAATTCGAAGGTGCACCATTCAACCATCAATATTTCAACACCAACAGGCACCATTTGAAATATCATATACTATAAGGATATTGGACCAATGGACGTAGCCTCTATAGTTAATTTTAATAAGTGCTTTGGTTTATCTTCAGAACACCGTGCCTCACCAAGTATCCTTGATATCAATGTTTTTACACCAATTATCCTTCACACCAAATGTTCCGGCAGCATTTTGAACCATAAATAAATCCAGGAAGACACTTTCTTGTTAAATTTCTTCTATGTTTAATCTATTCCATATTGTTTGCTCTAGTGGTAATATACTAGTTTTAAGTACTATAGGTCTTGAGTTCGAGACTCCCAAAATTGCATTTTGAACTCTTGGATGTTGCCTAGTAGCGTGATATTAAAACATCTATCTATCTATCTATCTATCTATCTATCTATCTATCTATCTATCATGATGGCGTGATATTAAAACTCTATCTATTTGTCTATCTATCTATAGAGTCATGAGAAGCATTGAAGCCAGCCTCACATTGTAGCTCTAATGGACACCTCCATCAAATACAAATACATTCTAGGTAGGTAGAAATATAGATAGATAATATTACTTTAACATCAATGGGGACACTGCAGTGGGTCATATGATGGGTAGAGCAAAGTGGGACGTCGATTAAGTCTTCCACTCGCATGTCCTTTATGACTTTGCTGGCAATTTCACTTATATTTTATAGAGTGAAGTTTTGAATGCTTGGTAAACAATGTTGGTAAGATTCTCCTTCACCATGTTGTATGTACATTTTAGCATGTATTTTAGGCCTGCAATGTAGGGATTTCACATGTTTTAATTATAATTTTATCGATCAAAGCAATAAAAATGGAGCACATAGATGAAAAACACCCATCATATGTGACCCTAGAATGTAACGTTCCTTGACCACCCTAGCCTAACCAACTAGCCAAAACATTGAGATGTTTAAGGGAAATTCATCCCACCCTCTTATAAAATGCCCCACAGGCACATCAGTAAGATCTCTCTAATCGATCCCCATGGGCCCGTTATAATCTCTCCCACTAGAACTATGCGTATGCTCGTGCTTGAACATCGTGCTTCTGCTGTGGACACAACCAAGACTACAATTCCTTCCATAGCGGCACATCACTAAGATCTCTCAAATTGATCTCCATGGGTCCGTTACAATCTTTCCCAGTAAAACTATGCTTGTGCTCGAGCATCATGCTTCCTTCGACAACGAAAATTTCTTAAATCGATCCCCATGGGTCTGTTCTGATCTTTTCCATTAGAACTATACTTTTGCTCGAGATCATGCTTTTGTTGCAAACATAACTAACATTGTTCCACGATGGATTTATGTGCCATATGACATCGATGTCATCTATATCCTCACAGAGACCTGCTCTGATACCAAATGTAACTTTCCTTAACCACCTGGTCTAAACAACTAGTCAAAACATATGGATGTTTATGGCATATCCATCCCACCCTCTTATGATAGTGTGAAGAATAGAATAGAATAGAATAGAATAGTTTTTTTAACGTCCACGGAGACCCACAGGCACATCAGTAAGATCTCTTAAATTGATCCCGTGGGTCCGTTACGTAGAACCACGACATATATGACCCTAGAACCACCACATTTTAAAGCTCGGCCATATTCAAAAAAGGAGAGGCTAATCCTTCCATGTCTTTTTGCAAGGTATCCACATCCACAAAAAATAGTGTGCCCATGTACTAAGGATTGCCTCAATGCCATGCACTCCACGCGATGTTTCATGCCATAGATTGCATACGTTTCTTGTTTTTGTTTTTGTCTAGGAGGGCTGCCTAACCCTGAAGGACAATAATCCCTTGATTTTTAGGTTATCCACGTGTATGGCACCTGAAGGACAACAATCCCTTGATTTCTGGCTATCCAGAGCTCTGGCACCTCAACTAAATATTGACGTGGTCTAATGTCAACCTTTGGATTCCTTATTTCTTTATCCTATGGCTAGGCATGTTAGAAAACCTTAGGAGCTACCTTCACTAGCGGAGTTTTGCTAGTAAAGTAGACTATAATTGAGACTTCCAAAGTAGGACGCCTATAGAGTACCCATGAAGGATCCCCCAAAGGTTTGTAAGCAAACTTTACCAAAAACTATCTTGAACTACTAGTGAATTTTTATTTCAAATTTGTTTTCTGGTTCTAGAACTTTGAAAATACCAATCAATTATGGCTCACTCAATCTCCCAAGTTGAGGTAAGTCCTTACCCTGATAAGCCTTTAGGAATGAAACGTTCACTACATCATGCATTTTGTTACATTGAGGCAATCGTAATTGATATGCACTCTCATTGAAATGGTCCATGGAAATAGAGTACCAATTTAAGATCTTTCTTGCACGCGTCTTTCTTAAAGTGGTCTTTATAGATCCTCATCCACACCCAATCTCCTTCTTTAAAAACTATTGGTTGCCGCAACTTAGATGATTTATTTGCGCAAAAAAAAAAAAAAAAAAAAAAAAAAAAAAAACTGAGCATCTCGAATACGAGCCTGAAGCAAGTCAATGAGATCTTTATGCTCAATAACTAAATCATCAGCAACTGGAACATTCTCACACGTTCGAAAGAGTGGTTCCTGTACAGTCTGACCATAGACTGCCTGAAAAGGAGTCATCTTTACGGTATACTGATAGGTGGTGTTGTACACAAATTCAGCAATAGGCAAATATTCTTCCCAATGACCTTGATATTCAGTGACAAACCCCCTTAAGATGGAACAAATAACTTTGTTTACCACCTTGGATTGTCCATCAATTTTTGGGTGAAAAGCAGTGGAGAACCTTAATTCCATTCCCAATTGCATAAATAATGCCTTCCAGAATTTATTGGTGAACTTACATATCACAATTGGATACAATAATCATAGGCAACTCATGTAGCCTAATAATATCTCTTTGACAAAGAGTGTAGCCATACTATAAGCTGTGAACTTATCCAAAAAAGAACAACCAACACCGTCTCGATGACTTTCATAAGCCTGCCAATGTGACGAATCTGGCAGAGGGCTCTATCACAAAAGCAAGCAATGCAGATGCATCTAACTGTGAGCAGAATAATCAGGAAAGCAGTCTTCTTGAGAAAGGCAATGATCCAAATGCAGATCCCATGCAGGGCAAAAATGATGAAGATTCTCTAGGCAATGGCAAAGACATCATCGAGCAGGAAGCTGAAACAATTCCTTCAAATCAAGCTCATCAGGTTATAGATTTATAATTATTTATTCTCTTCATATTAGAACTGATTGGTTATGCACACAAATGTTATAATCTGTTCTAAGCTTATAATTAAATAAGTCTGGGACTCAAATATGATAGGCTGCATAATTATCTGCTTGTCTTTTCTACTGATATGCCTAACACTGCAGGATTTACTAGCTATAAAGGGCATAGCTACACAATCAATATAAGTTGCAATGGATGCTATGTCTTATTTAGACTGAAATAGATCAATGTCTATTTCTGAAAATACATGTTACATTGAAAATGGGTCTTGGCTCTTTACTCTTGTCAGTCCTCCTCTGAACTATTGTGAGAGTATAAGTTCATAAATTATATGTTTAAGAATATTGTGCATAAAACATGTCACTAAGATCTAAATAATGACTTAGTTAAATATGTAAGCTGATGTAATTAGCAATAGTTGGCTTACATGATGCATAAATGCTGTCATGGAGCTTCACAGTAGGGTGCAGACCGGCTGAAGTGGAGCTGCTTTGAGGTTCATAAATGCAAAACAGTAAATTCTAATATGTTTGTCTTGCATTTTATTTCTGATACCAATTGGGAAACTCTTTCGAAGTGAAGGGTGGTAAACCCAAGAAGTTTATAGCTCACCTGCTTGTCCTTTCAGTATTACCCTTCTTAGGCTAATGATTGAATGGTTGACATGCAGGTAACCAAACTTCTTGCTCTTCGTTTGGAGTTTATGGTGTTCATGATCAGATATACATCTATATTGTTGTCATATTGTCTAAATATTCAAAGCTCTTGTAAGTATCTTCTTTGAAAACATTGCTCTAATATGGATTAAACAACTGGTACAAGCAAATGTCCTTGCTATTGCTACTTCCGACTGCTGGCAGCAAGGTATCCTGTTAAAAATTGATATACTGATTATATAGTTGGCTCATATATGAATAATTTTTAGTTCATGGGTACTCTATTACTTGTACTTAAAGGTTATGGATATATTATATGGTTTTTTTTTGAAATAACAAAGTTCTTATTTGCATATATTGTTCTTCAGTCTAGGATACAATATGTTAAATAATTATGATGGACCAAATCAAGGCTTAAGAATACAAGATCACCTGTTGTATTCTTAGGACTGCCAATTGAATGTTAATTTCCCTGAACAGGGATTTTAAGATTAGAATTTTGTCTAGACCTAGACAAGATTGTGGTTTTTTTTTACTTAACTCAGTGCTCTAGTTTAACTAGAGTCCTTGATTGTGGTCTGATTATAACAGGTGTACACTCTTTTTCACTTAACATGTGAACTTATTGTTCAGGATAAATCCGTCTATGACTTTCAAGATGTCGATGCAAATAACAGCAACATGCACTGGATCAAAGAATTGGCCATCCTCAAATACGATGATTGTGGCATTGACAGCCCAAACTTATCTTGGGTATAGCTGTTGGTCTAGAATGTTCTACAACATGAAAAAAGTTAACTTCGAGTTCAGCAAATGTAAGGAAAGCATTTCACTATTGTACAAGGACTTCCCCAGCATTCTCTATAACAGAACATGTAATGAAGAAGAAGCTGCCAGAAAATTTGTCACTGGAATTATGGCCCTTGAAAATGCCAACAGCATTACCCCTCCCACATTTGAAAGGATGATACTATTTCCACTCCTGTGTATTTACAAGAGGAAATACATGACTGTCTGTTTTCAGATACAGACCTGACTGATGAAGATTTTCAGAGTCTTGATGCTAACAAAGCCAAGATGGATGAATCCAATACTGAAAACTTCTCTGTCACTGATGAAAAAGTTCCAAATCTCAATTTAGCCAATTCTGCTTGCTTTCCAATGGCCAGTGAACAGATTGTTGAATGCAACAGCGCTGTCTATGACCATGCCATATGGAAGAGCTTGAATTTTGGGGCACTGGCTCCATTAAATCTTGAAACATGGCTTTGCATTGCTGGAATCAATGCCACAGAACTGAAAAATGCAAAATTAGTTGCGTTAAACTTTGAGAAGATCGTTGGTGTCATTGACTTGGCAGAACTACCTTTTGACATTACCTTCTTTGATCAGCCCTGCATAAAAAATTATGGTATGTGTGTCAAACAGAAAGGCCATATGGCCTACACAACTATCAAACGTGATGACTTCTATTTGAAAAGGATTTGGAGATCCTTCTGTCCATATTTCACCTGCAAATGCATCAAGAACAATGCTAAGACTTCATGCAAAAGTGGAATTATTTGGATTGATCATGGATTATGATATCTTCTCAATAATATGGAAGCTATTTACCCTGACACGACACCAATGATGAAAATGGTCATCTTTTCTAAGCTACTCAACAAGATCCTAAGATCTGCTATCATTGCCTATGCTGGATATCTCGATGTGAGAAAGACACTCATTGAAATGACAATGGCATATGCAAAAACACCCAATGCAAATCTGAAAGCTTTGTTTGGTAACAGTAAGTTAGCTGACTTGGCTGAGAAGACCATCAAGCCTGTTACATTTCTTGAAAAACAAGGACAAAGCAGCAAAAGTGCATTTATGCAGAAGACAAGCTCCAATAGGAGCAGCAACACTCGTGGAAACAATAGTCAAGCAAACAAGCACATTCCTAAATATCCTCCAAGAATCACAAAAGATCGAAAGATGGGCTGCTCAGAAAATGCTTCATCCGCTTCACCTAACATGGAGCCAAAGATAGTTACAACAATCAACACGGATGAGTATTCTGTTACCAAAGGAGGTAACAAAACTATTTCGCTTGATGATAGCTCAGGGCTTGCACTCAATTTTACAAATATTCCCAAGTAAGTATCGATGTGCAAATATCTTGGGTCCGGCAGATTTGATTGCTGGTTTTTTGAGTACGACATCATCTTTTACAAAAGTAGCATCTGAACACTTGTTACAAGTATGTTTTATGAAAACCATAAGCGTTTATGAAGTGCACTTGCACCCTGAATTAAATGGTCGTTTAAAATATATATCCTGTATCGTTTTTGCATCTTGAACACTATTACAGTTACTTATTTTTTCTCAAAATTATAATGTTTCCCATAATTAACAATTGTTATTCCTTACGTTAAACAGGGGAACTCTAGATCCATCTATAAAGACCCAAATGGTAAAAGACACTGAATAACAGAGGAAAAACGCAAGAACAGATCATTCATATGACCTTTCTATCCAAGACTTTGGAAAGATTCAATTTCAGAGGAGTATTTCATGATGTGCTAGCAGAAATTCTAGACCAGAGAGGAGCAGATCTAGTTGAGTCAACTATTTTTGCCTGGAAATATATAGATCAAATTAGGGACAAAGTATATAAACCATACAGAGTGTTTGCTGAGGGTGTAGCTAATAAATGCCCTTGCCTAAACCCATCTCTAGCAAGTTTTATAGATCCCAAGATTGGCCACATTCAAACCACGAATTTGGATATTATTCATTGCCCGAAATTAAAGCTAGCCTTTGCTAAAGGACTCAATCACATACCAGATGCTGGTTTTAGCATACAAACATTTATGGAAGAGTTTTCTTCGTTGTGTTCACAATTTTTCTCAGTGCACAGGTTTGAGTTACTTGACATTTTAGAAGATAACATCTAAAAGATAAAAGACATATTACTATGATATGCTCATGCCGAGATTGTGGACCTCAAAAGGAATGCAAAAGCAAAAAGATTCCTATAAGATGACAAGAATGTTCTGAAGAACATTGACTGGCTGACAAAAAACTTCTACATTGCAGGATTGGATAAAGCAAACAATAACGCTGCCTTTATATGTCAGAAATTTATTGCTGATAAGGCACTTGATAGGCTCAATAGTGTTGACTTTGTGGTGATCAATGTTTCTCCTGATGCAATTAAAGAAAAATGCAAGGCTGACATTTGTAGCTTGCTAAACACACAGGAACTTCAAAGCAGTAAGCTGCCATACTTAATGGCCACTTTCAAAATGCACAAAATGGATGAATACAGATGGCTTACAAATGCCCATCATACTGTGTACACAGAAATTGCTGAGGTTATTACTACCATTCTAAACAGTATTTTGGACATATGGCCTCATATCTGCCATAGACATACTGCTAAATACAAAATGTGGCATAAAAACAGAATAAATGCTTGCTGGATGGTCAATTCTGTTTATGATAGGGTACTTAACCTTCCAGCCAAAATTCATGATGTATTCTCGGCAGACATTACTAAATGTTACGAAAACATTCCCTTAGAAGGGGAGGATGGCATTTCAGAAATTATAAATGATATTGCTGATCTAGCATGGGATCACATGCGAGAAGACCAACACAAGTTCCATTTACTGATGAAATATGATGGACACAAATATGTTGTTAGTTGGGAAAAGAATCTCAAAAAAGATAAGGAAAGCATATGCTGGTCTGAAGTTCCTAAATGTCATTTTAAGCAAATGAACCATTGGTTGCTCAATCACTGCTATCTTCAAATGGGTAGTAAGATATGGAGACAGAGGAAGGGAATACCAATGGGCTTTGCCTCAAGCCCAGCATGGTGTAACTTGTATCTCGCTTGGTATGAGCTGAAATTCATTCTCAAACTTGCACGTGCAAACAGGTTTCAAGACATTTATAGATTTCAATATGCGGCAAGATACATTGACGACCTCAACGTACTCAATGGTGGTCAAATTAAGCAATTTCTTACAGTACAATATGCAACACCTCGGAATTAAGGATGAGACAGAGTACAAAGAAATGAATGGTATACATGCACCTATGGGGGGTTAAATGCAGCTTTTTGAATATAGCTATTGAGGTCACTGACCAAGCTAGAGGAATATTCATCACGACAAGGTTTGACAAACGCTGCAAATTACCTTTTGAAGCTCAAAAATTTATTATGGCAGATGGGTGCAGACCGTATGGACAAGCATCAAGGGTTATAATATCACAAATTTTGCCGTATGTTTATGCCAACTCATGCCCATTCATTGCAGCTGCAGATGTTGCTCAGCTAGCTCAAGATTTCTACAAGAATGGATTCGCAAAAGCAGACATTACTAAATTGCTGATACAAACTTTGCAAGACAACCAGTTTCCAGGTATTCTCTACAACATAAATGATATGCTTAAAATTCTTAAAGCTTCATTGTAATCAGGATCATATACTGGAGTAATGGCAAATATAGGGAGAGTAGGGCCTTTGATACAGTAAGGCCCTACTCCTCTTACTATATCCTAAATGGTTTAAGGAATTCTGTCTGAACAAAGGCCCCTCAAACTACGGAAGGAGGTAGGTTTTTTTATTAATAATGAGCATGTGTTACATGAGAATAGTCACATAGATAAATATTAAGCAATTTGAGTGTGCTTCTGCAACATGCTATGAAGTAACAACCTTATGTAATATTTTTAATAGGGCAAGATGGGAAGTTTCCCATGGTGCTATATATGGAGGACATGCATGAATATATCAGTTGATAAAATTATGAAACTAATCAGTGAACTTCTAACACTTAGCCTTGATATAACAGGTGAATCAAATAGGTTACCAAGAAAGCTTTCACTTGAAAAAATACTAAGTGTTGGGGTTTTTTTTTTTTTTAAAGGAAAAATAGCATAGCGATTTGGCTGGTCGTGACTCCACCTGGAAAAAAAATGAAATAAAAAAATTAGGTCAAAAAAATCCGGAAATGGGATGGACGTTTTTGTTGGCTGTGACTCCAACCAGGACGAACTGCAAGTTGCTCAGCCATGCAGGTAAGAATCATACATGCATGACACCTAGATCTGCATTCTGTTAGGGTTCAAGAAAAGCTGTCTATACGGCTCTAGTCTATGTAAAGGGAAACAACCGGTAGCAAGGGCAGGAAAAATGGAACTCTAAATAAATAGGGCAATAGGTCCTAATGCATCTTTCGCTCTAGCTTAGCTCCCCTTTATTGTTCAATAGCATGACAAGGAAGAAAGGGGATCTAGGCATGGCCACACGGAGGAAAATGGAAGAAGAAAGAGCTAAATCAGCTAAAGTGAGGAAGCTCTATGATTTTCATAAGCCTGCCAATGTGACGAATCTGGCAGAGGGCTCTATCACAAAAGCAAGCAATGCAGATGCATCTAACTGTGAGCAGAATAATCAGGAAAGCAGTCTTTCTGAGAAAGGCAATGATCCAGATGCAGATCCCATGCAGCAGGGTAAAAATGATGAAGATTCTCTGGGCAATGGCAAAGACATCATGGAGCAGGAAGCTGAAACAATTCCTTCAAATCAAGCTCATCAGGTTATAGATTTATAATTATTTATTCTCTTCATACTAGAACTGATTGGTTATGCACACAAATGTTATAATCCGTTCTAAGCTTATAATTAAATAAGTCTGGGACTCAAATATGATAGGCTGCATAATTATCTGCTTGTCTTTTCTACTGATATGCCTAACACTGCAGGATTTACTAGCTATAAAGGGCATAGCTACACAATCAATATAAGTTGCAATGGATGCTATGTCTTATTTAGACTGAAGTAGATCAATGTCTATTTCTGAAAATACATGTTACATTGAAAATGGGTCTTGGCTCTTTACCCTCGCCAGCCCTCCTCTGAACTATTGTTAGAGTATAAGTTCATAAATTATATGTTTAAGAATATTGTGCATAAAACATGTCACTAAGATCTAAATAATGACTTAGTTAAATATAAGCTGATGTAATTAGCAATAGTTGGCTTACATGATGCATAAATGCTGTCATGGAGCTTCACAATAGGGTGCAGACCAACTGAAGTGGAGCTGCCTTGAGGTTCATAAAGATGCAAAACAGTAAATTCTAATACGTTTGTCTTGCATTTTATTTCTGATACCAATTGGGAAACTCTTTCGAAGTGAAGGGTGGTAAACCCAAGAAGTTTATAGCTTACCTGCTTGTCCTTTCAGTATTACCCTTCTTAGGCTAATGATTGAATGGTTGACATGCAGGTAACCAAACTTCTTGCTCTTCATTTGGAGTTTATGGTGTTCATGATCAGATATATATCTATGTTGTCATATTGTCTAAATATTCAAAGCTCTTGTAAGTATCTTCTTTGAAAACATTGCTCTAATATGGATTAAACAACTGGTACAAGCAAATGTCCTTGCTATTGCTACTTCTGACTGCTGGCAGCAAGTTATCCTGTTAAAAAATGATATACTAATTTTAGAGTTGGCTCATATATGAATAATTTTTAGTTCATGGGTACTCTATTACTTGTACTTAAAGGTTATGGATATATTATATAGTTTTTTTTGAAATAACAAAGTTCTTATTTGCATATATTGTTCTTCAGTCTAGGATACATTACGTTAAATAATTATGATGGACCAAATCAAGGCTTAAGAATACAAGATCACCTGTTGTATTCTTAGGACTGCCAATTGAATGTTAATTTCCCTAAACAGGGATTTTAAGATTAGAATTTTGTCTAGACCTAGACAAGATTGTGGTTTTTTTTTTTTTTTTTTTTGCCGTTAATTATAGATTGAAAAGTACATATTGTTCAGGTATTTGACCAAGTAAGTGGATTAGAATACCAGAATTAGATAATGAGCAGCTCAATAAACAAAACATATAGATATTCGGATGCATAGCCATATAAGTCTTAAGCAGTGTGATATGCATCTGAAAAAATAAAATTGTAATAGTAGATACTGCCTTATGCCTCTACAATATAAGTCCTTGTTTCTTGATGAGCTGAGCCATTTGAAAATCCTTGTGACAGCACAAAGTCGCCAATTACCTGAAAAAGTAGGAAAGAAAGTATGACAATGAAATAGCAGATTAGATATGAGATGGATAAGATGTCTATGAGTCAAGGAATGGAAAGTGATCAGAGAAGGTAGGCTGCAGGATAAAATTGGTGTGCTTTCCCCAATCCAGACATTCCAGCAGATCAGAAATACAAGATGTAGCCATTAAGATCAACAGGTTTCCATATGCATCTGCCTTTCCTCTGTGATAATAGTAGCACTCCCTGTAAAATGAGAATTGTTTCTCTGTCATCTGCATGCTAGTAGTTTCCAAGAACCAAAATATGGTATACATTTGGTAAGTGCTTTTGCAAAACTCGTATGCCCATTGAATTTCTGATACTGGGAAGTCCTCAAGCCTAGGAGTATTCTGTCGTGAATTTTGGATTTCCAGTAATAATCCATGAGGTTTTTTTTACGAAGGAGGAGGAACTTCAATTTGAACTCATTCCACGTCAACAATCTTGTCTCATTATACCATGCAGATACCGTGAGCACACCTGTTGCTCGCCACCGACGTTGCGTCAATGGATGGACAGAAGAGACCAGGGGACAATTTGCCTGGCCATCACCCAAAGGGATCCACCAGCAACTGGCTATAGGATCTGTGTGGGCCATTAGATGGAACTGAAACAAAGTGCGCACAGTCTCCCAAGCAGCTAGCAACCCCTTGAGGAAAGGAGATATATTAGGATATGGAGAAAGTGGATAGAATAATGCCCATGTGAGGAATGGCTTAATGGATGGAGAGCCAAAGGAAATGCACATCTGTAAAGACTGATGAATGAGACACAGACCTGGAGAATTATCAGCATTATTTAGAATCCGCCATATGAACTTAGAACTCAGCACCTTGCTCTGAAAAAGAAAGTGAATCATCCCCAGCCCCCCACAAAGTTTAGGCATAATGCACTTCGCCCAACTAATTTTAACATCAGCTCCTTCTTCAGTGCCACCCCAGATGAAGTTCCTGACAGTACGAACAATGATCTGCATCTTTGTCTGCAATTGCAATGCCACCTCACCCATTTCCTTTATAATTGTGGTGCCATTTCTTGGCACCTTTCTTAACCTTAAATCCAATGGCCAATAGAAAAAAAAGAACTAGCAATAGGGCAGCTTGGGACAAGGGGTTGAGTGTGGGAAAAGCTTCTGCTTGTATATTATCGATTCTCTTTGGAATTGAACAAAGAACTTCTTATCTTCAACTTTACTGTGATTCTTATCCTTGCACAATCTAGAAACCACGAACCCATATCCCTTTAAAGATAGATGTAAAATATACTCGGGCAATTTTTCAAAAAAAAATCAAATTTACTTTTGCCCTTTATGAGCATTCTAAACATGGACCTAGCTTAATGACACTCCCTTTGTAAGCTACTTTGTAGAAGCAAGTTCATCTAATCCAACCCCCTTGTCATACTTTTTCAAGATGACAAAACAAACATTGGACTAATATATAATTAAATGAAGGCACATAGAATAGAAATCTACATCATATGTTGCCATCTAGTCAGTGTGGAGCAGATTAACCGTTGGCTTATACAAGATGCATCAAGCGAGTGAGGGGCTTATCCTCATGTTTTCTATTCTATCAATACATACTTGCATTATAGTTAGATCTTCTTCTCTCTAATGTACATAAATCAAGAGTAATTGCCTGTAGCAATAAGACAAGAATGTGTGTAACATATAATCATGTTTCTTGGACAGTTGAAAGGAAGGAAGGTATTTTTATCGTCCACGGAGACCAATCGGTCTGTGGGACCCAATACAAAGGCGCAACAAGCGGATTACTACCCGGATTAAAAAACCCCCGCCCCGAAGGGTTTTCGAGGGAAAAACCGTGGCAGCAATCAGCCTGCTGACAAACTGTTCCAATATACAAAATGCAAGAACACACAAATATATACACTCATGTACCGCATGTACCGTAGTGCCACGATCGGCGGGCAAAGGTGGGCTCATGAGATCCGATTACCTTCCGGATATACGACCCCGAGCACGCATCGCCGGTGTGTTCATCGGCAAATGAAATGTAGGGGCAAGTCCGGCCGCATTAAAGGGAACGTGATCGCCGGGATCCGACCGGTGAATGCCGGGCAACCACGGAAAGTGTGAGACTCATCCTCAATGGCACCCATTTGACAACACCGACAGATCTGGCGGAGCTCCCCAATCCACCCGCCTCGTCTCGCGCGGAGATGGTGGGCTTTTGTGCGAATGGAGGCAATGAGTTCAAGGCGGTGGGAACGGGAACGCAGTAGAGTGCGGGCCCCGGACCAACGGGGTTGATGTGCTCTTTGTAATGGGCGTTTGACTCGCTCTAGAGCACTTAGGGGTCCCGAGCTTGGCAAGGAAGCAAGCGCCCAGTACTCCCACGGTGTCATGATCGGCCCTCGCGGTCCACCGCACGATCTGGCGCCCCCGCGTTCCTCCATCCGCAAACCAGCGATCTCTCTTACCCCCCAACGGCCCCGAGCGGCTGCGGGCCCATTGCCCAGCCGGCGTAAGCCCGGTGCGGAAGCCGAGCATCACCCATATTAACCACTTTACAAAAGCGATGATGTGTCTATCAAGGGGCTGCCGGCGGTAAGAATCCAGTTTCCTACAGCGAGAATCGATGGGGATGAAGGTTTCACCCCAAGTGCCGTGCCAAAAATGCCTTCTGCACCTGCTCCAAGTCATTCCAGTGTCGCCAAAGAGACGGCCAGGGCCTCAAACTTCGACCCGTCTGCATGAAGGGCGGGCTTCGACCGGTAGCCCAAGCGGATGTGAGTGATGGCCCCAATCATAGAGCTCTGCTGGTGATTTGTTGTTACGCATGGCATAAAAGCGCTTTCGACTGCTGTCACCCATAGCGGATGGACGCCTCCCAACAGAGCGAGGAGGGGAACTCCACCCCTAGGTACTTGTAGGTGGGCGTGACCTCCGCAGTCGCCCCTCGATATGTGAGTCTTTGGGAGTGGGGTGGCGTGAAGAGGATATTCATATCCTCTTCACGCCACCCCCGCCCCTATACAAAGTTTACTTGACAAATAACCAAGTAACATGAGGCTCTTTAATAACTTTCTCGCAACGCAATTTGGAAACCCAATACAAGAGTTATTAGTCATCCGGGTAAAAAGAACTCGAATCCGAGATTAACGGCGATCGAATGCCGCGGAAAACACAAATACAAATCCGAGAAGCGCAATGAGCAAAATTTCCCAATATGACATTTGGTACCTTTAAATAAGCATGAACAAATTACAAATTTGGTAGGAGAAGGACGGTTTCGGAGAGGCATGCGGAAGCCGAGATACGTTATGTTCGTGCTTTGCGTGCTTTCTCCGCTTCCGCTTGTCGTGCTTTTTTGTACCCCAATATCTAACTTAGACCCATGAGAACCACCCTGGTCTTGGCGGATTCACGGCGCATGTCCAGAGGCCCGGGAATGTGTCTAGGGCATCCAGATGAGCGCATAGATAGCGGGGTGTGAGCGCGAAGGTCAACATCGTCCGCATAGATGAGCTGGCAGATGACCTGGTGCAAAAGCTGTATGCCACCCCCCCATGCTCAGTAAGCCAGGGCTCTAACTGGTCAATGTAGAGGTCAAAAAGTGTTGGTGAGAGGGGGCAGCCCTGCCGGACCCCTGGTGAATGCTTGGCCCGTCGGCTGCATCCTGTCAAAACAACTCTCATACTGACGTATATGGCATTACGCACAGTGCAATGGCAGCGTGATTGAAGCAGCCTAGCCCATAGCTTTTCCCGGGGGACCGTATCAAAAGCCTTCGGAAAGTCCACAAAGTAGCAATACAAGTCCCGGGCCGATGGTTTGGTATGCCTTCAATCGGCTGCCCGGTATAAAGATATGGTCAATCGTTGAGTGTCGGGTCTAAAGCCCGCTTGTGTGAGGGCTCGACACATCTGGCGCCTCCGCCAGCCGGGTCAACTGGCTTTCGAGAATGCCGACCAGCGGTTTGGCAAATCTTGAACCGACCATGATCGTCCAATTGTGTTTGGACGGTGGGTCGCCCATGCTTGTGAATGGGGACAACCACGCTTGTGGTCCATTGTCGGGGAAAAACCTTCCTGCAATGCTCTGTTGAGCAGGGTAGTGAGGATCGGCACCGGTTTACCGCCCATTTGAGTAACTTCGGCGCATACCATCGGCCGGTCGTTTGCCTTCCCATTAACCGGCCGTTCGCGGGCCCTCCACCACATCCTCCTCGCGGCGAGAACCAATGGGGGCCCTTACGTGGGGGTATGGGCGTCTGGCGTCGGGTGGGGTCATAGAGCCGCTTCAAATCTTGTTTCCCACTTGCCGGGTGTGATGTCAGGTGCACGGTGGCTGGCCTTGAAGCACTCCGTGCCAAAAGGTTCGAGGATGAGTGTCGGCCGGCGAATATCTCCCTTCGATGCTGGCAAAAGGCTGCGCCTTTGTCTCCCTTCGGATGGGCGCGATGCGTGTGGTGGCTTTCTGGCGGGTACTGGATCCAAAATGTGACGGGCCGGGCTGGCGTTCTTTACACTCGCATCAAACCACCGGTTACACGGAAATATTGTTGCCCCTGGGGCGGCGGGAGGGAGGGGGAAGGGGTACGCCAAAGCACCTGGCCATTTGGATCCGTAATAGCTCAATCAAGCGGGTCATGCTCGCTGCTCTAGTGTGGGGGTTAGTTGAAATTCTTTGTGAGGCGTCCATGAGCATCTACGTAGTCCTCGCTGCTCATAATCGATGCAGGCCCGAGGATGGCGGCATAATGGTATAGTGGGAGTTCCGGGCGGCTTGCCAAGCCATGTCCAAATAAAGTGGGAGGTGATCTGAGTCGACCTCCTCATCCCGACTGTCGGTGCCCACCCGGAAACGACTGATGAGAGCACATAGTCCACGAGCACATAGTCCACCACACTAGACCCTCCCCCCTGATTGTCCTGTCTGTAGGTGCACTTGTGAGAATCGGGCCATTGTGACAGGCCATTGCAAATTATCAAGTCAAAAATACCACATAGCAAAGGAGAGAAATGCGCGCCAAAGCGTGACACAGGCTGTCATCCGATCCTCGTGGCCGGGTTGCCTCTGCGGGGGGACGTAGGCTGAGGACATCGTCGGCCGAGGGGTCAAGTCTCATGGACTGCTCTACTCCTGTCCGTGCATTGAAATCCCCAAGAAGGACGACCCTACCCAACTGCTTGTGCTGCTATATGTCATCATATAGATCGACATAAGGGTCCATCCTATCCGCGAGTGGCTACGATAGAAGGTGCTCTCTGCGTGAGGGAAATAGTGACGGAAAAATAGGGTTGCCCGGTATTACGCACACAAACCCACAAGTACCCGGTTGTGTACGTACGTCTTACGGAGGGTAACCGAATGTGCCAAGGTTGTCCAGGTAGTAGCAAGCAACCTCACCATGACCCTCTGTCTGTCACGGTATTGAAGACCGAGAAGCGTTGGTAACGGCGGTCGGGTAGCTTTGTGCGGCATGCTCCCATGTCTCCATGAGAAAGATGAGATCCATATGGTACTCTGAGTTGAGGATCGTCTCCCTTACGCCAAGGGAAGCCTCGACAATTCCATGAGACCACGGGAGGCACAATTCCCTATTTGTAGGCGGTGGTATGCAGCGGCTGAGTCGTGGGGGTAGGGGCCGGAAGGAGGCCGAGTGAGAGATGGAAGCGAGGAAGCAAAGCATGTGGGCTGAGGGCGTGGGTCGTGAGGGGAGGTAGGGGAGTAGGAGAAGGGGGTTTGTGGTAGGAGAGGCGAGAAGCGAGGCCACGTTCATTTGTGATTGGGGCTGCGGGGTCTACAGCGTGCGGGCTGGTGGAAAATGTGCATCCCCCCCAACCAATCTGCGGCACCCCCTTGGTGGCGGCGCCTCGACCACGACAAGCTCTGTCTGCGTGCCTCTGTTGTGCGGGTGTGAGGTCGGTCCATCTGGGGATGTCCCCTATGACATCTTGCCCTGTCGCAATATGGTATCACCTTTTCACCTGCGCATCCGCAACCCCTTGAATATGACAATCAATACGGTCATGACCCGGAGCGCTTTGAGCCCTATGGCGGAAGCTGCTTTCGGGGAAAATGTGAAACAGGCCGGGGAATGTCATCCGTCCGAGAATGTGTGTTAGGATGTTGTGGGCGGGGGCTTCGGCATGTTTACCAGGACTACCAGTTGTAGCCTCTCCGTGCAAGCTCTCTTGGGTTAGCGACTGCTTGGTCGAGAAGGTGGGGCCGAGGCGGGGGAGCTGTCTTTGGGGTGGTGGTGGTGGTGGGCTGGGATGGCGTGGGGGTGGCAGGTGCGGGGCGGTGCATGGTCTGGTACCCGGCATCGCGGCTGTGCATCTTGGGGGATTTCACCCGGGGAATGCTTGATGCGAGGCAGCGTCCTGCGGCTCTGTGAAGTGAGAACCGCAGCTCTTGCGGGGCTTCTTTAACAGCAGCCATCTCATCTACAGCATTGCGGTGACTATGAACCTGGTAGGAGACCACAGCCTGTCTATGGATTGCCATGCCCAGCCCACAGGCCGCGAGGCTCACGAGTAGCGAGGGCGCTTTCGAGCCCCGCGACGTCGAGCGGGACTTCTTTGCTCGATCATTACTACGAAGAACGAAGGCGTATGCGGTCATGCGCAATAGCGGCTGCATTCTCCATGCCATGGTGGTGGCTTCCTCAACCTCCGTGAAGCCGGAGACCGCGGTGACCATCGTCGCGTGCATTGCCCGCTCCCCTGTGTCATGGTGTCAGTGATGAACACCGAGTCTGGCGGGCGCGCCATGTCGGTGAGCTCCTCCCGGCATCTTTGCCGTCGAAGTGTGTCGGGCCAAGGCCATCTTCTACGTCTTTGTGTGCGGTCTCGAACTGTGATCGCGGTTCTTCGACCACCGGTTGCCGGAGCACATGGCGGGGATAGGTTCAATACCGTTTATGCGTTTTATCACGAACACGTATGAATTGTATGATCACGGCACATATTTGCCGTATAAAGCGTAAAAAATAACGGCAAAAAATTCCGTCGGAAGATTTTGTCTGCGAAAACAGCGTGAAAGCGCCAAAATTTTTCCGCGTCTGGCGAAGCGGTGAAAAACAGCGCATTTAAAATTTTTTTTTTTTTTTTTTTTTTCTTATCTTTTACTAGAGCACTAAATTGCTAGGGCATACCTTATACCAAACACTGCTTTTGTCTCTATCATATTTGGTTCCATTTCTTATACTTGAGTCCTTGATAAATTTATAACTAGTCGTAATTATTAGTGGTGACTTGTTTTCCACTACCAGCCAATATGTTATGCCTTCTTATTAGGTTCTCCACTAACACTTGATATTTTGCTTTACTCTAACGTTCAAAACTTCTGAGACTTGGATATTTATTAACCCATAGTTTTATCTAGGAGGGTTTTTCTTTAAAAATAGATCCATTTGAATTATTATTTGGTTTATGATATATGATGGTAATAGAAGGCGACCTAAGCGTAGCTAAAGGCATTACACAGTTATTGCATATGCATCGATTTCTACCCCAAATCCACAGCTGGCGGATTCACTTGACTCCGGCACAAAGCTTAAGGTATGGGCAATTCCATTTGGGTCAGATATCTGCTTTTCGGTGGAGATAGCTCCTTAAAGCCATGTTAGGTAAAACCGCCTTTGATTAGATTTCTTTGATTCTCCGCCTTTAAGCCAAAAAAACGGTCGGTTTAAAGACCATGCTTGAATCAATATCGATTTCGATGGCAGCCCTTGTAGCCTTTGGATCGGATAACCCATTACGGGAGGAAGAAGCCTTATTTGGGCTTTAGAAAACCACGGATATTCATCGATGAAATTAGCATAGATTTGCAGCCAAGCAAAGAGGATATGGCACAAAAAGCGGGCTCTAAGTGATACACTAGATCTTTGATGTAAACAAGGAATTCAGTGGAAAGGATAGGCAAATCCACAAAGGCAACAAGCAGAGTTCTTACTCCTCTGCTAGCTATGTTCCAGAAACACAAGATGAGGATTATGTTGATGATGCAGACGATAATCAGGTCTGATTGAGTTCATGAATGTTCTTAAATCATAATTTTTAATCCCTTTCCATTTCTAATACATTAAAATCAAGCGCCATGGCCTCTATTTGAAATGCTTTGGGTGCAAAGTCTTTGGAATGAAGCAGAATCTTTGGAAAGATTATACTTCTTGCTCTATTATCTTGACAATATATGAGTGGAGCTTTAACAATTTTGGAGCTTTAATTTGTTCTTGGCTAATATACCAAATAGAAAAGGGTTTTTACTAGTTCAAAAGATTTTATATGGTTTTTCTTCTTGTTTTTAGGCTACTTGTACTACTAATTTATCACCAAGTGATTAAAATACTTTTACAATCCATTCTTCATGTTTTTCTAACTAATGGGCAAAGGGGATACAAATGGTGGCCGGTGATAAACCGAGAAGCCAATTGTACCTATACGGCCCTGCTATATTACCATTTTCATGCTAATATAGTATTGGTTGGCTGCAGGTACCAAGCTTCTCTTCCCTTTGTTTCTCCTTTGTCTATTTTATTGGATAAGCAGAAGTTTGGACTTGGATCACAACGATGGGTCGTTTGTTGAAGAAACCACTTGAGTTTGTACTTTCTAAATACTCTTGTCAGGGGAAGTTATAAGCGCCTTCTTTCAAAGTTTATTATAGGCACTTTGTGTTTACCACGGCATCCTTATATAGGCGGTTTTTCTTGATGTAGCTTTATGCTAAGATTTCTGAAAACACAGTGTTTATTTCTCCTAAGATTTTTGTGCTACTTAAAGTCACTGTTGTACCAAAACAGTTTTACCATGTGGTTACCATAGACCCAGTTTTGTACTTGAAATTCTATTTTTTGAAAGTACCCAGAAACTATATGTTAAAAATTGTGCTTTATGCTGTAAGTACACGTCTGGAAGCTTATTATTCTACATGAAACAAGTTGCAGTTGATTTCTATACTTGTGTTTTTGTCCACCATTTTTGTTGTCATGATTTACATTTCCACTTATAGATTAGTGCCTGAATGAATCTGTTTAATAGAATATCACGAATACTTTCACTTCGGATAAGTCTTACGGTTTTAAAGAGTCTTGTAGCTCACGAATTTGGTTTTAAAACTCTCTAAGTACATGCTTAACATAAAGTCAATAAAGGTTAAAAATAGACATCTACGCATGTGCCTATCTATCTGCTTAAACTTTTTAAATGCTTAAATCTGAATAGAAACAAAATGAAGTTCAAGTCATCGATTTTAATTAAACTATCTCCTAAGTCCTCTACCTTACACTTGTAATATAAAGGCTGATTGAATACTTAGCAGAAGAGTTTGTTTTCTCTATCCTATTATTTTTGAATATTTGCTGGTTAGTAGGCAGTTTGATATGTTTATCAGCTGTAAGTACTTATTATTGTGTTTTGTTCCCACTGTCTCAACTTCAAGGATAACATTTATTTACTCGATGTCTTGGTATGGAAGTACCATTCTAGATTCGTCTAGATGTGGAATGATAATACTGCCTTTAGGGATTGACCTTGGCAGATGTCTTGCTAGTTGGTGATGTCAAGGCTAGCAAAATTTGGGTTTTTGACAATTCATTTCATTGGTCATACCAGTGATGCTTCTATCCTAGGCTCAAGTAAATAAGTCATATCCTAAATTGAAGTGGTTTGGACTTTATTTATTGTTAATTTCTTATGAATTGGCTCATAAATTGAATTTTATGCAATTCAGGACAGAGATACACCTCTCTATGACAGGGAGATTATTATTCCAATTTGGAAGAAAAAGAACGATGGAGCTTGGCTATAGCAGTCTCAAAATTGAATGCCCAAGCTCGCTATCAAACAATCATCTGTTGCATCCGGGATGTTAAAGCACATGAGTTCATTATACAAAGGGAGTCGGCCAGAATACCACCAGTATATTCCCTCATATCACACCTGGGATTTAGTGAATGGGTGCTTAACATTCTGAGAAAATTAATAATCTTTGGCGGTGGTGGGGCTGACATTGAACACACTATATTTGAAGCTTATGATGGCCTTCCGGATCTGATTTTCAAATGGACCCAGCGAAGATGAGCGAGAAAATAAAATTTGATGCTTGGATTGAAGGCCTTAGAAAAGGCAAACAAGATAGTAAAAACAAAGGAAAAGCGAGAAATAATAGTGCTACCACCTATCGATGGCGACCTAGAAGAGAATGACCCTTTGGGAGGCTACTTTACGAGCAAGACAAGATTACACTAGGTGGACAAAGTAGTGATAATGGTAGCGGCATTGAAGATGACTTTGAATTCAACCTACATAAGCGCCTAAAATTTCAATCATTCTGAAAGGCGGTTGAAAATCAAGCTATTTTATGCAACAATGGCATTTGGAGGACTAAGAACTTTGGGTTTCGCCCTATCAACAAAGATGCTTGGATTATTTTGGGATGCATCACCTTGACCAGATCGGGGCTGCCAGCATAGCAGCAAAGAAAATGGACAAGTTTGTCACAAAAGAGGAGATAAAACTCAGCATTGACACCCGTTTCTTTGATAAGAGATGTAACAAGAGCTCATTCATGTATGTCAGCCAGAAGGGACATATGGCTTATCCCAAATTAGTAAGAGATGATTTCTATTTAAAAAGGATATGGAGGACCTCCCTTTTGGTTCATCAAATGCTTTTGCGAAGGCGGGGATAACAAAAAGAAAGATGCTTGCAAAGATAACATGACTTGGCTCGATCATGCGGTTTGGTTTATTCTAAATAACCTAGACACTGGTCTACCCTAATATATCCCACTGCCGAGGCGAGATGGTGTTGTTGAGAAAATTCACGAGAAGCGAGCTTAAAACCGGCATCATGGCTTTCTTAGCTTATCTAGAAGTAAGGGATACACTTATTGATATGACCATGAAGTTAGCCTCTTGACCCATGGTCGACACGAAAATTGGCAAACCAAAATGCAAAATGGTGGACATATGCGAGAAGACAATCAAACTGTTAGCTTCATGAATGACAATGACAATTATGCAAGTAATAGCAATAGCGGCGGGTTCTCGAGAAAAAATACGGCCGGTCCATCCACGCTCACATAGCGAGTTAGCGGAACCTCCACGTATCACGGGACCCTACTAAAAAACTTCCAACGTTTACGATAGTGTATCTATTGAGTGTCTTGGCTCCCGGGTTGGGCATTGGGTTACTAAGGGAAGCGAGAAAGCATTCATGGTGAAAAAGACAATACGATTGCAAAATCTGAAGTTTGCGGGCTAATTCCAAGGTATGAATTCATTTAATCTTTGAAACATAGGATACATTACTTGATGTTTTCCAATATTGTGATACTGGTTAAGATTTCATACAAAAAATACTTTGGCGCATAGTAGCCTACTGCCACTCGGCTTTTTATACTTCCATGGCCATCCATAGGCTTGTCCATTTAATTTTTGGTTTTCTTTCTAATTAAATAATATGTGCTATATTTCATGACATTTCAGATTGTTAAAACCATATCTAAAGACTGCCAAGGGAGATTCCACATAGAAGAAATGAGAGTGAAAAATAAGAAAAAAATCATTCATTGCACATTTCTGTCTAAGATACAAGACAAAATCTGCTTACCCCAAATCTTTCATAAGATTTCAGTGGAATGCTTTGGTGATCTCGGACAGTCACTAATGGATAACACCATGATGGGATGGAAATACATTGAGAATTTGAGGGATCTATCCTATAAACCATTCAATGTCTTTGCAAAAGACTCTGATGTTACATGTCCATGTAGAAACCCCAATTTAAAGTCCTTTATTGATCTGAGATATTGGGCATGTCCGTACCACTAGTACTGGAATAATCAGAAATAGATTGCTTAGAGGTCTGTTTCAGAAAGGACTCAATCATATCCCAGACAGGTTGCTTGATTGGAAGGAATTTCAAAAGGAAATTGACTGCACATGTGAGACTTTTTTTGATATGCATCAATATGCAATCCCAGATATATCTGATGATGAGAAACTAAGCTTCAAAGCTAGGGTTTGGCTAGAAGCATCTAACAGCATCAAGGATGCCATCCAGCTGCAAAAACAAAAGAAGTTTGCTTTCAATGATCATCTCGTAACTAAAAACCTGGAATGGTTGACAAGAAATTTTTATATTTCCGGAGTTGACAAAGCGACCAATAACCCTTCCTTCATTTGTCCTTTACATATCAGAGCAAAAGCAATTGAGAGGCCCGAATAGTCTTGACTTTACGCGTACAAGTATCACAAGAGGAAATTAAAAACGAGAATCAAGGCGATTTATTGATGTTAGTAAGCAGGATCACCCTTGAGTTTGATAGACTCCCTTACCTATTAGGCATATACAAGGCACATAAGAAAGATTATAGATGGATTACTAGCGCTCACCATACCTCATATTACGATTTGTCACAAATTATAGCTTGGGGGCTTAATGACATTCTAAAGATATGGCTGAAATAGCAAACATGTTGTGTGCTAAAGCTAAACGTTTACACCTTATAAGATTAACTCAAAATTTGGGTTGTGGGGTGGGTTTATGAGGTCATCATTAATCTTCAGCCAAGATACAAGATGTATTTGTAGCTGATATCACCAAATGTTATGAAAACATTCCTCGGCGAGGCCTTAATGGAATTTGCTACATCATGGAATTGGTTATTTCTGCGGCATGGAAGTTTATGAAATCTAAGCATCGGTTTAATGAACTATGGTTCAAAATAATACGAGGATACGCGTATACAACTAAATGGTTCAAAGCCCGAACCTAAGGGTAAGTCTTTGGTTCAAAATAGATCAGTTGAGATTTACCAAGATTAACCAATGGCTACTCTCAAGCTGTTATATAGCAATGGGTAGCAGTATGGCAACAAGTAGGGGGCATTCAATGGGTTTTCCTGCAGACCCATCTTTGGTGCAACCTTTACTTGGCATGGTTTGAAATGGCTTTTCGTTAAAAACTTGCTACACAAGGTAGATCACGAGGAACTTCGGCATGTTCAAATCGGTTTTCAGATATATGGATGATTTATTGGCTGTCAACTGCCCCATCATCAGACAGTTTCTCCATGAGCTTAATATGGCTGACATCAATGTCTATGATCACGAGTAGTTTGGGCATCAAGGAAGAGACCATCATGGCTGATCCGCGATAATTACGGTGCTCCACATGGATACAAAGCCAATTTTCTTAACCTATCCATTGAGATGCTTTTGTATAACTAGTGGAGTTTATAGAACCATTAGATATGATAAAGAGACAAATTACCATTCAAAGCTCTGAAATTTGTACATGCGGGGCGGTTCTTGAGGCCATACCATCAAGCTAGAAATGTAATTCTTTATAAGTACTTCCCTACATGTATGTCAATTCGCCCAATTGGGGCGCTCACGATATTATCGAATTAGCACAAAACTTCATCAACAATGGTTTTGACCGATATGGATTGAAAAAGAGAATTGTCAGATACATCCAACACAATTCATTTCCTGGTCTTAAGTACGACACCAGCATACTGATTCATGAACTAGCTACCAAACTTTAAAGGTATCACCTCGTCTTCTTATCTATATTCTAATTTGGTAGACAAATTATTCAAATATGGTGTGGGATAGGCCCCTGCTGCAAAGTGGGGGTCTACCCCTCCATGTCTTATGCAGTACTCTAACAACAGGGGCTTTACCTACACTACGGGTGGAGGTAGGGTTTTTTTTATCTTTTACTAGAGCACTAAATTGCTAGGGCATACCTTATACCAAACACACTGTTGTCTATCATATTTGGTTCCATTTCTTATACTTGAGTCCTTGATAAATTTATAACTAGTCGTAATTATTAGTGGTGACTTGTTTTCCACTACCAGCCAATATGTTATGCCTTCTTATTAGGTTCTCCACTAACACTTGATATTTTGCTTTACTCTAACGTTCAAAACTTACAGACTTGGATATTTATTAACCCATAGTTTTATCTAGGAGGGTTTTTCTTTAAAAATAGATCCATTTGAATTATTATTTGGTTTATGATATATGATGGTAATAGAAGGCGACCTAAGCGGTAGCTAAAGGCATTACACGGTTATTGCATATGCATCGATTTCTACCCCAAATCCACGGTGGCGGATTCACTTGACTCGGCACAAAGCTTAAGGTATGGGCAATTCCATTTGGGTTGGATATACGCTTTTGGTGGAGATAGCTCCTTAAAGCCATGTTAGGTAAAACCGCCTTTGATTAGATTTGCTGATTCTCCGCCTTTAGCACTTTGCCAAAAAAAACGATCTGGTTTAAAGACCATGCTTGAATCAATATCACGATTCGATGACAGCCCTTGTAGCTTTGGATCGGATAACCCATACGGGAGGAAGAAGCGGTGGGCTTTAGAAAACCACGGATATTCATCGATGAAATTAGCATAGATTTGCAGCCAAGCAAAGAGGATATGGCACAAAAGCGGGCTCTAAGTGATACACTAGATCTTTGATGTAAACAAGGAATTAGAGTGGAAAGGATAGGCAAATCCACAAAGGCAACAAGCGAGTTCTTACTCCCTCGCTAGCTATGTTCGAAACACAAGATGAGGATTATGTTGATGATGCGGGGCGATAATCAGGTGCGATTGAGTTCATGAATGTTCTTAAATCATAATTTTTAATCCCTTTCCATTCTAATACATTAAAATCAAAGCGCCATGGCCTCACATGCTTAGAATGAAGCAGATTATACTTCTTGCTCTATTATACTGACAATATATGAGTGGAGCTTTAACAATTTTCAGAGCTGTTCTTGGCTAATATACCAAATAGAAAAGGGTTTTTTACTAGTTCAAAAGATTTTATATGGTTTTTTCTTACTGTTTTAGGCTACTTGTACTACTAATTTATCACCAAGTGATTAAAATACTTTTTACAGTCCATTCTTCATGTTTTTTCTAACTAATGGGCAAAGGGGATACAAATGGTGACCGGTGATAAACCGAGAAGCCAATTGTACCTTCTGGCCCTTGCTATATTACCATTTTCATGCTAATATAGTATTGGTTGGCTGCAGGTACCAAGCTTCTCTTCCCTTTGTTTCTCCTTTGTCTATTTTATTGGATAAGCAGAAGTTTGGACTTGGATCACAACGATGGGTCGTTTGTTGAAGAAACCACTTGAGTTTGTACTTTCTAAATACTACTGTTCAGGGAAGTTATAGCGCCTTCTTTCAAAGTTTATTATAGGCACTTTGTGTTACACGGCATCCTTATATAGGCCAGTTTTTCTTGATGTAGCTTTATGCTAAGACTTCTGAAAACACAGTGTTTATTTCTCCTAAGATTTTTGTGCTACTTAAAGTCACTGTTGTACCAAAACAGTTTTACCATGTGGTTACCATAGACCCAGTTTTGTACTTGAAATTCTGTTTTTTGAAAGTACCCAGAAACTATATGTTAAAAATTGTGCTTTATGCTGTAAGTACACGTCTGGAAGCTTATTATTCTACATGAAACAAGTTGCAGTTGATTTCTATACTTGTGTTTTTGTCCACCATTTTTGTTGTCATGATTTACATTTCCACTTATAGATTAGTGCCTGAATGAATCTGTTTAATAGAATATCTGAATACTTTCACTTCCAGATAAGTCTTTTGGTTTTAAAGAGTCTTGTAGCTCCTGAAGCTGGTTTTAAAACTCTCTAAGTACATGCTTAACATAAAGTCAATAAAGGTTAAAAATAGACATCTGCATGTGCCTATCTATCTGCTTAAACTTTTTAAATGCTTAAATCTGAATAGAAACAAAATGAAGTTCAAGTCATCGATTTTAATTAAACTATCTCCCAAGTCCTCTACCTTACACTTGTAATATATAGGCTGATTGAATACATAGCAGAAGAGTTTGTTTTCTCTATCCTATTATTTTTGAATATTTGCTGGTTAGTAGGCAGTTTGATATGTTTATCAGCTGTAAGTACTTATTATTGTGTTTTGTTCCCACTGTCTCAACTTCAAGGATAACATTTATTTACTCGATGTCTTGGTATGGAAGTACCATTCTAGATTCGTCTAGATGTGGAATGATAATACTGCCTTTAGGGATTGACCTTGGCAGATGTCTTGCTAGTTGACTGATGTCAAGGCTAGCAAAGGCTGGGTTTTTTTTTGACAATTCATTTCATTGGTCATACCAGTGATGCTTCTATCCTAGGCTCAAGTAAATAAGTCATATCCTAAATTGAAGTGGTTTGGACTTTATTTATTGTTAATTTCTTATGAATTGGCTCATAAATTGAATTTTATGCAATTCCGGACGTAGACATGACAGGGAGATTATTATTCCAATTTGGAAGAAAGAACCGATGGAGCTTGGCTATAGCAGTCTCAAAATTGAATGCCCAAGCCACATTTATCCAAACAATCATCATTTGCATCAGGGATGTTAAAGCACATGAGTTCATTATACAAAGGAGTCGGCGCGAATACCACCAAGATATTCCCTCATATCACACCAGGATTTAGTGAATGGGATGCTGGCCGTTACGTAAAAATTAATAACGCCGGCAAAGGATCGGGACAACATTGAACACACTATGACTGAAGCTTATGATGGCCTTCCAGATCTGATTTTCAAATGGACCAGCACTGAAGATGAACAGAAAATAAAATTTGGTACTGGATTGAAGGCCTTAGAAAAGGCAAACAAGATAGTAAAAAACAAAGGTAAAAGCAGAAATAATAGTGCTACCACCTATCCTGATAGCGACCTAGAAGAGAATGACCCCTTTGGAGAGGCACTACTTTCTGAGCAAGACAAGATTACACTAGGTGGACAAAGTAGTGATAATGGTAGCAGCATTGAAGATGACTTTGAATTCAACCTACATAACTGCCTAAAATTTCCAATTATTCCTGAAAGACTGGTTGAAAATCAAGCTATTTTATGCAACAATGGCATTTGGAGGACTAAGAACTTTGGGGCGTCGCCTCTATCAAAGAAAAGATGCTTGGATTATTTTTGGGATGCATCACCAATCCACTGATCGGGGCTGCCAAAGATAGCAAACAAAGAAAATGGACAAGTTTGTCACAAAAGAGGAGATAAAACTCAGCATTGACACCCGTTTCTTTGATAAGAGATGTAACAAGAGCTCATTCATGTATGTCAGCCAGAAGGGACATATGGCTTATCCCAAATTAGTAAGAGATGATTTCTATTTAAAAAGGATATGGAGGACCTCCTGCCCGTTCATCAAATGCTTTTGCGAAGACAGGGATAACAAAAAGAAAGATGCTTGCAAAGATAACATGACTTGGCTCGATCATGCGGTTTGGTTTATTCTAAATAACCTAGACTGGTCTACCCTAATATATCCACCGCAGGCGATGGTGTTGTTCGAAAATTCACGAGAAGCGAGCTTAAAACCAAGATCATGGCTTTCTTAGCTTATCTAGAAGTAAGGATACACTTATTGATATGACCATGAAGTTAGCCACTTGAACCCATGGTCCGACCCTAAAAAATTGGCAAACCAAAATGCAAAATGGTGGACATATGCGAGAAGACAATCAAGCTCGTTAGCTTCATGAATGACAATGACAATTATGCAAGTAATAGCAATAGCAAAGAGGTTCTCGGAAAAATATGGCGGCCACCATCCCCGCTCACATAGCAGAAAGTTAGCACCTCCGCATTATCACGGGACCCCTACTAAAGAAACTTCCAACGTTTCCGATAGTGTATCTATTGAGTGTCTTGGCTCCCGTGTTGGGCATTGATTTACTAAGGGAAAAGCGAAAGCATTCATGGTGAAAAGACAATACTGATTAAAAAATCAAGTTTTGCGGGCTAATTCCAAGGTATGAATTCATTTAATGCTGAAACATAGGATACATTACTTGATGTTTTTCCAATATTGTGATATCGTTAAGATTTCATACAAAAATACTTTGGCGCATAGTAGCCTCGCCGCACTCGGCTTTTTATACTTCCATGGCCATCCATAGGCTTGTCCATTTAATTTTTGGTTTTCTTTCTAATTAAATAATATGTGCTATATTTCATGACATTTCAGATTGTTAAAACCATATCTAAAGATGCCAAGGAGATTCCACATAGAAGAAATGAGAGTGAAAAATAAGAAAAAAATCATTCATTGCACATTTACGCCTAAGATACAAGACAAAATACCGGCTTACCCCAAATCTTTCATAAGATTTCAGTGGAATGCTTTGGTGATCTCTGACTATCACTAATGGATAACACCATGATGGGATGGAAATACATTGAGAATTTGAGGGATCTATCCTATAAACCATTCAATGTCTTTTGCAAAAAAGACTCATGTTACATGTCCATGTAGAAACCCCAATTTAAAGTCCTTTATTGATACAGATATTGGGCATGTCCGGACCATTAATTAGTTTGGAATAATCGTAAAATAGATTGCTTAGAGGTCTGTTTTTAAAAGGACTCAATCATATCCCCGCATGTGTAAGCTTGATTGGAAGGAATTTCAAAAGGAAATTTTGCACATGTGAGACTTTTTTGATATGCATCAATATGCAATCCCGGATATATCGATGATGAGAAACTAAGCTTCAAAGCTAGGGTTTGGCTAGAAGCATCTAACAAAGATCAAGGATGCCATCCAACAAGAAAACAAAAGAAGTTTGCTTTCAATGATCCATCTCAGAACTAAAAACCCGGAATGGTTGACAAGAAATTTTTATATTTCGGAGTTGACAAAGCCACCAATAACCCTTCCTTCATTTGTCCTTTACATATCGAGCAAAAGCAATTGAGAGACCAATAGTGCTGAATTTTCCGCACGCACAAGTATCACAAGAGGAAATTAAAGACGTAATCAAGATCGATTTATTGATGTTAGTAAGCGGGATCACCCTTTGAGTTTGATAGACTCCCTTACCTATTAGGCATATACAAGGCACATAAGAAAGATTATAGATGGATTACTAACGCCACCATACCTCATATTCTCGAGCTGTCACAAATTATAACCTGGGGGGCTTAATGACATTCTAAAGATATGGCCCTGAAATAGCAAACATGTTGTGTGCTAAAGCTAGAACGTTTACACCTTTATAAGATTAACTTTTGGGTTGTGGGGTCGGTTTATGAGGTCATCATTAATCTTCCACCAAGATACAAGATGTATTTGTAGAATGGATATCACCAAATGTTATGAAAACATTCCTCCCATTGTGCCTTAATGGAATTTGCTACATCATGGAATTGGTTATTTTCGCAAAGATGGAAGTTTATGAAATCTAAGCATCGGTTTAATGAACTATAGTTCAAAATATAGCACGTGATGGCACGTATACAACTAAATGGTTCAAAACTGAACCTAAGGGTAAGCCGGTTCAAAAATAGATCACCGAGATTTACCAAGATTAACCAATGGCTACTCTCCAAATCGTTATATAGCAATGGGTAACGAGTATGGCAACAAGTACCTGGGGCATTCCAATGGGTTTTTCACGCAGAGAGCCCATGCTGGTGCAACCTTTACTTGGCATGGTTTGAAATGGCTTTTCGTTAAAAACTTGCTACACAAGGTAGATACGAGGAACTCAAAGATGTTCAAATCGGGTTTTCAGATATATGGATGATTTATTGGTACATCGTTGCCCCATCATCGAACCGGTTTTCTCCATGAGCTTAATATGGCTGACATCAATGTCTATGATCCGAAAGTAGTTTGGGCATCAAGGAAGAGACCATCATGGTCGATCAACGATAATTCGTGCTCCACATGGATACAAAGCCAATTTTCTTAACCTATCCATTGAGATCGCCGATAACTAGTGGAGTTTATAGAACCATTAGATATGATAAGAGAGACAAATTACCATTCAAAGCTCTGAAATTTGTACATGCGCGGTTACAGCTGTAGGCCATACCATCAAGCTCTCAAAATGTAATTTTTTCGCAAGTACTTCCCTACATGTATGTCAATTCCCCACCAATTGGGGGCCATCGATATTATCGAATTAGCACAAAACTTCATCAACAATGGTTTTGACCGATATGGATTGAAAAAGAGAATTGTCAGATACATCCAACACAATTCATTTCCTGGTCTTAAGTACGACACCAGCATACTGATTCATGAACTAGCTACCAAACTTTAAAGGTATCACCTCGTCTTCTTATATATTCTAATTTGGTAGACAAATTATTCAAATATGGTGGTGGGATAGGCCCCGCGCAAAGTGGGGGTCTACCCCTCCATGTCTTATGCAAAGATTCTAACAACAGGGGTTTTTACCTACACCACGGGTGGAGGTAGGGTTTTTATCTTTTTACTAGAGCACTAAATTGCTAGGGCATACCTTATACCAAACACACTGTTGTCTATCATATTTGGTTCCATTTCTTATACTTGAGTCCTTGATAAATTTATAACTAGTCGTAATTATTAGTGGTGACTTGTTTTCCACTACCAGCCAATATGTTATGCCTTCTTATTAGGTTCTCCACTAACACTTGATATTTTGCTTTTACTCTAACGCTCAAAACTTACAGCATTTGGATATTTATTAACCCATAGTTTTATCTAGGAGGGTTTTTCTTTAAAAATAGATCCATTTGAATTATTATTTGGTTTATGATATATGATGGTAATAGAAGACTAACCTAAACGGGCGCTAAAGGCATTACACACGCTTATTGCATATGCATCGATTTCTACCCCAAATCCACGGTACCGGGCGGATTCACTTGACCCGCACAAAGCTTAAGGTATGGGCAATTCCATTTGGGTCAGATATCTGCTTTTTGGTGGAGATAGCTCCTTAAAGCCATGTTAGGTAAAACCGCCTTTGATTAGATTTGCTGATTCTCCCGCCTTTAGCACTGCCAAAGAACAGTCTGGTTTAAAGACCATGCTTGAATCAATATACGATTCTGATGACAGCCCTTGTAGCACTGGATCAGATAACCCATTCTGGGAGGAAGAAGCACGCTGGGCTTTAGAAAACCCTGGATATTCATCTGATGAAATTAGCATAGATTTGCAGCCAAGCAAAGAGGATATGGCACAAAAACGGGCTCTAAGTGATACACTAGATGCTGATGTAAACAAGGAATTCAGTGGAAAGGATAGGCAAATCCACAAAGGCAACAAGCAGAGTTCTTACTCCTCTGCTAGCTATGTTCCAGAAACACAAGATGAGGATTATGTTGATGATGCAGACGATAATCAGGTCTGATTGAGTTCATGAATGTTCTTAAATCATAATTTTTAATCCCTTTCCATTCTAATACATTAAAATCAAACGCCATGGCCTCCTGTACCGAATGAAGCAGATTATACTTCTTGCTCTATTATACTGACAATATATGAGTGGAGCTTTAACAATTTTCAGAGCTGTTCTTGGCTAATATACCAAATAGAAAAGGGTTTTTTACTAGTTCAAAAGATTTTATATGGTTTTTCTTAATGTTTTTAGGCTACTTGTACTACTAATTTATCACCAAGTGATTAAAATACTTTTACAATCCATTCTTCATGTTTTTTCTAACTAATGGGCAAAAGGGATACAAATGGTGACCGTGATAAACCGAGAAGCCAATTGTACCTTTCGTTCTTGCTATATTACCATTTTCATGCTAATATAGTATTGGTTGGTGGCAGTACCAAGCTTCTCTTCCCTTTGTTTCTCCTTTGTCTATTTTATTGATAAGCGAAGTTTGACTTTGATCACAACGATGGGTCGTTTGTTGAAGAAACCACTTTGAGTTTGTACTTTCTAAATACTACTGCTCAGTGGAAGTTATAGCCTTCTTTCAAAGTTTATTATAGGCACTTTGTGTTACACTAAGATCCTTATATAGGCCGCTTTTTTCTTGATGTAGCTTTATGCTAAGACTTCGAAAAACACGTTGTTTATTTCTCCTAAGATTTTGTGCTACTTAAAGTCATTGTTGTACCAAAACAGCTTTTACCATGTGGTTACCATAGACCCGCTTTTGTACTTGAAATTTCTTTTTTGAAAGTACCTTAAACTATATGTTAAAAATTGTGCTTTATGTCGTAAGTACACGCCCGAAGCTTATTATTCTACATGAAACAAGTTGCAAGCTTGATTTCTATACTTGTGTTTTTGTCCACCATTTTGTTGTCATGATTTACATTTCCACTTATAGATTAGTGCCCGAATGAATTGCTTAATAGAATATCTCGAATACTTTCACTTCCGTGATAAGTCTTTTGGTTTTAAAGAGTCTTGTAGCTCCTGTCGGGTTTTAAAACTCTCTAAGTACATGCTTAACATAAAGTCAATAAAGGTTAAAAATAGACATCCGTGACATGTGCCTATCTATCCGCTTAAACTTTTTAAATGCTTAAATCAATAGAAACAAAATGAAGTTCAAGTCATCGATTTTAATTAAACTATCTCCCAAGTCCTCTACCTTACACTTGTAATATAAAGGCTGATTGAATACTTAGCGTAAGAGTTTGTTTCTCTATCCTATTATTTTTGAATATTTGCCGGGTTAGTAGGCGCTTGATATGTTTATCACCGTAGTACTTATTATTGTGTTTTGTTCCCACCGCCTCAACTTCAAGGATAACATTTATTTACTCGATGTCTTGGTATGGAAGTACCATTCTAGATTCGCTCTAGATGTGGAATGATAATACGCCTTTAGGGATTGACCTTTATAGATGTCTTGCTAGTTGACTGATGTCAAGGCTAGCAAAGGTCGGGTTTTTTTTTGACAATTCATTTCATTGGTCATACCTGTTGATGCTTCTATCCTAGGCTCAAGTAAATAAGTCATATCCTAAATTGAAGTGGTTTGACTTTATTTATTGTTAATTTCTTATGAATTGGCTCATAAATTGAATTTTATGCAATTCGTGATGTAGATACACCTCTCTATGACAGGGAGATTATTATTCCAATTTGGAAGAAAGAACTGATGGAGCTTGGCTATAGCAGTCTCAAAATTGAATGCCCAAGCTACGCTATCCAAACAATCATCTGTTGCATCCGGGATGTTAAAGCACATGAGTTCATTATACAAAGGGAGTCACGTAATACCACCAAGATATTCCCTCATATCACACCTGGGATTTAGTGAATGGGTACTGCTGTTACAGAAAATTAATAATGCTGGCAGTGACTGGGACAGCATTGAACACACTATGACTGAAGCTTATGATGGCCTTCCAGATCTGATTTTCAAATGGACCAAAGATCAAGATGAAAGTAAAATAAAATTTGCATGGATTGAAGGCCTTAGAAAAGGCAAACAAGATAGTAAAAACAAAGGTAAAAAGCAGAAATAATAGTGCTACCACCTATCCCCGATAGCGACCTAGAAGAGAATGACCCCTTGGAGAGGCGCTACTTTCTGAGCAAGACAAGATTACACTAGGTGGACAAAGTAGTGATAATGGTAGCAGCATTGAAGATGACTTTGAATTCAACCTACATAACTGCCTAAAATTTCCAATCATTCCTGAAAGACTGGTTGAAAATCAAGCTATTTTATGCAACAATGGCATTTGGAGGACTAAGAACTTTGGGGCGCCGCCCCTATCAAAGAAAGATGCTTGGATTATTTTGGGATGCATCACCACTCCATCAGATCGTGGCTGCCAAAGATAGCAAAGAAAGAAAATGGACAAGTTTGTCACAAAGAGGAGATAAAACTCAAAGATTGACACCCGCTTTGATAAGAGATGTAACAAGAGCTCATTCATGTATGTCACCTTAAGGGACATATGGCTTATCCCAAATTAGTAAGAGATGATTTCTATTTAAAAAGGATATGGAGGACCCCGCCCGCTCATCAAATGCTTTTATAAGACAGTGGATAACAAAAAAGAAAGATGCTTGCAAAGATAACATGACTTGGCTCGATCATGCGCTTTGGTTTATTCTAAATAACCTAGACCTGGTCTACCCTAATATATCCACCGCAGGCGATGGTGTTGTTCGAAAATTCCCGAGAACAGAGCTTAAAACCAAAGATCATGGCTTTCTTAGCTTATCTAGAAGTAAGGGATACACTTATTGATATGACCATGAAGTTAGCTAACTAACCCATGGTCCGACCAAAATTGGCAAACCAAAATGCAAAATGGTGGACATATGAGAAGACAATCAAGCCCGTTAGCTTCATGAATGACAATGACAATTATGCAAGTAATAGCAATAGCAGCAAGTTCTCCGTAAAAAAATACGGCCAGTCCATCCCGCCACATAGCAGAAAAGTTAGCGCATCTCCACGTATCACCGGGGACCCCTACTAAAGAAACTTCCAACGTTTCGATAGTGTATCTATTGAGTGTCTTGGCTCCCGTGTTGGGCATTTGTTACTAAGGGAAAAGTGTAAAGCATTCATGGTGAAAAAGACAACACGGTGCAAAATCTGAAGTTTTGTGCTAATTCCAAGGTATGAATTCATTTAATGCTGAAACATAGGATACATTACTTGATGTTTTTCCAATATTTGTGATATGGTTAAGATTTCATACAAAAATACTTTTAAGATAGTAGCCTAACGCCACTTTCGGCTTTTTATACTTCCATGGCCATCCATAGGCTTGTCCATTTAATTTTTGGTTTTCTTTCTAATTAAATAATATGTGCTATATTTCATGACATTTCAGATTGTTAAAACCATATCTAAAGACCGCCAAGGAGATTCCACATAGAAGAAATGAGAGTGAAAAATAAGAAAAAATCATTCATTGCACATTTTGCCTAAGATACAAGACAAAATCGTTGCTTACCCCAAATCTTTCATAAGATTTCAAAGTGGAATGCTTTGGTGATCTCGGAAAAATACTAATGGATAACACCATGATGGGATGGAAATACATTGAGAATTTGAGGATCTATCCTATAAACCATTCAATGTCTTTGCAAAAGACTCATGTTACATGTCCATGTAGAAACCCCAATTTAAAGTCCTTTTATTGATACAGATATTGGGCATGTCCCGACCACTAGTACCGGAATAATCGAAATAGATTGCTTAGAGGTCTGCTTTCGTAAAAGGACTCAATCATATCCCGCACAAAGTTGCTTGATTGGAAGGAATTTCAAAAGGAAATTGACTGCACATGTGAGACTTTTTTTGATATGCATCAATATGCAATCCCAGATATATCTGATGATGAGAAACTAAGCTTCAAAGCTAGGGTTTGGCTAGAAGCATCTAACAGCATCAAGGATGCCATCCAGCTGCAAAAACAAAAGAAGTTTGCTTTCAATGATCCTCTCGTAACTAAAAACCTGGAATGGTTGACAAGAAATTTTTATATTTCCGGAGTTGACAAAGCGACCAATAACCCTTCCTTCATTTGTCCTTTTACATATCGTGAGCAAAAGCAATTGAGAGATCAATAGTGTCTTTTCTCGCACGCATAAGTATCACAAGAGGAAATTAAAGATGTAATCAAGACTGATTTATTGATGTTAGTAAATGTGATCACCCTTGAGTTTGATAGACTCCTTACCTATTAGGCATATACAAGGCACATAAGAAAGATTATAGATGGATTACTAACGCCACCATACCTCATATTCTCGAAATTCGTCACAAATTATAATCATAGGCTTAATGACATTCTAAAGATATGGCCTGAAATAGCAAACATGTTGTGTGCTAAAGCTAGAACGTTTACACCTTATAAGATTAACTCAAGCTGGGTTGTGGGGTCAGTTTATGAGGTCATCATTAATCTTCCAACCAAGATACAAGATGTATTTGTAGTCGATATCACCAAATGTTATGAAAACATTCCTCCGACAGCCTTAATGGAATTTGCTACATCATGGAATTGGTTATTTCAAAGATGGAAGTTTATGAAATCTAAGCACGGTTTAATGAACTATAGTTCAAAATAGCACAGGATGGCACGTATAACTAAATGGTTCAAAACTGAACCTAAGGGTAAGTGCTGGTTCAAAATAGATCAGCTGAGATTTACCAAGATTAACCAATGGCTACTCTCCAACTGTTATATAGCAATGGGTAAGAGTATGGCAACAAAGCACGGCATTCCAATGGGTTTTTCCCCGCAGCCCATGTTGGTGCAACCTTTACTTGGCATGGTTTGAAATGGTTTTCGTTAAAAACTTGCTACACAAGGTAGATACGAGGAACTCAAAGATGTTCAAATCAGCCGAGATATATGGATGATTTATTATCGCCAACCCCCCATCATCATCGCATTTCTCCCATGAGCTTAATATGGTCGACATCAATGTCTATGATCCGAGTAGTTTGGGCATCAAGGAAGAGACCATCATGGTGATCACGATAATCCCGGGTGCTCCACATGGATACAAAGCCAATTTTCTTAACCTATCCATTGAGATCGCCTCAGATAACTAGTGGAGTTTATAGAACCATTAGATATGATAAAGAGACAAATTACCATTCAAAGCTCGAATTTGTACATGCGCAGCTTGCAGCCATACCATCAAGCTAGAAATGTAATTCTTTCGCAAGTACTTCCCTACATGTATGTCAATTCCTGCCCAATTGGGGCCGCTACTGATATTATCGAATTAGCACAAAACTTCATCAACAATGGTTTTGACCGATATGGATTGAAAAAGAGAATTGTCAGATACATCCAACACAATTCATTTCCTGGTCTTAAGTACGACACCAGCATACTGATTCATGAACTAGCTACCAAACTTTAAAGGTATCACCTCGTCTTCTTATCTATATTCTAATTTGGTAGACAAATTATTCAAATATGGTGTGGGATAGGCCCCCCAAAGTGGGGGTCTACCCCTCCATGTCTTATGCAAAGATTTAACAAGGGGGCTTTACCTACACTACGGTGGAGGTAGGGTTTTTATCTTTTACTAGAGCACTAAATTGCTAGGGCATACCTTATACCAAACACACTGTTGTCTATCATATTTGGTTCCATTTCTTATACTTGAGTCCTTGATAAATTTATAACTAGTCGTAATTATTAGTGGTGACTTGTTTTCCACCACCAACCAATATGTTATGCCTTCTTATTAGGTTCTCCACTAACACTTGATATTTTGTTTTACTCTAACGTTCAAAACTTACTGACTTGGATATTTATTAACCCATAGTTTTATCTAGGAGGGTTTTTCTTTAAAAATAGATCCATTTGAATTATTCTTTTGGTTTATGATATATGATGGTAATAGAAGACGACCTAAACGGCTAAAGGTATTTAAACAGTTATTGCATATGCATCGATTTCTAATACATTTTGAATATTTATAGAAATTGGCATGGGCCGAAATGATGACTATAATTCGGGGACGATTACCGCTAAGGCCGCCATATAACCCTCGCAAAATTACGGATGAGTTTTCCTCTTAACATGCATCACAACGAAGGAAATTCATTCAAAATAAAGGTAACATAACATTTGTTGTTGATATATCGTGCCAATAAAGCTTAACATGGAAGCTGGATCATAGCCTGAGTTTTGGCTCTTTTTAAACTAGTCTTTTGGCATTGGCCCAGGCTAGGGAAGAATCTATTTGCCATTTGGCTCTCTGCAATAAAAATAATTAAGCAATATGGGTAGGGTATTTTTTGGCAACAAGGTCCTACTCTCCTTGTTGCTAACTTCATTTACGACTATTCATCCACCCTGACCTACGGTAGGAGGCAGGCTTTTTTATTATGTGGAATGCTAATTGAATGGAATGCATGAACATTGAATATAAGGTTGTATACTATTTGTACCATATGTATTTGAACATTGTCTCTATATGCATGAAAACAGGGCTATATTTTTAGGAAAATGACATGTGGCCTGTATACTGATCGGTGTATACGACATATGGCCTTTTATGCCCATCTGGTGTAAGCGCTTCATGCGGTCTATATAATGTTCCTTGAATATTAAGGCTTTTGTTGGATTGTTGGAAAAGCCAAGATATTTACGTGGTATGGAGCACAATATGTGCCAACCATTGTATTAATACTTTCCATTATTTTCACGTGGTAAAATAGTGAAACCATTGTATTATCAGTAAGCTCTGTAAAACCCTAATGAAGGCAAGAGTTCATTGCAAACCCTAAGCTATGCCTTTCGGCATCTTCCTACGGCAGCGACATGAAGCAGACCAGAGCAAATCAATTGGCTATTTTGCAACCAGATCTAAGGGCTATCTTGGTTTCTCCTAAGTAGGCCCTGCTGTAAGCCGTTCTCAAAAGAAAGGAGGTCCGAATTTTGCAACCAGCATATGCATGGCGGCTTTGCATATTGTGTTCGTTGCTAGGAACAATGGTAGCTCCTGGAACAAGCATAGATCCAATGTTTGCAATGAAGAATGATGTCCAAATCAGTGGAAATTTATTGTATAATATGCAGATCAAGCTAGCAATGCAAAAGTGCTGCAATGCAAAAGGTGCAGCAGAAGAACTCAAAATCTGTGGAAGAACTCAAAATCTGTGGAAGTCCACGTGGATGCAAAAAAGAGTGCCGAATATGGCTGCTACTCCAAGTATAAATCATAATGATGATGCTGCTCAAGACATGAGCAAAACAAGTCCGAGCCATTCAGGTATATGAGATTTCTTCGTCTACTTAGCTTCATTCTAAGAATAGAGTAAATTGATTTTTTATTCTATTTGAGCTTCATTCTAAGAATAGAGTAATCTGTACAGTGAAATTCAGGTTTGCTTATGCTTGTGGTACACGAATCTAGACACCTAGCAGTTTTTACATCATTATTCTTACAGTGTAGACATGATGATGAAGGGTTAATCCGTGGAGCTTAACATGTAATTCTGATCGTAGAAAATAAGTTGAACATATTAGCAAGTTATTATGTTATTCTTTAAAGTTATTATGCAGATATGTACTTTCAATAAGATCTATGAATTTATTATGCTTTATTGAAGTTGCCCTATTAAGTTGGCTTGTTGGCTTTGTTTTTGAAGTCTATAGCAGCTTATGTGGACTAATGTACTGTATCTGAGCAGAATATCTAGATCTCAGATATTTGCCTTTATGAAACGTAACATGAATCTAGTAATAGAACATTTTTGGAACATATTCTTAACAACACATTTGTGAGTATTTTTGAGAGCTAATGCTATGAGAAATCAGTAGATCAGTTGGGCCTCCTGGAACAAGTAGAAATGGAGATACTTGTCCGTGACATGCTGGCCTCTAGCATCAAATACGTCTGCAAGGATAGAAAGCCATAGGCATCTTTGCACTTCAGTACATTGCATAATTGTTGTGAATGAATGCATTTAGACTAAAATAATGAGATCTGTGGCAAATTATGTGGAAAAATGCAGTATGCAATGAGGTGCAAGCATCCCATACAAAGCAGCTGCGCAAGGTGATGTTACAAAGCCTGGATTTAAGCAGGACAATAGCAATATGAAGATGAGCAGTATATGCAAGTCACTTGTCAAGGACACCAACACAACAAGCATTGGCATTCCAAATCGAGCCCAACAGGTTTTTATGCTTGTACAGTTTTTCAATGCATTTGAGTTGTTTGGTATAGTAGATATTATCAGCATGATGCTTTGGAGTCTTTCATTGCATTAAAATAATTTTTTGAATAATAAATGGGTCTGTACATAGGCCTTAAATGTGCCTTAAGCCTGCTGCATGTCCTTTTATGAGGGATGCAGATTGTTTAAACTTAGATGATTATGGCTGTAAGCCTTGCTCCAGGAAACATACACAGTTCTAAGCAGTATTATGATCCATTACGCTGATTGACATGGTAACAGACTGTAGTCACTGTAAAACTCAATATATCTAGATCTACATATGCTGCATGTTAAGGCTCTCTACATAGGTCCATGGAATTGAATAAAATCCATAAGTTTAAAAAAAATAAGATGTAGACATAAACTGAAATGTTTTCAGTTACAAAATAAAAGGAAAATTCAGGGTATATGTGTAGCTAAATCTGAGGTCTAGGCATGGGATTAACCACTCTGCTTTGCCAAGTTAGGAAGGCTCAGATTCCATATTGCTTCTGTGATGAGAATATTGTTTTGCAAAATGCCAATGGTTGTTCAGGCCGTGCTCTAAAGGCTAGTAGACGTTGCTCTAGAGAGAATCTTTCCGCATGCTGAGCCATGAGATAATAATAGGTTGATTAAGTAGCATATAGCTTCTGTTAAACCAAGTTAAATACATCTGCTTGTTTAGAGCATCTTGCTCAGTTTGACATTATGTCCTTGCAGTCTAAGTCTAGCCTAGACTATGATTACATGGACTTGATGATTGCTTGATGATTCTGATCATAAACAATGAGTTGAACATAAGCTCTTTTGATGGCATTACTACTATTTTGAGTTGTGACATAGAGTACTGCACACAGGGGTACAGTGTCCCTTGATTGGCTACTGATTATATGCTGTTGTATATGGCTGAGTATATATATTTGCCTTGCAGAATTTGAAAGTATAAAATTTTAGAACTATTCCAGATTATCATTTTTATGGAGGATATGGAGTATAAACCATGGGAAAATGCAGGCTTCTGATATATCTCTATAAAAGCTTACATATTTATGCTGGTCCAATAAGCTACATATCTTTAGAACAGGGTGACCTTGGGGAAAGAAGAAAAGTACTATGAACATTTCTATATTGTTGATGCAGCATCATACTTTGTGCAGATGGCGCATGCATGGCTTGGGTACACGGGGTTTTTATCTGGAATGAACTTTCCAGACTTAGAGTTATCTATGGAATGCCTCTAGTAACATGCATGCTTAGAATTATGGATGCTTAGAGTAGAATCAAGAAATGGGCTTCCAGACCTTCTCATATACGTGGAAATAATCTCTTTATAGCATGCATGATAGGTATAATAGAGGAGACCTTGTGACAATGGTGGGTAGGAAGAATGATGCTTCAGACCTTGGCATAAGCTGGTTGAGAAGCATTTAATAAGTATTAAGCTTGCATCTTGATAAAAAAGTTGCTTGTAGGCTAATCTTTTAGGGCGTAGTAATTTACACATTCTCTGCTTGATAAATGGACCATCTATTGTATTTGTATTAACATGCAAGGTGAAGGGCGATAAGCCCAAGGAATCTGTGAGCTTACTGTTAGTGACTTAGGCTCTTACCCTTCTTAGGCTAACTGTCCTCTGGTTTCACCGCTGCTTAACGGGATTTCTTGCTCCTGTATGTTTTTCCATTCATTCAAGTTGAGAAGCTACAAGGCGTGATGACATTGAACTCACATTTTTGACAAGGCTCTGAGCTATATGGTGTTGATTTAAAAGACAAGTGATATTCTAAACTTCATGTTCAATCTTATGTTGTTTTTGAGTCAATTCTGAATTCTTCTAGGGTAAATATGATGTATTGGACAAGAAAATTAATTGGATTGACAAGAGGAAATTTTTATTTATAAGAGAATCTGGTAATTTCTTTTGCTTTGATTAATGTTAACCATTTTTAAGGCTTAAGTCAAATTTACACCTGTTTTGGCTTAAGGCTGCATTTTTTTTTGCAAAAGTCCATGGAAGGTAAAAAATGATTTTATACGTTATAAAAATATTAATATACATTGCTGAAAGCATGCCCTTGCAATAAAAGCAAGCATGTAGAATTTATTTTAGAACCTAAGGCCTATAAAGGTAAGGGAAAAACATTAGAAAGGACATTTTTTCTCTAGTAATGTCTAATGTTTAATAGTTGTGAAAGGACCTATAGAGAAAATATACTATGTTTTTTCTAATGTTCTAGGACACCTAGATGAAATATTAAATTAGAAGGAGGCAGTAGAATTTAACTGGTGATAATATATTTGAGGCACCGAAAGTAAGAACCATTGAAGAGCGGTGGCCGTCTTTAAAACTTGAGCTTCCCAATGAAGCTAGACCTAAGAACTTTCAATCTTTTTCGGGTGGCGGTTAATTGGGGCCGATCATATGCAAGGTAAAAGTTTTACAAGGATATAATCCGCCCAAAAAATATGGGGGTATAACTCGATAGCTAAGAATCGAGGATATCGAAGCGCCTTGCTCTGAAACTACAGAGAAATACGGTGGTGCTTTGAATCGGTGGTTTTGAGAGATTAGAAATGGAAAAAAAAGGTTTAGGGTCGTGGTTTTGATGCCAAAAGAAACTTTGGCGATGGCGATTCGGTTGCAGTTTTAAGAGGAGGTTATGCAAATAAAAAACCTACTTGGTTTTATAGAAGCAACGAAAGCTTTGAGGATGCGGTTCTGAAACATAATACAACAAGGATGTTGAGTCGAGAAAGAAGGCGATAACCCGGTATTTTGATAAAATAATCCTTTACGAATAAGGAAGCATGAAGCGGCGCCTTGATAAATACCTTTGATACACAATGGGCTGCAAGGGAAAGTTTACTCAAATTTGTTAAATAAGCTATCAATATTCTAAACTAGATCTTTTCGACTAAAGTTTAGTCTAATCAATATAACTAGATTCTTTGTTTCTTTAGTAAGCTAAGACCCGAGCAAGAGCAAAAAGGTACAATGGGCAAAGGCGAAGAGCCAAGAAATGCCCAATGTACCTTTTGGCCTTTATATCATTACCAAGTTTATTGCTAATGTTTACATGATTGGGCTGCAGTCACAGGGCATTTCTTTTCCTATTGTGCTTTTTCTTTGTTATGTTGGGTTATAGCTCAAAGGGAATCAAAGGATCGGACTAGCAAAAAAAGAAAAAAAAGAATGGTTTTTAGTAGTGATGAAGAATAGACCACTAGGTCATACTGGATTGTCAAATCTGTTTTGGATACTCGGTTGCAAATGCATACTTTGACTATAAGTTAAAGATGTTCCACCTCTCTTCCATTTTTGAACAAAAATCATGGATAATGCTCCTGTTAAGGTCAGTTTCTAGTTTTTCATTTTGTTGTGACTATGGAAATTTCAGCATAGCAAGGAAAGGTTATACCTTCTGTACACAGCAGTCTTATAAGGGTATGATGTTTGTAAGTTCAAATCATTTTGATAAGTAATATCAGATGGAATATCCTGAAGTTGGTTCTGAATCAAAATGGAAGATATATCCAGGTCCCTTTTGGTAAAAACTTAAGGATAAATATTAGATAAAGCAAAAAACAGAACAAATGATCTGAAAAAACAAAGTAGAGGATCATAAAAGGGTGGAAATATTATTCAAACTATTCCAGATCACAGTATACATATATGGTTGAACTAACCAATTACATGACTGTTGTAAATAAATGCAGAAATATAAACCTTAAAATAGGTGGACATTAATAACATGCAGAATGACTTGAAAGAGAAAAAAGAGATTCTTAAGGTTTCATGAACTACATGACAACAAGAATATGGATGCTGGTATTATAAAATATAGTCTACTTGATATTTAAGATAAAGTCATCCGACTTTGGACCATTGTTGAGTGCACTGTCTCTAGTTAGCTCGGCTTTTGTACAGAGTGATAAGGTTATCAAGGGATTGACCGAGATAACTTGGACTGCTAGTATGGTCATTTCTTTGAGGCTAATTTTGTTCGGATTTTTAGAAAGTTCACTTCATTGGTCATACCAGTGATGCATTCTATCTAATGGTAAGTATATGAGCAAAAAATATATGTACTAATACCATACATGATTTGAAACTCCAGGATAGTGATGAAGCACAAGAGGAAATGGAATTTATACCACCTCTCTGGAATAGGGATCTTGGACCTATGGGGTACGAGAAGAGCAAAATCAAATGCCCAAGTTATCTTTGTTCAAACTTTCTTGTCTTTGCACAATGAAATCCTAAAAAGTGCACATGCTAATCATTGAAAAGGAGTCAATGAGAAAACCGGAAGAGCTTTCAGCCATTACTCATCCGGGCTTTAGTGATTACCGGCTTTTGGTACCTACAATAAACAAGGTGGGACAAGAATGGGAAGATGCCAGCAAAATAGTGGAGGAAATATATCAAGAGCTCCCAAACAAGGTGTACAAATGGACCATGGAGGAAGACATTGCCAAGGATCAATTCTTCTGAGGAGTACCTGCACTGGAAAAGGCTAACAAGATCAAAAAATCATGCCTCAATAAGGTACAATTGGATAAAATGGTGATCAACCAAAATGCGGACTGGATGATGACCCGTTTGGTGAGTCTTCTTGTGGAGGGAAGAAAAGGCCACTCTTAATAAAATCGGCCAATGAAAAGGAGGGGATGATACGAGAATTTAGTTTTACCCTCCATATGGTCTTATTTTCCCCATAATACACGAAAAAGGCGGTTGAAGGACATGCAATGTTATGCAACCAGGGCATTTGGCGCACCAAAAACTTTGGTGCCCTGGCACCAATAAGCAGAGCTGCATGGATCATGCTGGGAGAAATCACTCCAGAACAGGAAAATATTGCCAAAGCTGCTGCTGAAAGAATGGAAAAAGTTATACATAAAGAAAGAATAAAACTCAAGATTGACCATAGGTTTTTAGATAAAAAATCGCAAAGATGATTTGTATATATATCGGGGCAAAAAGGGCACATGGCCTACTCAACAATCCCAAGGGATAGTTTTTATTTAAAAAGAGTATGGAGGAGTTACTGCCCTTATTTCAAATGTGCATGCGAGCCCAGAAATAAAGGAAATGACTGCAAGGACAGCATGACATGGTTAGACCATGCTATTTGGTACATGTTCAATAACCTGGACCATATTTTTCCAGGAATGTCAGTGGTAGCACAAATGGTATCCATGAAAAAGCTTCTTAAAACGACACTGAAGGACAGCATTATAGCCTTTATTTCATATTTGGAAATCCGCAACACTATGATCCAAATGACTTTGTTGCAGGCAGCAGACCCCTGGAGTGATCTGAAAATTACCTTCCCTAATTGCAGAATGGCTACTGTATGTGAAAAAAGCATCAAGCCAGTGTCATATATGAAAAATCTGGAAGCAGGCTCTAGCTCCAATGTTAGCAGTAGAACAAAGGCAAGAAAAGATAGAGCAAGCATAAGCAATATGAGTATTGGGTATACTCCCCTAGAATCCAAACACCACCGGGATTGAGTGGATCAAGCACGGCTGATAATCTGACCATTGTGCAACTTGGAACAGGGAGCTCACGGAAAATTCATCACGAAGACCAATAATATACCATACAACAAGACAAAAGATGGGGTTGTGCAACATTTGGAGTATGACAAATAGGTATGTCCCCTATCTGCTCCATAATGATTTATGTGGCAATTGTAAAAGTTTTGTTGCATGTGATAAAATTATATACATTATTTGTATGACACATGAACATTAAGTCTATACTTTCCGGATTGGAAAGATACAACAGACAATCTAAGCTAGTATGCTATGTATCCATACTTAGCTAAAATCCAGAACAAAAGGATCCCCCGAGTGAGCTGACTTGGTTCCTAAGGAAAATGAATAGCTTTTATTGAATAGTTATGTAATTATTGCAGATTTCTAGGTCCATTCAAGTTGACTGCCAGGGTAGACATCATATTATTGAAACAAAGGAGAAAAACGGTGAAGATAGTACATTGCTTCTTCCTGTCGAAAGTTTTGGATAAAATATGTATTCCTAAGATTATACATAAACAAATGAAGCAAATCTTGGGAGAAGTTGGAGAAAGAATCATGGAGGACACTATGTTTTCTTGGAAATACGGAAAGTTTGAAGGAGATACATTTACAAGCCATATAATGTTTTTGCACAAAAATCAGAGGCAGTCTGCCCTTGTAACAATCCGAATATGAAAAACTTTGTAGATACCAGTATTGGCCATATTAGAACCACAAATGTGGGGATTGTGAAAAACAGACTTCTAAGAGGCCTTTTCAAAAAAGGCCTAAACCATATACCAGATAAGGCCCTTGATTGGATTACCTTGAAGAAGAAATTAGGCAAGACCTGTGATAAAATATTTGACCTGCATATCTACCAATTCCCACATATCCATGACTGTGATAGAGAAATAGTCAAAGCCAAAGTGATAGAACAAGCTGGCCTGGAATTGTCGGATATTGGCAAAAAGGAAAGAATTACAAAATTTGCACTAAATGACCCTTTAGTGATCAAGAATTTGGAATGGATCACTAAGAACCTGTATGTATCAGGAGTAGATAAAGCTGCCAATAACCCGTCCTTTATATGTCCAAGACACATTAAGGAAAAAGCCCTTGATAGACTATCCATTTCGGATTTTAGAGCGGTTGGAGATGAAACGAGAAGAGCTAAATTTGAGAATTCAAGCAGGGATTAAGGATTTGCATTGATCTTGAGGCTTTTGAATCTGAAAAAATACCATATCTTTTAGGTATATTCAAGGCCCATAAAAATGAGTACCGATGGATCACGAATGCGCATGGTACAGTCTATACTGAAATTGCTCAAATTATCACGGTTGTATTGAACACAATTATGGAATTATGGTCAGACATAACGAAGGATCTCTGTGCTAATGTCAGCACTTTTGTTACAAATAAGTTGAATGTCAACTGGATGATCAATTCAATTTACGATATAGCACTCAACCTACCAGCTAAAATTGAAGAAGTTTTTGTTGCAGACATTACAAAATGCTATGAAAGCATTCCTTTGCAAGGTGAAAATGGTATTTGCAATGTGATGAAGAAAGTTATCAATGCCACTTGGAGGTATATGAAGAGTAAAAATAAAAGACATGAACTATGGCTTAAAAAAGCTGGTAATGAGGTTATTCTGGCCAAATGGTTTAAGAGCGACCCTCAAGGAAAATGTTGGACCTTGATCGAGAAAAGGAGGATTTTATAAAATGAATTCGGCTCCTAACTAAGCTGTTTTTGTAAAAGCGGGAACAAGCGTTTGGCAACAAATGCGTGGCATACCTATGGGACTATCATGCGACCCATCTTTGGTGTAACATGTACCTTGCCCGGGTTTGAAGCGCATTTCATTAAAGACCTAGCAAGACAAGGAAGATATGAAGATATCAAAGTATTTAAACACGTTTTCCGGTACATGGATGATCTACTCGCAATAAACTGCCCGATCATTAAACAGTTCCTTAAAACTTGGGAAACAAAAGATACAAAAGATTTGCAGATCTATGACCTAGGCTTTCTAGGGATAAAAGAAGAAACAGAATATCTAAAAGAGACAAGTGATATCCTGTTTGGAGGCATAGGCAATTTTTTAAATATGACCATACAAGTCCACAATAGGGCTTTGGGTATTTTTACAACCAGCAGATATGATAAAAGAGAATTGCTACCTTTCAAAGCAATAAAGTATATACATGCAAGCATTTGCAGACCGTACTTTTCGGGCGTAAAGCGTAGCCACATCACAGGTGATGCCATTTATGTACATAAACTTCGAGATCCTAGCAATCTTTTGCAAAGGATATTATAATGTTGATGGAAAACTTCGTGAACAATGGTTTCGACAAAGCGAGGCCTAAAGAGAAGAATATTGAAGTATATCAAATCAAATGACTTTCCTGGCTTGAAGTATGACAGTTCAATATTGCTTCAATTCGTTCATGACTATTGAAGGTATGTTTTTTTGTTATTACGATGATGTATAGTTGTGGTTTAAGATCCATTTGAGTTCACAACTCAAACATGCTGAGACTTTGGTAAATTCGGGCTATTTAAAAACTTAAAAAGGGAATAAAAAACTATAGTGTTGTGGAGACCCCCTCTTTTGTAACAAGTAGGGGTACCCCCATATAGTTCTGAAAAAAACTAAACAGTTAAGGGTGCTTGAGAATCCCCTGGTGGGAGGAGGTTTTTTTTTTTTTTTTTTTTCAAATGTTATACTGAGAAAATATTAATATGTATTACTGAAAGCATGCCCTTGCAATAAAAGCAAGCAGGTAGAATTCATTTTAGAACCTAAGGCCTATAAAGGTAAAGGAAAAACATTAGAAAGGACATATTTTTCTCTAGTAATGTCTAATGTTTAATAGTTGTGAAAGGACCTATAGAGAAAATATACTATGTTTTTTCTAATGTTCTAGGACACCTAGATGAAATATTAAATTAGAAGGAGGCAGTAGAATTTAACTGGTGATAATATATTTGAGGCACCGAAAGTAAGAACCATTGAAGAGCGGTGGCCGTCTTTAAAACTTGAGCTTCCCAATGAAGCTAGACCTAAGAACTTTCAATGCTGCTCGGCGTGACAGTTGACAGACTGATCATATGCAAGGTAAAGTTTTTACAAGGATATAATCCCGCCCAAAAAATATGGGGTATAACTCTGATAGCCAAGAATCAGAGGATATCGAAGCGCCTTGCTACGAAACTAACAGAGAAGTACAGTGGTGCTTTGAATCGGTGGTTTTTGAGAGATTAGAAATGGAAAAAAGGTTCAGGGGTCGTGGTTTTGATGCCAAAAGAAACTTTGGCGATGGCAGTTCCGGATTTGTAGCCAGAAGAGGAGGTTATGCAAATAAAAAACCTACTGGTTTTTATAGAAGCAACGAAAGCTTTGAGGATGCAGTTCCTGAAACGCAATACAACAAGGATGTTGAGTCAGAAGAAGACGATAACCAGGTATTTTGATAAAATAATCCTTTCTGAATAAGGAAGCATGAAGCAGCGCCAGTAAATACCTTTGATACACAATGGCTGCAAGGGAAAGTTTACTCAAATTTGTTAAATAAGCTATCAATATTCTAAACTAGATCTTTCTGACTAAAGTTTAGTCTAATCAATATAACTAGATTCTTTGTTTCTTTAGTAAGCTAAGACTGAGCAAGAGCAAAAGGTACAATGGGCAAAGGGCGAAGAGCCAAGAAATGCCCAATGTACCTTTTGGCCCTTGTATCATTACCAAGTTTATTGCTAATGTTTACATGATTGGCTGCAGGTACCGGGCATTTCTTTTCCTATTGTGCTTTTTGCTGTTATGTTAGGTTATAGCTCAAAGGGAATCAAAGGATCAGACTAGCAAAAAAAAGATCAAAATGCTACTGCAATGGTTTTAGCAGAAGTGATGAAGAATAGACCACTAGGTCATACTGGATTGTCAAATCTGTTTTGGATACTCGGTTGCAAATGCATACTTTGACTATAAGTTAAAGATGTTCCACCTCTCTTCCATTTTTGAACAAAAATCATGGATAATGCTCCTGTTAAGGTCAGTTTCTAGTTTTTCATTTTGTTGTGACTATGGAAATTTCAGCATAGCAAGGAAAGGTTATACCTTCTGTACACAGCAGTCTTATAAGGGTATGATGTTTGTAAGTTCAAATCATTTTGATAAGTAATATCAGATGGAATATCCTGAAGTTGGTTCTGAATCAAAATGGAAGATATATCCAGGTCCCTTTTGGTAAAAACTTAAGGATAAATATTAGATAAAGCAAAAAACAGAACAAATGATCTGAAAAAACAAAGTAGAGGATCATAAAAGGGTGGAAATATTATTCAAACTATTCCAGATCACAGTATACATATATGGTTGAACTAACCAATTACATGACTGTTGTAAATAAATGCAGAAATATAAACCTTAAAATAGGTGGACATTAATAACATGCAGAATGACTTGAAAGAGAAAAAAGAGATTCTTAAGGTTTCATGAACTACATGACAACAAGAATAGGATGCTGGTATTATAAAATATAGTCTACTTGATATTTAAGATAAAGTCATCCGACTTTGGACCATTGTTGAGTGCACTGTCTCTAGTTAGCTCGGCTTTTGTACAGAGTGATAAGATTATCAAGGGATTGACCGAGATAACTTGGACTGCTAGTATGGCTGTTTGCTGAGGCTAGCTGTTCCCGGATTTTTTTTAGAAAGTTCACTTCATTGGTCATACCAGTGATGCATTCTATCTAATGGTAAGTATATGAGCAGAAAATATATGTACTAATACCATACATGATTTGAAACTCCAGGATAGTGATGAAGCACAAGAGGAAATGGAATTTATACCACCTCTCTGGAATAGGGATCTTGGACCTATGGGGTACGAGAAGAGCAAAATCAAATGCCCAAGTTATGCTGTTCAAACTTTACTGTGCTGCATACGAAATCCTAAAGTGCACATGCTAATCATTGAAAAGGAGTCAATGAGAAAACCAGAAGAGCTTTCAGCCATTACTCATCTGGGCTTTAGTGATTGGCTGGCTTTGGTACCTACAATAAACAAGGTGGGACAAGAATGGGAAGATGCCAGCAAAATAGTGGAGGAAATATATCAAGAGCTCCCAAACAAGGTGTACAAATGGACCATGGAGGAAGACATTGCCAAGGATCAATTCTTCTGAGGAGTACCTGCACTGGAAAAGGCTAACAAGATCAAAAAATCATGCCTCAATAAGGTACAATTGGATAAAATGGTGATCAACCAAAATGCAGACCTGGATGATGACCCGTTTGGTGAGTCTTTACTGACAGAGGAAGAAAAGGCCACTCTTAATAGTAAATCGGCCAATGAAAAGGAGGGGGATGATACAGAATTTAGTTTTACCCTCCATAACAGTCTTATTTTCCCCATAATACCTGAAAGACCGGTTGAAGGACATGCAATGTTATGCAACCAGGGCATTTGGCGCACCAAAAACTTTGGTGCCCTGGCACCAATAAGCAGAGCTGCATGGATCATGCTGGGAGAAATCACTCCAGAACAGGAAAATATTGCCAAAGCTGCTGCTGAAAGAATGGAAAAAGTTATACATAAAGAAAGAATAAAACTCAAGATTGACCATAGGTTTTTCGATAAAAAATGCAGCAAAGATGACTGTATATATATCAGGCAAAAAGGGCACATGGCCTACTCAACAATCCCAAGGGATAGTTTTTATTTAAAAAGAGTATGGAGGAGTTACTGCCCTTATTTCAAATGTGTATGCGAGCCCAGAAATAAAGGAAATGACTGCAAGGACAGCATGACATGGTTAGACCATGCTGTTTGGTACATGTTCAATAACCTGGACCATATTTTTCCAGGAATGTCAGTGGTAGCACAAATGGTATCCATGAAAAAGCTTCTTAAAACGACACTGAAGGACAGCATTATAGCCTTTATTTCATATTTGAAAATCCGCAACACTATGATCCAAATGACTTTGTTGCAGGCAGCAGACCCCTGGAGTGATCTGAAAATTACCTTCCCTAATTGCAGAATGGCTACTGTATGTGAAAAAAGCATCAAGCCAGTGTCATATATGAAAAATCTGGAAGCAGGCTCTAGCTCCAATGTTAGCAGTAGAACAAAGGCAAGAAAAGATAGAGCAAGCATAAGCAATATGAGTATTGGGTATACTCCCCCTAGAATCACAGCACCACCAGGATTGAGTGGATCAAGCCTGGCTGATAATACAGCCATTGTGCAACTTGGAACACCGGGAGCTCTGGAAAATTCTGTCACGAAGACCAATAATATACCATACAACAAGACAAAAGATGGGGTTGTGCAACATTTGGAGTATGACAAATAGGTATGTCCCCTATCTGCTCCATAATGATTTATGTGGCAATTGTAAAAGTTTTGTTGCATGTGATAAAATTATATACATTATTTGTATGACACATGAACATTAAGTCTATACTTTCCGGATTGGAAAGATACAACAGACAATCTAAGCTAGTATGCTATGTATCCATACTTAGCTAAAATCCAGAACAAAAGGATCCCCCGAGTGAGCTGACTTGGTTCCTAAGGAAAATGAATAGCTTTTATTGAATAGTTATGTAATTATTGCAGATTTCTAGGTCCATTCAAGTTGACTGCCAGGGTAGACATCATATTATTGAAACAAAGGAGAAGAACAGACTGAAGATAGTACATTGCTTCTTCCTGTCGAAAGTTTTGGATAAAATATGTATTCCTAAGATTATACATAAACAAATGAAGCAAATCTTGGGAGAAGTTGGAGAAAGAATCATGGAGGACACTATGTTTTCTTGGAAATACACGGAAAGTTTGAAGGAGATCTGTTACAAGCCATATAATGTTTTTGCACAAAAATCAGAGGCAGTCTGCCCTTGTAACAATCCGAATATGAAAAACTTTGTAGATACCAGTATTGGCCATATTAGAACCACAAATGTGGGGATTGTGAAAAACAGACTTCTAAGAGGCCTTTTCAAAAAAGGCCTAAACCATATACCAGATAAGGCCCTTGATTGGATTACCTTGAAGAAGGAATTAGGCAAGACCTGTGATAAAATATTTCACCTGCATATCTACCAATTCCCACATATCCATGACTGTGATAGAGAAATAGTCAAAGCCAAAGTGATAGAACAAGCTGGCCTGGAATTGTCGGATATTGGCAAAAAGGAAAGAATTACAAAATTTGCACTAAATGACCCTTTAGTGATCAAGAATTTGGAATGGATCACTAAGAACCTGTATGTATCAGGAGTAGATAAAGCTGCCAATAACCCGTCCTTTATATGTCCAAGACACATTAAGGAAAAAGCCCTTGATAGACTATCCAGCTCAGATTTTAGAGCAGTTGGAGATGAAACAGAAGAGCTAAATTTGAGAATTCAAACAGGGATTAAGGACTGCATTGATCTTGAGGCTTTTGAATCTGAAAAAATACCATATCTTTTAGGTATATTCAAGGCCCATAAAAATGAGTACCGATGGATCACGAATGCGCATGGTACAGTCTATACTGAAATTGCTCAAATTATCACGGTTGTATTGAACACAATTATGGAATTATGGTCAGACATAACGAAGGATCTCTGTGCTAATGTCAGCACTTTTGTTACAAATAAGTTGAATGTCAACTGGATGATCAATTCAATTTACGATATAGCACTCAACCTACCAGCTAAAATTGAAGAAGTTTTTGTTGCAGACATTACAAAATGCTATGAAAGCATTCCTTTGCAAGGTGAAAATGGTATTTGCAATGTGATGAAGAAAGTTATCAATGCCACTTGGAGGTATATGAAGAGTAAAAATAAAAGACATGAACTATGGCTTAAAAAAGCTGGTAATGAGGTTATTCTGGCCACATGGTTTAAGAGCGACCCTCAAGGAAAATGTTGGACCTTGATCAGAAAGGAGGATTTTATAAAAATGAATTCCTGGCTCCTAACTAACTGTTTTGTAAAACTGGGAACAAGCGTTTGGCAACAAATCTGTGGCATACCTATGGGACTATCATGCGACCCATCATGCCGGTGTAACATGTACCTTGCCTGGTTTGAACTGCATTTCATTAAAGACCTAGCAAGACAAGGAAGATATGAAGATATCAAAGTATTTAAACACGTTTTCCGGTACATGGATGATCTACTCGCAATAAACTGCCCGATCATTAAACAGTTCCTTAAAACTTGAGAAACAAAAGATACAAAAGATTTGCAGATCTATGACCTAGGCTTTCTAGGGATAAAAGAAGAAACAGAATATCTAAAAGAGACAAGTGATATCCCGCTTGGAGGCATAGGCAATTTTTAAATATGACCATACAAGTCCACAATAGGGCTTTGGGTATTTTACAACCAGCCAGATATGATAAAAGAGAATTGCTACCTTTCAAAGCAATAAAGTATATACATGCAAGCAAACCAGACCAGACCGCATTTCGTGCCGTAAACGAGTAGCCCATTGTGTGATGCCATTTATGTACATAAACTCAGATCCTAGCAATGCTGCAAAGGATATTATAATGTTGATGGAAAACTTCGTGAACAATGGTTTCGACAAAGCAGGCCTAAAGAGAAGAATATTGAAGTATATCAAATCAAATGACTTTCCTGGCTTGAAGTATGACAGTTCAATATTGCTTCAATTCGTTCATGACTATTGAAGGTATGTTTTTCTGTTATTACAGTGATGTATAGTTGTGGTTTAAGATCTGTTGAGTTCACAACTCAAACATGCCTGAGACTTTGGTAAATTTCAGGCTATTTAAAAACTTAAAAAGGGAATAAAAACTATAGGGTTGTGGAGACCCCCCATCAGAACAAGTAGGGGTACCCGCCCTATAGTTACGTAAAAAACTAAACAGCTTAAGGGGGTCGCAGAATCCCTACCAAGAGGAGGTAGGTTTTTTTTTTTTTTTTTTTTTATCAAATGTTATACAGAAAATATTAATATACATTACTGAAAGCATGCCCTTGCAATAAAAGCAAGCATGTAGAATTTATTTTAGAACCTAAGGCCTATAAAGGTAAGGGAAAAACATTAGAAAGGACATTTTTTCTCTAGTAATGTCTAATGTTTAATAGTTGTGAAAGGACCTATAGAGAAAATATACTATGTTTTTTCTAATGTTCTAGGACACCTAGATGAAATATTAAATTAGAAGGAGGCAGTAGAATTTAACTGGTGATAATATATTTGAGGCACCGAAAGTAAGAACCATTGAAGAGCGGTGGCCGTCTTTAAAACTTGAGCTTCCCAATGAAGCTAGACCTAAGAACTTTCAATGCCGCTGGGCCAAGGACGGTGACGTGACCGATCATATGCAAGGTAAAGTTTTTACAAGGATATAATCCCGCCCAAAAAATATGGGGTATAACTCTGATAGCCAAGAATCAGAGGATATCGAAGCGCCTTGCTACGAAACTAACAGAGAAGTACAGTGGTGCTTTGAATCGGTGGTTTTTGAGAGATTAGAAATGGAAAAAAGGTTCAGGGGTCGTGGTTTTGATGCCAAAAGAAACTTTGGCGATGGCAGTTCCGGATTTGCAGCCAGAAGAGGAGGTTATGCAAATAAAAAACCTACTGGTTTTTATAGAAGCAACGAAAGCTTTGAGGATGCAGTTCCTGAAACGCAATACAACAAGGATGTTGAGTCAGAAGAAGACGATAACCAGGTATTTTGATAAAATAATCCTTTCTGAATAAGGAAGCATGAAGCAGCGCCAGTAAATACCTTTGATACACAATGGCTGCAAGGGAAAGTTTACTCAAATTTGTTAAATAAGCTATCAGTATTCTAAACTAGATCTTTCTGACTAAAGTTTAGTCTAATCAATATAACTAGATTCTTTGTTTCTTTAGTAAGCTAAGACTGAGCAAGAGCAAAAGGTACAATGGGCAAAGGGCGAAGAGCCAAGAAATGCCCAATGTACCTTTTGGCCCTTGTATCATTACCAAGTTTATTGCTAATGTTTACATGATTGGTCTGCAGTGTAGGGCATTTCTTTTCCTATTGTGCTTTTTGCTGTTATGTTAGGTTATAGCTCAAAGGGAATCAAAGGATCAGACTAGCAAAAAAAAGATCAAAATGCTACTGCAATGGTTTTAGCAGAAGTGATGAAGAATAGACCACTAGGTCATACTGGATTGTCAAATCTGTTTTGGATACTCGGTTGCAAATGCATACTTTGACTATAAGTTAAAGATGTTCCACCTCTCTTCCATTTTTGAACAAAAATCATGGATAATGCTCCTGTTAAGGTCAGTTTCTAGTTTTTCATTTTGTTGTGACTATGGAAATTTCAGCATAGCAAGGAAAGGTTATACCTTCTGTACACAGCAGTCTTATAAGGGTATGATGTTTGTAAGTTCAAATCATTTTGATAAGTAATATCAGATGGAATATCCTGAAGTTGGTTCTGAATCAAAATGGAAGATATATCCAGGTCCCTTTTGGTAAAAACTTAAGGATAAATATTAGATAAAGCAAAAAACAGAACAAATGATCTGAAAAAACAAAGTAGAGGATCATAAAAGGGTGGAAATATTATTCAAACTATTCCAGATCACAGTATACATATATGGTTGAACTAACCAATTACATGACTGTTGTAAATAAATGCAGAAATATAAACCTTAAAATAGGTGGACATTAATAACATGCAGAATGACTTGAAAGAGAAAAAAGAGATTCTTAAGGTTTCATGAACTACATGACAACAAGAATATGGATGCTGGTATTATAAAATATAGTCTACTTGATATTTAAGATAAAGTCATCCGACTTTGGACCATTGTTGAGTGCACTGTCTCTAGTTAGCTCGGCTTTTGTACAGAGTGATAAGGTTATCAAGGGATTGACCGAGATAACTTGGACCGCTAGTATGGTCATTTTGTCGAGGCTAGTCGTTCCCGGATTTTTTAGAAAGTTCACTTCATTGGTCATACCAAAGTTGATGCATTCTATCTAATGGTAAGTATATGAGCGTAAAATATATGTACTAATACCATACATGATTTGAAACTCCGTGATAGTGATGAAGCACAAGAGGAAATGGAATTTATACCACCTCTCCGAATAGGGATCTTGGACCTATGGGGTACGAGAAGAGCAAAATCAAATGCCCAAGTTATGCTGTTCAAACTTTACTGTGTTGCATACGAAATCCTAAAGTGCACATGCTAATCATTGAAAAGGAGTCAATGAGAAAACCAGAAGAGCTTTCAGCCATTACTCATCTGGGCTTTAGTGATTGGCTGGCTTTGGTACCTACAATAAACAAGGTGGGACAAGAATGGGAAGATGCCAGAAAAATAGTGGAGGAAATATATCAAGAGCTCCCAAACAAGGTGTACAAATGGACCATGGAGGAAGACATTGCCAAGGATCAATTCTTCTGAGGAGTACCTGCACTGGAAAAGGCTAACAAGATCAAAAAATCATGCCTCAATAAGGTACAATTGGATAAAATGGTGATCAACCAAAATGCAGACCTGGATGATGACCCGCTTTGGTGAGTCTTTATCGACAGAGGAAGAAAAGGCCACTCTTTAGTAAATCGCCAATGAAAAGGAGGGGGATGATACAGAATTTAGTTTTACCCTCCATAACAGTCTTATTTTCCCCATAATACCTGAAAGACTGGTTGAAGGACATGCAATGTTATGCAACCAGGGCATTTGGCGCACCAAAAACTTTGGTGCCCTGGCACCAATAAGCGTGAGCTGCATGGATCATGCTGGGAGAAATCACTCCAGAACAGGAAAATATTGCCAAAGCTGCTGCTGAAAGAATGGAAAAAGTTATACATAAAGAAAGAATAAAACTCAAGATTGACCATAGGTTTTTCGATAAAAAATGCAGCAAAGATGACTGTATATATATCAGGCAAAAAGGGCACATGGCCTACTCAACAATCCCAAGGGATAGTTTTTATTTAAAAAGAGTATGGAGGAGTTACTGCCCTTATTTCAAATGTGCATGCGAGCCCAGAAATAAAGGAAATGACTGCAAGGACAGCATGACATGGTTAGACCATGCTATTTGGTACATGTTCAATAACCTGGACCATATTTTTCCAGGAATGTCAGTGGTAGCACAAATGGTATCCATGAAAAAGCTTCTTAAAACGACACTGAAGGACAGCATTATAGCCTTTATTTCATATTTGAAAATCCGCAACACTATGATCCAAATGACTTTGTTGAAAGTAAAAGCAGACTCGGAGTGATCCGAAAATTACCTTCCCTAATTGCGTAATGGCTACCGTATGTGAAAAAGCATCAAGCCAGTGTCATATATGAAAAATCTGGAAGCAGGCTCTAGCTCCAATGTTAGCAGTAGAACAAAGGCAAGAAAAGATAGAGCAAGCATAAGCAATATGAGTATTGGGTATACTCCCCCTAGAATCACAGCACCACCAGGATTGAGTGGATCAAGCCTGGCTGATAATACAGCCATTGTGCAACTTGGAACACCGGAGCTCGAAAATTTCATCAATAAGACCAATAATATACCATACAACAAGACAAAAGATGGGGTTGTGCAACATTTGGAGTATGACAAATAGGTATGTCCCCTATCTGCTCCATAATGATTTATGTGGCAATTGTAAAAGTTTTGTTGCATGTGATAAAATTATATACATTATTTGTATGACACATGAACATTAAGTCTATACTTTCCGGATTGGAAAGATACAACAGACACTCTAAGCTAGTATGCTATGTATCCATACTTAGCTAAAATCCAGAACAAAAGGATCCCCCGAGTGAGCTGACTTGGTTCCTAAGGAAAATGAATAGCTTTTATTGAATAGTTATGTAATTATTGCAGATTTCTAGGTCCATTCAAGTTGACTGCCAGGGTAGACATCATATTATTGAAACAAAGGAGAAGAACAGACTGAAGATAGTACATTGCTTCTTCCTGTCGAAAGTTTTGGATAAAATATGTATTCCTAAGATTATACATAAACAAATGAAGCAAATCTTGGGAGAAGTTGGAGAAAGAATCATGGAGGACACTATGTTTTCTTGGAAATACACGGAAAGTTTGAAGGAGATCTGTTACAAGCCATATAATGTTTTTGCACAAAAATCGAGGGGTACCGCCCTTGTAACAATCCGAATATGAAAAACTTTGTAGATACCAGTATTGGCCATATTAGAACCACAAATGTGGGGATTGTGAAAAACAGACTTCTAAGAGGCCTTTTCAAAAAAGGCCTAAACCATATACCAGATAAGGCCCTTGATTGGATTACCTTGAAGAAGGAATTAGGCAAGACCTGTGATAAAATATTTCACCTGCATATCTACCAATTCCCACATATCCATGACTGTGATAGAGAAATAGTCAAAGCCAAAGTGATAGAACAAGCTGGCCTGGAATTGTCGGATATTGGCAAAAAGGAAAGAATTACAAAATTTGCACTAAATGACCCTTTAGTGATCAAGAATTTGGAATGGATCACTAAGAACCTCAGATGTATCGGGGAGTAGATAAAGTCGCTAATAACCCGTCCTTTATATGTCCAAGACACATTAAGGAAAAGCCCTTGATAGACTATCCAAATTTCAGATTTTAGAGCGGTTGGAGATGAAACGTAAGAGCTAAATTTGAGAATTCAAACAGAGGATTAAGGATTGCATTGATCTTGAGGCTTTTGAATCTGAAAAAAATACCATATCTTTTAGGTATATTCAAGGCCCATAAAAAAATGAGTACCGATGGATCACTTAATGCGCATGGTACGATCTATCTTTGAAATTGCTCAAATTATCACGGTTGTATTGAACACAATTATGGAATTATGGTCAGACATAACGAAGGATCTCTGTGCTAATGTCAGCACTTTTGTTACAAATAAGTTGAATGTCAACTGGATGATCAATTCAATTTACGATATAGCACTCAACCTACCAGCTAAAATTGAAGAAGTTTTTGTTGCAGACATTACAAAATGCTATGAAAGCATTCCTTTGCAAGGTGAAAATGGTATTTGCAATGTGATGAAGAAAGTTATCAATGCCACTTGGAGGTATATGAAGAGTAAAAATAAAAGACATGAACTATGGCTTAAAAAAGCTGGTAATGAGGTTATTCTGGCCAAATGGTTTAAGAGCGACCCTCAAGGAAAATGTTGGACCTTGATCAGAAAGGAGGATTTTATAAAAATGAATTCCTGGCTCCTAACTAACTGTTTTGTAAAACTGGGAACAAGCGTTTGGCAACAAATCTGTGGCATACCTATGGGACTATCATGCAGCCCATGCTGGTGTAACATGTACCTTGCCTGGTTTGAACTGCATTTCATTAAAGACCTAGCAAGACAAGGAAGATATGAAGATATCAAAGTATTTAAACACGTTTTCCGGTACATGGATGATCTACTCGCAATAAACTGCCCGATCATTAAACAGTTCCTTAAAACTTGGGAAACAAAAGATACAAAAGATTTGCAGATCTATGACCTAGGCTTTCTAGGGATAAAAGAAGAAACAGAATATCTAAAAGAGACAAGTGATATCCTGTTTGGAGGCATAGGCAATTTTTTAAATATGACCATACAAGTCCACAATAGGGCTTTGGGTATTTTTACAACCAGCAGATATGATAAAAGAGAATTGCTACCTTTCAAAGCAATAAAGTATATACATGCAAGCAGCTGCAGACCGTACTTTCAGGCCAGAAACGTAGCCCTGTCACAGGTGATGCCATTTATGTACATAAACTCAGATCCTAGCAATGCTGCAAAGGATATTATAATGTTGATGGAAAACTTCGTGAACAATGGTTTCGACAAAGCAGGCCTAAAGAGAAGAATATTGAAGTATATCAAATCAAATGACTTTCCTGGCTTGAAGTATGACAGTTCAATATTGCTTCAATTCCTTCATGACTATTGAAGGTATGTTTTTCTGTTATTACAGTGATGTATAGTTGTGGTTTAAGATCTGTTGAGTTCACAACTCAAACATGCCTGAGACTTTGGTAAATTTCAGGCTATTTAAAAACTTAAAAAGGGAATAAAAACTATAGGGTTGTGGAGACCCCCTACTGTAACAAGTAGGGGTACCCGCCCTATAGTTACAGAAAAACTAAACAGTTAAGGGGTCTGCAGAATCCTACGGCAGGAGGTAGGGTTTTTTTTTTTTTTTTAATCAAATGTTATACAGAAAATATTAATATACATTACTGAAAGCATGCCCTTGCAATAAAAGCAAGCATGTAGAATTTATTTTAGAACCTAAGGCCTATAAAGGTAAGGGAAAAACATTAGAAAGGACATTTTTTCTCTAGTAATGTCTAATGTTTAATAGTTGTGAAAGGACCTATAGAGAAAATATACTATGTTTTTTCTAATGTTCTAGGACACCTAGATGAAATATTAAATTAGAAGGAGGCGAGAGAATTTAACCGGGTGATAATATATTTGAGGCAACCGAAAAGTAAGAACCATTGAAGAGCGGTGGTCGTCTTTAAAACTTGAGCTTCCCAATGAAGCTAGACCTAAGAACTTTCAATCTTCGCTTTCGTGGATGGTTGATGACCGATCATATGCAAGGTAAAGTTTTTACAAGGATATAATCCCCCCAAAAAAATATGGGGTATAACTCTGATAGCCAAGAATCAGAGGATATCGAAGCGCCTTGCTACGAAACTAACAGAGAAGTACAGTGGTGCTTTGAATCGGTGGTTTTTGAGAGATTAGAAATGGAAAAAAGGTTCAGGGGTCGTGGTTTTGATGCCAAAAGAAACTTTGGCGATGGCGATTCGGATTTGTAGTGTTTAAGAGGAGGTTATGCAAATAAAAAACCTACTGGTTTTTATAGAAGCAACGAAAGCTTTGAGGATGCAGTTCCTGAAACGCAATACAACAAGGATGTTGAGTCAGAAGAAGACGATAACCAGGTATTTTGATAAAATAATCCTTTCTGAATAAGGAAGCATGAAGCAGCGCTAGTAAATACCTTTGATACACAATGGCTGCAAGGGAAAGTTTACTCAAATTTGTTAAATAAGCTATCAATATTCTAAACTAGATCTTTCTGACTAAAGTTTAGTCTAATCAATATAACTAGATTCTTTGTTTCTTTAGTAAGCTAAGACTGAGCAAGAGCAAAAGGTACAATGGGCAAAGGGCGAAGAGCCAAGAAATGCCCAATGTACCTTTTGGCCCTTGTATCATTACCAAGTTTATTGCTAATGTTTACATGATTGGCAGCAGTACCCAGGGCATTTCTTTTCCTATTGTGCTTTTTGTTTGTTATGTTAGGTTATAGCTCAAAGGGAATCAAAGGATCGACTAGCAAAAAAAGATCAAAATGCTACCGCAATGGTTTTAAAGCGTATGATGAAGAATAGACCACTAGGTCATTTGGATTGTCAAACTGTTTTGGATACTCGGTTGCAAATGCATACTTTGACTATAAGTTAAAGATGTTCCACCTCTCTTCCATTTTTGAACAAAAATCATGGATAATGCCCTGTTAAGGTCGGGTTTCTAGTTTTTCATTTTGTTGTGACTATGGAAATTTCAGCATAGCAAGGAAAGGTTATACCTTTACACAATGCCAGCCTTTATAAGGGTATGATGTTTGTAAGTTCAAATCATTTTGATAAGTAATATCGGATGGAATATCCCGAAATTGGTTCGAATCAAAATGGAAGATATATCCGTGTCCCTTTTGGTAAAAAACTTAAGGATAAATATTAGATAAAGCAAAAAAACAGAACAAATGATCGAAAAACAAAGTAGAGGATCATAAAAGGGTGGAAATATTATTCAAACTATTCCGGATCACATTATACATATATGGTTGAACTAACCAATTACATGATCATTTGTAAATAAATGCAGAAATATAAACCTTAAAATAGGTGGACATTAATAACATGCAGAATGACTTGAAAGAGAAAAAAGAGATTCTTAAGGTTTCATGAACTACATGACAACAAGAATATGGATGCTGGTATTATAAAATATAGTCTACTTGATATTTAAGATAAAGTCATCCGACTTTGGACCATTGTTGAGTGCACTGTCTCTAGTTAGCTCGGCTTTTTATACGTGAGTGATAAGGTTATCAAGGGATTGACTGAGATAACTTGGACTGCTAGTATGGTTTATTTCTTCGAGGCTAGTTGTTCCCGGATTTTTTTTAACGGTTGAAAAAAAAAAAAAGGAAATTTTTTTTTTTTGAATTTCGCGACGCCGAAAAACAACGGAAAGTCGCACGCAAAAAATTTTTTCGTCTGCACGCGATCTGAAGAAGGTTTCAGCGTATCGCGATTTTCGCGTTCGCGTCGAAAATTTTTTTCGCGCTTTCGCGACGCTTTTCGGCGACTGTGAAATTTTTTCCGGCCGGCGAGGTTTTAATACGTTAAATACGTATTTTTTGACTTTATACGTCAGGAATTTTAGTTTTGTACGTATAGAACCTATCCCTGACACATGGGGTGCCGAGGACTCCATCTCCACTGCCATGCCAGCCAGGCGGGCACTGTTAGCCTCAATGGGGGCATTGTTAACCTCCACGCCCGCTTTGACGTGGCTCCAATTCTCTACCGAGGCAGGAGTTGCTTTGGTGATCGGAAAGCAATAAATCCCTTCCCACGGCCGGGTGGCTGAGGGCCTTAGCCTTAGCCCGAGCCTCCTTCTTCATGGAGGATGACTCTTCCCTGTCCCTAATGGCTGATCGGGACCATTTGCGTGGCGGCCCCTCGCCTTGGTTTTCCCAGGCTGGCCCATCTTCTGTGGCCATGACTGGGGGTGCGGCACGTCAAGCAAGGTTTAGGCTATGGCAGGGGCGTGTCAGGTCTGGCAGGGCTAGGATGGCTATGGCAGGCTATGGCAGGGCTGTGGCCAGGCTAGGCAAGGCCAAGAGGCAGTTGGTTGGGCTATGGCGATGTCAGGCAAATGTTGGAGCCTAGCTTAACATTATTGTGTGCGCTGACTTCCAAAGTTTGAGGGGTCATCACAGATTCCTCATTCAATAAGACATCAACAGTCCTGTGGTTTGTTCCCGTCAATCTCAAGGAATGTGAGCTCACACTTCAAGGTGCTATAGTTGATAATTCTCACAAAAATAATGTCAACTTTCCTTCTGCAAGCGTTCCGCTATGCTTCCCCAAAAATGTTCAACTTTAGTGTCACCATAATATTTAACTTCAGTGCAATGCTGTATAATGCAAATAATTTTAGCCAGCTGTCAATGACAACAAGTAGGCTATTATAAAAATAGACAAGTACAAACAAAAGAAGGAGCCAATGAAGCATGCAAAAGTATGAGCTTTGGTTTGTTTCTCTGCCTTATAATCCAAGAACCTTGCACACTTAAGGAACGAATTCAACAACAGACCAGCTTAGTGCTGCATATTCCAATACACGTATTCTAGTGTCTACATCTAAGTATTTTTAACCTGCTAAGGGCAGTAACTTCATTGACCAAAAGCTTCTATTATCAACGGATATCAGAGCATTGAAATCATTATCTTCTTTCAAAACAGAGACCACCTTGTGCATGTGAAGTGATGGCACACATTGAGTGGATCGGATTGGCAAGTGAAATTATATAGAATCAGAAGTGACCTTTTTGACATGCCCTTGACCACTGACTTAACAAGTAAAATAATAGGCAAACCAATAAGGAATCCTGCGATCAACATATTGGCCTCATCCGATGAGCACAGGCTCAATGTTAGAATATTATCATGATGGCATTCCAAAAGTATGTCTTGTGCACACCCTACCTACAAATTTCACTAATTAATAAGTTCTGAACCAATTTAAAATTCTTGGTATTACATGGTCTAGAGAAAGTAAAATATTACCACTCCAAGGACAACACCATTAAATGTTGTGTGATATTATAAACTTGGTGTCGGTGTTGGTTGTTCTGGTCCTGTTCTTTGTCAAAAGTGCCAATAACTGTAGCAAAAATGCAATTTACCTGCACAGATCCTGCATAACAACTCAGGAAGTGTTTGTCAAAGCTTTTTTGTTGAAAAGAATCTAACCTCTCAGAACTACTTCTAGAATTACATGATGGTAATGATGTTATCGACTTCCAGACTTAAACTATCCAGTTTGCTAATGTACTACACTTGGTCATATGTTGTTGCAACCCAGCCAAAAGTTGTCGTGGCCTTGCACGGTGCCCTATTTCTAAAAAGCTATTAAAGCTTTCTACTCTGCTACTTATCCACTATACAACTTGAAGGCAGAAAGCACTTGTTTCAACTACATTTGACGGTTTAGAAATAAAGGGAGGAAATCCTTAACTTCAGTATTGGGAATGCAACTGGGAAATTTTTCTAGAATTAGAAATACAGGAGCTATCATGTGAAATGCAGAATATATAGAGCACCAATTAGACTAATGGTTTAGATTATTTCAGATGTATCTTCTTTACGTATGTGCCATTCTATTTATATACATGATATAATACAATGAAAGTCTATACCCACAGAAATAATATCAGTCTAGCCAAAGCACTTACATGTTGAAACATTCTATATGGTACTCTATAACTTGAAACCAAGAAACGCAAAGGGCCTGCACTCTCCATCACGTAATGTTAACAAGCATTTTTATACTCTCACCTGCTCTGGCCTGTCATGGGACAAAAATGATCAGAAAGAGAACTATTCATACCTGGGTTATGCTCTTTAGGACAGCGAGTGGAGTCTTCAAAGCAGATCCACCGCAACGTCTACTAAAGAAATTGAAAGAACTATTAAGCTACAAGGTATTCCGATGTGAAAAATTTGCTTTTTGCTAGAATTTGGTTCGTTGCAGGGCACAGTAAAGAAAAAAAAACTGAGCAACAGAGAAAGAAGGAAAGGAAAGAAGGGTAACGAAGAAAGGGCAACGAAGACAGGAGGGAAGGAGTGGGGAGAAGGAAAAAAAAAACAAGAAAAAATGAGCATTGTAATTTTTGGCAGATTTTCTAATTTTCTAAGCCGTGGATGCGAATGTAGTCTAGGTGGCTATGCATGTGGATAGGTTAAGAAGTCTGGAATTGTTATAGCAGGGGTTAGGCAAGCCTGCTAAAAAAGAAAGAAAAGGGAAAAAACTACACTAAAAGTTTCACACATGTTCTTAGCACATATACATACATGCGCCATATGCCATATGTGTCGCATATTATATGTCACAAATTCGTGCCACATGTCATATATGTCATGTGTGTCATACATATGCATCACAAATCTATGACAAATTCAAATGCATGTGGCCACTTGTTTTTAGAGTTTTCAACACCTCGACAACCTTACAAAGTGACTATCTGATTTGAAGCACAGTATATATCTGCAAGATTACTAAAAAAACTGACATTCATTGGCCTTTCAATCTGGAAGGAATGATTTGCAGCTATTCTAATGCCCTACAATCGTAATAACAACTCCTACATGTTATTGTAAATAGGAAGCATTCAACTACAATGATGATCTGTAGTTACCATGATATTTTTTTAGCCATTTTTAGAACTCCCCAATAGGACTGTGCCACTCAAGAGAAAAAGGGTGAACTTGTTTTCACACTATTAAAAATTAGACATGTCTCTTTTAGGTTTGGTTCCTACTTTTAAGGGAAATGGAGTCTTATTTTATACCGCGGGACTTCCCCCCCATAAAATAAGACGCCACTTATTGAACAATCATATTCAAAACAAGAATTTGGTGCCGGCGAAGCCGGCGCTATGTATGTTCCTGGGAGTTGAACCCAGAGGTATTCGTTAACATGGGATCGTGGTGTAGAAGGAATATCGAGCCCGTAGGATTGGTATTCCGTCTACATCGCTAGCGTGCAACGGAATGGGATGGGGGTTTTTTTTTTTCTCGGTTTGTGCGTACCTTAGTCATGGTAGGAGTTCTTTGTAGACGACATTCGTTGTAGTGTTTGCTTTGTTGGCATTGTCAAGTAGAATTAATACGTCGTCTCTTTTTCGAACTCGGGGGAGTGCTGTATATAGTTGGTCGTGTGCAAAGACTTCGGTTCGTAAGTTGAGGACCATTTTGTCAAAATTCTAAATAGGTGAAATAAACCAATAGATATCTGCCACTACAAATAAAGCATTACCTAGAGTCCACGCTAGTTTCAAAATAACACAACCTCTTTTTTTACACAAGACTAACAATGCATGTATTTCTGCATGACATCCACATAAATCAGGTTATAAAGATCATATTAAGAACCAGGGTATCGAAATCGTACTAATGCAGAGAACATAAAATTATTAGACATATTATTTATGGCAAAAGGCTTATTTGCAAATAAATGATAGCCTTAAATCTTTCTTTGCATTTGATATGATAGCCAAGAATTCTTACGCAGTTTTTTAAGGGCTCAGATGCTCTGGATCTTTTTTCTAGAATCAGTCTATCTCGCAACCATTTATTGCATAAAGAGATGTGGTTCTAAAATTAACACCTTATTTGCCAGCTATACAATAGTTCTTAGTTGCAGCTAATACAACCACAATAAGAAATAAAACTTCAATTTTGGAAAAGAACTTTATCGGATCACATAAAGGAAGACCATGCAGCCGAATATGAAGAGTCAGTCTAGTGTTTGCTGAAAATCACTTGGATTGAAGCTGAAATGGTATGGAATGAAAGGCAAAAATACTTCTACGGTATCTATGGTACTTTTATTTTTGGCCTTTCAATTGTCTTCCATGAAAGCTCAAATACTGCTGCTCTGTGACAGATGCTACTGGCTTTAATGCCACCCCCAAAGCAACAAAATTGGCTGTAATGCCACACCCAAAGCAACAAAACGTTTGCTTGCTGCCGGATTTGCAAAATTTTAGACCAATCCATAGAAATTTTGATGCAGAACTAGGATGAACGGCTCCCAATTGACACTATTTTTTTTGCAATTTTTCCATCTGGGCATCCCAAATTTTTTTTGCCCAATTCGGGATTGGCAGAGCTGCACGACATTGCTAATACTCAAAGAGCTGGATTCAGTTCAACTTTGTGATACAGAGCCTCTCTGTTGTTTAATAAGCATGTTTTTCCATATATTTTCTTGCCCATTTTCAAAACCAAGCATCATAATTCTATTGCTATTTGCCGTATCTGATATGTGGCTACTGCAATCCTACTTTCGACGGGTATTTTATCAGTTTTGTGGACTGATGCTACAGGATAGCTCTCGCCTATGTTTGAGGCGGTCCATATCAATACATTTAATTGGTCAAGGAGTTTTAATGGTCCTAATAACCATTAAGATTTAATTTAAAAAGGTGAGCACCTGAAAATAGGGTGGCTCACCATCAATTTGAAAAACGCAACAGCATGGGGAGCGCAAGCTGCTGGGTCGGATCGGCTGCTGCTTGCCGAGGTGGTTCCAGGCAGAATCATCTCTGTAAGGTGGATTCCTCCAGCAAGCCGGTAGTAGTGCAGTCGGAGAATAGAAGGCTCGGAGAATAGAAGGCAAGAGGCATACGTGCCGGATGATATCCTTGACATATGTGAAATCCGGCAGGGGCATTTCTTTCAGAAAAGAAATAATAGAGCTCCGGCTTGCCTTTGAAGAGCTGGGTCAGGACGGAAATTGAGCCTCTGCTCAAGAATTTTGTTGCAGATCGGGCGTGCTCAGGGCATAGCCAGAGCTCCGAATGTAGAGATCAAGGCCGACGTCAAATTTATAGAACTAATCCTTTGGACCCACGTCATGCAAATCGGAAGCGTGAAGAACCTGGAATTGTTTAATCAATCGAAAGACTTCCATACAAATCCAGTTTGAATTTAGAGACAAATGACTATCTATGGCAAGATGCATGTCAAAACCCTTTCCCGATGTCAAAACCCTTTCCTGATGCCAAATGTAATTTTTTTTTAGGTTTTTTTGCCCTGAAACATTTATTTTTGAATTTTTTTTTGCCTGAAAATCATTTTTTTTTTCCTACTAATCATATACGCTCACACTATCTCCCCCCGATTGGGGTTATTAAAAAAAAAAAAAATGGAAACCCTTCCAAATTTCCTTAAAATCCGGAAGGGTTTCCACGACAATATAATTTTTTTTTGGGTTTCCACGCCGTAATTAATGCTTCGAATTAATTTTTTACGGCTGTTCTTTTTTTTTCAGAAAAGGGAATTTTATTTTTTGTTCTTAGCTCATCGCTTCCTCCGGCGGTTGTCTTTGCGTTTTGGCGATTGATTTCCCTTTTCTTCCTTCTGCAAATCCTACAGCAGCAAATAGGCGGTGATCTCTTCTTTCTTCTTCAAGCTTCAGTACGGTTTTGCTTCTTGATCCTCTTTCCTTTCTTCTGTAGATCGAACATCAGCAGGGTTATGGCGGCAAGTAGGATGAGGGAAGGAAGATATGGCATGAGTTTTTTTTTAGATCTTAGGCGGGCAGCATACAGATGGTGACAAGAAGGCGGCAGCTATGGCAGAATCTGGAAGCAATAACAGCAGAGATGGCGATGGCATATCGCTTGCAGATCGCTTGAGACCATCGAGTGTTTCATACAGATAAGTGTTTTGAAGTATAACCGAAGAGCTTCTAAACTAGCAGTGCATGATCTGCTATTGCAAATCGATGCTTTACAGATGCCCGTTCAAGCAAGACGGTATGTCTTTGGCCCTCTAAAGTTCTAAAACGGAAATGTGGTCAAAATAGAAATAGAAGAACAGGTGTATAATAACCCTTGGCAAGCATGGTAGATTCAACTAAATCTGGATGCCTGTGCTGAGCCCATGAAATAAGGCTTTATGCCTTTCGAAGAAATGGCCGATTAAGCTTGTTCTTGGTCGAAGTGGATTGAAATGCCCTAAATGCTACTTCTGAACTCAGAAATGCTGGTTTTGACCTCTGTGATTGGCAAAACAACATTTTCTTAGCCACACCTGATGCAGTATTTTCTTAGGATTCAATATTTCAGATCTTTGCTGGATCTAAGTCTTATAGATTTCAGTTTTGGGTGATGAAGCATGGCTGAATGCCAACCGATGTGTATCCCAGAGATGCCTTATACGGTAGATATGCTGGGCGCAACAGGAAAGCCGGACCACCTGCATATCTAGCATAATGACAGGGGGTCATTTTTGTGTTTTTGTACGATATTTACAAAGGTTTTTCTATGATTTCATTGCCGTATTCATCTTGGTGTACTGAACAGTATTTCTAGAGTGCCGCTTATCTTGACCATTCATTTTTTATGAGAAGCAGCATCGTACGGTCACGATTAAATTTGTAATGTTTTTAGCACTTAAGTTTTCTTAAAAAGGTTTGGAATTGGGCATGCAGCCATCGAGGCCCTATGTAGTTAGGGTTTTTTTTTTGTTTGAAATGGAAGCAAAGCACGGCAAGGTTTATGTTTCTGCCAAACCCGAGATGCCCTGCCTGGGGATGCCCAAGGCCGTTGAGTTGAGGAGGTCTCGTTTGGGCACTGCTGCATTCTGACCAGGGGTCTCTGCTGCTTTCAAAACCTGGGGTGTGAGGTAAGCACAATTTTGTGCCCTTGAGCTAATCGGGTCTACAATTTTTCCAATGATTTGGAGATTGGCATTTTGGGTTATCCGTCCAGGTTCTTGAGGATTGGCTGGATTTTCTTGGCATGTAAGCCACTTAAGATGATCGAGGCTTTTCCATTCTATTCTATTATCCATCAAAATATTGTGTGTTCGGAAAGATATTTGCTTGTTTGTTGATTTGTGGCGGAGGTGATGCTCTTGATTACGGCCAGATGAAGAATAAATTCTCTTTATGAATTCAGTAGTTATTTGGCCCATCTTATTTGGTCGATGAGTTGTGGATGGGGTTTTTATCTTTGAGGTGCAAACTATATCCGAGAAGCGTGAGATTCTCGAATCAGTGTATCCATATAGACAGCAGTAAAATATCTGAAACATCTCTGTTAGAATATGTAAGAAAATGCAGCTTCCTGTTCCGAGGTCATCCATCTCATGCATCCTTTTTCTTGATATTTTGTTATAGGTGTCTAAAGGAGTAGTTGAGAAGGCAAAGCCGGGAACGATATGGAACAGCATGGCCATCTGGGATCCTGGTTGCCATGCTACTTCTCAAGCATTGCCATATCACAGATTGCTAGATATTCTAAGGGTTTTATGCTATCAATGGTTTCTTGCAGACACCCTGTTAGCCTTCTGCAGATTTTATATTTGGAAATGCCATGCTTGTTCTCAAGCATTGCCTCCAATTATGGTTACAAATTCGTCCTAAATCCTCCAGGAGGAGACCATAATGTTGTTAATCTTACAACATTTGAAGCCATTGAGAAGCTAGCAGGTTGTATACACATTATGTGTTCATCTCAATTTCATGTCCGTGACTTTTCTGCAATATGTGCGCCTGGCAAGAGAAAGCTTGTTGCATATTAAAGACTTATGGATTCACACACAATCCTGTTCAAGTTCTGGCCATTTTATAACAGCATATTTGCATATATTTGAGTGGCCTTTGCTATGCAATGCAAGAAATATTCATCCAAATTTTGGTATACAGGCAAGGCAACTGCAAGGCACACTTTGTAATAGAAGTGAGACTGTGGCAAACGCTCCAAACAGATGCATGTACATAGTGGTGTGGACATGTATGGCATGTATAGAAACATGCAGGAAGCGCATGAACCTCATAATGTATTTATTTCTATTCATGTTTTTATTACATGCAATATTGTACTTGGAACAAGGTTATTTTGCACCTGGAGATATATATATTTGGAATTTCTTTGCTCCTCAAAATTTAACTTCGTTCTTTTTCTTAGGGCCCGAAGGGCCCAAAAATTTTTATATGTATATAACATCCACCATTGGCAATAATTAACAAAACCATTATATCCTACATGTTAAAATTAAAATCCCCCTTGGACCCCCTTTGGTTTGGGTGCATATTCACACGGGGGGTCACGTAGGGCAGCGAGAGCCCTTAAATTATATTACACACGTATGAAATTGACACCATATAATATATTAACTCAAATCTTATAGTATTTCGCACACCTGCATATACCGTATATAAAAATTTGTACAAGAATACCCCATAAACGAGGATCGCTATCTACGGTCCACATCAAGGAATATAAGGCATATATTATTCTGATGGCCGAGTTGCTCCGAAAGATCTTATGATCATATGCTTAAGGTAGGCAATGACCCATCTGTCTATTCATTTCAGGATATTTGTATCTTATGATGATGGCTTTGTGGATACAAGATGTGCTTTTGAAGCAAATTTAGCTGTATGATATATGCTGAAACCTAAGGCCAGTTAGTGTTTTATCATAAACTCTTGTTCAGGTTTGAACTTCTATTTTGATCCAAAACTTTGTTTCTGGTCTGGAATAGGACATGCAAAAATAAGCTGCTAATATGCTATGATGGAAGCTTATCTTCAGTGCATTTCCATTTGCCAATGTTCCAATCAATTTGTGGCTCTTGATTATCTGTGGCAACACATAGTGCATTTCCATTTGCCAATGTTCCAATCAATTTGTGGCTCTTGATTATCTGTGGCAACACATGATTCAATTTTACATAGCGATGGCAATGACTTGCTGCATTTAACTAGCAACATTTAGTTTGAATTTGCAGAGTTTTGATGCAAGAAATAGTTACTTGTTGCCAACAAATGACGGCTATGAATGCTAGATATTCAATCTATGGCAAGGATAGGAGCTTAAGTACTTGGAGGCGAGCTTTTTAAGGTTTGCTTCACTGATTATAAATTGTACATTGATAGGAACAGTCTTGCATATGGTGGATGTACAGAATTAGTTTATGAATCCAAAGCTTCTCAGACTTGATGCTTCTTAGCATTATTTATGCCTTCATGGGTTCTTAGTTAGCAATTGCGTACCTACTAAGATTCCATGATGATAGAACAAAGAAATCTTGAACTTGAAATGCTTGAATAGTGGTTGTAGCTATAGCTTGAATAAATATTTGTTCTATGGCTATTTGTCTCATTTAAACATACTTAGACTAGGAATTTGGAAGATGTCCACCTAGCAATACTTTTAGGCATTTGATTTAGCTATCCGATGCCTGATGTTTCAATGCAAACAGAGGTACGGTCTATTAGATATGGCCATTTCCCCAATCTGATGTTAGTTCAGAAAAAAGAAACTATTTGTCTTGTTTAGACAAAGTTAGACTACGATTTTGAAAAAGGGTCGCCTAGCACTAATTTTAGGCATTTGATTAAGCTCTATAATGCTTGTTGTTTCAAGGCAAACAGAGATACGGTCTAGTAGATATGGTCATTTTTACAATCTGTTGTAAATGACATCAATAGAAAGATACCTTACACTGACATTCCCTTACATTGTAGAATGAAAGTTGCTAGCCAATTCTGCATTATAAATTATCTTGGTTACCATGTGTTACAACACTAGTTTCTCTCTCCTCTCTTTTCTCTGAGTTGGCTACAATCCTTATATGCCTTTTAGGATTGCATATGTGTTTCTTTGTTTTTTCATCCCCTAGCCAAAGTAACATTGGAACTTGTTGATTGTAAATGTTGTTTGTTCGGCTCGGATCTAATGCTCGAATCTAGATGCTTGAAACTAGATGCTACACTTTCATTGTCATGTTGGGGGTGTTTAGCTTGGCGCTTTTACATCCCTTGTGTGTTTCCTCTTATGAAATTACATGATTGCATGTATCCTCTTATACAATTATGTGATAACAAAAAAACTAGAAATGATAACAAGAAAACTAGAAATTTGTTCCCCTTAAATTTTTTTTGATGAAACGTGGAAACCCTTCCTATTTTCCCCCATTTGTGGAAACCCTTCCTATTTTCCCATGGGTTTGGAAAATAGGAAGGGTTTCCATTTGAATTAAAATTTAAATTCTTGAGTGTCGTGCATATTTATGAGCGTGCATGAGCGTGCACCATTAATGGCGGCGTGCGTGTTGGGCGGCGTGCGCCTTGAAAAAAAAAATGGAAACCCTTCCCATTTTCCGAGGAAACCCTTCCGATTTTCAAATTGGAAACCCTTCCAATTTTCCATTAAAACCAGGAAGGGTTTCCACGAAAACCCTTCCTATTTTCCATTGGAAAATAGGAAGGGTTTCCGTGGAAACCCTTCCTGGTTTTAATGAAAGCAACTCGGCATTTTATATTAAATGGACTGTCATGTTTTAAGATATCACGTGAAAAGGGCCTAGTCACATTTTTTTAAACTCTACTTGTGGTTACCCCCCTTCCTTTTATTAATTTATGTGTATTTCGTATATGATCCATTCTATTTATTCATTTCACTTGCTTGTTTTCTGTAGCACTCTTGAATCATAACAAGGAAAATAAACCATTGATATTTGCAGTACACTCCATTTTTATGTTTTGCCCTATACAGGAATCCAAAAATTAGGGCCTATAGGGCTCGATTTTTTTAATATAACAGACACAATCATATAACTAAATAGGAATCCCCCTGCACAGCCCCCATGGTTTGGGCGCATATTCATACGAGGGCTCAATTCTGCACAGCTCTGCTGCCTCAATCTATCTCCTTCCAAATTTATAGCGATCTGTCCAAGCAGCTTTTCTACACCGTGAGAGTTTTTTCCAACATCATCTCTGCTCTCCAGATGCACCTTCTCCATATAGCGACTTGTCTTTGGTTCCCTAGAGCCTAAAACCCCAATAAAAAAAGCAAATGGCCCCTTTGATGAGAAGGCGTCTATAGTATATAAAGGTCGAACTGGTGTTGGGAAAAGAATTTCTCGCTCAAAACTACTTCTAATCAACCCCAACATCGAAAGCAAAATTATGCCTGCCAAACAATAGTTAAAAAAGGCTCAATGTGTGCATGTTGTGTTCCCATATACATGTAAGAAAAATGTACATAGGAAAAAAAATTGGGTGCTCAACATTAGCATATAACATTGAAATCTTGTATGTGCATTTTAGAAATACTAAACAGTATAGCCACATAAATACACAACAATACCATAGTAAACCTATGAAAAAAAAGGTACAAAAATACAAAAGAAACCCCTGTTATTATGCTAGATATTTATGTAGACATATGTAATCTCTCTCTCGAATTAGTTCCCGACTGCCTTTTTCTTTAGTTGAACACGTGGCATTTTAAAGGTGACAGTTATAAGCGAGGTTTTGGGTGGGTCGGATGGTTTCTGATTTTGTAGCTGCAGCTGCAAGTGGCCTTTTTTTTATATGTTTTGTTGCTAGCTTTATTGGCAATCAAACATCTATCTAGTACTGGGGATGCAAGCATTGGCAGTGTATAATTACTATGATATATTGGCAAATAAGTTTATGGATTTGCAAGAAGGGATTGAAAGGACAAATGCTGCAACTATGAGTTTATTTGTTGCCTAATTTCTAGAGACAAGTGTTAGTGAGAATTTTTGTTTTTAACTACTGATATTTGAAGGCAGTTAAGGGTGACAAAAAGAGGATTGATGGATTGCTATAAGTGGACATTTATCTTTGCTATGAGATAAAAAGATAAATGCATCTTGATTGAGGAGAGAGTGGCACCTAGCGAGCATCTAAAAGTTTTAGATTTTTTCCCCCTATATAGCCATTTTCTGGATTCTTGTTTCTCATTGGCCATTTTATGATGCTTCTTTCCTAGTTCACTCATCGCGATCTATTCTTCCACCTTCTATTTTCTTCATCCATGTGCCTGCTCTCCAGCTTCTATGGCCTTTTCCATCATCTTAGTTTTAGCCATTCCCTACTCTAGAGTCCAATTCGTCATTTTAACTTTAGTCATCTTCTGATCTAATAATTATGCCAGCACTTGTGCTTTTATGACTTCATTATCTTATCTTATCTTATCTTATCTTATCTTATCTTATCTTATCTTATTATTCATCTTGCCTTTCTAGATTGCAGTTGCTATTCTTTTTTTAATTATGTTTTAATTTGTCATAACTTTAACTCATTAGGATTAGGTGTTTGATTTCTACTTTATAGCCCTTATTTTTTTTATGCTCTCTCAGATAATGAATAGTTGTAGATTGTTGATTGGCAAGCTACAGAAATCATGGAGGAACGCACATAATTGAATATTTATTTAAGAAAGATGAATACATATAATTCGTTGCAGTCATAAGGTGTCTAACAATGTATTCCAAAGCCGCATTAAAATATTGAACTAGTTTACATGTGCGTGGAAGCCTCAAAACTAGTTTGCATATACATAGAAATAAAAAGGCTGCATGGTCTAGGAATAAAAGACACAAGTGTATGGTTATGGTCTTAAGAAGTTCTTTATGCTGTAAGACACCTGAAAATGATATAATACGAAGTGTTATGTTTTATATTTCAATATTTCCCTACCAAAAGGGACTTAACTCTTTTCTTTCAGAAGCCTAAACCATCATTCAATTAAATTGGGTTTATGTCTTAATTTTGGGACAAATTTCATATTGCATGTTTTTAGTAGCATATTCAAATTCACACATTTCACCTCAAAATTATGAAAACGTAATATCATGTTATTTACAAAATAGTCAATATTTCACAATATAGCACCATATCATAAAAACGTGATAACAAAAATTTACATAGTTATTCAACTTTCTTCAAGCACCCCCAATGATATCATAGCCTTCTTCCTGACATCCTGAGGTATTGTAATTCTCGCATTTCTAGCTGGAATAGTGTTTGGAGTCCATGAGTACAAAACACTTTCATAGTCTAGCCAAAGATCAGGATCACTCGGATTTCTCCTCCATCTCTTTGTCCAACAATGAAAGTACCTTTCTTTATCCGACACGTTGGTCAACCGATGCCTTTGGACACCACCATTCCACCCGCACATGGTTGAAGTTAATATTACCTTCTTCTTTGCAAATATCGGAGATAGTGAACCCCAACCACCTTTGGATATGTATCTAAATCGATGGCTTTACTACCACAAATTGGTGGCATTCCAAGTCGAGTGGAAGGTTCATAAGCATCCATGCCTAGAAACTTTGGCCTATTGTTCTTAGGACCAACATAGTGTTTGTCGAAGGAGGAGGAGCATATTGCTTGCATAATGCTACTTACATGGTGTCATCAAAATCCTCAAAGACTGCTAAGGTCTTCCACCTAGTCTTAGGCAACCACCCTTCTTTCAATTCATCCGAGGATGTGTCTATCTCCCCCCCAACGGGTTAATCACCTTCTTCCGGTAAGCCATCAAGGCACGGTTGGTGTCATCACGGATTGGTTTGCCAATGCTTTATATAGTCTTGGATTCCTTCCTTAGTCAATCCCAATTGCTTCACTTCTTCAAAGTGGGTTTTAAAGCTTTTGGTTGACCTAGAGGTATCATAGGCTTGCCATTCTCATCTCTACGCCATATTTCCTCCCCTCCTAACCACTCATCCTCTGAAGGTCTCATCTTCCATTGGAAGATTGGAATCCCATCTCACCCAAAAAGTGAACTGCAGAGGCCTGGAATGACCTTCAAGATCCAATGTATAACCATCCACAAAGCTCTTCCAATCGGGCACTTCTTCTATGAGAGAAGCTATAGGGTTTGGAGTAGTGCATTCATGCAAGATTTCCATTAGCCTAGGAAAGTTGGTCCTTTGTTTTCGCTTCAAAGATACAACTATATTTGCCAAATAATGCATCCACATCCTCATGGGTATGCCGGGCATAAGAAACCCTAAATTAACTCTTTCAAATATCCCCCACAATTTGTTAAGTAGGATAGGAAAGAAAACATCCACTGTTCTTATTTTGGCCGGCACAATTATCAAGTTGCAAGAGAAACCTTTTTGGGTAGATCTTGAGGTTTAGCACGCGATGAAGTTGAAGCTCCAACATGTTCATTAGACCCATGCTTCCTAAACCTTGCCTTTTTGAACTTTTCAATATTGTTAGGGTTTCCATCTAACAATGCTCTATGTAGTGCCCGGCTAGCATTGTACTAAGGTCCTGGAGGTGACCATTGTATCCATTTTCATAGTTTCTCAAACACCTCATGATACTCCCAATATGAAAAACTGACCATCACTCCACAACTCCAAACTAAAATGGCCATAGTAGGTTTGATTACGCCCATGCAAGATTGCCCCAGTCATTGAGATCTCAGAAGGGTATGATCTTCCACATGACTTTGGTATGTACTTGAATTGTGGAAGACAAGTCTTTTGCTGGTCCATCTTGTCATGTATAATACATAAATAGTTATTGGGTTCCAATGCAGATAAAGTCCTCCACATCCAATAACATGATCTACATGATAGTTGGTCGGGTCATATGGTCCTTCATATGCTCCCTTATCCTAGCCCTTTGACTAGGTTGCACAGCCTTATCAAGAGTCTCCTTCAACTTAGCACATAAATTGCACTTTGCAAAGTTGTTTGAAGTTGCTATGGTGACATGATTGAAATGCTTCTTCCATAACCTACTAAAGCTAGGTTGGGATATTGGAAGAATCCCAATTCTCGAAGTAGGGAATTCACTTCTTCCAAAATACTCTTTTTGAGTACAATGTGATGGCAACCTTTTCTCAACAACCGCTGCTCTTCCCTTTTCATCCCTTCGCTTTTTGTGTGGCATAGACTCGTGCATTGAAATCAATATATTTTTCAAATATCTCCCCGGCAGCCTGTGGTCCTAGCTGTTGGTCTCAACAAACCATTATTTCCATGTAAAGCAATCCTGTTTCCCCTCTCACTTTTTTTTTTTGCCAATTATGCCATGAAGAAGTTGGAATTGCATGGATACTCCGCCATGCTTTTGCACATATCCATTTGCCTAGCAAAGGGTATCTTTTTTTCTCGTTTGGGTTTCTTTTCATCTTGAAGTGCATGCTCGAAGATTGTGTGCATGTAGGTCCTCCTCTCATCAACAAGTGTACTCTTGAAAAGTGGCTCTTGCTTCCACCAATTGTTCTATTGTGAAGAATTGCATACAATCACTCCAACAACAACTGAGCCCCTAACCTTCACCATTGTCTCACGTTTGGTGTCACTAATCAACTTGGCTCTTTTGCTAGGATAATGTCCGCAACCGATACTTCTCCCCTTTTGCCTAGGTTTAGAGTTCCAACCGCCAATGGATCAATATCAAGACAATCATTGTCCCCAACAACCTCGTGCTGGAAAAATATAATCCTCCACAAATTGAACACTACTTATAGGCCATGCCATGATGCAAGGAACCTCCAATTGCTTGACACAACCAAAACATTCCTTGTCACCCAAACCTTTACCTTTCCGGTTGTCTTCCAACATCGAAATTGCAATACCAATATTGTCTTCCCCTAGCCTTTCATCATTACTTGACTTGACTGGGATCCGCTAGCACAATGACTCCTTGGCCTACTATTTCCTTGTTGCACTTGTGCATGATTCTCACCTTCTTGTTCCTCCATTGCACCCTACTATAGAGGACTAATTGTTTTTCTTCAACATTCTTGCTAGGAGTTGGTTTTTCATTGATATTGCTCTTTTCACCATCTTGAGTTGGAGGGGCACCATTGACCTAGGCAAATTGCACCCTTGTTAGTCAATGAGTAGGAAAAAATTATTACACCATAAGATAAAAAAAGTACGTACATTTATGGAATATGTAGAGGTAAATCAAATTTTTTTAAAAGCAAGAAATTCCTTGGAAATAGGTTTAATATAATAATAACAATGGGCGTAAACGAAATCATTTAAAACAAGAATTTTCATGGCAACAACAAGGAAATGACATTTATATAAATATATCCAAATTTTAATTATCGAAAATTTGGATATATGATTACGAAAAGACATATAACTAATAGACGTGAGAATTTATTATCCATAATAATATACCCTAGATAATATAGCTGGCGGGAATTTCGTACGCCTGGCGTGTTATTTGAGGCAATAAATTATTCACGCTAATTTCTAATTAACCCTATATAAATCCGGTTCACGCTCTCAAGACCATTCTGTCCCAATTTTTTTTTCTGCCCGCCATGAAGCGTTCAGCCTCAGCGCTCGAACTTCATGAAGAACCCGAGGTCTCGTCAAAGAGACGTCGGGTTGAAGAACCCCCTCTCTTCCCCCCCTTCATAGATTTTCTTGCCCAATTCTCCTCTGATTCCGATTCAGAGGATGATGCTGATTTTGACATGGAAGAGGAGGAGTTGAGCTCCTCTGATTCCTCTGATTCTGAAGAGGAGGAAGAGGAGGAAGAGGAGGAGTTGGAGGAAGAGGAGGAGATGTCCTCCCAAGAGCATGAAACCGCCTCGGCCGGGGTTGGCTTGACCTCAAAAAAGAGAATGAAATCTCTCAAGAAGAGGAGGAGGAGGAAGAGGAGGAGGAGGGGAGGAAGAGGATGAGGAGGAAGGTCGAGAATTGACCCGCTTTTTAGAATGGCTGAGAGATGAGCCAGGTTTGCATGTCTGATTTTATTTTTTTTTTCACCTTTCTTTCTTTTCTAACACCTTTCTTCCTTCTTTGTTGCAGACGTGGAAGATCAATGATGCAGATCCCGGGCGGCCCCTTTTTTTTTTGGTTGCTTACAGAAGCTTTGGACACGCCTCCGGGCATTTTTTTCCTGTAATTTTGTGAAAAGCCTTCGGGCATCTGTACATTCTCCTCTTATGAATGAAATCAAACAGTTTTCGTCATAAAATTTTCTTCAAATAGTGTTCTTCGAACAGCTTTTCTGTACATAAAATTATTTGAATTAAATCCAACTGTTTTCTCCAATTATTTTGTCTCCAACAAAGTCTCGGGAACACTATAAATCAACCACATGAGAAATCTCTGATTCGTCACAGTAACCATAGGAAATTTTCCTATACGACCTAAAACAATTCCCCAACCTTACAAGTCATTTTTTAGCCTTCATAATTTTGCCTATATAAAATTTCTAAATTCTATTTTTTCGAATGCAATAAATGGAATAAAATGCCGTGAGAATTTATTGCATGAAATGCAATATTCTCCATATATACCATATACATGTCATGTCTGGCGGGAAGACCGTACGCCAGGCGTGTTAATTCAAGCAATCAATTATTCACGCTAACTTTTTTCTAATTGTGCCTATATAAATCCATTTTACGCTCTCAAAGTTCCTACATTTTCTTCCTTCCTTCATACGATTTGCCGGTTTGCGTCACCTGCGTGTTTGGATCCCCGTCCGAAATCTTAGTGAGCAGATTTATATTCATCAATGTTAGATGTTTGGTTTCGCAATTCCTAACTTACTAAAAGACTTCGCCTTTTGTTCTCAGTAGCATCCATGAAAGGTGAGGAAATCGGGACTTCAAATTAAAACCAAAAGCAGAGGACTAAGGTCCAGCGAATCGAAAAAGCCTCGAATTAAAACCACAAGCATAGTCCTCCGTTCTTGAATCCTTCCAAACCTCGAACTCAAGGTTAGTTTTCATTTAGTTTTAAGTTGCATCTCAATGGGCAGGTTTAATCCAAGAAGACAAGCTTTTGCATTTGCTCGAGGCAGAGGAAGCAGATGATGTTTATGAAAACCAGAATAGTTTTTTATAAACTTCATCTGCTTCTTTTTGTTTCGAGTAAATTCTTGAGTTTCTCTTCCTGAATTAATCATGCTATTGCATGCAAGTTTCTATTATGAATAAGTGTAGTAGAAAGCATTAGAAAAATGAAGATAATATTTGAAACACGCTAAAGCGTGTTTTATGGTAACCTTAGCCTTCAACATGAATATGCTCGGCAGTGCATTGCCGAGGAGAAAAAACATGTAAGATAGATAAGTAAATAGATAAACGCCAGGCAATTATTTACACGCTGGCCTTTATCTATTTACTTATCTATCTGTACAGGTTTTTTTTTTCTCCCTCCTCACGAATGCACTGAAGCCGCGTATAGTTTTTCCTATATAGCGCTTTTACGGCGTGCAAACAATTGTATCCCTACTTTCAACTTTTACGCTTAAAACGCCGGGTGTCTCTTAGTTTCTAAGTTTATAAATAAAGAAATATAACACGCCAGCGTGAATACCGATCTCGCTCACTTCCTATTGATAGATGCGGGTTACATTAATCACCCGGTTGGTGACGAAGATGGATTGGAATTACATTTGGGCCAGAATCACACGCACCCAGCCTCAGCCGCTCCAATCTCCAGTCCGGTTGAACCGTGAAAGCCGAAGCACCGCCGGGCCGAGCACCGGTCTTGCAACCCCGGAGTACTTGGATCAAGTAATGATGATGGCGCAGAGCGCAGGGCAATGATAGATCCGGGCTCGGGGGCCCCTTGCAACGTGACGAGGTCGGCTCTCTTATCTAATCACTTCAGAATGCAAGACATGCATTGATCGAGAGTGAATCTCGTGATCCGTCCACCGAGATTCAAAATGAGGAGCAAGGTTTCTTAGTGGTTAGCCTCTATGCCCTGGATGCCCCAACATCTAACCACTACCACAAAGCAGATAACGATGCAATGGAGATGGCGCAACCAATGGAACCACTATCGCAGCGCTATACGATGCATTGGAGGTTCAACAGAGCAAAGCGGAGCGGGAGCGTGAGCGGGAGGTGGAGGTGGAGCGGGCGGGGTGGTGGAGCTAGAGCCCCGGTGTTTTTTGCCGGGTTTTACCAGAAGAATTCACTATGCCCCTGAATGGAAATGGAGATCGATAGCCCGGCTACTCGATGATCGGGCTTGAAACAAGAGGTCTGGGATTTTGTCTGGTTTATCCAGTTTATCCAGATTATATACAATTGTAATCTTTTTCCAATGAATACAACAAATTTTGTCTACTTCTATATTTCTACAATGTAATACATGTTACATACCTTTTTTAAGCGGTTTCTTGGCCATGCAACAAATGTTCCAACACTTTCTCCAACCGTATCCCCACCGGGGTGTCTGCGAGGTAAAGCTTCATCCATAGCGCAGCAGTTAATCACTGTAACTCGGACATACTTATCCCCGAGCGGAATTCCATGACAGTTTACAGTCGGATCGATGGAGTCGATCTTGCATAATCCTACTTTCCTTTTTCGATTTGTAGTTAACATGAAACATTCATCTTGACCTTAATCGCAGAGAAAATTGCTATTCGACACCTACTATTGGAAATTAATGTTCAAGCTATTGGAATGAGATGAGTACCGTAATTTCAGAGCCATTCTTGAGAAGCTGATTTGAGTCTCCGAAGTTGATTTGAGAAGTCAAGGCGCTATGGAAACTCCGGGCGGTCGAAAAATTCAATTAGAAGAAAGATTAGGTTAACTACGTTTAGGGGGATAAATTTGGCGGGATACTTTTTGGGTAGATTGGTTTTAAAAACTTAATGAAAGAAGTCGGTGGACGGGTCTTCGTCATTATTATTTGTATGTGTCAAGAATATTTCAAACCGTGATTTTGTGTTTTCTTGAAATTCAAATTTCTCTATTTCTCGATGGTAGAAAAAGCTATTTCTTGAAAGCAGAAAGGCCAGATCCAAGCGACCTTCCGACTCTGTTACTAGGCGACTCCGGAGATGTCTTCTAAAGCGAATCGAGGTCGAGGCGGACGGGGCAGAGGAAGCGGTGGAAGAGGAATCTCTAAACCGGCTCTTCTCAAGTTTCAGAGGACGTTGATCAGAATACACGAATACACAGAACCCTATTCAAGGTATTTAATTTGCCACGAGAATACACACACCGTGTGGAGAGTATTATGCTTGCATGAATTTGAGATATTTCCTTGCCTTGGATAATATGCTTTGCATGAGTTTGAGTTATTATGCTTTGCATGAATTTTAAGTATTAACATCGTTAATGCTCGATTGTCCATTCTCAGAGAACATAATTTTGCTCTGTTTTATATATAGAATATAGCGGTGTTAGACAGTTGGAGATAGCAATGTTCAATGAGGTTAAATAGTGTGAAATATGGATTCATGAAGGGTATGTAGCTTAAAATGTGGATGCAAAATAATTTAGTTTCAAATTAACGATAGCATGGTCAATAATAGGAGATACCAACACGCCAAGCGTGATTTGTACTAATTTAGGTTTAAATGCACGCCAAGCGTGATCTCTTGTTACGAAAAGTACTCTAAAAGTGCTCATCTTCATTTGCGATTGCTCAAGAGGAAGAAACCCCTACTAATTCGGGTTCTAATCCCGCCAAGAAAGCAAGGGCGACTCGACCCGGATGCGCATACCATATGATCTCACCTTAGATGATGAAGGGCCGATTCTTATAGCAACCATCGACCCCTCGCCCCTGAAGAGGAAATGGGACGAGGGTGCCGAGTGGTACGTTGACCTTGCCAAGACAAATGGCAAGCTCGACTTAACTCTCTTCTCGAGGAAAAAAGGAAGCGCAGACAAGATGGCCAAACAAGGGATCCTAATCTCTTGTGAGGAAGAGGATGACACCGACCGCAAATTGCTCTTGGAGATTACACGTAAGCGTAAGAAAGATCCGCTTTCGGACTTACTCCTTGTAGAGCTCTTGCATACAAGGATACGTTCATGAAGGCGGATGTGAGCGGTGAGACATGTTTTAAGTATGGTTGGCCAACCAATGTAGCGATTTACGCCAATATCTATTTGCCAAGGGGTTACGGTATGCGTAGAGAGGCATGTTCACTAAACCGACACCAAGTCACTATTTGCAGCAAGCTAGGGAATTAGCCGACTTGAAAGCTTCTAAAAGGGTCCTAGATCTAGGGAAGAATGTTCAACCCGCAGTTTGTCGAAGGCATGGAGGCTTACATTTTTGAGAATGAATAGGGGCAGTGGCGCAGCTAGAGGCCATGAACAATTTGAATAAATATGCAGTGACCATTATCCATTGGGTCTTAAGGAAACTTTTGCGATCCATGTGAAGTCCCTCATCCGTTCACCAAGCTCCATTTATGTTAGCAGGAGATATGATCAAGCACATGCCATGGAGATTGTTCAGAGCATGATTAGTAATCCAGGTCAAATGCCTATGCCAGCGGATGTGCTACCTTGGGATATGATCTCGAACAAGCCTGCTGTGTGGACGAACGTCCAGGAGCTATTATCAAGTGATGATATTAAATATGTCATCATCGACGGGCAGCATTCCGTTGAGGCACAAAAGGCCATCATCAGGTATGCAGGCAGAACAAACAGGCCAAAAAGTGTTCTACAATCACTATGCGTATAGGAGGTGTCGTATCTTGGATGCCAATACTTCACCTGCAGATTTGGTTTGAGATTAGTGCAACTTTGAATGAAATGGGGAAGACATTTCTATACAAAAGGTAATCAACCTGGTTTCATAAATTGTATTCACGCCCGGCGTGCTTTTCAAATCAAACCAATTCACGCCAGGTGTTTTGAAATCAATGAATTCACGCCCGGTGTTTTCAAGTCAACCAATTGATTTGAAAACTGCGCTGAATTCGATTGATTTGAAAACACGCCTGGCGCGTGAATTGGTTTGATTTGAAAGGCCGGCTGAATTGCATTAGTAACTTTATTCATTTCACGCGGCGTGATTTTTCTCTTCATCAATTCTATTCAAATCGCTACCGACGTGTTTCTATTCTATGATATTGATTCAATGTACGTACTATTGCAGTCCATACGTTGAACAACTGCGCCACGCCCATCAACGATGGGTGGAATATGGCTGCCCATTGCCCACCGCATTGGCGGGTCAAAGTCCGAGGCATTCAAGCTCTTTGGAGCGGACTCTATCGCGGAACAATTATACAGAGAAGAAGAAGACCGCAAGAAAATCAAAGAAAAAGGTGGTGATGACATTGCAGATCCTTAAAAGCTCATCCGGCCAGTCGGGACCAACGGACTCGTATAAGATTGTGTTTTGTAAGGAGGCAAAGATGGCTCAAGTGGAATGATGCAGGGACGCTTTTATGCACAAGGGAAGCTGCCGATACTATGGGTAGGGTGCCTCCTGTTGATGTAAGCATCTTTGACTTGAATGTGACAGAGATGAGAAAGACTCGGGGGCTAGGACGACCGAGACCATTTGGGTTTTAGACCGGTGCTTAAAGAAGGAAGTCTTAAACAAGAAGGGTGCTTTCACCAAGGATAGGATGTCCTTCGTTGAGTGCTTGCGGTCATGTAAAGGATGTCACGTACAATGAAGTCGGTTTGTAGGAGCTGAGTTACAAAGGCTATCGGGGGATGTGGCATTATCCGAAATTGGATTCTTTGGACAAATACAAGGTCAGTAATGATGACATCAAGAAGTTTGTATTCGGTCAAAGGACTTCCTAAAGAATTGGAAGGCTAAAAATACAAAACATAAGGAGACTCTACCCCTAAGGTACTGGGCTGAGTTGAGAAGAAAAGTGGCCCTTGTGAAGAAGATTATTGGAGAAGGCGACAGCTGTCAAAGATTCGGGTCTCCATTGGGTACAAAGGTCTCTTGCCGATTCAACCTGGCCTTAAAAATATATCACTCTTTGTGTTGGACAAGGGGTGGGAGAGGAGATATGGGCATGAACCGAAGGACTATGAGTAGCTTCTTTACCAACAGATAGGATTGACAACCGAGAGGTCCTTCACTATTGTCATCGTTTGTCCTTGGTGAGTCACATCTGCATGCACTATCTATCGCTCATGATCCGAGTGCCTCAAAGTTATTAGGGAGGGATGCCTAATATATGATGTTAAGGATAATGAGCTGCAACGAAAGCGGAAGATGGCACATGTGATCTTTATTATGATATCCATCTTTGTCGGACGAGGAATATGATATTGCTAAGGCCAAGGGTGACAATAGCGGTGCATGGGAATGTTTTCTTCTAGATGATCCGGACTTAAGAACTATATTCTTTCATACGGATGGGATCGATCGAAACAGGATGAGTCGAGAAGAGGATGAGGATCGGGACCCCCCCTAAGTGGGGAAATCAAGTCACGAGCTACAAACTAAGGAGAAGGGCCCCTTAAATAAAAATGGATTTCCCCGTCTATGGTGCTTACCTCGTCGAGGCATTTGCTCCAATTGATACAACCTGCTTGGAGCTTCATGTTGGAGGTTATATTGCCCGAGAGGCTCTTATGGGTGCAAGAAGATGTCACTGCTTTGTGAGTGATGAGCAGGCCAAAGACTTTCTTGAACCATTCCTCATGCATGTGCTTGCCAAGTCTCCTAAAGGCCCTTATGGCAACCTGAAATCATCAGCAATCAAAAGTCTCGTAGACTTGTCCAATTCGAAAGTGGACGTTGCTCCTGGAGAGGGAACTAGTAATCTGCAGCCTGATAAGGAAAGCAGTAATGAACAAATGGCTGCTAAACTGGTTGCTCAAAGTGTTTGTGATGGCGGCGAACTTAGGGAATATCCTTGCCCACATTGCGGGTGATGCAAGCAACAATAGAGTAGATTCACAGGTTAACAATGAAATAATTGACAGGGAAACCGAAAATGAAGGCAACGAAGGCGGCTCTAGTGATTCACAGGTTTGCCAAATCAATAGTAAAATAATGTCAGTTGTGAAGGACTTGTGGAACTAATAGAAAATAACAATTCTAACAAATCGAGAAGACGAAGATTAAGGGTGGCGGAGGGGAAGAATGCCGGCGATGACGGGCAAAATAAACCGAAGATGATGGGTATGGCCTTGCCCACGAAATAGCGCCACGCAGCGTGATTTAATTTGTATTACCTTTGAATTAAATCGCCAAGCGTTTTTGATTATTTTTGTTGTCAAACTAAATCACGTGAAGCGCGATTTGGTTATGACTATTTCAAATCACGCTTTGGCGTTTGTATTGTTTGTGTTATCGTATCTTGGTCGACCGGATACATGTTTGATGTTTTCACTTCCATTGCGTTTCTAAGAAGGTTGTGGTGTTCGACCTAAGCGAGTCCTTTGCAAGACTTTTCCGAAAAATAAAGTGGCTAGAGAACGGTTTCATCGGACACCGGAGAATCAAACACCAAGTGGATCTATCCGCGGCCGCGCACTTGAAGGAGATGCTAGGCGAGGCATTGGGTTATTTCGAGTTGGTATTTGGTCATCCATGGAACTAAGGAGCATCAAGGATACTTTGGAGGCACCGGGGAAATGCGTAGAAATTGGTTGACCCTTTGGGATCGAGAACAAATGTGTGAAGTTCACTAATCCCAAGGATCCACGGGCAAGCCTATCTTCATCAAACACTTGAGTAACATGATGGACGAACTTGGTATCGAGAATAAGGATGATATAATCATAGTGGATGATGATGCTCTCAAATGCTTCTACAATCAAACACAGCCACGAATCCACCATCTTACGATCCAAAAACTTTGGGACGGATGATTTTTCTCGTGAAGTTTGTGTCTATTATGCATAATTTGGCTATGGGGATGACGGTGGGTGAAGTGTTAGATTCGTACTTTAACTGGATAGAACGGTGACATGGAACCACACCTTGTTAAATACGTGGAAAAACATGGATTGATCCCTTAATGTTTTATTGGAATATATGATATTTTTGTATGATATTTGTGCCATGTATCGATAATTTCGAAGTCCGGAATTGCCTCATAAAATAATGCAATTTGTTATTATCAAACCTAATATTATCATCTATCGAGCAAGCAATATTTGTCTCATCTATGTTAGCAACTTGCTCTTCATTTCTGCATATTTCAATTCACATATGAAAAGTCACACGTGAATCGCAACCTTATGTTATTTTTGAAGTCCAAAAAAAAAGATTAAAAAAACAAAAACCCCCTAGAAGACAATAGCAGGTTGGCGTGATTTTGGAGTTGACATAATCCCAATTTAATTGGATGATGGTTCCTATATATCTTTTCTTTTCTTCAAGAAGCCTGTATACATCTTCACCAAAATATGACCAGAATACCAAGCATATGCACCATTGTGCTTTAACTAAAGCAAAGGACTGAAATTTCGAGCAATAAGGACCTGTACATGATCTATGCATTGTATTTGATTTATGACAAGGTAAGAATGCAGAGGTTCATACTCTGCCATTAACGAAGCGGAAATTCTTGGCAACATGCTGAAGAGAGTTGCTCATGTGAAGATGAAAAGGGATTTGCTAGATTATGTGTCATTAACATCATTAGATCTCTGTTTTAAGTCAGTGGCATATGATGCAATCCTTTTTTGAGACTTTGAAAATGCCTCCCTGGTATCCTAATGCCCATGTCTGCCTCTCTATCTCCCTATAGGCTTCCCATGACTGCATTTTTACCACAATCACCTCAGCTTGCATTCTTAGATCATGAAGAAACTTCCTAACATCTGCTTCCATATTCTCTACATTGGCATCCTTCTTAGAAATGCAAAAGACTTGGATTTTGCAACTCTTAGAGCTATTCTTTGCATATAACAATTGTGATAGTAGCAACATCAGCCCTCCATCACGAACAATTCAATACATGTCAATTGTGTCATACTACTTCTGAAATTCATCTTTGATGTAATGATGATACTCAATAAGTCAATAATAAATCAGCTTGTACAAAGGTCATTGTGACTACTGCTGGCTCGGCAATTGAAGATGCACATCTGGTATCTCAAGTATGTATAATGCCAAGTGGTCAAACATGTGCTAAGAAAGCTAGGTACCATTATATGCTCACATACAGTAAGAAAGCTAGGTACATAGCGGTGCATTAGCGGAAAATGTTCTCTGTCCTGGACCGTCATCCCAGAACCTGCTGGAGAAGGGTGTCTAGAAAGCTTACACAACCTTCCAGAAACATCACTTCCAAGTAGCACTACAAAAAAATTGCCCTGTTACGACGTCTATTACGACGTCCAGACGTCGTTTGAACGTCGATGAACGACGCCAAAAAGTCGATGAACGACGCCTATAACGACGTCTGCACGTCGTTTTACGACGTGGACGCGTCGCTATACGCGTCGCAACGGCGTCGTCTTAAAGCGACGACGTGACGTCGTTCAACGCACGCACCATTACCGCGTGGGCGCCACGCTTGGCGGAGGCGGCGATGGCGTCGGCGAAGCGGAGTTGTCGACGTGGCGCTCACGTGTTTGACGTCGTTAAACGGCGCCACGCATGGCGACCCACGCCGGCGGGGCGGCCGGCGGCGTTATGCCGTTGTCGGCGTAAGCGACCACGTAAAGCAACGCCGTTTAACGGCGTTTTTACGTGTATTAAAAAAAAAAATTTTTTTTTTTTTTTTTTTATAAATTGAAAAAAATAATAATAATACATTTATTATGAATGAAGTTAATACATTTAATTTAAAGCCTATAAAATGAATTTAACCAATAAAGAAATATAAGATTTTAACGTCATTAAATGATGTCGCTTAAATATATTAAAAAAATACAAAAATAAATGAAGCCCCAATTTTTTTAGCTAAATACATTAATCAATAAATTAAGCTAAATACATTAATCAATACATTAAGCATATTGAAAATTAAATGCTTACCTGGTACAAGGTGGCAAAGTTGTTTTGCACAAACAACGCATTTGCTAGGAGTGTACATGCAAAACAATAAATTCAATGATTAGTAAAATATTAGTATAAATAAACAACTTAAAGGAAAAAAAAAATATGGAAAATCAATGGGGGAGGGGTGGTTTCAATGACGTCCCTTCTTGGATAACAATTTAACCTAAATAAAGCATTAGTATTTTATTAGCGTATTGAAAAAATTAAATCCTTACCTGGAAGAGGTGCCAACTTGTTTTGCAAGAACAACACATTTTGCTAGGAGTGTACATGCAAAACAAAAAATTCAATGATTAGAAAGAAATAGTATAAAACAACTAATAAGGAAAAATTTTGGAAAGAAGAAGGGTCTCGTCTTTTAACGACGTCTTCTTAGATGGGAAAAAAATTAGAAGAAGAATGGAAGAATTCCGAAGAAGAAAAGGCTAAGAAGAAGAGGAGGAACCCGAAAATGGGGAGGAAGAATACGAAGAAGATGAAGCGCAAGAGGAGGATTAAGAGTAAGAATTTGAATAAGAGGAGGAAGAAGTAGTATAAGAGGAGGAAGAATCGAAGAAGAAGATGACAAAGGGAATGGAAGAATATGTATGGAAGAAGGATGCAAGAATGGAAGAAGAAGAATGAAGGTTGAAGGAAGAACAAACAACAAATACAAAAAGCCCTAAATCTACCAAAAAACAAGTTTAGATTCAAAAACGAGTTGGTTGATCCGCACATACCTTATGAAGCTTGTCTTACACTTAGAATAGACCCCAAAGTAGATCCGCGCCGAAAATCGCCTCAAAAAACGCTCCTCCATAAGCTTTGCTTGCTCGAAAATAAGCGGCGGGATTGCCGCCTGTTTTCGATTTAAATCACAGTCGTCGTTTAACGACGTCGTGACGTCGTTAAACGACGACAAAAACGTCGTTGAGCGACGTTTGTAACAACGTTTTTTTACGACGACCAAAAAAATTTTTTTTTTTTTTTTTTTAAATAGTATAGAATGCATGGGTTTATTTAACATGGATAGGGGTTTATTTGACTTGCTACACCCGTTAAAGTTATGAAATATACCACCATGAAAATGTTCAATGTTTTGTGGTACATCCGTTGAGCTATGAGGTATATAATACGATGATGATAACTAGTAATACCTTACCTGCTACGATAACTAATACCTTACCAATAGCTACGTGTTCGCTTGTTACGACGACATATATATATATTTTTTTAATTTTGTCCCCTGCTATGAGAACTAATACCCTACCAACATGCGAAGATGTAGTTTATCTCAACATGCCTGTATGTTGGCGATGACTTAGGATGCTAGCTGACAAAAAATCAGAATTTAAGTCCGTACTATGCATTAATTACGAATTTACGAATGTCTTGCTACTGCAAAAGCGGGCCTTGACTTCTAACTGCCACAACGGGAGGAGTACAGGTCCAAACTCCATTCCGTCAGTTCCCCTTGCTTCGCGTTCTCAACTGCATGTGATTGGCCAGGTCCCAAGTGGAAAAGACCAAAACTCGGCACCCAAAACGCAAACCCTGCTAGAACCTGGCAACTCATAGGGTTTACGTTTCGGAGGCTCTATGCTTGTCAGATTTGACTAGGACCTTCTTGCGTGTCTTGACGTAGGGGGGTGTTGACACCGAGAGCACGGACCCTAAAAACCACCCCTGGGCGGCTTGCCCCAAAAGTCCTCTCCCAAAGGCCTGGCGACGGACGGGCAACTTCCCTCTTCGAACCGTGATCCTCTCGCCCAACGGACTCGAACGTCGACATTGCCCTAGGGACCAAGTTTTGTGGCCGAAGCCCACCCCTTTCGAAGAAGCGCCAAACTATCTCATGTGCAACACACTCGTAGTCAATTGGCCTAGGAGGTGGGTGGCGAAATCGCGCAATGTAGGGCGAAGTGTTTCTTTCTTTTGCAAAACCGACCGCGGTAACTTGGTCCCTAGGGTAATTTTGGCATTCGGACGATGTGGCGAAGTCGGATCGGCATTTCGGAACCTCCGCGAATGTCCGAACGACAAAACACTTTGGTTTCTATCGTCGCCTCGCGGGACGCCAGCGGTTTGATATGTTCTCCCGGACGGATGTTGGATTTTTTTGGACCTTCTCGGACCAGGTTCCTGGAACAAAGGATTCAACGGTCGGATACGGGAACCGAGATCCGGGAGTGTGGTCTTTAGCGTACACCCCCCCGGCGGAGCGCTGCCAGGAAAGGCTGCCTCGGGAAGCTTTTTGGGCTCGCCTCCTGGGGTTCGGACTCTCCCCTCTAATGAGGAGGCCTTGCAAGGTCCTGGCCTTGTTTGACTTGGGCAAGTGTGCCAGCTCGGCTGCCCAACAAGTGCAAACTATTTGATCTAAACCTTATCCAAAATTTTTGAAAGTTGGCCTGTATGTTGGCGATGACTTAGGAAGCTAGCTGACAAAAAATCAGAATTTAAGTCCGTACTATGCATTAATTACGAATTTACGAATGTCTTGCTACTGCAAAAGCGGCCCTTGACTTCTAACTGCCACAACGGGAGGAGTACAGGTCCAAACTCCATTCCGTCAGTTCCCCTTGCTTCGCGTTCTCAACTGCATGTGATCGGCCATGTCCCAAGTGCAAAAGACCAAAAATTCGGCACCCAAAACGCAAACCCCCGCTAGAACACGGCAACTCATAGGGTTTACGTTTGGAGGCTCTATTCTTGTCGATTTGACTAGGACCTTCTTGCCGTGTCTTGATGTAGAGAGGGGGTGTTGACGCCAGAGCACGGACCCTAAAACCACCCGAAGCGCTTTTGCCCCAAAATTCCTCTCCCAAAGGCCCGGCGACGGACGGGCAACTTCCCTCTCCCGAACCGCGGATCCGTCTCGCCAATGGACTCAGAACGTCGACATTGCCCTAGGGACCAAGTTTTGTGGCCAGAAGCCCACCCCTTCTCGAAGAAGCGCCAAACTATCTCATGTGCAACACACTCGTAGTCAATTGGCCTAGGAGGTGGCTGCTGAATACCGCAATGTAGGGCGTAAGTGTTTGTTTCTTTTGCAAAGCCCCGACCGTATAACTTGGTCCCTAGGGTAATTTTGGCATTCGGGCGATGTGGTGAAGTCGGTTCGGCATTTGAACCTCGCAATGTCCGAACGACAAAACACTTTGGTTTCTACACTGTCGCCCGCAGGACGCTTCGCGGTTTGATATGTTCTCCCGGATGGATGTTGGATTTTTTTGGACCTTCTCGGACCAGGTTCCTGGAACAAAGGATTCAACGGATCTGATACGGAACCGAGATCCGGGAGTGTGGTCTTTAGCGTACACCCCTACGGAAGCATGCTGCCGGGGAAAGGCTGCCTCGGGAAGCTTTTTGGGGCTCGCCTCCTGGGGTTCGGACTCTCCCCTCTAATGAGGAGGCCTTGCAAGGTCCTGGCCTTGTTTGACTTGGGCAAGTGTGCCAGCTCGGCTGCCCAACAACAGGCTGCCCGGACTGTTCTAGTGCAAACTATTTGATCTAAACCTTATCCAAAATTTTTGAAAGTTGGCCTGTATGTTGGCGATGACTTAGGAAGCTAGCTGACAAAAAATCAGAATTTAAGTCCGTACTATGCATTAATTACGAATTTACGAATGTCTTGCTACTGCAAAAGCGGCCCTTGACTTCTAAGCGCCTGGCAGGGAGGAGTACAGGTCCAAACTCCATTCCGTCAGTTCCCCTTGCTTCGCGTTCTCAATTGCATGTGATCGGCCACGTCCCAAGTGCAAAAGACCAAAACTCGGCACCCAAAACGCAAACCCTGCTAGAACCTGGCAACTCATAGGGTTTACGTTTCGGAGGCTCTATTCTTGTCAGATTTGACTAGGACCTTGCGCCGTGTCTTGATGTAGAGGGGGGTGTTGGCCTTGAGCACGGACCCTAAAACCACCCGGAAGCGGCTTGCCCCAAAATTCCTCTCCCAAAGGCCACGGGCGACGGACGGGCAACTTCCCTCTCGGGAACCGTGATGCATCTCGCCAATGGACTCGAGAACGTCGACATTGCCCTAGGGACCAAGTTTTGTGGCGAAGCCCACCCCTTCGAAGAAGCGCCAAACTATCTCATGTGCAACACACTCGTAGTCAATTGGCCTGGGAGGTGGGCTGGCGAATCTTTGCAATGTAGGGCGAAGTGTTTGTTTCTTTTGCAAACCGGACCGTATAACTTGGTCCCTAGGGTAATTTTGGCATTACGGACGATGTCGTGAAGTTGGTTCGGCATTTCAGACCTCGCAATGTCCGAACGACAAAACACTTTGTTTTCTACTGTCGCCCGCGGGGCGCTTAGCGGTTTGATATGTTCTCCGGATGGATGTTGGATTTTTGGACCTTCTCGGACCAGGTTCCCGGAACAAAAGGATTCAACGGTCGGATCGGGAACCGAGATCGGGAGTGTGGTCTTTAGCATTACACCCCGTGAGCTGCTGCGGGGAAAGGCTGCCTCGGGAAGCTTTTGGGGCTCGGCCTCCCGGGTTCTGGACTCTCCCTCTAATGAGGAGGCCTTGCAAGGTCTGGCCTTGTTTGACTTGGGCAAGTGTACAGCTCATTTGCCCAACAACGAGGCTGCCGGTTGTTCTAGTGCAAACTATTTGATCTAAACCTTATCCAAAATTTTTGAAAGTTGGCCCTGTATGTTGGCGATGACTTAGGAAGCTAGGCGACAAAAATCAGAATTTAAGTCCAGGTACTATGCATTAATTACAATTTACTGAATGTCTTGCTCTCGCAAAAGGCCCTTGACTTCTAAGCGCCAAGCGGGGAGTACAGGTCCAAACTCCATTCGTCGGTTCCCCTTGCCGGCGTTCTCAAGCGCATGTGATCGGCCACGTCCCAAGTGCAAAGACCAAAACTTCGGCCCAAAACGCAAAACCACGCTAGAACACGGCAACTCATAGGGTTTACGTTTGAGGCTCTATTCTTGTCGATTTGACTAGGACCTTGCGTGTCTTGATGTAGAGGGGGGTGTTGGCCTTGAGCACGACCCTAAAACCACCTTAAGCAAAATTTTTGCCCCAAAATTCCTCTCCCAAAGGCCCCGCGACGGACGGGCAACTTCCCCTCTCCGGGAACCGTGATCCGTCTCGCCAATGGACTTAACGTCGACATTGCCCTAGGGACCAAGTTTTGTGGCGAAGCCCACCCTTCTCGAAGAAGCGCCAAACTATCTCATGTGCAACACACTCGTAGTCAATTGGCCTAGGAGGTGGGCTGCTTTGAATCTTTCGCAATGTAGGGCGTAAGTGTTTGTTTCTTTTGCAAAACTGACCGTATAACTTGGTCCCTAGGGTAATTTTGGCATTCGGACGATGTGGGTGAAGTCGGTTCGGCATTTGAGCCTCCGCAATGTCCGAACGACAAAACACTTTGGTTTCTGTTTGTCGCCGCGGGGCGCTTGGGTTTGATATGTTCTCCCGGATGGATGTTGGATTTTTGGACCTTCGCCGGACCAGGTTCCTGGAACAAAGGATTCAACGGTCGGATCTGAACCGAGATCAGGGAGTGTGGTCTTTAGCGCGTCCCCCATGGGCTTTGCCAGAAAGGCCTCGGGAAGCTTTTTGGGGCTCGCCTCCCGGGGTTCGGACTCTCCCCCCTCTAATGAGGAGGCCTTGCAAGGTCCTCGGCCTTGTTTGACTTGGGCAAGTGTGCCGACTCATTCGCCTAACAACAACAGTTGCCGGACTGTTCTAGTGCAAACTATTTGATCTAAACCTTATCCAAAATTTTTGAAAGTTGGCCTCAGTATGTTATGATGACTTAGGAAGCTAGCTGACAAAAAATCAGGAATTTAAGTCCGTACTATGCATTAATTACGAATTTACGAATGTCTTGCTACACGCAAAGTTTTGACTTCTAGCGCCACAACGGGAGGAGTACAGTCCAAACTCCATTCCGTCCGTTCCCCTTGCTTCAGCGTTCTCAATCGCATGTGATCGGCCACGTCCCAAGTGCAAAAGACCAAACTTCGGACCCAAAACGCAAAACCTCGCTAGAACACGGCGGCAACTCATAGGGTTTACGTTTGAGGCTCTATTCTTGTCAGATTTGACTAGGACCTTGCGCCCGTGTCTTGATGTAGAGGGGGGTGTTGACGCTTGAACGGACCCTAAAAACCACCCGAAGCGGCTTGCCCCAAAATTCCTCTCCCAAAGGCCGGGCGACGGACGCAACTTCCCTCTCCCGGAACCGTGATGCCTCCGCCAATGGACGAGCGCCGACATTGCCCTAGGGACCAAGTTTTGTGGCGAAGCCCACCCCTTTCGAAGAAGCGCCAAACTATCTCATGTGCAACACACTCCGTAGTCAATTGGCCTGGGAGGTGGTCATTTAATACCGCAATGTAGGGCGTAAGTGTTTGTTTCTTTTGCAAAACCGACCGTGATAACTTGGTCCCTAGGGTAATTTTGGCATTCGGACGATGTGGTGAAGTTGGTTCGGCATTTTGACCTCAGAATGTCCGAACGACAAAACACTTTGGTTTCTACTGCTGTCGCCCGCAGGGGCGCTTGGGTTTGATATGTTCTCCGGATGGATGTTGGATTTTTGGACCTTCGGACCAGGTTCCGGAACAAAGGATTCAACGATCCGGATCATGGAACCGAGATCCGGAGGTGGTCTTTAGCGCGACACCCCGTGGGCTTATTTGCCGAGAGAAAGGCTGCCGCCGGGAAGCTTTTGGGGCTTCCGCCTCCGGGGTTGGACTCTCCCTCTAATGAGGGAGGCCTTGCAAGGTCCTGGCCTTGTTTGACTTGGGCAAGTGTGTTACTCGCTGCCCAACAACAAAGCTGCCCTTTGACCGTTCTAGTGCAAACTATTTGATCTAAACCTTATCCAAATTTTTTGAAAGTTGGCCTGTATGTTGGCGATGACTTAGGAAGCTAGCCGACAAAAATCAGAATTTAAGTCCGTACTATGCATTAATTATTTAATTTATTTAATGTCTTTGCTACCAAAAGCGGCCCTTGACTTTAACCGCCACAAGCGGGAGGAGTACAGGTCCAAACTCCATTCCGTCGGTTCCCCTTGCTTCGTTCTCAACTGCATGTGATCGGCCACGCCCCAAGTGCAAAAGACCAAACTTCGGCACCCAAAACGCAAACCACGCTGGTAGAACACGGCAACTCATGGGGTTTACGTTTGGAGGCTCTATCCTTGTCGATTTGACTAGGACCTTGCGTCGATGTCTTGATGTAGAGGGTGGGTGTTGGCGCCGAGCACGGACCCTAAAACCACCGGAGGCGGCTTGCCCCAAAATTCCTCTCCGAAGGCCCCCGCGACGGGACGGGCAACTTCCCTCTCGGGCCGGTGATGCGTCTACGCCAATGGACTCGAGCGTCGACATTGCCCTAGGGACCAAGTTTTGTGGCGAAGCCCACCCCTTCTCGAAGAAGCGCCAAACTATCTAATGTGCAACACACTCGTAGTCAATTGGCCTAGGAGGTGGGCTGGCGAATCTTGCAATGTAGGGGCGTAAGTGTTTGTTTCTTTTGCAAAACTGACCGTATAACTTGGTCCCTAGGGTAATTTTGGCATTAGGACGATGTGGCGAAGTCGGATCGGCATTTTGAACCTCCGCAATGTCCGAACGACAAAACACTTTGGTTTCTCTGCTGTCGCCCGCGGGGGCGCTTCGCGGTTTGATATGTTCTCGGGGACGGATGTTGGATTTTTGGACCTTCTCGGACCAGGTTCTGGAACAAAGGATTCAACGATCGGATACGGGAACCGAGATCCGGAGTGTGGTCTTTAGCGTCGCCCCGTGAAAGGCTTGGCGCCAGAAAGGCTGCCTCGGGGAAGCTTTTTGGGGCTCGCCCCAGGGGTTGGACTCTCCCCTCTAATGAGGAGGCCTTGCAAGGTCAGCCTTGTTTGACTTGGGCAAGTGTGCCCATTTCGTACGCCCAACAACAGTTTGTCCGGACCGTTCTAGTGCAAACTATTTGATCTAAACCTTATCAAAATTTTTGAAAGTTGGCCTGTATGTTGGCGATGACTTAGGAAGCTAGTGACAAAAATCAGAATTTAAGTCCGTACTATGCATTAATTACGAATTTAATGAATGTCTTGCTCTTGCAAAAGCGGCCCTTGACTTCTAAGCGCCTGGCGGGAGGAGTCTGGGTCCAAACTCCATTCCGTCGGTTCCCCTTGCTTGGCGTTCTCAAGCGCATGTGATCGGCCACGTCCCAAGTGCAAAGACCAAAACTTCGGCACCCAAAGCGCCAAACCCCGCTAGAACACGGCAACTCATAGGGTTTACGTTTGAGGCTCTATCCTTGTCGATTTGACTAGGACCTTGCCGTGTCTTGATGTAGAGGGTGGGTGTTGACGCCTTGAGCACTCCGGACCCTAAAACCACCCGAAGCGGCTTGCCCCAAAATTCCTCTCCGAAGGCCCCGGGGCGACGGACGACGGGCAACTTCCCTCTCGGGAACCGTGATCCATCTCTCGCCAATGGACTCGGAGCGTCGACATTGCCCTAGGGACCAAGTTTTGTGGCCGAAGCCCACCCCTTCTCGAAGCGCCAAACTATCTAATGTGCAAACACACTCGTAGTCAATTGGCCTAGGAGGTGGTGGCGAATACCGCAATGTAGGGCGTAAGTGTTTGTTTCTTTTGCAAAACTGACCGTATAACTTGGTCCCTAGGGTAATTTTGGCATTAGGACGATGTGGCGAAGTCGGATCGGCATTTCGAACCTCGCAATGTCCGAACGACAAAACACTTTGGTTTCTACTGCCGCCGCCAGGGGGCGCCAGCGGTTTGATATGTTCTCCGGACGGATGTTGGATTTTTGGACCTTCTCGGACCAGGTTCCTGGAACAAAGGATTCAACGATTGGGATACTGAACCGAGATCCCGAGTGTGGTCTTTAGCGTCGCCCCCGGGCTGAGCCGCCAGAAAGGCTGCCCTGGGAAGCTTTTGGGGCTCGCCTCGGGGGTTCGGACTCTCCCCTCTAATGAGGAGGCCTTGCAAGGTCCGGCCTTGTTTGACTTTGGGCAAGTGTGCATTTCGGCCGCCCAACAACAGCTGTCCGGGACCGTTCTAGTGCAAACTATTTGATCTAAACCTTATCCAAAATTTTTTGAAAGTTGGCCTGTATGTTGGCGATGACTTAGGAAGCTAGTCGACAAAAAAATCAGAATTTAAGTCCATTACTATGCATTAATTACGAATTTACGAATGTCTTGCTCTTTGCAAAAGCGCCCTTGACTTCTAACCGCCACAGCGGGAGGAGTACAGGTCCAAACTCCATTCCGCCGGTTCCCCTTGCTTGGCGTTCTCAAGCGCATGTGATCGCCACGCCCCAAGTGCAAAAGACCAAAACTTCGGCACCCAAAACGCCAAACCCCGCTAGAACGGCAACTCATAGGGTTTACGTTTGAGGCTCTATCCTTGTCGATTTGACTAGGACCTTGCGCCGTGTCTTGATGTAGAGGGTGGGTGTTGACGCCTTGAGCACGGACCCTAAAACCACCCGAAGCGGCTTGCCCCAAAATTCCTCTCCGAAGGCCCGGCGACGGGCCGGGGCAACTTCCCTCTCGGGAACCGTGATCCGTCTCTCGCCAATGGACTCGAACGTCGACATTGCCCTAGGGACCAAGTTTTGTGGCCGTAAGCCCACCCCTTCTCGAAGAAGCCAAACTATCTAATGTGCAACACACTCGTAGTCAATTGGCCTAGGAGGTGGGGCCGAATCTTCGCAATGTAGGGCGAAGTGTTTGTTTCTTTTGCAAAACCGACCGGTATAACTTGGTCCCTAGGGTAATTTTGGCATTCAGGACGATGTGGTTAAGTCGGATCGGCATTTGAACCTCCGCAATGTCCGAACGACAAAACACTTTGGTTTCTCTACTGCCGCCCCGGGGCGCTTAGCGGTTTGATATGTTCTCCGGACGGATGTTGGATTTTTGGACCTTTCGGACCAGGTTCCCGGAACAAAGGATTCAACGGTCGGATCACGGAACCGAGAGATCCGGAGTGTGGTCTTTAGCGTCGCCCCGGAGCTGCCGCCGAGAAAGGGCGCCTCGGGAAGCTTTTTGGGGCTCGCCTCCGGGGGTTCGGACTCTCCCCTCTAATGAGGAGGCCTTGCAAGGTCCTGGCCTTGTTTGACTTGGGCAAGTGTGCCAGCTCGGCTGCCCAACAACAGGCTGTCCGGACCGTTCTAGTGCAAACTATTTGATCTAAACCTTATCCAAAACTCGGCACCCAAAACGCAAACCCTGCTAGAACCTGGCAACTCATAGGGTTTACGTTTCGGAGGCTCTATCCTTGTCAGATTCGACTAGGACCTTGCGCCGTGTCTTGACGTAGAGGGGGGGTGTTGACGCCAGAGCACGGACCCTAAAAACCACCCGGAAGCAGCTTGCCCCAAAAGTCCCTCTCCGGAACCGTGATTCGGCTCTGCCAATGGACGCAGAACGTCGACATTGCCCTAGGGACCAAGTTTTGTGGCCAGAAGGCCACCCCTTCTCGAAGAAGCGCCAAACTATCTCATGTGCAACACACTCATAGTCAATTGGCCTAGGAGGTGGCTGTTGAATACTGCAATGTGGGGCGTAAGTGTGTGTCGTTTTTTTGCAAAACTGACCGTGTAACTTAGTCCATAGGGTAATTTTGGCATTCCAAACGATAAGCGACGTCAGTATTAATTTTTTTTTTTTTTCGCACGTTTTTTTTTCCCAAAAAAAAAAAGTGACGTCGTTAAACGGCGTTGTTTACGATGGCTTCTGGCCCGACAATAGCGTGGCGCGGACGATGCCGGCCACGCTGGCAAAACTGCTGCCACGTCAGATATTCCAGGCGTCGTTTAACGACGTCATGTCGACGTGGCAGGACACTTTGGCGTGCCAGCCTGGCATGTCAGCAAGCCACGAAGCTGACTGGTCACGTCAGATTTTTTAGTCGTCGTTCAACGACGTCATGTCGACGTGGCAGAACACGGTGGCGTGCCAGCCTGGCATGTCAGCAAGCCACGCAGCCGGATGTGCCACGTCAGCTCTGTGAGACGTCGTTCAACGACGTTCACCGACGTCGATTTTGACCGCGCTAGCCTTTGGCAGCAGCATACCATGCCACGCAGCCAATCAAACACGCCATCCCCGAAGCGTCGTTGAACGACGTCGAAACGACGTTGTCGTCGTTGAACGACGATGTCGTCGATGTTCGACGACGACCCGTCGTTCTTCGACGTCGCGACGTCGTTGGACGTCGACTATCCCTTGTAGTGTAGCAGGATCAATATTGGCACTGCCTCTATGATGAGGGGCTCGAGCAGCGAATTCCCTTAGATAGGCCCGGCGCCAGAAATCACAGATTACATTACAAACTTTGGTCGAAGATAGCAGGAACTGCTGGCAAGACCTATATTACTCCTTCATTGACTTTGCCAAGGCCTTCTTTATTGTGCCTCAAGAAAAGTTGTGGGGAAGGTTGTGACAGTTGGAGGCCCTTGTGGATCTATAAAATGTGGTATATAAGCTATATGAGACATGCTTAGGCCGGCTAGAATTGTCAGGCCAACTATTCCACATTAGTATTGGGGTCTGACAGGGATGCTCTCTCTTTCCAACACTATTTGGTCTTTCTATAGTTGGAAAGCTAGCTTGCAGAGAATGGAGATGCCAGAACTCAACTTTTGCACCAGATCATCAAGCTAACTCATATACGCAAACGATGTGGTCCTCTTACCTTACACTCTGAAAGATATGCAGTGCCATCTGGATGCCCTGGACACATTTTGCTAGACCACTGACATGTGTGTCAATCTGGCCAAGACTAAGGTGCTGCTTCTCTCGTCATCACGTCAGCCAAGGCCTTCCTCATTCACTTATCGGAGGCAAAATCTCGAGGTAACACCCACCTACAAGTATTTGGGAGTGGAGTTTCCTTCTACCATGTACTGGGACACTTCCATTAGACTACGAGTGATAGAGGGTTGAAAAGCACTATATATGTGCATGCAACACAACAGTCACAAAGCAGAGTTGTATGACTAGGCCCATTAGTCGTACTTATTTAGGGTCTTGGTAGCGCCCATTCTTCTATACGAGATCGAAGTTTGGGGCCTGGTGGAGTCCCTTGCCGCCTAGAATGGCTTGGAATAGGTGCAAAAAGCATTCCTAGCTCGGGCACTTGGGGTAGAATCCAAGGTCCTATATCAGATTCTACTGCAAGAGATATGTTTCTTGCCTCTTCAAAGGGCAGCTCTTGATCAGTACATCATCTACTTTTAGAAGGTGATTAATATGGACGATGATTGTCTCCGCAACCTGGCTTACACTATGGCAATGATGCCACATCGCCCGCAAGCCTATGAATGGAGAAGTGGGCTCAATGGCTAGTTAGATGGAATGTGCAAGCGCACGGGTGCTACAACTGCAAACCAAAGAGAATTGCCATAGCTTGAGGCAGTACCTTAATGCTTGCTTCCTCAACAAGCTTTGGGATGCTAGCACCCTTGAACAGGTCAAGAAGGCACATTACTAGCACCAGATAAATCCCACGCTCGAACTGGACCGCATTGCTACCTGCATACTCATTTGTCCATAAAAAAGCACAGACTCATCGCCTCACTTCGCACAGGAACACCCCCCTTCAAAATTGAGACAAGTAGATGGATTGGGGAGGCATACCAGGATATGATTTATCAGTGTTTCCAATTGGAAGCCATTGAGAATGAGTGTCACACTCTTCAGAGCTGTCCGGCATATGATCACATCCGCCACGTATGCTGAATTGATCCAGGCCAACCAACTATGGCATGTGATGTTGAGCACAACATGTACCACAATGTCTCATGATGTATATTTGCATAGTCTGTTAACATTCTTATTACTGTCAAGGTTTTTTCCTTGAAAATCCTTCGGGGCGAGGGTTTTTTAATCCAGATAATAATACATTTTCTGTGTTCCTTTATTGGGTCCCATAGGCCAATTGATCTCTGTGTTCGCTAAATTAACCAATTCATTAATTGCTTTTTAATGATTTTTAAAATACAAAAGGCTATTTGAGAAAATACTTAAAAATTAAGGGCATTTTGGGAATTTCAGAAATACGAAGGGCATTTTGGGAATTAAGTCAACAATTAAGGTCATTTTGGTAAATTTCCCTAATTTTTAATACCTACATCCAACACAAACCATTAACATCCAACATATAAAAATTAAATCCCCCAACACATAACAACCAACACATAACAACCATTGACATTAACAACCAACACATAACTACCATTGACATTAATTAACACAACCATTGGGTCCAACACATTTAAATTAAAATCCCTCTTAAACCCCCTTTGGTTTGGGTGCATATTCATACGGGGGGTGACTTAGGGCAGCGAGAGCCCTCATAATTGTATTTTGCACGTACAAAATCAACACCATATAGTATTCCACTTGAAATCTTATAGTATTTTGCAAATCTTGTTATACAGTATATCAAATTTTGTACTTGCATACCCCACAAATGAGGAACTTTACGTACGGTGTAGATTAAGGAATAAGGGGTGAATATGCCTATCCAACAGCTCTCGTTGCCCGAAGTCACCCCCCGTGTGAATATGCACCCAAACCAAAGGGGGTTTAAGAGGGATTTTAATTTAAATGTGTTGGACCCAATGGTTGTGTTAATTAATGTCAATGGTAGTTATGTGTTGGTTGTTAATGTCAATGGTTGTTATGTGTTGGTTGTTATGTGTTGGGGGATTTAATTTTTATATGTTGCATGTTAATGGTTTGTGTTGCAAAACAATTTTTTTGGCCCCTTCGGGGCCTTAGGGACGTCCCCCTTCCCCCTTAGGGACGTCCCCCTTTAGAATTCAAACCAGAAAAAAACTAGAAATCATTTGAGGCTTTCATCACCTGTAGCTTTTGAATTTGATTACAATAAAACAAATAGAACATAAGTAAAAGTTACCATAAAGATTGAGCAGATTGATCCCATTATTTTGAAAGTCATAAAGTTTGCAACACGCAACACCCATACACAAACATTTTTCAACTGGAATTTAACATCAGCCTTTGGCCTCCATGGATTCTTGTGGTGAGAAACCAAAGTGGGAAACTTTTCTGCTTGTTAGCACAAGGATCTAGAAGTCTTGGAATTTGCTTAATAACTGCCTCAAAATCTAAAAATGCATGGTAATTTTTGCAAGCTTCATTGGAATGAGCCATAAAACAATATCCAATAGCTAATCTCAGATTAATCAACTGGTAGGATGTGAAAGCCTACCAAACCCGGCCGAAAAATTGCTGTTTTAGCATAGATATCTTAACCAAACATATCCATATCATACACTATCAAAAAGATCTCGGAGAGAGCTTTCCAACGCAATAAAAATCATCTCAAACAGAGCTATGGATCAAAAGTTATGATAAGAAATGTGTTGCCGACGGGGAAACTGCACTACATACGCCCTTCAAGCCCTTCATGTGCCCATTATGCACCGCACACAAAAAGAGGGCTTTTGTTGTGAGCCATTGGTTGTTGACCATTGGAAAAAAAAGGCTAAAATCAATGGCCCTTCATGTGCCCATTATGCACCACACGCACAAAAAAAGGGCTTTTGTTGTGAGCCATTGGTTGTTGACCATTGAAAAAAAAAAGGGCTAAAATCAATGGCTCAGAAATGGTGCACTCTAGATGTACGCATTAGTACATCCATTTGAATACATCACGAAATCATAGGAAAACCTTAGTGAAAAGCGTACAAAAACACAAAGAAAGCCCCCTGTTATTATGCTACATATTCATCCATATACTTTTTTTGAGAATTCATTCATATTTACAAGAGTTCACTCTTGTATGGATCCCATTAATCATGTGATATTCGAATCCGATTCAACTTTTGTTTTTGTTTGATTCGACGACTACCATAAGAATTTGACTGATGAGGGAGCTTGTCCAGACTTGCACGAGAATTTGTCACGTAGGGCACATTAAGCACTTGGACTAACAAAGTACCAAAGCTGCAATGAAAAGTTGATTGGGGCAGTTAACCTGGACCTTTTCTAATAATGGGGCCTAGTTCTTGCCGTCAAGTGAAGAACCATGCAAGATGAGACTTACTTGTTGGCAACACATGCCAGGTTCTTGGCAATAAATTGAGCTAATTATAGAAGTGGCATTCCAGCATAGCTCTAATAGTTCATAGATTGAAGCTTTATAGATTGAAGCTTTGATCAGGCAAGTTTTGGATGCCCGACCAAGGGCAAGTTTCTCATCACCAAGAAAAGAAACTAATTACAGACTCCATGGCTTCCTCCTTGCAGTGGAATTGCAAAGAACAATGTCAATTGCTTAGATAATTGATTAAGCTCGCCGAAAATTGCTATAATAATGGAATCCAAGTCTAACTTGATTAGCATTAATGTAAAAGACGATTTAGAAGAGGAAATGGTCCCACATGACAAGAGTTATTGCCACGTGAGAAAAAAAAACACATCTTTATAGACTTTATTAATAATTGTACACCGACCAAGTGTTACCACAAAAATACACAAAATAAACATAAGATACACAATATATAAAGCATAAAGCTCAGTAGCTCAGTTCACCTTTATCCCATTTCACATAGAGAAAGAGACAAGGGTGGAATCAAGCACAAAGGGAGACTAGGATACTACGAGGAGAAGCAGAAGCCTGACGGCCATGAAGAACTGCCAAATTATCAACAATCAAGATGTCACCTTGGTGCCATGGAATTGCAACATGTTCTTCCTCCATAATTTGAAAACTAACTTGGACATTCTCCTCTGGAATCGGCGTTCCATCTCCAAAGGATACTTCATATGTTCCGGGTTCTGATATATCAATCAAGGAGCGAATTCCAAAAAGGGCATTAAACCAAGTTCTTTGGCTCGTAATCGGGTGTGTGATTACCCCTGGCAAGCTTTGGGAGTGGAATTTGGCCCCTGTGGACAACCATTCAATCTGAGAGCCTACTGATGCAGCCCTGCAGGGAAGTAAGCACGCATCATCAGCTAAAAGACTATTCCCCATATTTGAGACATGCGTATTTGTTCCTACTTTATTTCTGCTTCTTCTTGATTGTCTGTTTGGAACATGGCCCTCCAACTTCCATCTCCATGTTCCCTTAGAACCTTCGAGTACCTCAATTTCTTTTGTTCTAGTTGTTGTATAAATTTGGGGTCCTCCTTCATCATCCTCTGGTAGATCACATGTCCTTGTATCAAAGTTGTCGCCCCACCTCCTAGTGGGGGCTCTACATCACAGTAGAAGATTATTTTCCCCATTGGCCTAGCTAGCTGCATGAAAACAAATATGTTTACTCCAGATGGCATGAAAACTTAACTCAAACATATAAAATTCATAAGAAAACTAGCCACAACATTCAAATCCAGTCTCTTACATATGCTCCCTCATTGTGGAAGCCGATTGATCGTCCAATTGGCACGTCTTCATTCACAGTGTACACTCTTCCCACTACCTTTCTCCTTGTAGCCTCCCCTCCAAGATAATTATATTCTTCCCAACCTGTGGCCTCCAATGCCTTGTCAAAATCCGACGCACTTCTCACCTTAAATCCTCTAAGCATCACGGCTCCACTTAGTTTTAAACACTTTTCTATTAGTGGCTTATTGCTCTTGATTGCATCTTTCGCACTTGTGCTTGCTTTAAACGGTGCCAATATATAGGGAAATGGTATTCCATCTTCTGTGATCATTTGTTCCTTAGCCTTTATCTCCAATACATCATTCCATGCATGCCTAATTATTGGAATCTCTAACCCTTTAGTGCAAGCAGGACATACCACTTCCATTTGCTCTTGCTTATTCCTCTCTCTACGCCCTATAAATATCGATATTAGATTAGAAGAGATTGCAATGAAACATCTATCAACTTGCAATATTGTTATGATTGGAAGAAGACAAACTGATTGTACTCTATTTAAGAAATGGTAAAAGTATTGCTAGATGAAAGAATTGTGTTGTTATTTGTCCCTCGTAATTTATTATTGCTCATCCATGTGCACATGGTATTTTCTTTCGTGTTGTTGACAAAAGCCTCTCAAAGTGGAGGCCACCAAGAATAAAATAAACAACGGGCTTTTACATACCATCTCTATTCAAGGGTATATGTTCGTGGACGTTGGCAAGGGCTCCACTTGTATCTCGCTTTAAGAATGGATGCTAACTTAGAGCCTTTTATGATTAGAAGGGACAAAGAATAGTCCTTTATGTAGTGCTTGACCCACACAAAATACAAAACCAGATCTTTTAGCAGCCTCAAAATCTTTCAAATAACATGAATGCGTGGCCGATTTAATAGCCACAATTTATTATACGATTATGCGTTTACATATTGATACATGTGATGTTAAAGATAATAATACAAACAATAGCTTTGCATAGGAATCTTGTAGCATTAATGGATATATATTTTGCATTAAAGAAATAGAATAGAATAGAGGATTAATTTGATTATCATCCAATATCCAAATAATAAAACACTCTATCTAAGTTGAATAAAAAGGCTTTATGATAAAATAAAGTGTCATTTTAAGATAAGATACTATATGGATGATCGACATCAACAACCAGAGGAAAAAACACAGACAAATAAAATGGCAAAATGATATTTAAATTCCTTGAGAGCATATACTGTTTTGTCCTTTTATAGACCACTTCATATTCCACATTTTAAAGAGACATTTTTGTGATGTTATACTATAACTAAAAAGATGTATTTCCTACTAGTTTTCACACGAAAATGTGAAGAATTTCATGGTTCTTGAGCCTAGTTGCACTCAACCAAACACAATGCAACAACATGCTTGGGGCATGCGACTACAAAGGGGGAGGCTCAAAGACGGCTGATGAAAATGGGAGGAATGGAACAAGGCTATAAATACTCCAAGGGGGGCTCTCTCAACTAGCCTCAAGAAGTGGATTTATCTGCTAATCGCACTTCTAGAGCCTAGTTGCACTCAACCAACACAATGCAACAACATGCTGAAAAAAGAGGCAGAAAAACAAGAAACTAAATGTCTAAAAGAATTAAGGGTACAATATCACCACTCAGGAACCATAAAGGCAAAGAAAATGAGCAGGCGAAGGGGAGCAAGAGACCAGGGCACATCCAAACAACCAAGAATACTAAAAAGAATACTACGATACCCTGCAATTAAGGAATGGGGAATCTAAGCAAGAAAGCAACGACGCGAAGGCTGTCCTACCAAGACAAATAGCTTAATATAGCCTACAAGAGAATGGGTTCGGTGAAATGTTTCATACAAGGAAAAGGGACGCGAGCTTGAGTGCGAGAATTGAGAGCCTGAGACAAAGGCAGATACGAACAGCTAACACCACCATAAGAGGAGATGAAAGAAATGCTCTACTAACCTATAAATGAGCAAAGAGCCAAGAGCAAGCGAACTACACATTGAGCTTAACAGTTTTAAAACCTCCATGGTCAATATACACACCCACAAACCAACTCGTTCAAAGGTCCCTTCAAGATGCAGCAATCCTAAGGGCATGAAATCTCAAGATATCTGATTATGCCTCTCATGTGCCAACCAATTGTTGCAAAGATGACACTATATTGTCCTGAGCTAACAAGTAAAACGCGCTATGAAATTTAAATGAAAACACCTGAACTCATAAATTCAAGAAGAGAACAACCTTATCCTTCAAACAATGCAAATCTAACGCAAGAAAACACCACAATAAAACTTTAAGAAGTTTGCAAAGGTAAGCAACCAAACTCATACAAAGGACAATCCTTAAATGTGTGACTAAAGGAAAATGCAATTAGTCGACAAAGGTCCAGGAACCATGAAGCTCATACCCTGAAAACATGTGATAGAAAAAATGCATAGAAGGAGAAAAACCAAAACCCAATGTGATGAAACTCTGACCTAGAAAAGGCAACTTGGGAAAGGATTCAAGCATCTATTCCCTAAAATGGAAGGGAGTACACAAAATAGACCATGACCTATGGCACAGTTAGTGAAAATGTTAGTGAAAACAAAAGCTCTAAAACTTCAAACATATTCCAAATTAAACACCATAAGTTCCAATAAACCAACTCGTACAAGGGTCCTTCCAAAGTCGCAATTCTAACATCTAATCTGAAGGCATTCAATTAAATCTATAGACCAATCAACTCTTATAAAGAGAGAAACTGGATGCCATTAAACTTTACAGAGGAGTAACTAAGCATAGTCCGCGAGAAAATTAAGGGTTCAAGTGCCAGGAGATTAAGAGCAAGAGACCAAAGTAGATCCAACAACTAACACCACTGACCTAACCCTAAAGGAGAGATGAAAGAAGCATTAAAACCTCCAAAAGAAATTCACATACAACTTCCAGCTGCAACAAATATAAAAGATGACACATAAAGAGGTCCTAAGACAAACAACTTGAGAACAACATAGCACCAAAGTAGAAACTAGTTCAATGTAACTCAAAGCATACTCAAACAACAAGCAGATCAAATCTTCAACATTGGAAATATACGACCATGAGGAGGAAGTTTGAGAAGGCAAACCAAAATAAAATGCTGAAAATCGAAAGCTTAAACAAGCACACTTGCTAAAAGACCCCCTCACTTTAAGCACAATCTAAAGCCCCATCAATTTATGCACAATCTAAAGCACATAAGAACTGGTAAACTAAAGGAGAGAATAAGCTCCAACAAACCCACTCGTACAAAGGTCCTTTAATGCAAGCTTAATAACATTGAATCTAACGGCACTGAAGGATGAACCCGCTTGCTACTAAGTGTGCCATAAATTGAAAGGTGAAATGTTTCATTGGAAAAACGACCCAATTGAATAAGCACCTCATGCCTAGAAACTGGAACTCACTACGGGCCATATAGATGGGAGCAAATTGACACCTTAGACTAAACGGATGGTTAGCCACAAACCGCAATCTAAGGGAAGCAACAAGAGAGGCAAAGTTCCATGTTTGGCAAGAATCATAAAATTCTAAAATACTGTCCAACATCAACAATACCCTCAAGGTCAACCAGTTGTGGGCCACTTGCGTGCCGCAACAGTATTATGTAATCAGGGAATTTCTAAGACTAAATTAACTACTAGGCACAAGGCTCATGATTGAGATTCTATAAGGGCCATTAGATCATGAAACGCGTCAATGCAACAATGCAAAAGCGTACGTTAAATTAAACTACATCTCAACCAACACATTCCCCAAGAAAATACCATCTAAGCATAAGTCCTGCAACCAAACCTAAAACTATTGCAAAGGTTTTTAACGGTGGAGTGATGTATGCTAGAATTACATTGGCAAGGACAAGTCAACAAAGATGCAAGTAAAAAAAATGATCTAAAGCTCCAAACTAGATAGGCAAATCAAGTAGGTTACACAAAAGCAAAAAATTAGAATGATCTAAAGACTAACATTATCAATACTCCTTAAAACAAGATCAAAGGTCAAGGACGATTTCTCAATATGAAGAGAGTATATGGGTAAAGAAGCCTACAGGTGAAGCTTGATGGTGCATATAAAAGATGCGCGATGTGATTTGTGAAAGAGGAGAAAAAAAGATGTGGCAGAAGTTACATAACTCTAATGAACAAGTACAGCTCAAGAACTAGGATTGCTAGCAATATGCAAGGGCAAAAAATAAGTTCTCCAGCTCATAAAAAAGTATCAAGGATTCAATCCGATAAGCCTCAAGAGAACTCATAAAGTCAAAATACCTCAGGGCCAAGAGGCCTCAAATTTGTAAAGTCACCAATCCAACTAAAAAGTAAAAATACTTCGAATCAAGAAGCTTCTCCTCCAATGAATGTAGCGGGACACCTTTGCACGCCTTGGTTCCAGTTCCAAATAATTAACGAAGTTCCAAATGATTGTTGGCGCCTACAAGTCCCTGCACTTGGCATTTTACAGCAATAGGACAACAGCAATAGGACCTCGATGCATGCCCAACGATGCTGAACTGATCCAGCTTAGTCACAAAGATATTCCTCTGAACGTCGTTGCATGAAATATGTGCTCAAAAGCTCATCTTTGATCTTGATGAACTCTTGCATGTTGCACTGGAAAAAAATGAGAACGCAAAGGGAACTGGAAAACTGCAGTTAGAAGCACAAGGATACTGCACCAGAATGCAAAAATTTCTCCATGCACAATGAATTAAAGGCAATGCACAAACAGAAACACGACGGATCTCAACAAAATTAATTCATATCAAATTACATAAGTATAAATATCAATCCAACCAAATAGATAAGCCACCACTATTCTACTTCCAGCCAGAATCTAGATCAGAAAGCAATGGGCAAAATAGACTAGAACAAGTAATGTCAAAGGGTGTAGACAAGCAAGACCACAATCCATATTCCTGAGAAAGAGCAGCATACTTGGCTTACCTTACCTTATCTCGCTTACATAATGTCCTCTAAATATCACCTTAGGCTTCTGCTTTTGCTAGCGATGTCGTACTGCTTTGATAATGCAGCAAACCAGTTCAAGGAAATGACCAAATTCATATCCTGTTATGAGCCACTAATCTATCTGCAGTAAGCAACATTTCTCTATACTTCAATACTGCATCGATAAAGACTTATAGAGAGGTGCATTCCAAGGCATAAGGTAGATGGGAATATGTTGCATAAATCTACAGCTAAAGTGGTCTGATAGATTAAATAATTAGCTACAGTAATTTCAACAAGCAAGGCCATATCTATTAAATATATTGAGAATCTAACCAAAATGAGAGGAGGAATTGGAAGTGTAAGAACAGATGACGAAAATCAAGAACAGAACTACAGGGATAACACTTAGCTTCGTTTCGAACACATCTCTAGCAACTCAAAAGGCGATCTCATCAACCAACCACATATCGACAGCTACAACTTAGTATCTTGAGCATTGGAGCATATAAACAGCAAATACCTTGGTGAGGTTGTAGCACCGCTGACACAGAAAGCTATGGATGTCACAAGTTGAGAAAAATCAATGCGGCTGGCATCCGCAGTGAAATCGTGGATCCAAAAAGATAGCAGGCAAGGATAACATGACAGGTGCAACACACATAAGCTATACCAATGGCAGCCGACATGAACTAGATACAAAGCTGGCTTATGCAAAGCATTGAAAACAGAGGAAAATAAACCGAAAGTTATCACCTAAATAGATTGTGGAGTCCAGAAAGCTGCAAATCAGATATGTTGAAGACGTGAAGCCACAAAGGAAGTCTTGAACATTGTGAGCAATCCAAACCCAGCCTTTGCCTGAAGCATGTGCCTTCGAGACTCTTAAAACGGCTTGGATTCAAAACTCTTCAAGAACGAATTGCATGTAGCTTGGATTCGAACCTGTAGCTGCAACTCAGAAGCACAACACTCAAGGCAAATAAGAACAGCGGGCTACAGGTGTGGCAAATAGAGAAAAGACAGATCGGCTTCCATGCATCCTTCTGGATATTCAAAATAGGAAGTGACCTGGAGTAACCAACCAAGAGTACACCAAGTATGAAGAAAACTAAGCCTGTAATCTCAAACCCTGAATCTGTAAGTTGCACTAGCTCCTCAAAAATGAGCTGGCTTTTGGATTCATCCTGTAACTTGAAAGAACTCCCGGTATGAGTGCCTAAAAACAAATAAGAAAAGAAAATAAAAAATAAAATAACGATCGATAGCTAGGCACAAAAACGGACTAAAAGGGGGCGCAGACACGATAAACAAAGCCAGAACTATCACCGCTTCCAATAGATTGGAAAGCAAGGGAACAAGGAGAAAACATAAAAATAACATAACAAAGCAGCCAGATGATTTGATGCTCCGAAAAGAAGCCTGTAAAGAAAGGTATGAAGATGAGCCAACGCCAAATCACAAAAATTTAGTGCAGCGGTGGGGCATACGACTACAAAGGGGGAGGCTCAAAGACGGCTGATGAAAATGTGAGGAATGCAACAAGGCTATAAATACTCCAAGGGGGGCTCTCTCAACTAGCCTCAAGAAGCGGATTTATCTGCTAATCTCAAAACGCAGATAAATCGCACTTCTTGACCGAGAAACTTCCTGAGAAACTTTATCTATATAAAAAATTCTTGATTTCAACAGGTAGACTGCAAGGGTTCCCTGGAATTTGTCACTCACTATTATTGCTGAGTTGGCATGGCATTCTTTGTAAAGCAAAGGTATCTAGCAACAAGGTTTTATGGTAAGAACATAGAAGTGTGTTCTTGCTAGCTTCCCAAAATCCATCCTACAAGGAGAGAATGTACCCTTAACACATTACTTAAAAATGCAAGATGCTCTGGTAATTAGTATATTGGGCTTCATTTGCCTCACATAGAGGCTAGCCTCTATTTAATACTAAAAAATCACAAGAGAATTCTTTTATGTGATGTCCGGTCTACATATGAAAACTCAAAATCAAACTGCTTATCTCATGAGTATGCACTGCCAATGCAACTAATATGTAACGACATTACCAGGGTTTACTAATATGTAATATTCTGCTACATATTCTAAACAAGGTGCATCCTGGACTACCACAGTTGTCAGATATGTCAATCCTAGACTGTATGTTGGAGCCTCTAGGCACCTCTCCTTTCCCAGGTGGTTTTTAATCTGGGCCGGGGTGATTATGCTTTATTTTGTGTGTAAGGGCTTCGGCCCATGTTCTGGTAAGGGACTTTGGTCCCGTCTTGTACTTGTGGTCCCATAGCCCGATTGGGCTCCGTGGACGTTAAAAGTTTCTTCCTTCCTTCCTTCCTTCCTTCCTTCCTTCCTTTCGCTTATGCTCATTTATGATTGGGGGCGCCTATGATTTTGAGATGTCAAATACGAGTTTGCCTAAGATTTTGATGGTATATCGAACCTCTATACGACTTCACTTAAGGTTTTAGAACATGAAATACTGGAGCTCGAACCTCTACCAAAATAACTCAATGTCCTAATAAGACTGCTTTAACCAATCTAACCAGTGAGCTAACATGACTATAGTTTTTGGATTGCCCCTGTTAAGGGGGCAATTCGTTAGGGGGAGGGTTGGTTTTGGCATATTCTGGCATATCAGGGGTATATCTGATAATCTGACGGCCGTCATTACTGATTGTTTTTCCGGCGGTGAAAAACTTTTTGGTTTTTTTGCGTATGAATATACGCTAAGGTTTTCCGTGTTTTGGACGCCAAATTATTTTTCCGGCGATCGAAAACTCGTTTTGTTTTGTGAAAAACTATTGGTTTTTTTAACCTTTGGGCTAGAGATTCCTTTTTTTAGAATTTATCTTTGGGTTTTTTTATTTTGACAGGATATCGGATCATTTATGGAAGCATGGGCGCACGGAAGAGGCACTTGATGTTACGCTGCAGCGAGGTATTGCTTTATCTCTTAACCCTACGGTTTTACAGGGATGCACAAAGAAAAGAGATCTCAAATTTGTTCTGCGAATTCGGTCATGTCTTATACAAAATGGAATCGATTCGGTTGCCATTCTGGGGGATTATATTATCCGCTTCTTTGCCTCCTGCGGCTGCTTGATAGAAGTAAATCAGACATTCAACAGGATTGCGGAGCCTAGCATCTATACATGGACTGCAATTATTTCCTCTCAGACACTACTTCAGCATGTCCAGACTGCAATTTTGTTGCATGGTAGAATGCCGGCCTTAGGTATGACAATGGATGAGTTTATTTTTCTTTCATTACTAAAGATGTGCACCTTAATGTTAGATCTTCATAAAGGTCGATTAATACACGAACAAATCATCTTGAATGGGCTTCTCTCTCGATGTGTATCTCGGCAAGCACACTTGTAGACATGTATGCCAAATCAAGAGCCTTGAAGAGGCACAAAATGTCTTTGAAAATTTGCCAAATAGAAATGTGGTTTCTTGGGGCCATGATTGGAGGATATTCCCAAAATGAAGAGGTCCATCTTGCCTTAGAATGTTTCTACAATATGCACTCTTGGGGCATTGAACCGAGATAGGGCCACATTGTTGGGCATATTAAAAGCTTGTGCCAAACATTGGAGCTTTAGAGCATGGCGGAGGCACATCCATGAGCAGATTTTTACAAGCGGGTTAAAATTAGATATTCATGTGGGAACTGCTCTTGTTGATATGTATGCTAAATGTGGGGACCACGAGAGAGGCATGCGGCATCTTCAATTCATTGAAAAATCCAAATGTGGTCTCATGGAGTGTAATGATTGCCGGATCGCCCGGCATGGTGAAGGCCTCCTCGCATTAGAATGCTTTGATAATATGCGGCTTGAAGGCACGAGATTTGAGATAGAGTAATATTGTTAAGCACTTTGAAGGCGTGTAGTAATGTCGAGGGCCATAGTGCGAGAGGCGAGATCTATTCATGAGCAGATACTTCAAACTACCACCCAAGTGGATATAATTATGTGGAGCACCCTTGTTGATATGTATGCAAAGTGTGGAAACATGGAAGAAGCATGTATAGTCTTTCACAAATCTCTCAAACATGATGTTGTATTGTGGGGTACAAAGTGATTGCGGGGATATGCGCAGCTTGGAGATGCAACATTTGCCATCCGGTGGTTTGAACAGATGCATAAGAGTGGTATTCAACCCGATGATACGATATTTCTTGGTATTCTTAGTGTATGCAGCCGTGGTGTCTTGTGGATGAAGGACAAAGGTATTTTAGATCCATTACACAATCCCATCGTGTAACACCAAAAGTGGTTCATTATAATTGCATGATCGATCTCCTAGGTCGTGCGGGGCACTTTGATGAAGCGAGTAAAACATAAATAGAAGTTTAAGACAACCCAATATTTTTGGATGGACATCGCTGCCGGTGCCAAAATGCATGGCAACTTCTCACTAGCAAGGGAATGCTTTGGAAAAGTTGGCATCTTGGATTCATGTTCAACACGAGTGGTGCGTGCTAATGTCGATATTTATGCCAAACCCACATGAAAGAGGGTTTGTCATAGCAGCAATGGTGAAGATAAATATGCAAGCTACCTAAGGATTGACACTGGGCTCTTGCCAAAAGCATGTCTTTAATAGAGCAAATGGCGTTGAAATTGGATACAATTAAGGAAATTGGGAGGGGAGCTTCACTTGGGAGGGTAGCTTCAATTGGGAGCTATTGCTTGATTTTTGCCAGGAAATGGGCCATGCCTTTTTCCATTTGATTCATCAATCCTTCAATAAGCAATTTTGTTTCTACATTAATAACATCTCCTCAAGCTTGATGTTGAAAGTAAATACTGAGATTGAAAGTAAATACCGAGATGCAATGGTGAAGCTAAATATGCAAGCTACCTAAGGATTGAAACTGGGCTCTTGAAAGCATGTCTTTAATAAAGCAAATGGTGCTGAACTTGGATACAATTAAGGAAGTTGGGAGGGGAGCTTCACTTGCTATTGCTTGATTTTTGCCAGGAAATGGGCCATGCGTTTTTCCATTTGATCCATCAATCCTTCAAGTATGCCCACAATAAGCAATTTTGTTTCTACATCAATAACATCTCCTCAGGCTTGATGTTGAAAGTAAATACTGAGATTGTCTACTGTTTCCTTTTTCTTTCGACTGACTATGGACCAGAAATCCCCCTCCCCCCTTTTTTTTAACTGCTTTTGGCGTTTTGGACGACCATATTTTTTTCCGGAGCATATTTATACACAAAAGGAAAAAGACCTATCACTTAAGAAATCACCAAAGCATTTTCTAAAAAAAAAAATAGCCAAAACACCAAGCAATCTTAGCCATTAGAGATGGCCCAATATGCAAAAAATATGCCCAAACCAACTATCTAAAAAAGAAGTGCCAATCCAATAAGCACAAATATGTTTATTATACTTAAAAATGTATTATCTTTCTCAAATATATAATTTTCAAATATAGTACATGTCAGAAGAGATATATGAAATGTCATTTATTGCTTTTTCTTTTCTCCTTCTTTTAAGATGCAAAATATTAGGTATTACATCATCAAGTGAGAAACAATTGTTTTGATGCTGCATGAAAGAAAGAAATTTGTAAGAACACTTTCTAGACTACTTTTAAGAATAAATTAAAAAAATGGTAAAAAAAAAACAAGTGAGAGTAGAAACCTTTAGCCTTTAGCATGGAATGTTGGTGAGTCCACATTTCTTGCCAACATTTCGAGCATTGCTTAGATAACTAGATGGGAGTTGGTTAATACATGAGCAAAGTGTTTTCGCTCCTAAACGTGTGACTTCACTACAACAACTGGATGAAGGGGAGGTACCATACAATACAGCATTAATACATGGTGCCACAACAGAGTTGCATTGCCCTTCAACGCCACAAACTACTAAAAACATTAGCACCATGCATATTGCAAGTGCCTTTGCCATACTTCTACTATATTCTATCTTCCTTCTCCTTATAAAGCCACAAGCATTTCTCATGGGATATATATATTGCATGGTCATTATTCATGATCAATAGTTTTCATCGGTGCCGTCTACGCTCATAAACCACCTCAATCTCATCAAAAGAACGTAATTAGAACAAGCATAAAATTAGATACACACTACAATAAAAAGATAACAAACCCTCACATCCTCACAATTACATCACACTCATCATCAAGCCTCTTCATTCACATTCTTCCAACATCCACACTCAAATGGCATCCATTACAGCCAACTCTGAAGATAACATTGCACCCAACTCCCGTTTGCCAACACACAAGAAGCAACGTACTCTCCAGCTATGGAGAACCTTGTCCAACAAGCCAAACAATGAGATACACGCCCTAGTGCTTTGTACTTATGGAAATATCTTTCGGGATGCAGAAGCAAAATTTGTAGCTCTTTCTGCCGACATTATAGATGAAGAAGGAATCACTGCAATTACAGTCCAAGCAGTTCAAGACCAAGCACGCGCCTGGTTACCAATACTGAAAGCGGGAGCATGGGTCTCAATCACCAAGTAAGTACACTTCAAAAATTAAAACATTTGAGAAAATGAATAATGTTGCTAATTCGTATTAACAATGTTCCCATCTGCAGTTACGCGATACAGAATCGAAATCCAAAAAATGATTATGGTGACCACAAGTTTACAATAAAGATTGGAGCCAGGACACACATCACCCAAGTGCAGCCTACTTCAATAATCATAAACCTCAGGCCAGTAAAAGGCATGTCTATACAGAAACTGAAAAGCATGCCAGCTGCTCCTACAAGCCATGCAAGCATACTCGCTGTCGTCATCGGAGCACAAGATCTTGCAGGAAGACGTGCGCTACAAATCGCCGACGGCAACCAAGAAGAGGACATGGCAAACTTGACATTCTGGAAAGAACAAGAACCAATACATGATGAGTTGCAAAACAGATTCTTCAAAGGTAACAAAATCTATTTCTTATTTTGTCATTGCCAACAATACAAACTAATCTAGATTTCATAGGGGACAAGCCAGTAGTTTTGTTCAAAAGCATTTGCAGGTCATGCATTGAGGCATTTGGCAGTCTCTCCACATCAAATGCAACACTAGCATTCTTCGCAGAAGAAGACCCGAAGAAGGAAACACACCCGACAATTGTAAATTACGACACATTAACAATTCGACGCATGAAAGACATTGTGTATCCAAGTCATGTCGAAAACAGCAACAACGTAACAGTAAGCAAACAATTGTACCAATCACAAATATATGCAAGTAATTTCAGTATGTACTGACATATGGCCTGCAGATCAAAGGCAAATTTGAAGCACAAACTAACAATTTCGATAGCATAAGATACGTTTGTACACATTGCACAGCTGGAACGTATGAAGAAGAGCACTGCGCACGATGTGAAACTGCAAATCCAAAGCCAGTACCAACACTTGCTGGTTCCATCTACAGCGATACAGGCAAAGCATACAAAGCACTCTTCCGAAATGAACTCCTTGACAAAGCATATGGAATGGACGATGGAGAATTGTATAATGAAATGATGACGTCGCCACTAAAATTCCGTGAACGAGTATCTCAACAAAATCCAACAGGGATATTCAAAATCAATTGTGCAAACGTAATCATCGAGTACGAAAACAACTAGACAATCAACACTCTGTCTATGAGCTTTCTGTCTGTTTTAATAATTGTAGAAATCTTTGCTTTTAAAGCAAAACTAGACACTTTTATATAAATGATTTACTTTTACGTGATTTTAAAAATTCAAATCCCATATGTTACTCATGTTATTCAACACTAAGTCGAACCTTACACCTCAAAGGACTTAACCATTCAACACAAACACATGCTAATAAATAATGTTCAAAATCTACATCTAAACATCAAAAAAAAAAGTTACGCATCACCCTTAACAAAACAAAAAAAATACACATGAATTGTCAACACGGGATCAGAATAGAAAAACAACATCTTCGTGATATTGGCCACTTACCTCTTTGCCTTGCAAAAACAAAGACATATGCAACGAAATGATTCATCCATGTTCCTATACTACTTTCAAAATAATTAAATAATTTAAATAATAGATAGATAGATAGTATTTTAACGTCACACCACTAGGCAGCATCCAACTGGACATGTGACCACACTACATTGCTTTGTTGGGCCCTGCCCCCAACCACTTTACATTGCGTCTGTGGGTTTTGACACCCAACAGTTCAAAGTGCGATTCTGGGCGGTCTCAAACTCGAGACCTATAGTTGCTAGACCTAGTGTATTACCACTACACTAAACGACCAGACGCATGAAGATACATTTATAAAGCTTTATTCATAATAGCATTTTGGGGGCAATCCACAGTGCTTTGCACCTTGTTTATCTCAAATCTATGCTGTTTTTATAATAACCCATTGAATTGTTTTAGGGATATGGCCTATGGTTTCAGGAATTATATCCATGTTCTGCTACATATTCTAAACGAGGTGCACCCTGGACTACCGCAGTCATAGGATTAACCAATCTAACCAATGAGCTAACGTGACTATTTTTTATCTTAAATCTATGTTTTTTTTTATAATAACCCATTGAATTGTTTTAGGGATATGGTCTATGGTTTCAGGAATTATATCCATATCAAATCCTCCTGGAACCCCCTGTTATTTTGCTACATATTGTTTTAAAAGAGTTTGAAAATAGTTTTGTACTACTAAATTGCCCACCGTCGGTGGGCTTTACATGTGATTGTTCACCTTTTGTGATCATTCGATGTGATTGTTCACAAATAATGGGGTAGTAATATGTTACCAGTAGTTTAAGGAGCCCCGTAAATATCAGATGCCATCACTTTTAAACCATGGGTATATCTAGGTCTTTAACATGTTAAAACCACATCACACCAAAAAAAACAAGGTGCTGCACACGAAGGGTTGCCCTTCCGTGATCTGAGAGTGTGTTTGCATGCTTTTTGTTTTGTTGTTTCATAATGGATCTTGTTTGTTTAATATCGTGCCTTCGTTTTGTTGTTTCGTAATGGATCTTCTTTGTTTCATTTTTTCTCATTTGCACCTAAAGACAAAATATCAAGTAGCATAGTATTTCTAGCAAAAAGAACACTTTTTATGAAACTTTAAAATAACTGCCCACAAACTTCATCTCCACAAGAAGAATGATCTCAACAATAACATGGTTCTCCTTGAGGAGAAGATGACGTCTTTTTTAGAGCAAATAGATAGATCCTTTTGGTTAAGTATGGTGCTTCCATGCCCTAAGTTGTGGTGCTTCTATGACCATTCTTATTTCTTGTGCTTTTTGGGCATCCCTTGGGTGCGTAATTCTCATTTCCTTACTTTTCATGGTTGCATCTGAGTGCTCAAGAATTTAAAAGCCATTGAATTACAAAAAATCTTAAGGTAGCATCAAACTTTCCATAGAAATTTTAGGCAATATCTTTTCCTCATAGACTAGGCTATGAAAGCAACTGATGATTGTGAATCTCCCACATTTTTCTATTGCAATGTCACGGACCATAACCTCATAATTGTTATGCCACATTTATGATAATCATGTCTCATATATGACAAAACGTCTTGATTCCTCAAAAAAAAAAAAACGTCTTGATTCCTAAGTATTTTAGAAAGTAAACAAAGGAACAATTTGGCTTCTTTGTTTGTTCCTTAGCATGTCTGAGTTACAATTTTTGAGAGCTATAAATTGTTTGCATAAGGAATCGATTAGTAAAATAAGGGAGATATGATAAGACTTGTTAGGATAAAATAAAACTATATCAGTGGCTAAATCATGTGAATTGGTCAAGGTTTTATCCATTGGACATATTTTTTGCTTGTTTTGCTTGGTTGCTTTTTGTTCGTTCTATTTTGTTGTTTTGGCTCAAAGCCATAAACCTGCTACAACTCGCATGTCTGAGGCAATAAGCCAATAATGACAAATTGGAGTTCACATAAAAGGTCAATGAATGTAGGCAAAAGAAGTCTAGCAAAATAACAAGGAATCCAAATTGTAAGTTATTGATTGAACTGTAGTTACCGCAACAGTAAGAAATCTCAATGCGAATGCCACAAAATTTATATCCAGCCAATGGGGCAAGAATTCTGAATATTGGAAGGATGTTGATGACTCTCTATTAACAACAGGATCTAAAGGAATCCTTAAAACCAATGAAGACTGCACTGACAATATTTCCAGCAGCAAAAAAAACTGCAATAGCACGCATACTCCATATCATTGATTTAACTAATTTGTGTTGAAAACATTTGAAAAGGGGTGAGTTATTGAAAAGAACAGATAAAAACTCACAATCTCTGCGAAGTAGTGAGCTGAAGAAACCATCTCAAACCAGTCACCCCGTAGAATTCCATAACTATGGTTCTCATTCTGTAGGGTTTTATTACTGCGCAAAGAAGCCTGCAATTTAAACAAAAGCAATAAAAGCAAATTCACATTCTACTTGACAGCCAATAGCAGCCAGAAATCCTACTAGAACCTTATAAATATCAACTGTCTCGGAAAGGGTTGAATGAAGTACTTAGCAAAATTGCATGACATCTTCTTTGATGTATCCAACCCCAACTAGCCAGGACAATTCCAATCCATTGTGGCCATGCAACCTTCCAATGAATTTTCTTACTGTCCATTTCAACATGCAAACTATTTGTAGAGGAAAGCATTCTTCCAGCAAATACTGAGCATAAGGATAAAGGAGTGCCAATTTAATAACGGTATAATCCAAATAATTAAAATAAATCAAAACCATGTTTTGTTCACATTTCAACTTGATGTTTACTCTACACAGATACCAAAATTCCATATAAAACATCTATATTTGGCTCTGTTCGCTGAATATATCGAAGGGCCTTTCCTCCAATATTTGATCGAGTTTGACTATGTGAGATTTCGAAGAATATGCAACCATGACATTATTTGCCCCTTCAATGTCCTTCCACTTGAACTCTTATGCTAATATAATATAAGGCAGAACATATACATCCTAAAGATTTTATTTATTAATTGATTTTAACAAAAACAGACTTTAAAAGAACATAATCAAACAGATGGAGAAAATACATACTTACAATATGCCTGTAATATATGCTAACGTCCATAAGATCCGGAGTGACCATGGCATTGCCGACTCGTCCATCATAGTATGTTCGCCTATATAATGGAGTTCAAAGCCAAGTCTAACCTCAGGGCTTTACTTTATTTAAGAGGGTATAATAATTACAACACAACATCAGCTCACAAGTAGGTCTAAGGAATAAGCCATGAGAAAAACAAAATGCTTTCATAATTCTCGTGTCATGTTATGATTAATGTTAGAAGTGAGCTAATGTCTAACGAGCCAGAGGAGTTAAATTGAACCATATAACCATAGGCCTATTTTGAAAATGCACTGAAATGCCCTAAATCTGCAAACATGGCTTCTATCCTAATTACAGAGATCATCATATTCCGAAGCTTAGCTTCAAGGCGCTCGCACTAGGATCTTATGCACCCACCAAGTTCAAGCCCGATTCAAGAAAAAATTATAAGTCTGCCACAAATCTAGAAGTCTCCCACAGGCGTCCCTGTATCGTGCCACTGTGAACTGCCGGATCTCCTATAGAATGGATGCCGGTTTGCCGGTTCGAACACAGGCGACTGGGTTGGACCACCAACAGAGGCGACCGCCAGTTTACAGGCAAGAGCCAGTTTGGAGCAGTTTCCAGCATATTCTAAGAATATTCCAGCATATGCTTAGAATATGATGAAAACCCACATGAGCAAGGGTTTGCCCCCTAGAGGCAACCCAAAAATGTTAATTGATAGAGCTTTTGTTTATTTTCCTTCAATTTCCCTACCATTTATTTGTTGCAGCGGGAAAATGTGTGTGCATGTATACATTGACGATTGAAATAATTATTTTAACTGCAAACTTCCTTGTCATTTGGGTCAGATCTATAGATAAAGATGTCTTCAACAATAGCCACTAGAGACAACGTGGGATTGAGAATTCTAGCAAACTATGTCTCAAGTTTGTCTCCACTCTTTCTAAAGGCATGCGTGATGAAGACCACATGCCAAATGAGATCTTTTATCCCCACACTTGTCTAGTATACGGTGCATGATGTAATTTGTAAAACAATGATATACTTAGAATGGTTTAATGTCTTGCTTTCTTCATATTCTCACACTCTTTCTATGCTATGGATTTAATTTGGCTTGAGATTGTTTGTCATTGATATTTTCGTACAAAAGAAGGTGAGACTAGCCATTGCGCACATGGAGCCTCCGCACAATGACAACACATTCCACATCATGATAGCTACGGATGGGAAATTAGATCAAGAACAATTCTTCTTGATATAAGTAGGATCATGCCACAAGCAACTGGGTATGTATTTAAACTGAGAGTGATAGAGGCCAACTTATGACACTTAAATAGATAATACGTGAGGGTTACTGGATGAGAAGAGTATCATTTTCTAAGGGTCAAGAGGAGGCCACGTGAAAGGCAAGGACTCTAAACCCTTAAGCAAGTCAGGATTGAAAGATGCCAACTCATGACAATACTTTAATGATGTTAGAGGCCAACTTAAATGAAGTTTATGGGGGGTTAGTGGGTGATGCATCTTTGTATGTGGGTCAAGAGGAGGCCACATGAAGGCACTTACACCCTTAGAAGTCAACTCAAGGGTAGCAAGTAGGTAAGCAAAAATGTGAAATTATGCAGATGGGTCAAGGCTAGGAAAGGACATTACATTAGGTACAATATAAACCTCACCATGGACATGCTTTTAATGGAAGCAACCCCACAAGGAAAATGAGGCAAATCAAATGGTATTAGCAACTTACAGAGAAGTTAGGTATGGCTGAAAAAATGGTATACCTATATGCCTAGATAAGCAAAAGCCGACTCTCAGAAGAAAATCAAGGATTCTAAATGCACAGCAATGTAAGAGGAATAGGAATGCAAATCTTCCATTTTCTTTTTCTTAAGCACAGTGGTAGATACAGAAACTCTGTAACGCCAGGTTTGTATTGAAGTTGAAGCAAGAGAGGTACATGGTGACAGTATAGAAAAAGGACAAGCTTGGCATTTAATGCAAAAACCCTGCATCTTTGTTGTCTTCCCTGCCTTAAATGGTCCTTAAATGAAGAACATTGTAGTTTGGTTGATTGAACCAATCCAAGTAAATATACCCCTACTGCCATATGTAGGGTTTCTGCACCATATACAATCTATATTCTGGTGACGATGTAAAAGGTGGAAAACAGTAAATCTTTACGTAACCTGTACTAGATATACTAGATAAATGGCGCCATTAATCAAGCAGCAGGCCCCCAGTCCATTGTCCTGCATAGATATGTCCTTCAGTTCTGTCAAGTCCCATGCATTTCTTATGCATAACAATACTTAACAATTGGACTTGCCTAGTTGCTCAGAATAGCTTCAATACATTCCTTGTAGATTTCAATTCCCAGTGTAAGGGATTAAAAAACCAATGCTTTCCATTCATTACGTGCCCCCATGTAAAATTTATTCACATTTTTTCTTTCCTGGCCTTGCCATAGTCAATCCTTCAGGACATCTTTGTCCTGCTGGTTTAATTACACCCAAATTCTTTGATGGGATGCAGACCAACATCAACAACAAAAGAATTAGGGATAACATACCCAACAACTTGCATAAACATATTTTTAGGAAAGCCCCATACATTATCCGCCCGGATCTAAGCTGCTTTCTGTTACATTTCGATTTCCAAATTTTGGCTTTGATTGTTGGCAGAGTAATGGTCCAACTTACAAGTGTCCTGTCTTGGAGCCTATGAAAAAGAATGAAACACAGTGTTAGGTAAGGTTGATGTGGTAAAGCTGGATGTTTAATCAACATTTACCTCATACTGACCTGAGAAGGCATGCTTCATAAGATGCTACTGTAATTAACACAGTCCTGGGAATTTCAAATGTAGATGCAAATGTAGCTAGGGTCATAATGCTCATGGAGCCAATAATGGCACGCCACCAGATAGACTTTCTTTCAAGGATGATACTCGAAAAGAATAGAATAGAATAGAATAGTTTTTTTATCGTCCACTGAGACCAATCGGCCTATGGGACCCAGAAGGAGCGTAGCAAACCGTGGCAGCTGTCAAACTGTACAAGTATACATCATCGTGAAATAAATGTGTATGTACATGTCAAGTGCGTGCCCGAGGACATAGCTGATCTCGCATGTCCATGACCTCCTGAAGGTATGATCCTAGCATCCGTCACGGATGCCGCGTGCTCAATGTCACATGTAGCGGTGGCCGGGCCCGACCAACTCAAAGATAGCGTCCGGATTTGATCATATGCTGGGCAACTTTGAAGGGTATGAGATTCATCCTCAATAACTCCCATTTGGCAGCATTGACAGAGCCTGTCCTGACGTGGCTCACCAATCCATCTGCCTGTCTCAATTCGAAGATGATGTGCCCCTGTGCGTCTTTTCATGGGCAAGTGGGTGCGCAGGTAGCATTGTGGGCCTCGTTCCAATGTGGGATTTATGTGGCGCTGGTAGTGTGCTGTCTTGACCTGTTCAAGGGCGCTGGCATCCCAAAGCTTGCTGATGAAGCAAGCGTCAAGATATTGCCTCAAGCTATGGCGATCTGCCTCTGTTTGCACATGTATGCACCTGTGCTCCTGCACATTCCATCTAGCCATCCATTGAGCTCTCTTTTCCCTCCAGCAGGCCTTGAGCAAGTATGCTAGTGAAACACTTATGGAGGACCAGACTGGAGCCAAAGAGATGCTGAATATAAAAAGATAATGTCTTTTTCCTGTTACTTCTAGACAGGGACTTCGGCCTCATGTTGTAATGCACTTTTCTATTTCTAAACATGAGGTGTAGAGTATGCAGATTTTTTGTTCTGCTGTGCTAACGATGTTGTAACATGGATGGGTCGCAACTCATGATGCCAAGCCTATTCGAAGGAGACATTTCTGCCAACGGTGGCCTTGTTGACTTCTATTTTTGTTTGCAAAATTTCACAATATTCTTACCGTATTAGGGATTTCATGGGATCCCAGTAAGAGCAACAAATTGTATCAGATCCATCACATATGCACTATTATTTGGAGCTCCTTTAGTCTCAAACACATGGGTAATCCTGCCACAGATTTGTCAACAAAAGAGAATTTTAGAACAAGAACCACTTGAACATTTGAGCTGATGTTAAGCTAGTTACTTGGATATCGATCTTCCCGGTTAAACCAAAAGTTCATGCAAGTCTGTTACATATAACAAAGAGGGAAACCAAAGGAGGTTTAGTTGGGGATGGAAACCTAGAAGTGACATGTTTCTTAATGGTGCTTTTCTAATCATGAGGCCAGCTACTTTGGTCCCAGGCTCATTGCTTCTGCTGGTGCCTGGGTCCATGGCATGCACTTATATGTGAAGTCTCAATTTTTTTTCCCCCCCAAACATATCACATAGATACCTCTCTGCTAATGCATTGATCAGCAAGAGAAGCTGCTAAATAGGTTGCACTGCCTGATAGAGCATGTAAAATTCCTCTATCTCAATCAATGGCATCAGGGTGGTATCGAGATGTGCACATATGGGCGGAAAGATGGGGGATATCCCTGCATCAATTACCAGACACTGATCTTGGTACTCGAGATCTAGTGCAGACTCGAGTTGTGGAGAAAATGCATGAAAGCATCTTGCAACAGATGAAAGAGATACTAACTAAAAATGATAAAAACAGAGGATAATTTTCTAGTACAGAAACGGAAAAGGTAGCACACCTGTTGCCTGCAAAGGCTAGGGAAGATATCCTTAACGTAAACACAGGCAGAGATTTTGCTGATACGGGTATCTTTGATAACAAACATGGCATGATCCAAACAATCAGATTTGCGAGTAGAGGAACAGACAACATTAGGAGGTATAACATTAGGAGGTATAACACAGAGATTTGCCTCAGCAGAAGAGCTATTGAAAATTGAGCCCTTCACACTTGATTGCCTGCTAACTTCCTCCTGCTTTGTCAAAGGAGGAAGGCCACCTTGCACCTTTGTTTCTACTCCTCCACAATATGACAGAATATGGAAAAAATAAATCCAAGATGGAGGACCACCATTTTTCATCCTTCCATTCAAATGTGTGTCCTTATCTGAAGCCCTTCTCAGCAAAAGCCTTCCTCTTGTATGCTTCTTATTAACAATGCTCTTTGCTTCTGCCCTTGGTACTTTCTTGGATTTGATTGTGATCTTATTTACATCTGCTTCTTCCTGCTCAGAATGGTCTTCTGATGTAGAAATATGTGAAGAAACTGGCTTAGATTTAGAATTAGCACCAGAACTGCTAGACTTTTTAGACTGCACTGACAATATTTCCAGCAGCGAAAACCTTTGAAAGCCTTTGAAAGGGGGTGAGTTCTTGAAAAGAACAGATAAAAAACTCACAATCTCTGCGAAGTAGTGAGCTGAGATGCATATAAGAAGATAGTTCTTATGGAAGCGTTGTTGATTGTTGAACCATATACCTGTTTTTTAAATGCACTGAAATGTCCTAAATCTGCAAACATGGCTTCTACGCCTGATTACAGAGCTCATCATATTCTGAAGTCTGCCAGAGGAACTACCGGATCTCCTATCCTATAGACGCCGGTTTGCCGGTTCGAACACAGGCGACTGGGCTGGACCACCAACAGAGGCGACCGCCAATTTACAGGCAAGAGCCAGTTTGGAGCAGTTTCCAGTATATTCTAAGAATATTACAGCATATACTTATGCTGAAAACCCACATGAACAAGGGGCAACCCAAAAAGACGTGGCGTTTCTGTGGACTTAGTGGGTTTTTTGTGATTTAAGACTGGTTCAAACATGACCAGGTAATATAGCCTAATGGGTAATGGGGCTTTGGCCTCTCTTTGGCAACTTGAGAAGAGGAATTGATGAAATGAATTGCAAATAGATGAAGTTACCCTGGTCATGCTGATATGGCGCAATCCCAACGGTGGGTGATTCCATCCCGTAGAATAACCCACGGTGATGATCGTGCCACGACCCATAACCAGGTAGATGGCCATGGCTGTTACCCTGGTTTTGGTTGATTCCATCGCGGTGAATACTTTCCCGCGGAATCACAGACCCTCCGGGAACGGGATCCGTTCCGGAGGCCCCGTTATCCGTACCTGACAGTACGGCCGTCCATTTTATACTTCTCCGTGGAATCACAACGGTAGAATACCGCCGGACGGAATCACCACGTAATTATTCCACGCGATGGAATCACATTTCTTTGATTTTGCCGGATGGAATCACTGACTTGTTATTTCATCGGACGGAATCACCCCGTTCCACTTCCACGGGGCGGAATCACCATATTCTGATTCCTTCCGATGGAATCACCCCAGATGGGATTCCTCCAGACGGAATCACCATATTTTGATTTCTCCCGATAATATTCTTTCCCGTGAAATCACCGCTCAAATATTCTCTCCCGTGGAATCACCGCGATAATATTCTCCCCCGTGGAATCACTGCGTACGATTCCTCGGGAAGGAATCACCTGGAGACCTTTGAAGCTGTAATAACTACAGGCAGGGAGGAAAAATTGGCAGATGGTTTAATCCCAGCAGAAGTTTATGCCCGATTCCATAAAAAATGGTTGAGGATGTACGTTACTTGAAGATCATGAGGAAATTAATACTAAACCAATGGTGCAAATAAACAAGCTGGGCTACTCCATTTTGTGTGTGCATCTCCATTGTTATGCTCCCAAGAACATTTCTGGTTGGGGATTTGAACCCCTTGCCAATATTGGCAATGCCATGGGCTTCTTCAAAGCAAGAACAAGAAACAAGAAACATGCCTATTTAATAGCAAAAACAAAAAACATGCCAAAAAACGGAATCACCACCTTGTTATTCATCATCTTGCTAAGAGATGAGCACTGACTGTGTTATCTCTCTATATATCACATCTAGAGATGAGATTACTTCCAGAAAGACCAATGCCATTAGAAAAGCTATTGGAAGTATGAAATAGCATACAGAAAATAGATAAACCTTTCATTTAAACAGAGGGATAGGTGAACATTTGCCACAACATGTAGAAATAGTAGATACTAAAACAAGATTTCATTCCCTCAAAAGAAATGCAATCCTGTAGTGACCATAAATCCTCTGCTGCATAAGTTTTTAGGCATGCCCCAAGAATAGTCCTTGATTGTGTGACTAAATGCATCGTTTGCAAGCTGATCTGCACGAGCATTTAGAGCCCTTGGGACACTTTGGACAGAGTAATCATCAAAATCGTCCAGTAAATCCATGACTGTTTTACGGTGCCTTGCAAGTCTCCGATTTTTCACACTATATATTCCAAGGACCTGATGATACAATCAGTGCAATCTGTCATCTAAATCTTCAGCTATAGCAACAACTAATGAGTATTCCATAGAAATCCGGCAATCCGGCAGTAAAAATAAAACCTAGAAGCTCTGAGAAAACTACAGCAAATCCAAGAAATAAAGGCTCCTTCAAAGCACTCGAGAAAGAACCCTAAAACAGGAGATTTTGACATACCTGATTGCAAATAAGCTCAGAATCACTATACGAATGCCAAGAGCACGAGCTTTGCGAAGTCCCGCGATGAGGCCCTTATACTCTGCGGCATTGCTGGTGAGAAAGGGGCCAAGATATATTCCGTCTTCATGAATGAGCGATGATTCGGCGGTGGTGAGGACATAGGCACATGCGGCCACTGCAGATCCAGTGTCGTTCCACCTGCATGCGCCATCGAACCAAAGGAATGCTTTTTTCGCCAACAAATCGTCGCCTCCCTTCTTAGAGCTTAGATTTGAGCTATAACAATCTAACCGGTTTGATTCCTCAAAATGAAACTCTGTCGAATCAGGGGCCTACTGCATTTTTCGGAAATCCTGGATTATGCGGTCTTCCGCTTAAAAATTCATGTCAGTTGGGCCATTTTTTCACCGGATTTCCAAATCGCCTCTTCTTCAAAGAATGGGTCCAAAAACCAACCTTGAAGAGAGATTAGAAGTAAAGAAATGTAAAAGAACACGGTGAAAGATCTCACGCACAAAACACAAACTATATTCGGAATATATGAACCGACCTTGTGAAAATGGCAACTTTCCAACAAAAAAGAGAATCGAGACTTGGTTTAGCGAATCGCGAGCTTCAAAACTCGGTATTGCCTAATGAAGCCGCATTAATATGGACAGATCGCCCCTGTTTTCGCCCCTGTTTTGAGCTACGAGGCCCAAAAACACAGAGATTAGAACACTTTTGGCCCTGTTTCATGCAAGGTCCGTTCCAGCGAGAAGGAAGAACGCCCCTGTTTTCGGCCATAGCCATGCTGCCTGATCTATACAAGCAAAAATAAGACAAGAACAAGAAAAAAAGGAATCCCCAGCCGGAGCAAGCCGCCATAGCCTAAAAACCTCCCACAAGAACATGACGTCAAAATTTTGAATTTTTAGTGAGATATTCCAGGTGGTGATTCTGTCGCATGGAATAAAAGTGCGGTGATTCCGTCCCGTGGTATTTTGCGGAGGTGATTCCGCCGGAAGGTATAAAATGGACGGCCAGGATGAACCCTTTAGATGGATGGCTGGGATCAATCAGAAGGTACACCTGACACTGTCAGGTACGAATAACGGGGCCTCCAGAACGGATCCCGTTCCCGGAGGGTTTGTGATTCCGCGGGAAAGTATTCACCGCGATGGAATCACCAAAACTAGGGTAACGATATTTTCACCCGCCATGGCTGGCTACATTTGCTAAGCAAACAAAAAGTACGCCTCTTGGGAGGAAACTCTGGCCGATCTAAGAAAATCTTGCCAACAGATTTGTACTATGTTGTCTCACTCATTGGCCCTCTCATTGCTTCGTACCCCCTGTAAAAATATCGTGCCCGGATTGCACAATGATGCATTGAACCCTGCTATACATTTTCCTTTCCAATGCGATGGAATTGACCCCAATTTGTGATCTGACATGCTCTTGTTTTTCGGCCACATTCCTGTGTCAAATATTCCGATTATGGCATCCGATCCATACCAGGATCTCCGCCGTACTCTGCTTGATTTTGGACTGTATATAGTGTGCAGATGATTCACCTTCTCCGGAATCAATTTCAAAACTTCTGGCACTTTCAGTAGCTCTTATGCTTCGGATTGTGTCAGCGTGGAAAACTGTGTCATAAACATTTGAGAATATATAATCTGGTCAGCAGATATTGCAAGAGTTTGATCTGCAACTTTTGCAAGGGATGCCGGAGGCTTTGCATCCTTTTGCATATGAATAATGTAGGTTTTAGCCCCATCTTTAGACCCAGAAACGGATCCAGCAATGCAGAGCAAAACCGAACCTTTTGCCTTGCTGATGCCAAATTCTGCCATAGCCATCTCCGTCCTAAGGAAAATACCCCATGCCGCTTCCGAACATACAGGCGTTATGTAAAAAACAGACATGAGAATTTAAGAACAGAAGATGACCTTGATCCGTTAAAAAAAACATAGGGATCTCATTCCGACTCCTCTTAGCTCGTTAAAAACCAGGGATTAGAGCACTTAAACCTCTAAATTATATGAATCAAGGGCATTTTTATAGCCTTTTTTACTTCTGCAAAAACTGTCTCAGAGAAATCTCCCACATAAAAAAAAATCACTTCTTACTTGATTTGCATCAACGTTACAGCTCAAAATCTAAATTTTTTGCTCCAGATTTGGCATACAGTAGATTTCTCCTGCAATGGCATTAGTTTCAAGAACAAAATTCATCTGATCCTCCAGATAAGCATTTAACCGGATCCATTTTTCACCAGGCAAGTTGCTACAAAAAGCCCTTTGATTCTGCTCGAATTCCGGCAAAGGAAAGCTCAATCCGATTTGGCATTTACACTTCCGGCGGCCTGTGCTGACGCCGTGCTGATTCTTATTTCGGAGGCGGAGGAGATGGAGCAAAAGGGGAGAAAGAAATAGACGAAAGGGTAAAAGTGGGAGTAACACAGAGCAAAACCCAATGTCCAATGGTTCTCATGAAGATGCATCAGGTGAATTTGACGCTTGTTTTTCAATATTAGAGTCATGTGCCCATATTTGGTCCAAATAAGACTTTGGACCATTGCAGGGCAGTCTGTTGAGATCAAAATAACACGGAAAACATGTTTTCTGAATCTACAAACTCTCCTCTACAACTTCATGAAAAATTTGAACGAAATTGATATTGACAAACAAATAGCAATCCAAATTGAACACTTTTCTGGAGTAGAGTGGAACTAAAGATTACCAAAAATGGTCATTGTTCATCCCGCATTTGGTTCACTTGGAGCCTGTGTTTGGAACGTGCCTATCCCTCACAGTAGACCAGTTATATGCCAACAATTGAACACCTAAAACCCTTCAAATGGTACATGCAATGCACCTATTTTGCTCCAAGACTTCCACTTTCAACTGTTTCTAACAATAAAACCTATAAAACCAACGTAAGCAACAAAGAACATCCTAATCTAAGTAAGATCTGGGGGATTTGAACCCCCAAAGCAAAGAGGAGAATCTGTTGCAGGCTTTTAACACCAGAAAGTTTGCATCAAACATAAATTGACACATGAAGATCATTTGCATTGCACAAATTACCTTGTGAATGCAATACATCTATTTTGTTATATAATCAGCAGAATATAGGCTGTTAACCGTGCGCATTCTCTTTGAAGCTCTCCTTCCAAGAATCATGCCTTCTCTATGACCAAGGCCATTTGCAGCATCACTAGGATGCAATGAATACATAAACATAGGGGAATCATCATGAAACACGTCTACAACAGTGGGCTGAATTTCACTAGGTATTCCATCAAAACATTCATGGGTGTCTTCTTGGCTGCAACCAATCTGAGACAGACTTCCAAGAATTTGAGGACTTTCAGGCATTTGGCTGTCCTCATACATTTCTGAATTCATGTTCATACTACCTTCAACAACTTGTTCATCATTATGCTCGTCACTTACTTTGTCCTTCAGCTGCATCTTGTGGATGTTCTACAAACATTTCATATCTATCCTTCTCATGGCAGCTATGGTATTCTTCATCCAACTCTTGTTCAACCAAGTGCTGGAATTAGCTCTAGCAACAAACATAAGGCACACAACTTCAACAAGAAGAAAAGATAATTTCCCATACCTGTTTCTCAAGTGCCCGCGCCCTCTTTTCCTTAAGCCTCTCCATGCATCTTTTTCTTGCATGGAGAGCCTCAATTTTTGGATGATTAGATGGGCCAAAAACTGGATATTTCTGTGGAAATTTGGCCATGCGCCTTTCTTCTTTCTCCTTTTCCCTTTGCTCCTTTATGGTTTTCTTCTTCTCAAGCAATTCTTTCTTCCTCTTTGCAGTTTCTTCCTTCTCCTTTCTTCTATCTGCTTTCTCCTTCAATTCTCTCTCCAATGTAGCTATGTAATCAGCTTTGGTTACAAGGAGAGTTCCTGCAATATTCTTGGGCACAAATGTCTTGGCCCTTTTTCTTCTAGCTGCCATTGCAGAAGACTCTACTGCAGGAGGCCTTTGAGTACAGACAACAGCAGGGTTAGCATGGTTAGCAGGGTCATCTTGGTCAACAGGAGTTCGATTTATGCCGCCAAAATCAGCTGCTGCTGCTGCTGCTGCTGCAGTTCTTGGTTGTGGGAGATCATTCCATGAAATATCCCTCCCTGTAAATTCAGACTTTACCTTGGTAGGATCATATGGAAATATATCTGTTTTTCTAAAACCAGATACTATGTTAGATGCAATTAATGCATGATTTAAGGCCTCTCTTACCATGGCAGCTAAATCTTCTTTGCAAGGCTCCACACCAGAATTGTGAATAGAATACTTCAACCTGATATTTCTGAATGCTTCCTTGAAGGGCTTGAAGCAGCTGACATCTAAAGGCTGCAGCCTATGTGATGTATGTGCAGGCAATTTCAAAATGTATAAACCAACTGAAGCAGCAAACTTGATTGTCTCAAGTGTAACATGGGATCCATGGCCATCTACAATAAGTAAATGTGGGTTACTAGGAGACACTCCACCAAGCACTATCTACAATAAGTAAATGTGGGTTACTAGGAGACACTCCACCAGGCACTTTCTTGATGAATGTAATCCAACAGAAATAAAAGACCAGAGCAGAAGCAGCTTGCAAAATATATGCAATGGATTGCATCCCATTCTACTAGCAAGAAATCAAGCAAAATTCTGAAGTTGAATAATCACATACAAATCACATGCTCATAAATCAGGAGGTTCATCCTCATCATTTTCATTTATTTCTTCCATGGAAGATGCACTCTACAACAAAATAATCTCTTCAAGAGCAAGAGCAAGAGTGAGAGAGAGAGAGAATGAGGAGACGTGCCCCTCCTCTTAAACTTACACAACAAATCTTGACCATTCATCTTCAAGCAATCTTCACCATTAGATCTTCAATAACCACATGCCCTTTGAGATCATGCCACCTCATCAAATATTCAATCATTAAAAGGGACTTTTATACACCTTCAAGTCCAATTACAAGTGCTCATCCCAAAATATCTAATAAATACAGTATCTTCTCCAACTTCAGCAAATTAATCATCAAACATACATCAAATATGACAATTTGGTGCAGAATTTCAAAATATGAACAGATAAACCATACTACAATGAAGTGATTCGACCAATTCCTGAAAATATCCTTTGTCATCCATGCTCTTGATTGCATGGAAATTGCTGCTTCTGGCTCACAGCCCTCAAGGTACTCCCTTGCTCTAATGCCTTTCAAAATGTAAAGGTTTGGCAACTTTTCACCTGCAGCATTGACACAAGAGAGTACAGTTAGCCACTATCTATTGTTACATGTAATTTCAGACACTTGTCTAATTCCTCTCAAGGTCAATACCCTGACACCGGTTGTTTTCCCTGCTTGGATTCCTGACTCATCACAGTTCCATATGTGATTGGCATCAAACTGATACGTCTCATATGCCTCCTTCAAAGCAGAATAAAAAGCATCAAGATTAGGGCCAGTCAATGCAATGGCCCTTGCATTCTCAATAAGCTGTGTGCGCCTAATGGTAAGATCAGGTGCCTATTTTTAAAACCCCTCCACCATTTGGGCTCAGGAACTCCATTCTTGAATGGAGTGATTCTGTTTGAACACATTTCAGAAACCTTGAACCTGAGCATAGTAACAGTGACACCATGACCATCTAACACTTGCTGCAAAATCCAATTTACAAGCTCATCCTCCTCCTTAATAGTAAGAGCTCGAGGTTTCTTGCTCTGCTTTTCCTTTGAGATGTGGAAAACATGATTTCTTAGAGTTGTATGAGGGATCCCATACAACTTGGCAGCCTTCCTAATAGATATGTAACCTGATCTTATCTCCTCCTTTGCCTTATCTAAGGCTTCAAATGACCAAAAACCTCTTCTATTGTTCCTGATGATTTTTCCAAGGACTGAAGCTTGTGGATTAGTCACTTCAGCATGCATTGGATGCTGGCCAGGCTCAGGGGCTATGATTCTAGAGCTTCTTCTATTTCTTGGACGAGTTGCAGCAACAGGAAGTCCTTTAAGAACCTCAGCAGCTTCTAGATCTCCAGCTTCAACTCTGCTCATGTTTCTGGTGGAAGGGGCCATCTAAGAAAATCAGATGCAAGAAAGCAAAAGCACTGGCTGCAATGAGGTAATGAGAAGCATGCTCCATAGCCTCTCTTGTATAGCAACAAATCTGGTAGTCTACAGCAAATTTGGGGGCTCAAAGGCTTCAAATTTTGAAAGGGGATAGAACCTAAACTATGGCTCAGATTAAAGAATGTGGAGGATTGCTGCTGTGGCAAAGTAGCAACCCTCCATTGCAAGGGATCCGGATTGGGATGTTTACTTCTTGGAGGGAAACAAAGGCATCTAGTAAGGGAAGCCATTGAATGAGGAGAATCTTTTTGAAGAAACACCTGTAAACAAGGTGCTGCGCACGGAGGGTTGCCCTCCATGGCCGGAGGGTGAAGTGGCTTAAATCATAGTTCAAAGTCATATTTTGACAGTCAATTCAAAACCATAACCCCGAACATTTAGAAACGAAATCCTCTGTAGCCAACGAACTACCTTTATCTTCCAAAATGCAGCTAAAGAGTTTAGCAACCTGTGAAATAAAGAACACACGAATTTCAGAACTATAAAATATACGGGGCTATTTGGGAAAATATTTAAAATTTAAGGGCATTTTGGGAATTTTAAAAATACGAAGGGCTTTTTGGGAATTAAGTCAAGGAAAGGAGCCCCTGAGAAATCGGTGCAACCACACGCATGTAATGGCTGTGGCAAGATCTTCTTTGGCAGTGAAAGCGGAGCCCTCACTTGTGGATATAGGAGTTGCATGAGTCTTTCGTCAAAATCGTCATGGAAACCCTAAAAACACAAAAAAACAAATTTGATGGCTAACGTACTTGGAAAGGTACTTTGAAGAAAATGCCATAATGTAGAAATGGGCCAAGTCCCACTACAACCAGTACCTAACAAAACATCTAGTAGCTAACAGAACACCTTTCATTATGGTCATCGAGAAAAAAGGTCAACAATTATGCAATAAGATGCTCTACCATAAATTAGTGGGTACAACTGGCAGCATACTTGCGATATCCAAGGAATAAAAATCCAACTAGGAACTCTCTCAAAATATGCCATAAATGATGCATGGGTTTCTTTGAACTGATTGGATGTAAATAATGCATGGGTTTCTTTGGACTGACCGGTCATGGATTCGAGAAATGCCATGATATGTGTTCAAAGAGCTATCGATGCTAGGGCTTCCATAGTATGTACGACAATGAAGTTGAGCAGGTCTATTTAGCAAGAGATAGAATAAAGAGATATTTTATTTCGACCATCTGTCCATTGAAATACTCATTATATATGATTATATTTCCAAAGCAAGGGGGTGCAGTTGGCTCTTTACTTCAAAAAGCACTTGATCAAATGTGGTTTGTCTTTTCATGGAAATTTTAAACTTTATCATTTTGAAAGACGTCATTATTGAATCCATAAGCTTTGTGTTTGTCCACAACAAGGCTAACACTTTAGTTTTCTGCTTACTCTTAACAACCTTTTATGAACATGTACAAGTCCCATTATGTTTATGGGCCCACACATCACAATGATATTGTTCTTATAGCATGGGCCCTTTTATAGCTATTGACATCAACATGGAATGTCAAATTATATACATATCTGAGATCCCCATCTTGCTCGAGGATTCGCATCAACATAAATGTTGATGGACACTTCTCAGCACTGACCATCGATCTACTTACATTACTACTGTACTTAGTAGGTGGTGGATGAACAATTTTAGTATCACTGTATATATCATTGTACTGATACAGAACTAAATACAACTTTGTTTTGGGAGCTTGGGCTTTTGGTTAGTGAACTATTCAGGTGATCCTAATTAAGTGACTAGCCATAAGAAAATAGAGATGTTGAACACAAAATAGCATTCTTCGAGATGACCATTGCTCATATAGTAGATAAAAATGTCTCTATAGCAACTACGATCGTGATCGGCATTCATAGGTCGGATTATCGATTATGAGAGCATAGCATCGAAAAATACTTCAGCTCATGTAGCGGCCTTCATTGATCTACCAACATCATGGATATCGGATGCTATTGTGCAACCTAAACCAACAAGCAAAGCATCTTCACGGCCAGATGACATAGTTTTCATTGGCAACATGTCATTGTTACGGATGCATGACCATATTGCGATTACCTCAAGCAATGCTACCGATTCACGACATTCCGGTGAGGGGAGAGAAAAGCATATCACATCCAATAAAGTAGCTTGTGTTCCTTGAAGAAACTTTTATCGGACATATTTGTTACCTTGCTACTTCAAAATATATACTATGCACAATTGAAGCTTTCGGTTGCCATCTTGAAAAAAGAAACACAAATATACGGTGTACAAACCCGCCCATCATCAAAGCGAAGTTGAAGCATAGCTTTTATGCTTAGAGAGCAGCCTTGAATTGAATCAAACTATGTAGTTCTTTGCATAAACCTTAACTCCGAGATTCTTCTTTGGATTTTCTTTATTCTCGTCATTGCTGGTCATCTTCCAAGATATCTGACTTTCAATAAAAAGGTACAAAGATTAACAAAAGGGGTCTCGAAACTACGTTGCTGGCCGGGTCATTAAAATTATCTGTTCACGAAGCTCTTGGAGATTGGTGATAGCGTGATCCGCCAGATCCTCTTGCAGGGGGACCATTGCTTGAACTGTTACCTTCGCTCGGCGTGCGGTAGAGACCGATATCTATTAGAACCATTTGCTACTTGTTGAACTCCGCTTGTATTCTGAATTCCACTTACAGATGATTGGTGATGCCCAGTTATGTCACTTGTTACTTGAAGAGATTCTAAAGTGCGAAGCACATCAGGCATTAAAGGCTTGGACTTTGAATCCTTAAGCAATTCCTGGCTAATGCGGCAGACTTTTTGAAATGCTTTCACAAAGACAACTTGCCCCTTCAAGTTTCAGATCTAAAAGGCGTAGCACCCTTCGCTTGTCGTTCAAGTAATGCTTTGCCCATTCTACCAAATTTTGTTCACCATGGGATCGACTCTTATCCATAGACCGTTTCCCAGTGAGCATCTCAAGCAACACGACGCCAAAACTGTAGACATCACTTTTTGCTATTAAATGTCTGTAAAATTGCATCCAACTTTAGTTCGGGTTGACATTCAGTGACAACTCCACAAAAACCATTATGTCATGTAGCAAACAAGACAAACTTGATCTAGACAAGACAAGATGGATAGGTTATATTACGCCTAACATGGAAAGAAATAATACCAGTCATTACATATTCGGGAGTTGCATATCCATATGTTCCCATAATACGTGTTGAGACATGCGTTTTATCTCCTTACGGACCATCTTTGGCCGGGCCAAGTCGAAAAGCTTTTGCGGTATAATCTGTATACACAAAAATAGAAACGGTACATCCCTGTCAATAAAAACAAAACCATTTGCTTCTTGTTCTTGAAACCGAAGTAAAGGGGGCTACTAACATGATCCAACGTAATATTAGATGTTTTGAAGTCACGATAAATAGTGTTCGCTCCATGCAAAAAAAGAAAGAAAGAATGCGGCCTGAGTGCAAATTTCATCCTTATTGCCCATGTTAATGGCGAGAGCACCCTCTCATATTGCATCTCGGTTTGAGTTAAAACAAGCATGATCGCAAAATATGGCTTTATATTTTGTAAGAAATTGATAGCAATTGTAATGCAAAGTCATAGTAAATGAACATTTTTTCCAAAACCAAATGTTATGCAAAACAAACAATACCACAAATACTTGCACTCCCATTTACGCTTTGCAATAATGCCAAAAACTTCAAGACCTAAGTAGCTTATACGAGGTTAAGAATGCAGACACGCGACTCAGGAATAGATGATTTTCGAGACTTCCACGAGGCATAAATTGCGTACACCGGGAGAACTGTGATCATCTTCAATGCAAAGTAGCCAATAAGCTTTACTAAGTTAGGATGCGAAGCTGACCAAGGCAGTTCACCTCTGCACGCACCACATAGAAATCAAGTTAGCTCATGCCCGCATAGAACTTTTTAGTATAACATAAGCCGTCCCTCACCAGCCACTCTCGGCGTCCTTGATGCGTCTTGGTTGAGCTTTTTACAGCTACTATTAATCCCTGTGCTCGCTTCCCACAGGCAAAGTTCCATGTTCGTCTATCCAACCTTTAAAAACCACGCCAAAGCCCCTTCACCCAACATCTTTATGCGGGACGAAAATTCGAGTTGCGGACTGAGCTCATTATATGTAAACACTGCATATGCAGAGGCCCTTCAGCGGGCATCATCATTACGCTTACACGAATGCAACTCGGGCAAACCAGATTTCCAAGGCAAAACCCGATGACGAGGAATGGGAATACTTTGAGGCGCGCGGGGATGCTTATTTGCCTCAAATCTTGCCTCATATCTAACGATCTTTGAGAATATATGGATGCATACCCAAATATCACAATATTCTAGGACAACACATCGATGAGGCATCCTGGCTGAAGACTTGATAAGCATCCAATTCGTGCCTACATTTATAATACATGTATACCAACGTGTTAGCCACAAAAATATTCATATCATTCCTACTAATGATTGCGGTTGCATGAAGTCTCTACAAATTGCTTGTTGCAAAAGACGCCTTCAATAAAGTAATTAGGATGCCAAGGTCCGATCTAAACGCCCTTACAATTTCTCATGCATTAGGCTAGCCTCTCTACATCTAGAAAAGCCGCTAAGTTGAAGCAATCCCTTCGAGTCACCATATGACCTGCACCAAATCTGCAAGGCTTGTCTTGGATTTTTTTTCTGTAATAAGCCCTCATACCATGCCCATACTTCTCTCGACATTTCTAGCAGAAACTAAAACTTTGAATTTCATACCGTTGAATTCTACATGCTTGGACTGTCGTAAAGACGCGATCCAACGCCTGTTGCTTCAAATTCTTAGGAAAAGCAACTTGTCAATGCGGTTTCGCCCTAATTGCAAAGAATGGATGCAGAAGGCCGCCATGAAATAGCGTCGTAGTGAGGACCGCCCACACACTCAACACTCAAAATACTCGCCATGTGCACGAGAGGAGACGTCTCCGGTTGGCCGGTTTCGAGAGTGGCTGCCCACTAACACAAGTGACCGAGCATTTACAGCCAATAATGGGTTTTTAGCAGTCATCGGTATATTCTGGGCATATACTGGCATATACCTAGAATATGCCACAAACCCCACATAAACAAGGGTTTGCCCCCTTAGGGGCAACCCAAAAATCAGCCATGCAAGTTTAAAATTGGAATCAAATGGACATGGAAATCCGTAACAGCATGCAGAAGTCTAAATAGTATGTGCATATTGATTCATGATGTAGCAAGAAGCAATAAAAAGAGGAGCCATTAGTTACTTATCTTTAGAAGGCGCTAATCTTCATGAAAGTGGCACAAAATGAGGAAAAGGCAGCACTAACAACAGTCATATTGTGCACTGACATGGCCAAAGTATGATCCAGTGGTGGATATCCGATGCACCATAATTGGAAATAGGCTGAACCATAAACAGATCTTGGGTGAACCATAAAAGGGCAATTGATGCACCATAATTGGAAATATGCTGAACCATAAATGGATTTTGGATGAACCATAAAAGGGAAATCGATGCACCATTGCATGGCAGTGCATGGTCCGCCCAAAGAGGACTGGTGTTTCAAGTATGGACCGCCTGTGATCTTGAAACTGCTCCTCCATGCTCCACCCTAAAGACTCCAACGAATTAGGTTAGGGCATCGAACTTTCCGAACAGGGGGCTTGCATGGACCAATCAGGGCACCTTTATGTGCCATCGTGGAGGGCCAATTTTGGACATAACGACGGGTGCCATTTTAATAACGGGCCAGGGCCACATACTCTAATAATCCAAAAAAACCATCTAAGGAATCCGTTTTTGCATCGCAAAAGGCTCAAATCCTTTGTAGCTATGGCTTTTTTGGAACAGAGAAGCCTTATTTTGAACTGGGCGGTCATTTTTCTTACTGTTCTGTTCCACTGCGGGATCGTAAACGTCCACAAAGCGGAATTTTCTTGTTTTTTAGGCTTTTGTTTAAAACATAAACCATCCTGGTCGTGAGCTCAGGCGGCGCCGCCAGAGCTCCGCCAAGAAACCTTCTTTCTATGCCTGCCAAGAAACATAGCCTAAGCAGTTTCTGTGTCCGCCAAGGAAGCTCTCTGAAAGGGAACAGTTTAAATCTCTGCCTAGAATGTCAAGTTCCGCTTTGCAAAGCTCTGGTTATGGTGCTCGGTTTGTGTTTTATGTTTTCTAGATGCTATAGTTCTGCCATAGCTCCACTTCCATGGCAAATAGAGCTTCACGGGCTCCACAACCTAAAAGAAGAATGCAACACCTGTGTTTTGGAAGGAGGGGCGAGTTTAGTCTCCAGCCCTCGAGGTCGATAACGAAGGCCTCAGAAGAATGGTTTAGATCTGAGGAGCTTGGTGCCATAACCATTTTTTCTGATACTGCTGCAGATTCCCTGAAGGACGCCTTAACCGAAGGCGGATCAAAGGCGGACCAAATACACCTTAACCGAAATACGACCAAATCTGGCAACCAATCCGTCACCATAGCCACCAAATCTGTCATCTGGTGCAACTGCTCACCGCACATCTCCATCATCGGAAGAGAAAACAGAGCCGGAAGAGAGAAAACAGAGACGTGCACCAAATTTTTTTTTCCTTAAGCAAAAAATTACGCCTTGTGGACATTTACGTGGCCAATTTTGGACATAACGACGGGTGCCATTTTAATAACGGGCCAGGGCCACATACTCTAATAATCCAAAAAAACCATCTAAGGAATCCGTTTTTGCATCGCAAAAGGCTCAAATCCTTTGTAGCTATGGCTTTTTTGGAACAGAGAAGCCTTATTTTGAACTGGGCGGTCATTTTTCTTACTGTTCTGTTCCACTGCGGGATCATAAATGGAGAATATGCATACAGGGATACGTTAGCTTCAATCATTGATCTGTTGGGGGTTTTAGATGATTGGGTTCGGATAATGATCCTTGCTACTGGACAGTGGTCAGTTGTAACGAAGATCATTCAACAGTTTTAGCCCTTGATCTATCAGAAAAGAGTTTATCCGGCACGTTATTGCCAGCAATTGGGAAGCTAAAAGGGATAGTGAACCTGACGCTTGATCTTATCAACTCTGCGGGTTCTCAACATTTCGCACAACAATTTCAGCAGAATGTTTCCGCAGAATTTATCTTACTGTGCAATCTGGAGGTATTGATGCGTACAACAATAATTTCTCCGGGCCTCTGCCAGAACAACTGAGCCAGATTGTTATGCTCCGGCATCTCCATTTAGGAGGTAACTATTTCGAGGGTACCATCGGGAATATGACGCAACTGAAATACATGGCATTGTGCAAAAATTCCTTAACAGGTTTCATTCCGCCGGAGTTGGGAAACATGACCCATTTGGAAGAACTCTATCTGGGTTATTATAGTCAGTTCGATGAAGGCATTCCTCCACAGTTTGGCAATCTGTTCATTCTAATCCGGCTCGACCTTTCAAGCTGCAGCCTAAATGGCTCCATTCCGGCACAACTGAGTAATCTCATCAAGCTAGATTCATTATTTTTGCAGATTAATTCTTTATCAGGCCCTACTATTTAATCAATCTCAAGTCCCTGGACCTCTCGAATAATAAGCTGACAGGAAGAATTCCGCCGGAGTTAGGGTATTTGGCGACGGAACAGGTAGCTCAGTTCTGCCATAGCTGGAGCCAGAATGAAGAAATCGATTCCTGCTTTTTCGAGGAGCACTTTTTTGGCATTAAAAAAAAAGCATAATTGGTATGCACGTGGCACAATATGAGCCCTCCATGTTTGATGCTCGACATACAACGGGATAATTTTATAATAGAAGAAGATAGAAGACTAATAAATTGCCCACCGTTGGGGCTTTACATGTGATTGTTCACCTTTTGTGATCATTCCATGAGATTGTTCACAAACAATGGGGTAGCAATGTGTTACCAGTAGTTTAAGGAGCCCCATAAATATCGGATGAATTAGAATAAATCTGGCAATTAGGATCCTCCAGATAAGCATTTAACCGGATCCATTTTTCGCCACATGTTAAAGAAAGAAGCATTAGGAATTCTGTGACAAACGGACTCCTTTTTGCACCTGTAACCATCCATTTCATCTTGTTAATATCTGTTTCCTATATTAGATCTTCCCAACCTATTTCAGAAATTCAGATCACATCATTTTGGATGATCACAGAGCATTTTTCATACATCAATCTCATGTGTTTTGGATCTAAACTATCAGGGAAAATTTCTCCCGCAGGAATTTGATGACCTTCCTAAGATAATGACCCATATCCTGACCCATATCCTGCAAAATCAGACTAGGAAAGGCAAATATTTAAAAAAATATGTCCATTTGGGAATAGAAATCGAGAGTGCATCATTCAGCAATGATGAGCCTGTTGGAATATGTGACGTGTCTATGATCTGCAACAACTATGCTATATATAGCCAGGCCCGTTGGAACTTCAACCACTATATGAAGAGGCACAAGCCACATTCTTGATCATCCACTTGAGCGCTTCTTCCCTTGGGTTTCTCTGTGCTATGCTCTAAGGGTGTGGTCCCGAGCCCTATTCGGGACATGACGAATGATGTATTCTCCATTGTTCAGCCATGCTTCATCCTGTTGATTTCATTTCTGCAACAAGTTATGGGCCCACATCACGCCGACGAGCGCTGCTTCCAAATTCTTTTCTTGCTATCCTTCCCATAAATCATCTTCTAGTCGTTTCTCATTTCCATTTGAAATAAATCTTAGATTTTAAGAGATGACGAATTGATCCAGCCTCCTTGCCGTCTCTTGATCCAGCCTCCTTGTCTATTGCATGCCAGTTCAAGTTCTTGCAACAAGGACAAGAAACACAATGCATTTTTTGCAATTTCTTCATTTCGTTGAATACCGACAGGAGTTTTCTGTGATTCAGTGGAATGCATGTGATCTTCTGGCCTTCATTATTGCTTCCTTCTATGCCATGGACTTTCTCTTATACCATGTTCTTCAAAGAAACGTGCTTCGAAAGTTTTCCTCTTCTATATGTCCTTTATCTCATGCTACCTACCATCCAGTCCTCCCTGTCCCTTCCGTCTGCATTTCCTACTGGTATCTGCCTATTTTAATATTTTGTCTTTCTTATCTAATAACCATCATTCCTTTCTCTGTTACTCTTGAGAGCCTATTTGTTATCTTCTTGCTGCTGCTTATCTTGAATACCAACCTATATTGACGGCTTGCCCAAGTTAACTCCATCATAATTCTTGTTAAGGTCTTTTGCTGACTTCTTGCTAAGATTACAGGTTGCTTGTGCTTGCTTGGAAGTGACCTTTATAGTTGATATCATGATAGCAACTGTTGAAGGTGAAAGGTATTATTACTCTGGAAGCTGTTGCCTATCTATTTTGCCAACCGCCAATTTCATTTGCCTATCAAGACTACACATCTGATTTCCATTAGCTTCTTTTTCTCTCCCTTTCAATCTATAACTCATCTTTTTAAGTTGGTCTGCCTGCCATGACCTGTATCCTCCCTGCAATTCTCTTGTCTTGCCCCTCTTTTTACCATCGTATCTCATGTGCCGTTTCTCTTCTGCCTTCTTCCTTTCTTTTCCCTTCCTTCATCTTGTCATTCTATCCTTCCTAATCCCATTCTTTGCAATGCACCTTGTTGAAAATATTTGCATCCTTTAGTTTTTTTTTTTTTTTCTTCAGAAATATCTGCTTGTCTATTACCTTTTCTGCTACATATGCTCTTAGGTGAACCATAGAAGGATTTGCTACTTCTATGTGGTCAAAAGCATCTGATTTCCTTGCTAAGATCTGGGTGAATGGTGGAATTTATGGATCACCCAACCATTTGCTCTGTTCGTCCCTTGATAACCAGTTATGCTACTGAGAATTTCATTTTGAAGCATACAATCTTCGGTCAGACATGTGATGTACAACTTTTGGAGGATGTTTGCTTCCAAGATTGCAGTGAAGAGGTTGGAAACTGGTTTCTAAAATGGGTGCAGAAACACAAGCCAGGAACAAAAATCATAGACCTGTTTTCACATTAACTGTCACTTGCATCTAGATTATGTGGTTAGAGTATGTGACGTGCAGTTATTTGGTATTCAATCGTGATGGCAAGCAACTGTTATGCAGCTCGATTAACATTCAACAACATTTTTCAGTTCTTCTTGTGGAAGAGATCTTGGAAACATGATCTTAATGGTCTGGTCCAACATCAAGTACTGCAGCACGTATTGTTACCATATTCCTTGTGTTAGTAGTATGATGGAAGTACTAGAAAAAGGCAGTGGAGACCTGATCAAATCTGGAGCCTTTGTAGTGGAGTCACTGTCAGAATATGAGTCTAAATGCCTTTTTTTTGTTTCTTAAGTGTTCTAGCCAGGATATAAGCCTGGAAGACACCTCTGTTTTGTGGATAGTGATGTTAGAGCAGTAGGCAAAGTGGAGCAATGTAGATACTCCCTTGCTGAGTCCGAATGACATCCTTCATTCTTGGTGTTCTTGCCAGGATTTACGCCTGGAAGACATCTCTGGTTCGTGGTTTAGTGACGTTCGGGCCAACAGGCAAGTGGAGCAATGCGGATATTCCCTTGTTGAGCCTGGGAAATATACATGTGGGCATATGGTCCATAATATTAGGCCCCATTTTGAGTGGGGATATATGCTGTTGAGGAATTGATCTTCATTTTCTGTTCAATGTCAAATCCAGATCCGGTCTGGGTGACATCTTGATTGTGATGGCAGTGCCAAGAACGGCGTGGTGATGGCCTCCCGTGTGCCAAGCTTGGACTCCTCCCTTGTTAAGTTGTTCCTGCCAGTGTGTGACTGGAGGACTCTCTTGTTCTGATGTATTTGTGAGGTGCCACGCCAGTGTTAAAGCCTGGGCACACTCCTTGTTTCTTCTGTTTTCTGATATGTGGTATTGCAAGTAAGCAAGTGAATGGAATCACTTGAGTGGGGGTGCTGCAAGCTGCTGTTCTGTTCAAAGAGAGCCTTCATTGCATTTCGGCATCTCTTTGAGTGGGGGTGTTGGAATATGTGACATGTCCATGATCTGCAACAACTATGCTATATATAGCCAGGGCCGTTGGAACTTCAACCACTATATGAAGAGGCACAAGCCACGTTCTTGATCATCCACTTGAGCGCTTCTTCCCTTGGGTTTCTCTGTGATATGCTCTAAGGGTGTGGTCCCGAGCCCTATTCGGGACATGACGGATGATGTATTCTCCATTGTTCAGCCATGCTTCATCCTGTTGATTTCATTTCTGCAACAGAGCCTGGTAAAATGCGTGAGCAATGTACGTTGCCACACATGCAAGGACCAACAAAGCAATAAAAGCATGAACCTCGCCAAAGAATGCGCTTTATACAGTTAAAAAGTGCAAAAGATCTGTATCTTCACACAATTGATCCTTCTGAGTTCTGAGGCAAAGAAGGCGTGATCTACCTACGAAAATTTAGACACCGTATGCATTTTCAGTTAATATCACTTTGACAACATTGCTCAGATTCTGGCAGAAATTTACATGTGAGAATCATCCGAAAAAGAAACAGACAAAGTGTGATGAAAGAAAAAGTAAAGACACAGATGGACGATTCAAATAAAAACTTCTAACAGATGGACGAATGGATTCATATATAAAAAAAAAGAGGATCCGGACAGCAGATTGAATGAAAATATTGCATAAAACTTAAGATCAAGATTCTAATAACTTACCAGAAATAGCAGGCGTTGGACTGAGAATCCTGCTCCAAATAACGACGGTCTTGGCGCAGAGGCGAAAAGAAACCGGGTTTTGGATATAAAAGAGCATACAGATGCCGCCGGAAGATCATCCGCAAAAATCAATTATATAAAAGAGTATACAGATGCCGCTATTCTTCATTTGCCGCTTCCAAAACGTACACCTTTTCAGTGCCTATAGCACGTTTTTGGCATGCCACGTGGCGCAATCTGAGCCCTTCATGTAGCACCTTTTGACATGAGTGTGTTATTGACAAATACTTAACACTAGAGTTGTCCCTTGATGGACCATAAATGGTTTATTTGTACAGTTCGCTTTAAAATTCATATAAAATCAATGACATAAAATTTAGTTAAACCCTTTCTACATGTTAATATATGGCAGTTATGTTGCACAGGAAAAATAGTTAAAAATGCATATACCCCCAAAATTAAAAATTATGTGTAGGTGAATCAAGGGGGGTCAAGTCCAGTTTGCTTCATGTTTACATAATGTAAAACTGTCTCAATAAAAGGATTTTTTTGATTTTTTTCATTATAATGGTATTTTTCTATACGAGATAAGGATTAATACACATAAAACCTTGTTCCAATCCGAAGTCTAAAAAGGAAGATATAGTCAGTCAAACATGACAGGGTCAAAACAGTTTTCTGTCTTCTGTGGACCAATAATGGTTCCCAGAAGGCTGTTTCAATTAAAATTCTATAACTTTTGCATGAAAATGTACTTCAAATTTGGTATATAAGTAGTTGACTAATTGGTCCATGCATAAAAAATATTTGTTGGGCTGTAATTTGAAGCTTCAGCTTTAACTTATAATAACACTTTTAAGTAACTTTTAATTGATGTCTATTTTGTTATATTTGAAAGAAATTTATTGAAATAGTATGTCATTGAAAAAATAATATATGGATGCTTGTATGGATATGAAACCAATGAAAAAACAAGTAAAGAAAAAGAGCAAAAGGCACGATCATGATAAATCAATAAAGGTTTCTGTACATAAGACCATTACTGGTCCACAGGTTCATTTTAAATCAATAACTTCTTTACCTTATTGGATCTCAAGCCGAATTTTAGGATATTAGTATTTCATGAGATCCTCTATCAATAAAAAATATCTATTGCTAGGTTTGGGCTAAAACTTTTAGTATTAGTTCCAAGTTATCATCAAATATTTTCCATATTTGATCTCTAGATTTGTGCCTTGAAAATGAACTTCAAACACCATATTTCAAACCTTCCCAAAGTTAAGATAGCAATGCAAGATGAACCAAGGAAAAATATGAAAAGATATGCCTAAAGAAGATCAAGATAGACTGCTACAAGATAGACTGCTATGCCGATGCCAATTATTGGTCCACATGACCTTTCATTTAAAAGTTAAGAACATATCATCTTAATCAATTCTTTAGAATATAGTTTATATCACATTATATATGATAATGTTAGTTGATTAGGGATGATTATCTATCTAAAAGGTGATATCGGAGCACAAAAATTAAGTAGTTAAGGGCTACTTTGAATGTATGAGAAAGTCCACTTACACCTTTCAAAGATTATCTTATAGACGATGAGAAATCATAATATAATTGTAGGGAACAAAATGAATAGAGCCAATGCAAATAAATAGAGCAATTTTCCCAATCCAGTTGGTTTAATCCTGGACCTATACATAGTCCATGCTTATTTATATTCAAATCTTGTATATAATATATTATCCTAACATGAAATTTGAGATATATATTGCCAACAAAGGTTCAAATTTACAAAATTTATAGCCTATCATAAAAGTTGATCTACATGTACTATGGTCCTACTTAGACTACAACATTTTGGAGCAGCCACACATTGTCTAACTTTATAATAGTGGAAAGTAAGTAGGTTTCTTCATTTTTTTTTCCTAATAAGACCACAACAAGGATCTCAATATCCCTTTTTATCATACATTGCGCCATTTAAAAGGCTTATGGAAGAATTATAGTGCAATAAGTTAATTTTTGAGATGAACTAGAAAAACAGGTACGGAAAGTCTTTTGATCTATTTATTTATAGTCATGGCTAAACTTCGTGATATTGCCCTCTATTCATCAATAACTATCACTACCTACATTATTGTTGAGTTTTAGACCTATAAAGGTATAATCAATGCACTTTAGAACCTTTCTTTGTGTTCATCCTGTTATATTAGAGCTCGTTTAGATCTAGATAATGCATGGTTATACCCTAGTTACACTATATTTATGTTGATAAAGTAAATTCCTATATAGAGTTGATTAGAATGCATCATTTACTATCCTTATGAGACTTATGGATGTGATTTATTGAAGCACTTTAACCCATATTTTTATTTTGAATTCTGTACAATAATTTCTTTAGTTAATAACGATACTAATAAAACATATAAACATAAAAAAAAATCTTTGGACTATAGGTTGCCTAGTTAAGGACTCATTGTCACAAAAATTAAGTCAAAATTTGTAATAATAAGAGAGAAATAATTCTTGAACCTCATGCAGCATTTTTAAGCAAAATAGGGTTTGGCGACTTCAATTAAAATCAAATGATAGTGGCAAAACATGGAAACATGCAAATTGATATGTTTTATCATAATACATCAATTAATTTCATATTTAGCAAGGTTTAGACACTTTTATGCTAGAAAATTGAAGAATGCAGTTCTAGAGTGCTGTAAAAACTGCCAAATTCTTCAAAGTTTGAACAATCATACCAATATAAAGGTGTATCCAATGGTCATGAAATTCTCACAGGACGTTAAGAATCAAGTGAAGACTCAAATAGTGGTGGTATATTTTAAAATTAAAATTTATCTTGTGAGATATATCGGTTTAAGTATGGTGGACCATTTCTGGTCCATGGACCAGAAATGGTCCCCGGGACAACTCTAGTGTTAAGTAAATAGTGCACTAGTGTGTAACATATAGAATAGAATTGAATAGAATAGAATTGAGTTGAGTTGAGTTGAATTGACTTTAATCATCTATGGAGACCAGATGGCCTATGGGACCCAAACAAAACTAGTAATGGTTTGGCAAAACAACTCTATAACTTATGGCATGGTCTAAAAGCTAGTTCAATTTTGCCCAATATTACTCAATGTACATTGAATTGAATTAGATTGAACTAAAAGGTTATATTGTTGTGTTCATCCTAAGGGTCCTATGACCATACATGCATGGTGTGAGCAATGCTTCAACATCAATAATGCCAGTAGAACCACAATATCTTGGTGTGTCCATCTTGATGTCCAGTCCACTGCTCTGGAATACATCTTGGTTTCCACCTTGGTGTCTGAAATGGCGGCAGGGTCACACTGTCCTAGTGCCTAAAGTAGGTGCCCAGCGGTGGCAGAGCCACACTGTCCTGGTACCTAACAGGTGGTGTCCAGTGGCAGCAGAGCCGCATTGTCCTAGCGTTTTTTAGCTTTAGGTCAAATATAGGTGATGTGAAAACTATAATGACTAGGATGGTGATGTCATCAATTTGGTGATGTGGCGTGATGATGTGGATGTCTCCCAATGGTGCAAAGCTGCACAATCTTGGAACCCATGTTAAATGTAGAATGTTTCTTTTTTCTGGTGTTCCAGCAGCAGTAGGACTATACTTGGCCTGGTACCAATTAGTGATTCAATTACTATCAAGCTTTAAAAAACTCACCCCAAAGGATTTTCGTGGACATATCATACTATTCGATTGGCATAATGATTTGTGAAAATGATTGGTTCAACATATAATATTGGTAAAATGAGCAATAAGAAGTTGGTCTCAAGCGACCTTATTTTGAATGTTATCAAAGTGGCCTTTAACTTGACATTCTGTCATTTATCTTTGCTTCTGATATTGGCACGTGTATGCAAAATTTTCTTCTCAAATGTCACTTGATAAAAAGAAAAAGACAAAAAAAGATTAAGCATTCTCATTATTATTTGTTATATGGAATCGACACATAGAGTAACTTTGAAGTCAATGGTGAAACTTAAAAATGCAATATTGGATACTAAATGGTGAGTGAATGGAATATGTATTTTTTGAAGATGTCAATATTTTGCTGAGGCTATATCATCAATAGATGTGTATACTGCATGTAGATATACCACACTTATGCTAATAGTAGAAGAAGGAGCATCTCACTAGAGACCAACTGGACTAAGAAACATACACAGTAAACCGATAGTGATCAATAGGTCTTACCAATATTTTGTAAGTAAGCTTGATGTTTTAGAATTCCTTATTGTGGCAAGCGCAAATTACACAAGCCCCTTCATACTTTGAGATATGACAAGAATACCTTAACCCAAATGGGAGTAACAGTTTTCTTAGGGCAATAAACGCTTTTTTTATGTTCGATCAAACGCGAAGCAAGGGGAACTGACGGAATGGAGTTTGGACCTGTACTCCTCCCGCTGTGGCAGTTAGAAGTCAAGGGCCGCTTTTGCAGTAGCAACACATTCGTAAATTCGTAATTAATGCATAGTACGGACTTAAATTCTGATTTTTTGTCAGCTAGCTTCCTAAGTCATCGCCAACATACATGCATGTTGAGATAAACTACATCTTCGCATGTTGGTAGGGTATTAGTTCTCATAGATGGGGACAAAATTAAAAAAATATATCATAACATATATATGTTCTTATGTTTGTCCTCCTGAATCCGACCGTTGATCCGAGATCCTACGGCTCACGTGGCTTTGGGACATATCCTACGGCCCAGATGGCTTGGGAGTTTGTTTCCGATTATATGTAAGCGATCCTACGGTCCAGGTTGATCTGATCCTGATCGTCGGTCCGAGATCCTACGGCTCACGTTGCTTTGGGACACATCCTACGGTGCACATGGCTTTGGGAATTATATGTAATCGATCCTACGGTCTAGGTTGATCCGATCCTGATCGTCGATACGAGATCTTACGGCTCACGTGGCTTGGCACATATCCTACGGTGCATATGACTTTGGGAATTATATGTAATAGATCCTATGGCTCATGTTGCTTTAATTATTGTCACGTGGTGAGATCTCGACCCTTGATCGGGTCCAAGATCCTACGGCCCAAGTTGAATGCTCATCCCTTAGGAAAAGGCTTTTAAAATTTTTATGTTGTGTGGGGGATTCGAACCCTGGCTATTGACCCCCCAGCCCCCCATTCTAACCACTAAACCAAGCATTAATTATATGATTAATTTATGTTTCAAATATACTTAAGGGTAATATTCCCATTAAGATAAAATAAATTATAACATTCTAGCTAGTTCAAGAAAGTTCTAGAATGTTCTGGAAGGCTCTAGAAAGTTCTAGAATCCTATAGAAAGTTCTAGAACATAAGAGAATCTAGGGGGGATCTAAGAAAATTCTTCCAGAAAGTTCCAAATTGTTCTAATAAGTTTTAGAATGTTCTAGAATGTAGGGGAATCTACGGGAACGTAAGGAAAACTAGGGAAATACTTCCAGAAAGTTCTAGAATATATTGAAAGTCTTAGAATATTCCAGAAAGTCTTAGAATGTTCTAAAAAGTTCTAGAATGTAAAGGAATCCAGAAGAATCTAATAGAATCTAAGAAAATCTTATAAAATGTAAGAGAATCTAGGAAAATATTTACAAGCCTAAGGGAATCTCTTAAAATCTGAGGGATCTAAGGGAATCTTCATAAAATCTAAGGGAATCTAAAAAAATGTTGATGAAATCTTAGAGTATCTAGGGAAATCTTTATAGAATCTCTTTGAATCTCATATAATGTAAGGGAACCTAGGGCAATCTCATAAAGTCTAAAGGGATCTAAGGGAATCTAAGGGGATCTAGGGGGATCTTCATAGAATCTTGGAGAATCTACGGAAATCTAATGGAATCCAGAGGGAATCTTATAAAATTTAGAGGAATCTCCACGAGAGTATTCTCAAAATATTCTTTTAGAATGTAGGGCACGACAAGAACTTGCAGCATAGGAACATGCTAAAGCTCGGACATACACTGTAGGACGCATTAAATTTCTTGTGTATATATGTCGTCGTAACAAACGAACACGTAGCTACATATACTATTGGTGGAAACCTAACCTTTTTAAATCTAACAAAATAAAATTTTAAGATAAACTACATCTTTGCATGTTGGTAAGGTATTAGTTATCATAGCAGGTACGGTATTACTAGTTATCATCATCGTATTATATACCTCATAGCTCAACGGATGTACCACAAAACATTGAACACTCTCATGGTGGTATATTTCATAACTTTAACGGGTGTAACAAGTCAAATAGACCCCTATCCAGTTAAATAAACCCATGTATCAAGTGTACATGCATTCTATACTATTCAAAAAAAAAAAAAAACCTTTAAGTCCGTTTACACAGACTTTTATCATTCAATGGACTTCATGCAAAGACCATTTTCAGATACAATTGGCAGCCTTAGGTTAGAACAGGTGCCAACTAACCTAAGCCTTAATCTGGTTACAAAATATCAAAAATTTAATTCCATTAAATACTTTGAAAAGAAGTACACTAATCATTTCTTGGTCTTTATACCCAAGACCACAAACTGTATTGCCATTTGAGAATAAAAAAGTATACGTTCAAAGTGATATCTGATGTTGAAGCCATGTTGAAAGTTGATCTTGAATAATCCTTAGCTTCCATGTCATGTAGACAAATAAAATATTGTATTTCTCACAACTTCAAAACAAAGAGCAAGAAGTTCGGTTACCTGCAGTAGAACCAGAGGACAGTTAGCCAAAGAATGGGTAAAAGCCTAAGCTACTAACAGGTAAGCTGTGAACTTCTTGGGTTTACGACCCTTCACTTTGTAAAAAGTCCCCTGAAATGGGCAAAACAATTGTGGAGACATGCAAACATAGGATTATTAAATTATCAGCATGTCCAATTCCCATATTATGCTGCCAAGCATATATCACAGTTAGAAAGCAGCCTTAAATTAATATGCAGTTGAATCTGGTAGTATCACTAAGCAAATATAGGAGCGAACCTATTGCCTGCTTATTGAGGCACACAGAGATAAACAATACTGTCTACATCAAAGATACAAGACTGTTTAAGTCATTTTAGAGCATTTATACATCTGGCTTGAACAGCAGTAATGCATAAAGCATAATCATAAGACACGCATCTTGAATGTGCATAATGCTATCTTAGAGAGCTGCCTATCTCAGCCTATGCTTTAGATGTACAACTATACCACTGGTTATTTATTACATAGAAGACATCCAAATTATGCTTATAAGAGCTAGACTTCATGCCAAATGGATCTGCTACATTAGCTATTAAGACGGTCATTTTTTGTTATATATGTAAAAATAAAATGATTCAAATACAATTTTAATGCATAGAATCCAAAATTATTATAAACAAGAAATGTAACCTGCTGTGCTCGAATTTGAGGGAAAACTCCAGCTTAATGCTCGAATTTGGGGAAGATTCCAGCTTAATGCGCCACATTTTTGACATTAGATCGATCTACATAATTTTCGTAGCCATCATACTGAATTGTTCCAGTGCCATAGAATTACCAAAAATTGCTTAAGAGATGTTTGCAGGCTTATTATCAAGGTCTTCTTTCTGCCATAGCCAAAATCCCGGCGAATACTAGCCCTTGCCTACAGATCCAGAAGAAAGTTGAAGCCATGTACCGGAATGCAACATCAAAAGTATCTTCACATAATCGGCTACATAGTCTGCTTGGCCTATAGATAGTCTGCTTGCATGCCTTTGGCAGTTCAGATGTGCTCTTAAGCCTTAGGCAACGGTAACTCCTGCTAGAATCAGATTGGATAGTGTAGCATCATATCAAATTACAGATCGGCCACTGCTATGCTTCGTAGCAAAAATTGCAAAGCAAAACATGTTAGGGCAAACTAGGCCACGAAAATTTAATGCCACAGATGTTAGGGCAAATAATAGAATTAGAAGGGCATGCTGATATTGCTTTCCATTAACCAGAGGTTAATATTCATCCCTTAAAAAGCATGGCATGGTATTCGTAGCTCTATAAACCACAAACATCATAAAATTGTGCATGCAAGCCAAACTTGCTAGGTTTGGACAAGTGGCAAACATGCCTTCAACTTTATAAACAAAGTACATAAAGGTCAATATGATAATCTTGAAAAGGCCCTTTGCATTAAATATAATTTTTCCACCTAAGTTCTTTCAAAAGCAAACTCTCCAAATAGCATTTACGTTTCTAGAGTTTATGGATAATGTTCATCCTTACCATTTTGTCCATGTCAACAAGTAATTTGCCTTCAACATATGCCCATGCTTCCATAGTTAATGGTCAAAGCGCATGCCTGTATAGCTCACATTAGTTGAACAATGTTATCTTACCATTTTCTGAACCTTAAAATGAAGGGAACTTTAAAATGAAGGACTTCTACACATCAACATCCATTGAACATGTACTTATTCCAGCTTCATTAACTTTAGCATATTTGGACAATAATTTAAAAAAAAAAAAAAAAAAAAACGGCTTGAACTAGTTTAACCTAGCACAAACATCAGCTTCGGTCAATCCCTCCGCTGTCTTATCTGGCCATACGAGGACCTTACAGTCCAGGATGGTACCATATGTCCAGGGAACACAGTAAACAACAAATATACTATTAAACTCCAATCCCAACAAAGGCTTATATTCCAAAGGAATATTAAGTCCAATGTAACTTGGTCTTTAGGGGGACAAGCATCGAGACTTAGATCACAACAAATAGTAATCTAGAATGATAACAGGTAGTGCATAGGAACTCTATCAGGGCCTTAATATGTCATGTATAATGTACCCCTTTGACCACTTATGATAACAATAAAAAATTCCTTTACCATTCAGAATAATTAACAAACCACCCTGGGTCTTTTTATCAGGGATTGGGAATGCCTTAATATACACGGCCCATAAGGACATTGTAAAAGCCCCCCCATAAGTCATCCTAAGGACACATCTTTTCCTAAACCTGACTCAGTTTAACATGCAATATCAGTACAACCTCTTCAGGCTACTGTACCTATTCTGGGATCAACATATGACAATTAGAATTATTAATGTTCTGAAAGATAGGAACAAATGCGAACTGCTATTTTCATTCCAACTTTCATGACGAGATAAATCCGTATAACAGAGATAAATATCTTCATATTCAACATATTCAAAAGCTGTAACAGCAGATTAAAGACATCACAATAGATATGTTTATGGTGTTTGAAACTTCGGAGACCAGTATATCATATGTAAGCCTCAGATAATAATGGACTGCCATCTTTCCATGTCAAGGATAGGCCTTACAAAAATTATGGCGACCCTAGAAAGAAGTAGCAGCTCATAAAATATGTTATAAACCAAATAGAGTACCTTGGTCCTAAGATATAGAAAAATATCCTTTTGCACAAGCTACAGCAAATTAGCAGTAGCTATCATTTTTCAGAAACCTTTTAGACACCTTCAGATTTGACACACCAGTCCCCATTTGTATGCCGATTCCCAAGAACTCCTAATATACACTGGACAAAAGGAAAACATTAAGAGGAGAAGCCCGTACCTGCAGCCAATCAATACATCGTTAGCCTGATAAGGGTAAAGATGCAAGGGCCAAAAGGTACCTTAGGCTTCTCAGTTATTAGCCGATCACCTAATGTAATCCTTTTGCCATAAATCTTGACAAATGAGAGAGTATAACCACCACTAGATTCAAAAACAGAAAATGACCAAGAAACAACCTTTCAGTTTATAGGCCAAATCTGCCATAAGCAAATTGAAGCATCCAGCAAGATACAAGGGAACTATTGATAAAATACACATATAGATTTATCTTCTTCCAAACAATCCGGCAATAACCTTAAAAAGACTTTTGCCTCAGAGCCTTGATGAACAGGCGGATTCCCAACTCAAATACGAACTACTTTCCTTTCAGAAAATGATCACTGCCATACCTGGTAAATGTTGATTTTAGAGAGCTCATCATCCTTTAAGGCCGAAAAGGGATGCTTCCCCACAGCTCGCTGCTGGCCTCCATCCACAGCTTAACTTATATATTCAAAAATTATTTTGAATAGAGCTGGAGAGCGGCCACCAGTATCTCCACATATTTTAAAGACATGCTTTGCAAACCCCATGTCATTTTAGCATCACCCGAATCATCACAAAGCTCTGCTCTGTATCAGAGTTAGAAACACCCAATGGTGAAATCGGAATCCTGCTTATCCGGGTTGGGTAAATCTCACTGTCTAAAACTATTTCATTGAGCCGCTGCTTGGCTGTATTGAACAGGGGAGGTCATCTTATACAATAAGAGTTCCCACGAATCCATTAATATTACTGTCAGGGGAGCTCCGATATAGTATCCGACCCAAATGAATACAATCTGCCATACAAAACTTACAGCTCATACCTCGAAGCTACAACTCGAGGCAAGGCAGCAATCCGCTGTGTCCGCTCATAAAGGCCGGGAAGGTTTCAAGAAAGCTTGCAATTTGGAAAATCTTACAAGTCCACAACCCTAACTACAGGTCGAAAATAGCCAAGAGGCATTTCTGAGGTTAATAATAACCCCAATATTGCAAGACACAGCCTATATTTCCATAAGGGTTGATAGGCTACTAAGAATATTCTCATATAATATATTCTTAATCCAAGAACAACAAAGCAGCATTTAGACTAGGGGAATAAATATGAGACCAGAGGTCAATTAGAAAATACTGTCAGCTTGGAACAAGCATGGAATAACCAATAGATAGGCTCTATCATCAGAGTAAGAAGTACCAAAAATATTGGGCCATGTTTAAATATGTCAAAAGAGAGTAACTTAAGGTGCACAATTAAATAAATCATGTAAGCTTCAAAAAAAAAAAAAAAAAAAGGTCGTAAAAAAAAAAAAACGTCGTTATAAACGTCGTTCAACAACGTTTTGTGCGTCGTTTAACGACGTCACGACGTCGTTAAACGACGACCTGTGATTTAAATCGAAAACAGGCGGCAATCCCGCCGCTTATTTTCGAGCAAGCAAAGCTTATGGAGGAGCGTTTTTTGAGGCGATTTTCGGCGCGGATCTACTTTGGGGTCTATTCTAAGTGTAAGACAAGCTTCATAAGGTATATGCACGGATCAACCAACTCGTTTTTTGAATCTAAACTTGTTTTTGGGTAGATTTAGGGCTTTTTGTATTTGTTGTTTGTTCTTTCTTCAACCTTCATTCTTCTTCTTCCATTCTTGCATCCTTCTTCCATACATATTCTTCCATTCCCTTTGTCATCTTCTTCTTCGATTCTTCCTCCTCTTATACTACTTCTTCCTCCTCTTATTCAAATTCTTACTCTTAATCCTCCTCTTGCGCTTCATCTTCTTCGTATTCTTCCTCCCCATTTTCGGGTTCCTCCTCTTCTTCTTAGCCTTTTCTTCTTCGGAATTCTTCCATTCTTCTTCTAATTTTTTTTCCCATCTAAGAAGACGTTGTTAAAAGACGAGACCCTTCTTCTTTCCAAAATTTTTCCTTATTAGTTTTTTTATACTGTTTCTTACCTATAATAAGTTGAAATTACTAACATGACTTACAAATACAAATGAATAAGTTCAAAGTTCAGATACATATCCACATGCCAGTTGAAAAATTTTTCAACATCCATGGCCAGCACATCTTGTTCAAATAGATAACACTCCATTTCAGGCAAAGATTCAGGAGAGATCCTTGCCTTCTTCAGCTTCATCATTCGGTTGAGCAACGCATCATATGTGCAGTCTGGGTTCAATGACCAATACATTTACACAAATTCATCTACATTCATCTACTATTATCCACAGCATTTTATAGTTTTTAACTTAGATACTAAATGTAAATAAAAAAGTAAGATATGTAGATCAAGTTACCTGTAGAGATCATTCCTATGTTGTTCTGATACTGTTTTCTCAGAGTTAGTATCCATTTTCTTCCCTTCTTCTTCGGTTTTCTCACTTTTCAGATTCTTCTTAGGTCCTGAATCCTCGTCTTCAACCTCTCCAAATTTCTCATTGTCATTAACTTCAACCTCCTTTACTATGTTAGAAGCAAGAGTTGCCACAAAGTCAAGGGTAATCCTCCTCTATACCTTCATGCTCGGAAGATTCTTCTTGATTAGGACCTGTAAACATGGATGTCATGGACTTCTCAAATGTTGTACCCTGAAATAAAATGCTTTTATCCCTGTTTCTACTGGTTTTATTTTCTTCTTCTGTGCCTTCTTAGACGTGGACTTCTTCTTTGGAATCACATTTTCTGCTGCTGCCTTTACTTTTTCAGATGTGGCCTTTGCGTGCTCTCTCAATCTCTCGAGTTCCTCGTCATAATCTGGAATGTCACCATGCACATTTGAAGTGCCAGCTTCCTCAACCTGTATCATGGTAGGAATAGTGAGTTTGTTTTTTCCTTCAATCACTGCTTTCTTTCCCTCGGCTACATCTTCTTGCACCTCAATTTTTTTTTGGAACCTCCAAAACTGTGAAAACTGAACCAAGAATCAGAAATTGCTTCTTTCAACACAATGCAAAACAATTTCAAAACAAGCGCACCTGATCTGTGGTGTACTTTTTACTCAGTTGTTTTTTTGGCACTTTGAAGCTCTGAAAATAAATTGGCACATAACACTCAGATATCAGTCTCTAACTATTCTGTTGAAATATATCAGTACATATTACTAGAATTGATCTACATTGAAGTACTATGATTACATATACAGGTAAACAACTATTTATGTAGATGGAATGTACAAGTAATGTACATAAAATGTGCTCCAATGTATGCACATGTACATACCGGACAATTTTCTATTACATAACAGACCTCTAAATGTTCTGCCACAAAATTCAATACACAACTCCTAATTTTATGTATTAATGTTCTACATCCAGGACTCTATACTGTGAATATACAACATGTATGTAAAAAACACATATATGTATGACATGCAAGCCATGGAACTATAAATATAAATAACCAGTACACTTCTACATGCTATAGCAAAACCTTAAGTGCGGCAATGTACATGTAAATGGATTCTACATTGCAGTAAACCTGGGTGCAGCAAATTAAACATAGATTATGAAATACTGCTTACCTCCAGTGTACACTCACAAGATCTTTGAAATGTTTTCATCACATTTGCATGCTTTTGGGCAGGATAGTCCAGCAGAAATAGAATATGAGAAACAAAAGACATGAAATGAATGCTCATATGGAGCAACTAGGATAGGTTCATTATTAGCAAAGCCATTACTACAAAACACAAATCCATGCACAGATATGAATTTTTATTGTGCTGGAGAGATCATTAAGCTTGTTTTGGGCTGAAGGAGAATCATTGCAGAATGCATCATGTACTTATGCATATCAACAAGCCATCTGCAGCCCTCAAACTGAACTTTATGAGCCCCTTCAAGTTCTGCAATCCTTTTTTCACATAACTCCTTTTCTCGAATGGCTTTCTCCAATGGTTCCTGGATTCTCTTCACCATTTCTTCTTTCCTGATTCTATCCCTCAAAAGGTCAACCTCCTGCTGCACATTCTTGATGTCTCTCTTGTTCTGCTTAGCGTCGTCAAGAACACTATCAATGTCTTGTTGAATCTGTGTTAGGTCCTCTTCATGTGCATCCTTTCTTCCTGAAAACTTATTTATGTTGTCACGTAGTTGTGCCTGCTAATTTTTCAGTTCTTCAACCTTGGAAGAGCTGCTAATTAGCTGTCCATGGCACTGTTGCAACAGAGTTTCTGGAAATTGAAGGTCTTCCTTAGGGTAAAATCCTTGCTGCAATTTAAGGACCTTGGATGTGGATTTAGAGGTCCCAATTTCTTCTGTGATAGCATATTATTTTGCTCCTCCCTTTGCCACATCTTTGGCCAAGACTTTAAATGTATCCCAATCTACTTTTTTACCTGTTAATTGAAGGGCAAAGGCACGAGCAAAGTATCAGGTACATGGCGGTTGGTGACCTCCCACTTACAAATAACTATTTCATAATGTTTGTAAAAGTTTTCAGATCACTCTGGCTTCACGCTAAATTCTTTGAACCCCCGAATGTCTTTAGGCCCCCACTGTTCGTCCATGATCTATTGTAAATCTGGAAAAACTTCATCTGCATTGACACATCTTATATGCTTTGCTTCCACAACAGTGGGTTCTTCACAAATAAGTCTTTTTTTTTGCCCTGGTTCTTCAAATGCTTGAACCTTCCTGTAACGGGCCCATGGTAGACCGCTCGAGTATTCGAACCTTGAATGTGCCTGTGGGGCGTTCCCAAGACACCGGCATAAATGGGTAGAAGTGACTACTCATAAACGTTTAGACGGTTTTGCCCAGTTGGTTAAGGGCATGTTGGTTAGGAACGTTACATTTAGTATCAGAGCAGGGCTCGAGTTCGAGTCTCCATGGGGGCAAGTATGACCAGGAATACCGTGGACGGTAGGTCATGACTTGGTCTATGATGCTCGAGGACGAGCATAGTTCTAGTGGGAGAGATTGTAACGGGCCCATGGGAGACTGCTCGAGTAGATCTTGGTGTCACGTTCCCGAGACACCGGCATAAATGGGTAGAAGCGACTACTCATAAAAGTCTAGACGGTTTTGGTCAGTCGGTTAAGGACATGTCGGTTAGGAACATTACATTTGGTATCAGAGCAGGTCTCGAGTTCGAGTCTCCATGGGTGCCTATATGCATGGGTAATTTGCAAAGACTTGGTAATCATTGTGACATGGTATGACATAGACATGGTATAGTTTTGGATGCTCGAGGACGAGCATAGTTCTAGTGGGAGAGGCTGTAACGGGCCCATGGTAGATCGCTCGAGTATTCGAACCTTGAATGTGCCTGTGGGGCGTTCCCAAGACACCGGCATAAATGGGTAGAAGTGACTACTCGTAAAGTCTAAACGATTTTGCCCAGTTGGTTAAGGGCATGACGGTTAGGAACGTTATACTTCCTCTTGTTTTTTCCTGCTTTCTTGCTAGAATTGACTGTTTTCATGTTCTTATTTAATCTGGGTGACTTCTGAAAGGCAAAGGCATTCATTGTTTGGATTTGGGCAAGGATTTCAAGGAAGACGAACAAATTGCAGTCCAATTACTTCTTTGATCACAGAAACACCAAAAATTGAAAGGGCGGCAAATTTTTTTCCGAAAGAGGAAACACTTTGCAATCTCCCTCTAAAAAATTACGATGAACGTCCTTTCTGGTTGCCACTGCCTCTCATAATTTTGAATTGGTGCCGTGGCTAATCCTAATAATTACATATCCCAACCAACTACAAAAAAAAAGGGGGGAAGAAAAACGGGTGCCTACATTGCCCTACGTTATACATAATGTAAGGGCATTTTTTTTAGACACCCTAGCATTCTTTTACCCTGAATACAGCACTAAAATCATAGAAAAACCATGCCAAAACGAATATAAAATTACAAAAAAAAACCATGTTATTATGCTAGATTCAATGTCCTAACTAAGACGACTTTAACCAATATACCCAGTGAGCTAATGCGATTATTTTTTATGTTTTTTTATAGCTCTGTTGTATTTTTGCTAGAGGCAAGAATAAACATTCAAATTAGCAAGCCTGACAAAGAACTAAATTTCAAGACATATTAAGTGATTGCTACGCGGATAAGACAATTTGTCTTGACTTTGGGGTGAATTCTTCATTTGATCGCAATATACACTATCATGTCTTGAGAAGCTTTTTATTCATCACAACAGCAGTATACATTAGGTTTTTAAAATGAGTGGGGTAGCCGACCATAGGCACAATATCAGGCTACCCCATATGACAATAGTACAATGACAAGGCTAGGCAAAGATGGAAAAAGTGACAGCCGCAACATCTCATCGGATAAAAAACCTTGCCCTTTTGGACTTCCGATAAAAAAACCTAATGAAAAATAGACAGTTGTCAATGCTCTCGAGATACTGCCTATAGCTCCCGCACGGGGATGTAGATGACTGAGACCAATCAAAGGATAATCCATAGGTTTGTTGGTTCTAACCTGCAAAGTAAAAATCATAAACACAGTCCCCGAAAAAACGGTTAGAAATAACAACATATTGATGTATGGAAAAAACTCCAAAGAGGCTGATCAAGCGCACCTTCCGAACTAATGTCAATAGAAAAGAATACAAACATAAATTGCTCAACCTCAATGGCAAATGTAACCTCCAGAGGGGCTCGTCGTGCCTGCTACGCGAACAACAAAAGCCTCTATAACAAGTGGAGAGGCTGCGCATACCACGCAAATCAATAGCAAACAATATGAACACAAAATCAAAAATATCAATGAGCATATGAAAACCTCCAGACTTGTTGTGCGAGCCACGTGAATAAAAAACCTCTATATAAGGAGGGGTTAGTCGTGCATGCCATACGGACAAAATATGGCGTTAAAAAACAATAAAGTTATGAGAAGAAGGCACAAAGGCCCGAGAAAAAACATAAAAAACGAGTACATCAGAAACAAAAGGCGCCCACTGAGAACCGATCCCTAATAATGGCCATCATGGAGCAGAAGGCCAGTATAAGATAACCAAAGGTATAAGTAGCAGCATGAACCAAAACCCCGCAGAATCAGAGATGGAGGAGGAACACAATAGTTATTAAGATGGTGCTAGTTGTTATGTGGAATGGAAAGGGGGAAGGCATTCTTGCCGGCCCGACTGCGAGAATCCCCGCGTCTCGCGGCCGGATTCTCGCAGTCGTGGGGCGGCAAGAATGCCTGACCCCTTTCCATTGCACTACGTCAAGGTAAGCTCCTTGACTGGATTCTGCAGGTTTTTTTGTCATTCTGGACAAGAATGAATCAAGAAAACAACGGAAGGCAGACCCACTTACCTTGACATAAGAAAAAGCTTTTGGAGGGAAAGAATGCGAATAGGCAAACTTTGTATTGAGGCAGTTTGGCATTAAACGGCAAGGCAAATCGATCGACCTATTGGGGTCCCCAAAGAGTGGAGAGGCGCCAGGAGGACAAGGAAAATTCGTCAGATTGAGGGAGACAGGATAGGTAATCTGACCACTCATTCTGAAGACTGAAGACGAGGAATGCAAATGGGGTCAATAGAGATAGAAAAATGAAAACACATCAAAAAAAATTTCAAAGCCATGAATTGAAGATCCAGAGAAGAAGAAAGTTTCTTTGGGCAACATTCCTGGTGTGGAAACCACATTTCATGCTACATAGTAAAGAATGTACATAAAATTTACGGTCTGGAAACTAAAACTATGAAAAAAAGTCCAATGGCTAAGAACACCAAATTGCAGATCATTCTACCATTGACACTTCTAGCTCATGTCAGGTCCAAAAAATAAATCCTACCTGTTTTAACCTAAATGTCTCCTGGCACCACTGCAATTACCCTCGTGCAAAATGGGTTGCACATACAATGGAGAATTATGACAGCAGAACCTGCAAGCATGCATGTAATATCTCAACAGCATAATAAGATCCATTGACAATGAGAAGAGGATTACACATCAAATGTATCATACAAAATAATAAATCCGGGTCTACATTATTCCGCAATCTTCAAGTGTTCCTTTAATTACATTAGCACAATTCCTGCGCATCACAATCGTAAAAATTGTGAAGGCCAACATGCTTTTCATTTGCCAGGATGTCGGTTGCCATTACCTTATTGTACAGTGTACTGTCATCGGATATACATCAGAAATGTTTTCTAAAAGTAGTGGGCATAACCCAGACATCATCTGGCTCAAATATTATCTGGTTCATTGTCATCATCGGTCTCAATGACAGCCTGTAATGGGCCATTTTCTGATGAGAAAGAGTAACTGCTGTCAATAAGCCTTAGTTGAGGTTCAATTGTATTAATCAAATTCCAATCCTCATCTGTCAAAGACCAATCAAAGAGGTTAAAATTTGATCTGATGTGATCAGGCTTTAAACTCCTTGGCAGCACACTGGTTCCTCGCTGTATGCCCCAGCGTAATACAACCTACAGACAAAAGATTGAAGGTCAGCAAATCAAAAGACCAGTTTCAAAGCTTCACATTCACCAATTACAAGTTTCCAACTTTGCTGCCCTCAGCTGTTATAGCAAAACGTTAGCGGCAGTGAAAGAAGCATTTTGCATGAGTCAAACTGAGAATGGAAACTTAATGAAAGTGGAGGTCAGAACTGTTCCCATGATAAATGGAGTAGAAGGTGTCATGAAAATGCCTCTTGCTGCTCTTGACCAGGAGAAGGTTGACATTATTAGGCAGCAACATTGTAAATAAACTACAGAATGCCTCCTGCTGCCCTTCACCAGAAGGTTCACATCATTGGATAGCACCATACTTATATAAACCACGCAATCATTTCCAGAATACAAACAGATTGTTTCTACCATATTCTGAACAAGTTCTTATTCCCTTTACGGACCATTTCACAACTATTTGAAATAACCATCAAGAGATCTTGAAGTCCATTTTACCATCGTCTTGCCCTCACTGGCTGAATAAGTTACTATAAGCAGGATAATAAACGAGTTACTAAAACTGGATATTAGTGATTATCAGGGATTTTAAACTGCTAAAAACCATTCAAATAACTTATCAATAGAAATTTCTAGTCATCAATCAAAGTTCATCTTATAAAATTGCGGCTTGGAGTTCAAATAAACCACAAGACTTGTACGCATCAAGTGCAATTTATAGCAATACATCAATGTAATTCCTGCCCTCCGCTGTCATAGCTAAACTTCAGCAATAGCAACTAGCAAGACACGAGCATTTCCTTGGAAGAGACGGCATGAATGACAAGAAAAGTTGTTTGATTTTCACGAAAGAGACAACTGGTTAACCCAACGAAATGCTTGCAGCTATACTAAGCTCCAGGAGCCATCACAAGCGTTATTGGGTGGAAACTAATTACCCATGCATGCATTCCATGGAAACGAAAGCATAAAATTAGACTGCAATTAACATCATAAAGACCTCAAATGTATAAACAGTCAAAACATTCTGTGCAATGGTTGCAGACATTTATTTGACAAACCAATTTTTTGTATCAAAGGTCTATGACAAAGTTGCAAACGTTCCTATGCGCAAGAACCACAAAGATATGAAATGGAGATGGAAGCTAAAAGCTCTGAAAGGTAAGCTATGCAAATTGGAAGCATACGCAGAAAATAAATAACTAGGACTATATTATACGAATGCATTCAGTTTCAAACTGAGATATACAGATAAAACCATCTAAGTAGAATTAATCAAATGAGTAAGCAGCACACGGACCTGTGCTGGAGTCTTCCCCAAACGTTCCGCAATATCTGACACAACAAAGCTCTTCAGCATAGGCAAATGTACGGACTGGGATCTTATAAATGCAGGTGCCTGCGAATGTGATTGCTCCGCTGCTTCCTCTCCAATTGTTCCTGAAGTCCTCCCTGGAATTCCCAAAGGAGTATGAGCTGAGACATGTATTCCTTTTGATTGGCAAAATTTCACTAGTTCATCTTGCCGCCAAAATGGATGCAACTCTACCTGTTACATAATTCAATGTATTTCAAAAAACAGTGCATTCATAAATAGGTGCCAAACATGGAAAGGTGTCCTGTGTTACAAAAAACTTCTGACATGTCAATAAAAATTATCATATACCTGGTTAACAGCAGGAACAATTTTTGCAAAACTGAGAATTTCTTCCAGCTGCTGGATGCTGAAATTGCTTATTCCAATTGCCTTCACCTTGCCCTGTTCAACCAAATGTTCCATTGTTTGCCAAACCCCCTTGATTCTTCTAGCCAACTCCCGAACCTCTGCACCAGCTTTCCGAGGTGGATCAGTGGCATCACCAACAGGAAAAAAGGTCGGCCAGTGAACCAAATAAAGGTCCAAATATGATAAACCTAGGTTCTTCAATGATACTTCGACTGAAGATTCCACATGCTTCGGAGCATTTATAGTGTACCAGAACTTAGATGTGACAAACAAATCTTCTCTTTGCAGTCCAGGAATCCCTCCGTTAAGGGCATCGGCCAAAGCATGACCCACTTCGACTTCATTTCCATACAAATGGGCACAATCTATGTGCCTGTAACCCACCTCCAATGCTGTCTTAACTGCCGAAGTACAAGATGTTCCCTCTGCTTCCCACGTCCCCAATCCGACAGCAGGAATCCTAGCCCCAGTATTCAAAGTAAAATGAGTAGCGGACATATTGGGCAAAATCTGTAGGGCAAAAAGTTGCAGCTCTGAATATTTCTAAGGAGGACCAAAAGGAAGTTTCTGGGTTGGATTTGTTCGAGGCATTCTTTATTCCGAAGTTCCAGAGCATACAATAAACGCGATTCTAAGACTAGGGTGATACAAGAAAGAAAGGAGACTTGGTCCCGCCATAGCCGTCTCCGTCGAGCTAAAAACTGACGGATTTAGCGAGAGATATTTTGCGTCTAAAATATATGGTTAAAATAGAAAATAAATAACATGACATGCATCTAAGATTTTACTTGCATGCCATTGCATGTTTATAGATGTAAGCATTGTGACCTGAGCTTAGTAGGGGAGGGTCGCCATTCGCGGCGCCCGTCTATTGGCGGCTACGAAATTTTACTTTTTAGTGTTTTTTAGGGTTTCTATTACAATTTCGGCCAAAACTCATGCGGCTCCTGCGTCGACCAGAGAGGGCTCCGTTTTCTTAGCCAACGAAGACCTTGTCACAACCACTATTTGCCTGTCCACGGCCATGAGGTATCGGTATTGCTATTCATGAGGATTCTTGTTGATCTTGAAAATTTTTAAAGATGATGAAAGTAAATTTCTTATTTGTTTTTCCTTTCTCAGTCAAAAGCTTATAAGTTTTTTTTCCCTTGGAACCAGACCTGATATCCAAATTACCATCTACAAGCAGACCATGAAAGCACGAGTCGTTTATAGTGTTTTGAACTAATACTCTGCATACCTACTTGATCGACATTCAAGGCAGGACGCAACAGCTATACCTGTGCAGTTATAGGACTTACTGTGAAAGGAGCTCAGGAAGCTCAATATTTTTATAGGGTTTTCAGAAATCCTGTGAAGGAATTGTAGAGGTATCGTCCATCATAGTATTGTTCTCTTTCTTTTTAATCTACATCCTACTCAGGTGTTTGAGAGCATGAGCTAAGCTATCTAGTTCATATATCTATTTTCTACTTTCATCATAATGAATTTACTTTCATACTTTGCAGGAAGGACCTTGCAAGTCCCATGTTTCACAATGTAGTTGTAGAAGATATGCCATCCAACACAAGAAGGTTCTTTTATTTGCTGAAAGTATTTGAGAACATACGCTAAGCTATTTGGTTCATATATATATTTTCTACATTCAGTCATAATAAACTGTGCACCTAGCAAAGTTCCCATAGTTCATAATGTAAGAACTATAGAGAAGATACGTTGTCCAACTCAAGAAGGTTTGTTTATTTGCTGAAAGTCTTTTCACTACAAAGTTTGCCAATGATTGTTTGTCTAAAATTTGTAGGGATTGTGGCTAGATTTGCAACTGCAAGGAGAGGGGCATGCACAAGAAGGACCACAGCTGCAATGTCCGGCAGAATTTACATGCCTAGTAGCTTCTCCTCTCAGGTGTGCCAATTGGGATTGGTACAACTCTGACACATAAAGGTCAGACTTGTGGCAAAGACATGATGTGTGTTGCTTGCATGAGCAGGCGTGACTATTGTGCCTGCCTTACAATGTGAAAGTGAAGACCCATCAACTGATTCTTGGAGACACCCGTAGAGCTGAGAAGCCAAAGACATAGCAGCCTGCCTTGACTAGAAGTGTAGAGATTATCATCGAAAGCCACGGTTATGAGGCCAATTTTGAGGCCTTAGAGAGGTGCTGGAAGACTAAACCATGTTATGACTCCATCTCTTGAAATGCGACCAAAGAGTCCAAATTTGGAGTTGGCTGGTATGAATAGAGTGATCCAGAGGTTACCCTGCAACCATTGCCAATGGTTTTGCTCCTTGACTACGTGGGATGTCGATCAAGATTGGTGGGTCCAGATTCAGTAGAAAACTTGATAAGCTTGTTATCACTATCAAGATTCAAGACTAGCATATATACACATTTGCACTGTTGGGGTGCACTGCCACATGTGTGGGCTTGCCATTGCAGGAATATATGGATATGGGCTCCTCTTTTGAAAGATCCACAATATGAGCGTTCAAAAGATGGCCATTTTCCATGCTTGTGCTCCAGACATAATCACTGGATCATTTTCCATGAATCATTATTCATTTTTCATGAATCATTATTCATTTTTCAGTTTTCTTAAACATTTAAGACTGCTATGAGAAATTTAAACAATTTTCATAAGTTCAAAATAGATTGATGACATCAACGGTGGTGGTTTGATTTCAAGGTTTTGTTGTGACAAATTGGATTGGATTTTAGCATCATATTCTGTTTATTCTTCAATTTTGGTCATCGCAGCCTTCAATGGGCCAATTTGGAGCCTATGGGGCTGCCACCCGAGCCTTAGTGGTACTAATACCCCCCTCACTTTGCCACCTCATATGTTGAGGTGGCATTGTCAATTTGGCGCAAGACAAACCTTGCCATGTAGGATACCTCGTTGGGCATCTTGCAACGTTGCATGTATAGCCTTGGAGATGCTTATGTGGGTGTTAATTTGATTATGCACTTAAGTGAGCAGCCAATGGACACCCTCCCCTATAGGTCTCTCGTCGCCAATGAATATGTTGGCATAAACCAAGTTGTCCATGGCCTTTGCTAATAGATATAAGCATCAAGTTAGAAATGTTAATTTAACGCATCGCTCGCTTTATGGTTAAGGTTTTTACGGACAATTTGGGACCCTTAGATTATGGAAGATTCCATGGAATCTTCCACATCCAAGCTCAACATATTTTCCTATCTAAAAACTCTTGCACAGACTAATCTTTTTTATTAAAATGGGATGGCATTGGTATTTATGCCTGGAACGCCGTTGTGCAGACGCATGCGGCGTTCCCTGCCCTCTTGCAGGACGCGAATTTTCAAATTCTTGCTTTTGTTTGGTTTTTACCTTTTCTGTCTCTGTCTCCATCTTTTTTTTCGGTGTGGGGCGGCCAGCTCTAGGAAAATCGAACATGGGAAACAAGGCGGTGTGAGAATCGAAGGAGGGACATCATATTGGGTTGTTACGGTTTTAGGGCAGCTTAGAGTCTCAGGAATCTCAAGACCAAGTTTTCTTAGGCGTTTTGAATTGCCACAAGCATCATATTTTTTTGTTCTTCAGTGCCATCGCTGGAGCAGGTAAATTCTAAGACCCTAAGTCGTCTTCGTCTTATCTGTTTATGCATTCTACGAAAGCTTGCCGACTTATATTTTTCTCTCGCTTACATTTGCAGAAGCTTGAGGGTTTTTATTTGCTGGAAAAAGAGCTCGAGTCATTCATTTGAAGCAGAGTAGTTGAAGCACGTGACTATAGTAGGCTTAGGCACTTGGATTCTTTCTAATTTTTTTGCTTTTTCTTGCTTGATATCTGTATATCCAATCCTGTCCACATTTACTAAATGTGATTTCTGAGGCCACTATGCTTTAGGGCCATTCTATTTAAATTCTATTTAATGAGAGGATCAGTGCTTTACTTCTATTGCATTGTTGGCCATTACAGATCTCTATTGCTTCAGGAATTCTGCTATTGAATATGTTCGGCTTTGGTATGAGCTGGCGCTCTATAATGTGCTTCATATAAAATATGTTTTATCCATACCTCCCCTTGGTATATGTTGATCCGGAGTATAGAGTTGAAATGGGAAATGGAATAATGTTAAGCACAAAATGCAGATAAAAATGGTAAGTTTTGAGTTATAATGCATTTTATTTCCAAAAATGATTGCTTATTTGCGAGATTTTAGCAATATCTTAATAAAGGATCTTAATAGGCAAGTTCTAAGGTTGAAATTCACTACTTTTTTGCATCATTTTTGTGGCAAATGTTTAATTGTTATGTTAATTGCAGATTCGCTTGGATTCTCATCACTGTGTCTTGAGTTTGACTACCATTGCACATGGCATGATGGAAATGCCTCAGATTGTACTGGCCAAGGTATCTTTAATATCCATTGCATATGCATATTTTTGTTCCTGTGCATTTAGACATTTATGCTGTTAGTATGCAGTCTCTTCCAGATATCGGTCTTTCGTCTTGGGCTACACTTGTATCAAGAAGATCATCTGTTGCTCTAATGAATTTATTCAAATCACATATTTACAATATCAATGCATAGATTAGGTACATAATGTATCATCATTTGCTTGCTAATGAGCTTGCACAGAAATTAATAGATAAGCCAGCGAAGAATTACTCTTGACCATAGATAATGTTTGATGTTTTTTTGACATTAACAGAAGAAATGCAATAGCAAAAAAGATGAGCATACATTCACCTTCGAAAATATATTATTTCAAAGACCGCCTTAAGCAGCAGCTTTGTTTTCCTCTTGCTACGAATATAGGAGCAGCAACACAGGTATATTTCTTGCCATTTCTATTCCTGCAAAAGTAGTTCTTCGTAGGACCAACAACTCTCCTTGGCATTCCTCTGCAAACAGGAACATGATTTCAGCTTCAGTTTCTTTGAAAAGATCGGCTATACAGTTTTTATTTTGTACAAGGTGAGGAAAGTAGAGACGATCTATTCTTCTTTCTAGGGCCTACATTTATATAGATTTTGTGTCATTTAACTTGCTCGCTCCTATCTGATCCAACCCAATTGGTTTTAGAGATTTAAATTCTTATTTATCTGCATTAAACTCTGTTTCAGACTTATCCATGTTTTCATCCTATTATTTCAGAGGCATCCTCGTGACAAAAATAGATAAGCCGAGGACAAATTAATTATATTAAGAAAGGTTTGGTAGGCCTATAGATGGTTGAAGTCACTTCAGAACGTATACGGTGAGAAGTTCTTTGCGTGTATTCGTTTGTTGAATGCAAGACTGTGAATGTTCTTCGCTAATTATGTTTATGATATAACATGTTTGTCTATGATATGATAAAAGAAGCAGATGTACGTGGATAAGGCTGTTTAGATATTGGATTTCATGAATGCAAGGTATGAATATTCTGTGCAAAATATAGTTATGGTATAACGGGTTACTTTGCTTCTTACTTTTGTCTTAAAAAGTTGTCCTCTTTTTTGCATTTGATGATTGCGGCACATAATTAGATTGTCCTTTACTTTGCCTATTCACAGATCAAAAATATTGAAGGATGCATTAGCCAAGCACAATACAGAGGTGAAGCATCGCCTCTCCTCCCCCCATAGGTATTCTCTTCTTAAGTTCTAAATTGATGAACCTGCTATAATCTTTAAAAGCTCATTTTTTCTTCTCCACAAGATAAGTTTTTGTCCAAATGATTCAATGCTTATGGTTTGCCTGCTGCAAAGTTAGTTGCATTATTCGCATTTTTGCTAAGATTACTTACTCTTTTTCTAGCAAGTACATTCAAATTTATGATTGTTGGCAAGGAATAGTTTAATTGACATTTTAATTTCTTCAGAAAGCCAATGTAAAGGTAATTTACAAAGCCAAGGCCAAACACAATTGATACATGGCACTATAGCGTGCATTTTTTTTTACTAGAAGTTATTACTTTGTCTTTTATGTCTTCTACATATGATTCTAAAAAGTCTCTTATTGGAGTAATAAGGTTTTTATAAGCAAATCCTATGCTTTAGCTTTATATAATCCTTTACTGTAGCTATTTCTGACTATTTGTGTATTTCAGATTAAGATTTAGTTGTGCCGTCATAACCATGGTTATAGCTTGATGCCTCATGTAAATGCTTCTTTCCTAGAAATCTAGCTATTGGAAAAGTTGGTAATCTCTTGTTGTCATTTTTTATTTCAAAGCTTGCACAATAAAACGTTGTTGGTGAACAATTCTAGGATAGATGATAAATAGCAGATATAAACATGTATTTCTATAACCCATTGCTGCTACTATAATTCTGATACAGGAGAAGATTGTAGAGAAATCATTGTTGTGACCATCTTTATGCGGTGCTTTCTTCTTCTTGTACTAATGGCATTGGGATCAAGGACCAATGTTGCTTTCTAAAATTCCCTTTTGGATATTCTACTTTTATGTTGTATATGACAACTTCAAATCTAGGAATGCTTGGAATCGCTTCCATTTATTGGCATGGAAAGTAAGTGCAATATGTTTTACATTCTCATTTATGCATTTTGCGTTTATATGTTTCTACACACACACACACACATATAATATATCATTATCTCTACATATGTAATTTACATTGTAATTTTCCTTTTTTCTTTTTTGTTCCCTTAAAAAGTTTCTGGGCCGCAATCTATTTCTCTCTTTTATTGCCACGTTTTTGCTGGACAGTCCTCTCCATCAGATTCTGGTAACGTGTCTAGCTATGGCGGTGGATGGCATGGCATAGCTCCTCCTCTCATCGGCATACTTCTGATTTTTCTACAAAGCTTCTGAATATCTATTTGGGCTCTGCTTCCAGCTCCTCTAGTTTATTTTATCCGTTCTGCTCTCAAGGTGAAATTGTTGATCAGATACATCGTCTCGGACTGCGATTCTGTGGAGGTATTTTTCCAAGACACCAATTATGTCTGCAGCCTAGAGGATGCTGCTGCAGCAGCTGTGAAAGCTGGTAAGATTCAGCAGTCTCTGCAATTCTGTGAAGGTATTTTTCCAAGACACCAATTATGTCTCCGGCCCAGAGGACGCCTCTGCAGCACTGGGCAGCACTGTGAAAGCTGGTAAGATTCAGCAACCAAACTCTTAACACTTAATTATTCTCTGCAAAACTGATCTTCCTGGATAAACAGTGGTAGTATATCAGTGTTGATTAAAGAGAGCTATCACTTCCTAAGAAAATTTTCAGGCCATCTCAAATTTCACAAAATACAGTTTTTCTGGTTTGGATCTCCAAAATTGAGCCGTTTTGCTGTCACTTCAATTGTGTTGCGCCCAAAATACATCTTCACTTCTACCTTTCTGCCTGTGCCCAAATGCAAGCCCTCCGATATATCCAAGCTGTAGTTACATTCCTCTACACAACCTCCTCCTGTTGTGTGAACCGGACATTCTTCATCTGATGAAAACATGCACAGCAGCATCTTTTTGTCGTCATCATAGACTGGGCTGAAATTGTATTCAACACAAGAATCGATCAACACAGATTGATTTTTCTGGACTTACTTTTCAAAAATGTCATTACAACGCTTCACTCTGTTTCGATCAGTGAACACATGGTTTACAGAATAACAATCACGAAATTCATGCGATGAACTTATTCCATAAGTTTTCTTAGATATCCTGGAGAGCACAAGATTTGCTTGAAAACCAAACTTGACTGCCCCATGCAACATAGCAGCTCCAGGATTTACTGGAATGATAATATTCTCCACTTTATGGCCAAATTGCTCCCTTATTCGGCTAATCATGCATGAATTCTCCGAAAATCCTCCTACTATCAACATGCACTTTGGGCACAGTTCTAACTGTTGTTTTATTAGTTGTATTATGTTATCCACCTCAGCTGTATTGTTTTATCCACCTCAGTGTCAAATAATTTAAATTTTTGGGCGCTCAAGTCTAGCTCTTCGTACTCATCTTCCGGCCTAATAATCCCCTTTGATCCGTCGTATATTCTCCATGCAGTGCGAAGGTTGGACGGAATATCCCAACCCATGCCCGCTCCTTTCTTCATGGCTTTTCAATGTGCAAAAATTATGCTCATACCTGAAAATTCTTCTATAATTAGCATAGAAAACATTAATCATGCTAACTCGAGCCGCCAATAATCCCATCGATCCGAGCCATCGGATCGCCATTCTGGGGAGGGACGAGCGCCTATATTAGGCCTTTTCCGTTTTGGCTCGGTTATCGGCGTCTTCTCACAGCAGCTCTTCTTCTTCTCTCGTGGCTTCCCTCCTTTTCCGCCTTATCTCAGATCTTCTAGCCTCAGTTTGCTTTCTCCATTGCTTTCTAGCCTCAATTTGCTTTCTAGCCTCAGTTTGTTTTCTCCATTGGTTCTTTCCTCCCAGCCTGATCTTGGATCTTCTAGCCTCAGTTTGCTTTCCTCCTTTTCTCATATGTAAAGCTCTTGATTTACAAAGTTTAGTTCATTTGCCTCCTCGGTTGGGCGTTTGCACGGTATAGCTTATGAGCTTGGTTTTCTTTTTTCTCATTTCGATGCATGCCTATCGTCCTAGGATTTTGAGGTGTGGGTTTCTTTCCGATCATGTTGCATGCCAATAGTCATGTTCCAGAGGAAGATTTGGTGGAATCTTACTTGTTTCTGGTCAATTTGCCTGATCCAATTTTGCTTCACAGCCATGTCTTCTGCCAATTCGTTTCTGATCGTTGTTTTATGCATCAAGGGCGTGTACTTTTTCTTCTCACAGAGTCTACAAGCGGATTGGTTTTGCAGAGGGAATGCGCGAATTGTTCTATTATGCTTAGCATGCTTGACGACGGCCTGGAGTTCCCTGTTAACGGTCATCCAACGGCAATCCGCTAAAGGGGCGTGTCTATCTTTGTGTGTGATCTTGTTCCAGTCCAAACATGCACGGGCTTCCTCCTGCTCGATCCTTGGGAGGCAGTGGATCTCAGGCTACGCGGCATTGCTATGCAATCACCTGGGGCAGATATCTAGCCTCTGATTCTTCCTTTTCACCTTTGATTTAGCGATGGCTCCATGGCCTTGCATACGAATCGACAGTTCCACAGCAGTCGCCCCTATTCTATAAATCGTCTCCTTGCCACGCGGATTTCTCCTGGTTTTCTCTTTGCATCTTATTTCACATGTTTGCAATTTGATTGTTCTGGGCCAGCAGATCGGCCAATCTCCTTCGATGTTTCTGTTCTCTGTGCTTCTTTGCTTTTTTTGCAGGGGACGGTTTTCTGGCGGACAGAAGGAGTAGCCGGATTCCTGTGTTCCGGCATGCAGATCGCTGCTAGGCAGGAGTTCTGGGCCGCCGATCCGCCCTGCCATCTTCGGCTGGTTGAATCCAGCGTTTCTTGCCCTCCTCTCTTTCTGAGCCTGCCGGATCCGCCCTGCCACCTTCGGCTGGTTGAATCCAGCATTTTTTGCCCTCATATCCAACCTCATCGTCTTTCTATAGTTCTCCTTTATCTTTTCTGTGCTTCTAGCGTACCCTTTTCTGCTTTGTCTTTACCATGATAGGCTATAGGCCTATTTTCTCCATCGGCTCTTATTTGTCTTATGCCCCTATATTACTTATCCTTGGCCTTTTCATAGCTTTTCATATTTTATAATGGTTGCATAGGTTATCTGTGCCCCCTTTACATATCCCTTGGAAGGCATTATGAGCCACATTTACATTAGATTTTCCGTCATTTGGGTCGACCCTTCCCATGTTTGCTCTATATTGTTATTTTCAATCTTGCTACATGGCTTGTGTTTCAAGTATTCAATATGTCGGGGGTTTTTTGCTTGGGGTCATGTCGATGTTTGTTGTTCGCATCTTTACTGGACTATCAATTTAATTGCCTCGTCAGTTATGCACCTAGAGTTGCCGTGACATTGCTAGGCGTAATGGGACCTACTTTTGCCGGTTTCTTGACTCAGCATACGATCAATGGACACATTTTTTGGTGGCTCCTCCATTTTGCTTAGATGCAGGCATTTTTTCTATGTGTTAGATGTTTTTATTCTTTTGGCATTGGTTCTTTATTGGCTATTCTAGCCTAGGGTTCTGCCATATCCTATATCAGATCCGGTGTGCACTCGATCTCGGAGCAGATCTGCTTGGCTCGGTCAGGCAAAAGGTAAGACCAGGGACCTGCAGGAAAGCATCTCGTTGGGAACACGGGCAACTTGCCGAGGCGGGTGCCACCAATTCCGGAGCTTCTCCTTCCCATGACGAATCTGTTCCTCCTCACAACGAATCTGCTCCATCGAATTCGCTCTGCTTCGATATGTCTGCTCTGTTCGAATATTTTCAAGGGCAATATTCTGCAGTATCCTGTATGTTTCTCTTTTTCCGGATTTCCTGCAGAAAGATTTGAAAGTTGTTTTGTTAACTTGTTTCACGTTTGTATGTTCCAATGTGGCACTTGTTTCGTGGCTCTGGGTTCGTCCTTGTCTCTTAGCCTTTTATGTTTCCTTAGCTCACAATTTTATATTGTTCAAGTCGTTTTAAGTTTTAGTTCGCTGCTTATATATTCATTTATACGTGGCCTGATCTTATCAATTTTGTGTTTTCCTATGGTTGTTTCCGATTTTTTCCTTTGCATTTGTGTTTTCTATCGGATGTTGATGCCGCCGGGAGATTTTGTAATGGGGTTTCTCGATTGGGTGGTGTATATCTTTTCATCTGTTCCCTTTTCCATTTTGGGTTTAGTTGCCAGGAGGTTTCTTTATATGTCGCATGATCTTATAAATTTTCTATTTTCCCATGGTGGTTTCGGATTTTTTCTCTTTTGCAATTGTGTTTTTCTTTTGGATGTCGATGCAACTATTTATATGTCGCCTGATCTTATAAATTTTACGTTTTCCCATGGTGGTTTCGGATTTTTCTCTTTTGCAATTGTGTTTTTCTCTTGGATGTCGATGCAACTAGGGGATTTTGTAATCGGGTTCTTAATTTGGTTGTGTATATTTTCCTATGGTCTTCTCATGGGTGGTACCCTGTATTACCGTGGTTTCATTTCTTTTTATTCCCTGTATTGTGTGTCTGATGCTGCCACCTATGTCGTTTACGATTTCTTGACGCCTTTGTGCTCGGTTGCACTTTGTCTGTTTTTATATTTATGCATTTTTCACATTACGATGCGTAGTTTCTTCTTCTTCATCTTCTTGCTTTGGTTCTTGATCATTATTCCGTGTTCTCAATCTCTAGCGGGATTGCATATATGTGGGCCTCATTTTAGTCACTCTCTGCATCTCCTCGCTTGTTTTTCTTCTCGTGTTGTTTTCCCATTTTATGCATACAGGACATTTTCTGGGTTTTCATCAATTTAATTGCCTCGTCAGTTATGCACCTAGAGTTGCCGTGACATTGCTAGGCGTAATGGGACCTACTTTTGCCGGTTTCTTGTCTCAGAATACGATCAATGGACACATTTTTTGGTGGCTCCTCCATTTTGCTTAGATGCAGGCATTTTTTCTATGTGTTAGATGTTTTTTCTTTTGGCATTGGTTCTTTATTGGCTATTCTAGCCTAGGGTTCTGCCATATCCTATATCAGATCCGGTGTGCACTCGATCTCGGAGCAGATCTGCTTGGCTCGGTCAGGCAAAAGGTAAGACCAGGGACCTGCAGGAAAGCATCTCGTTGGGAACACGGGCAACTTGCCGAGGCGGGTGCCACCAATTCCGGAGCTTCTCCTTCCCATGACGAATCTGTTCCTCCTCACAACGAATCTGCTCCATCGAATTCGCTTCATCCTCAGTGACTCCGCTTCGATATGTCTGCTCTGTTCGAATATTTTCAAGGGCAATATTCTGCAGTATCCTGTATGTTTCTCTTTTTCCGGATTTCTTGCAGAAAGATTTGAAAGTTGTTTTGTTAACTTGTTTCGCGTTTGTATGTTCCAATGCGGCACTTGTTTCGTGGCTCTGGGTTCGTCCTTGTCTCTTAGCCTTTTATGTTTCCTTAGCTCACAATTTTATATTGTTCAAGTCGTTTTAAGTTTTAGTTCGCTGCTTATATATTCATTTATACGTGGCCTGATCTTATCAATTTTGTGTTTTCCTATGGTTGTTTCCGATTTTTTCCTTTGCATTTGTGTTTTCTATCGGATGTTGATGCCGCCAGGAGATTTTGTAATGGGGTTTCTCGATTGGGTGGTGTATATCTTTTCATCTGTTCCCTTTTCCATTTTGGGTTTAGTTGCCAGGAGGTTTCTTTATATGTCGCATGATCTTATAAATTTTCTATTTTCTCATGGTGGTTTCGGATTTTTTCTCTTTTGCAATTGTGTTTTTCTTTTGGATGTCGATGCAACTATTTATATGTCGCCTGATCTTATAAATTTTACGTTTTCCCATGGTGGTTTCGGATTTTTCTCTTTTGCAATTGTGTTTTTCTCTTGGATGTCGATGCAACTAGGGGATTTTGTAATCGGGTTCTTAATTTGGTTGTGTATATTTTCCTATGGTCTTCTCATGGGTGGTACCCTGTATTACCGTGGTTTCATTTCTTTTTATTCCCTGTATTGTGTGTCTGATGCTGCCACCTATGTCGTTTACGATTTCTTGACGCCTTTGTGCTCGGTTGCACTTTGTCTGTTTTTATTTTTATGCATTTTACATTTTACGATGCGTAGTTTCTTCTTCTTCATCTTATTGCTTTGGTTCTTGATCATTATTCCGTGTTCTCAATCTCTAGCGGGATTGCATATATGTGGGCCTCATTTTAGTCACTCTCTGCATCTCCTCGCTTGTTTTTCTTCTCGTGTTGTTTTCCCATTTTATGCATACAGGACATTTCCTAGGTTTTCATTTTTCCTGTTATTGTCTCTGCGGCGTATTTTGTCTGCTCTATGCCCAGTGTATGTCGCTTCCACACTTTCCTAGGATAAGTTTTCCTCTTTATCTTCTTCCTCCTTGGAGCCTTGTCTTGCTACCGGCTGCATTTTTACCTTGTCTGCATTAACATGGTTTTCTTTTCTTCTCGTTCTTGTTCTTCTCGTTCGCCTGCTGGGGTGTCTTCTTCGCCTCGTCGTCGTGGAGGACTTGTTTTATGGGGGCGACCTTTTTCTTCGTCTCGTAGCTGGCGTGCTTTCCTTTCCATTGTTTTTGTTCTCTAATGTCCTTCCTTTTTTCAGATCTGAGCTGATGCCGTCTATTGCGGGCACTTCCGGCTCTTCTCCCTCTGCTTCGCTTTCTCCCCCACGGCTCGCTCGTGTTGCTGGTTCTCGTCGTCATCGCGAATTTCATCGAATTTTCGACTTCCCTCTCCCGCCATTTTACATTTACCCTTTTTTTGGCTCGTCAGTCTCCCTCTCGTCGGGCTCGCCCCCTGGTGCCTTTTTTCCTCTCGTGCCTCAGCATGTACGCTCTTTTGTTCTCCACTTCCCGCATCCCGCGATTTCTTTTCCCTCTCTGGCCCGCGCTGCTCTCGTCGTATTTTCCTTTGCCGCTTTTTTGCGCATCTCGAGCCCCTTTGCCCTCACTTTGGCGTGGCCCGGTTCTTTGGCGGTTCGCGTCTTCTCACGCTCGCTACGTGGTGTGCGACTCTACTCAACCTCGCCATGTTTCTCGTCCGATCTTTATCTATGCATTTTTACATTCCTATGCGTAGGTTTTTTCCTCTTTGCCTTATTCTTTCAGTTACTTGTTATTTTTCCTTCTTATTTATCCGCGGGTAATAATCGTATTCCGGATCAGACAAATATCCACGGACATAAGTCCGTGATTTGCATTCGTATCATATGTGCATTGTACGTATTAACGTGGTTTGTTTTGTCTCGCCTTGTTGCCGTTCTCGTTGGCATGCCAGGGCGCTCCCTTCGATTCGTCATCGTGGTGGCGTCCCTTTCTTTTCATTGTTTCTGTTCTCTGGTGTCCTTCCTTTTTTTCAGGTCATCGCGCTGATGCCATCCAGCCGGGGCGCTTCCTTAGATTCGTCATCGGGGCGGCGTGCTTTTCTTTTCATTGTTTTTTCTCTAATGTTCTTTCCTTTTTCAGGTTATTGGGCTGATGTCGTCCGTAGCAAGCGCTTTCGGCTCTTCTTCTTCGTTTTTTTTTTTTTTTTTTTTTTTCCCCACAGCTCGCTCGCGTTGCTCTAATGTTCTTTCCTTTTTCGGGTTATTGGGCTATCGGCAAAAGGCTTTGGAGGTTTTGATGCCCTAGGCTTATAGTTGAGGAAGTCCTTTGGTAGTCGGCCGGTTTTGTGTCTCTCGCGAGTCCCTTCCCAGAATCCCATCGATCCGAGCCATCGGATCGCCATTCTGGGGAGGGACGAGCGCCTATATTAGGCCTTTTCCGTTTTGGCTCGGTTATCGGCGTCTTCTCACATCAGCTCTTCTTCTTCTCTCGTGGCTTCCCTCCCTTCCCGCCCTGCTGACGGTGGCGCATGAGTCTTTTTCATTTGTATTTTTTGTTGTTCATACCTCTTTGTTGTTCTCCACCTGTGAGTGTTGCTATTCTTATGTTTCTGTTCCATCGCCCTCATACTGTGTTGTTCTCCACCTGCCGGTGATGTTGTTTATTTCCACCTCGAGAGTGATGCATATTTTTACATAATGGTTCTCCACCCGCTGGGTGATGCTTTATGCTGTTTATTTCCACCTCGAGGGTGATGCATATTTTTACATAATGGTTCTCCACCCGCTGGGTGATGCTATCTTTTTCTGTTATGTTCTTTTTTCCTTTGTTTTCATTTTCGGACTTTCTTGGTGCAGCTTGTGCTATTTGTTTTCTCTGACCATTTACGGGTGTTCTTTTTGGGAGTTTTTGTTGGTATTGCTTGCAGGATTCCGCCATTTTTTCGTCGTCTGCGGGGGTCCTGTTCTATTTCTGTTCGCCATCACCCCTCTCCTTCGGTTCTCCATGGACACATTCGGGGGTCGCTTTCGCTGTTTGCTGGGGTCGTGCTCTATTTGCGTTTGCCATCAACTCGTTTCTCTCCGTTCTCCAGGCAACACATTCAAGGTTGTTGGCGACTATTTCTCATTAGGGTTTTCCTCGAAAACCCGAAAGGGCGGGGTTTTTTATCCCGATGAGAAGTTGTCGCCATTACCCTTTTATTTTGCCTTGGCACATTTTCTTTTTAGGGGGTAGTCCGATATTGTTCCTATGGTCGGCTATCCCCTCTCTCTCTCTCCCTAGTTTTCCACACATTGTATACTGCTGCTGTGATGAATGACAAGCCTATATCGGCCGGTTTTGTGTCTCTCGCGAGTCCCTTCCCAGAATGAGCATAGAAAACATTAATCATGCTAACATTAGTTTAACGTAGCAAACATTAATTTAAATGTATCATATTAACTTCAATACCTTCTTTTACAATGTGGCTTAAATTAGAACAAAGTTCAAATGTCCACGCATACCGTCAAACCAAGAAGTGAGCTGGTTGGGAAGAGAAATGTTCGCGGCGGCGGCCGCCGCGATAAATTTCTTGTATATATAAACACACTTTGATGTGTGGGACACATCGGTTGCTCCTTTCCATCTGGTCGTCGAATTTCAGGGGTTAAATATCGGCCATATATTTAGATGTGTGTACATGCATGGGCATGCATGGGGGCATGCACCCCATCTGTGAGCCATCGGATCAAAGGGGAAGGCGAAATCGTAGCCTTTGATTTTTGTAAGGAAGGTGCAAGGAAGGTTCCTTTAAGGTGATTTGGTGTAGCAAATCTTAGCCATTAGATCAAAATATTAGGATAAATCCTAGCCATTAAGTTTTTATATTAATTTACATTTTTCTTTTAAATGAGGAATGTAGTGAGGTGGCAAAGCATCTATTGGATGGACTTTCTAGGAAGCTTTCTTTTTTGTAATCGCATTCAAAGACCCGTAACTTGCACTAGAGGGGTCGGATTAAGGTTTGGATTCCTCTCGTCGAGAACTTTCTAATGAGTGGTGTTATGGCACCATTCCGTCATAGTTGGAGCCAAGTTGATCGGATCCTAAGAATCTTCTTATCTTAGGATCTTAATGGAATATATGATATGTTAAGAGAATCTAGGGGAATCTTCCTAGGATCTTTGAGAATCTGGAGGAATCTCAATAGAATCTTAAAGAATCTATAGGAATCACAAGAGAATCTTTGCGAATCTAGTGGAATCCAATGGAATCTTCGTAAATCGTAACAAAATCTATGGTACACTAAGAGAATGTAGGGGAATCTTCTTGGAATCTTTGAGAATCTAGAGGAACCTCATTAGAATTTTTAGGAATCTATAGGAATCACAAGAGAATCTTTGCGAATCTAGAGGAATCCAATGGAATCTTCATAAATCTTTGAGAATCTAGGGGAATCTTGATGAAATCTTAGAGAATCCAGGGGAATCTTCATAGTATTAGAGAATCTAGGAGAATCTACATAGAATCTTGGGAAATCTATGGGAATCTTGGGAGAATCTAGAGGAATCTATGGGAATCTTCATAAAATTTCTGAGAATCTAGGGAATCTTAGAGAATCTAAAGGAATCTTTTTAGAATTTTACGAAATCTATGGTAATTTAAAAGAATCTAGAGGAATTTTCATGGAATCTTGAGGAATCTAGAGGAAAAACATTCTGTGCAATGGTTGCAGACATTTATTTGACAAACCAATTTTTTGTATCAAAGGTCTATGACAAAGTTGCAAACGTTGCTATGCGCAAGAACCACAAAGATATGAACAAGTTCTACCATATTCTGAACAAGTTCTTATTCCCTTTACGAGCCATTTCACAACTATTTGAAATAACCATCAAAATCTTAGATCTTGAAGTCCATTTTACCATCGTCTTGCCCTCACTGGCTGAATAAGTTACTATAAGCAGGATAATAAACGAGTTACTAAAAACTGGATATTAGTGATTATCAGGGATTTTAAACTGATAAAAACCATTCAAATAACTTATCAATAGCCAAGAAATGAAAAAGAAATGAATCTCGCCGATGAGCAGGAAGATCAACAAACCCAGGATAACCAGGAACAAAATCTCGAGATATAGGAGCAGGAAGGGCAAGCAGATGAGGGTCATGATGAGCAAACTGCAGAGAAAGAGTCTCGTCACCTCTGAAAAATCAAGAGGAGGAAGAGAAAAGAGAAGCAATGAAGGATGGCAGAGAGAGAAGAACTCGCACGGCAAAGGGCCGAGAAGGGCAAGGACCCACTCTGGGAGAAAGCACCTAGGAAAACCAAGAAGACACCCAGCAAGGGGATCAAGATCACCGAAAGGGAGCCAGATCAACTCCCATTATCATCAGACACTGAGTCAGAAGACGCGTGGGAGCTGCCTATCTAGCAGGAGCAAGGCAGAAAGGGAGAAGGATCTTCAGCGCATAGAAGGGAAGAGACGAATATAGAAGAGCCCGACAACCCTCCAACATACCCAACTTGTTCTAAAGCAGACCCCAAGACATCTGGCAGACTGGCTTGAGAATCCTTCACCCTAAAGAAGGACAGGAAGTACAAGTAAAAATTGGCGGAATATAAGGCGTACATGAAAATGTATGAGGCATATTCAAAGTACTAGAGCACAGGGTCGCATACATTAAAGGAAGGAGGCCAACAAGAGAGGACACCCTGAAACCTCTCTTAGAGAAACCACAACCACTAAAGAAGCTTATGAAGTGGAGCAAAGACTTCCATTTCATGTGTAAAAAAATCAGCACCTTTAATCAAGGAATAGACTTCCTCACCAGTGAGTGTTCTTGAGTGTTTCCACTGACTCCAATCGATGCTCATGATCATCTTCACCAAGGATTTCTCAACATCCTCACTTACCAATTGTTCCAACACTATCAACGTATACGTAAAACGTGTTGCCGCTGTTTTTTTTTTTTTTTTTTTTATTAAGGACGACAATCTATTATCAAGGAATATCAAGATACATACAAGGGACCTGTGACCTGTGACTCAAAACCTAGAGGACGAGATGGTCCACTAAGCAAAACCACCCATACACAGTACATAATCATACTCCTTGTGATACCTTGAGGCGTTTAATGGCCTCATCACAATCAAGATGTTCTGCGACATCGAGATGATCATCAACAGACATCAAGTTATCATGCCACTGAATAGAACGAGGCAGGATAGCCTCATGAGATGATATAACCGACTTCTTCCTCGCTGTCTTCTTCCAATTGACCTGTTGTCATGACTCTTTAGCGCACTGAAGATTAGGACCATCAGCCATAACAACCTCAGAAGTATGAGAAGTAGAAGCAACAACGGGGAGAGTGGTAGGAACTATAGCTGCAGCTGACGGTGCTAAGGATGACACCACTGGAACTGTGTGTAGAGCATCTTCCATAGCCGAGGAATGCAAGACAACTGGCAAAGGTTGATCATGAATAGATGAAGAAATAATAATAGGAGCTTGAACCTGAGAAGAATGTTGAATAGATGCCCGATATGCACGAGTACCTCGACGAAAGCTAGCAAAAGCCTCCTTATCAGGAAACAAACGGGCTAATTCTGGACTATTCAGAAGCTTAAGATCCAAGTTCTTATACCAAGGCCCGCTCTTCACAACTACACAATCTGGTAAAGGCAAGTCCACGGGCATAGAAACACAAATCCTTGGACCATTCATGATGGAGTGTGAGATATGAACCCCAAGTCCCTTTGCAATTGCAACTCGAAATTGATGAGCCATTAGATCAGGAGGAAGATTAGGTAACGAGAACCAGCAAGGCATCTTTAATGCACGAACTGTATCTGGTGTAAAGCCAGGAAAGTAATACTGGTACATTATATATTCCCCACCAAGTGGATCAATCCCTCTTGATACCAAAGAGTCCACTGCATCACTACTTTCAAACATAATGAGAACAAAGTTTTTTGCCAACAACTTGATGGACTAGAAAGGAGGAAGGTGAAGGCGTCTCAGAAGCCGAGATAACTAAACACGGAACCGTGAAAAATCTAAATAGCCACCAGTAAAATACCCAAGAACTGCACAAGAAGATAAGTTCTCAGCACACTTAATATGAGCTTGATGGTCCACCTCAACCACAGGAATACCAGAAGCTTGAACTACATTCTGACAATCAGACTGGTAAAATATGTCATCTGGAGGCAATTGTTGTTGAAGTTGAATCTGTCGGGCTTTTAATGTGTCCAAGATTGCCGACAGCTCATCCTTACTTCCTTCAGACAATACCTGTAAAGCAGCTGGTTTAAGCAAAGATCTCTTGCAAAACTTATGCCATAATGCTATATCTGACTTCTTCGACTTGATAAATGTAACAATTTTTTCCGTTCCCTACGGATGGAAGAACACAATCTAATCTCCCAATGTCCTCAAACAAAAAGATCCAAGCAATACACCTTGTATAAAATATAGAAGGGAAGTCCTTTTCCAACGTAATACATGCTTTGACACAATTGGAGCCATTGTCGGTCACCACTTGGAACAACATGTTCAATACCAACAGATTCAACAACTTTTCTCAACTCATCATACAAGAATTGAGCATCCTTCTTCTTACCACTAGCATCCACGGACTCCAAGAACATAGAACCATAATAATTTGATGCCACAAAATTTATAATGGGCCTTTTCCTTTATGTCCGACCAACCATCAAAACAAATAGTCACACCATACCTCTTCAAACTTTCCATCACGGGCTTAAGCCTTTCTTGCACTACTGTGTACTCTACTGACAAATGCTTCCCCTTCAAATCAATAAAGCTAAGGGGCTGGTATCCTTCTCCAGCTTTAGTCATGGCCTTGCAATAAATCCTTGAAAACTTTACTTTGAGCAACTTTATATGCAATCCCTGCACCATAGAATAACCTTCGTTGTGCTCGTCTGTTTTATTCCTGTAGGTATGCCTAAAAAGTTTTACATGGAATCTCCACCCTCAACAATGTCCTCTTGACGCCTCTTGCATGACACATTGTTATCATAAACCGATGACAAAGAAAGACCACCTCTATAGAAGATGCAATAAGAAATTGCATGTGACGTTGCAAGCAAATTCACAAACATTGCAAATTGTCTCAAAGAAGAATGAAAGCATAGCTAATTTTAATCAATTTAACTAATCTGAAGCTTCTAAAGAAGCACCACTGGAAGCAAATGGTTCATTTCGAAGTTCTTGTATTGCGAATCTCGCATCCTCTGGATTGAATGTAGGATCCTCGTCTTTCTTTTTTTTTCAGCTCCTTGGCTTCTTGAATCTTCTCCATCTCTGAAAAAACTTCATGTGGGTGCATGCTCACACTTTGACACTCCAATTCATGACTTTCCAACATTATGAGCCTAAATCCTGTCAGCACCACCTGTCCAAGGATGCTTGCAATAATGGCATTTAACCCGTATTATCCTCTAACTCCAGTTTTATTGATAATGATAACATGTTTCCACTCAACAACGAGTTGTTTCCCATGTCTGATTATAAAATAACAATGGAAAGAAATAAATAAGGGTGGGCAGACCGAAATAAAGAGACATATAGTTTCTAAAAACTAATAGCATTCATAGTAATAGAACAAAAAAAACCCAAGCAATAGATAGAATGAAATGCCCATCTGAATCTGATAGAATGAATGAGTCATAGCAGATCTTTGTTTAATTAAACCAACCAATAAAGTGCAAAAGAGCAAGAGATGGTCTACTGCCACAAATTTGTATTTCAGAGAAGAATCTGATCAATAAAAGGCTTTATTTTTGTTGCTATTATGGAAAACAAAGGGCCGACCACAACAGTAGATATTTTCCAAAAGGCTGCTATCTCTTTCCTTCTTAACATTTCTACCATTCTACCAGCTTACAAGAGAATGATGGCTAAACGTCAGAATAATCGTCAGATACCTTTTATACAATAGACAACTGTCATGCCCTTATTCCTGACGATTGTACTGACGAGTTTTATCTGACGATTTAATCGTCAGATAATTAGTCAGACATAGTCAGATGATTAGTCAACAGAGTAGTCAGATAAGTAGTCTGTAAAATAGTCAGTTTCTTAGTCAGATAATTTAGTCAGACTAATAGTCAGAGGCTTAGTCAGCTTGATAGTCAGATAAATCGTCTAATTAGTCAGTTAATTTGGCATTTATTAGTCAGTGCAATAGCTAGAATATTGGTCATCATATTTGCCGGTCTACACGTATTGTGATGTTTATATACCAAACAATGATGATATTCCAGCTTGTAACAAGACTCTAAACTTAATATAATGTATACAACGGGAGGCACCTGTGATGGTGGATCAAAGTTTCTCAAGTAAATGAAGTACGACTCTGCTTCACTCTGCATTAACTTTTTAGCTTCAGAATATGTCAGTAGGGACTCAGCTTGAGACGTGCAATCTGTACATAGCTTTAAAGGTTGCCCTTCAACAGTTATAGTTACTGTCTTTTCTCGGTAATTAGGTCGGGCATCAAACTGTTCTCGCCAGTCAATTCCTAATATCACATCCATAGTTCCTAGAGGAGCCATAATCAAAACTCTTTCTTCTGAATACTGCCCTATTTGGATAGGAGCTATCACATATTTATCACACTGATTCCTAGGACCTTTCAAACCCTGCATAATTGTGATTTTCGTTTGCAAATCACAAATAGGTAATCCTAATTTATACACCAAGTCCTGCGAGATAAAATCATGTGTTGAACCATCGTCAAGTAAAACAGTCACATCTTGACCTTTTACTGAACCTTTCATTTTAAACAACCATGCTTCTTGAGGCCTTGTATCGTCTTCCAACAGATTCTTTAAGTATGCAATTTGCAGTCTCCCTTTTTCTTGTTCGATGGCTGCAAGCTTTCCTTTATTCCTTCCCTGGAGGATTCTGGTCTGTCTTCTACATGGTGTGATTTTTTTTTTTTTTTTTTTTTTTTTTTTTTTTTTTTGAGGGTAAGATTTTTATTTTTATTAATATAAAATTGGTACAAAGCCCTTATTCACCTAGTGAAGAGCATAGCAAGATACATAGCCAGCCACTGCAGTACTCTATTGGAGGTCTCTCAACCTCTTCCTTGCTCATTAGTACTATGGGGGGCCACTGCTTTTCCAAAAAGTACTATAGCAATAGCCGCAGCCTCTTCCCAACAACCAAGTACTATGGAAGATATAATTCCTCAATTTCCTAAGTTAGCTGCTTATGTAACCAACCCGCCCCACTAACCTCAAAAAAAAACTGGCCCTAAGTTGTAGCACTTAAAGACCAAACTCTATGAGACAATTCCAATCACTAGTGGCACCAGAACAGCCTTTGCAAGCTGTCAATTTTGACCCATGATCCCGATGAAGCTTCTCCCCGAAAATAGCAGCTTCAAATGACAACTGGATACTATGGGAGCCTTGCTCTACCTCTTCTCCAACCCTCACTCCATGCGAAACTGCCCTAGAATCGAAGTGCCAAAACTGACCCATAACATCTAGCCCTAGTGGCCTTGTCTCCACTAGAACCATGCGCGCATATATCAGGGGCCTCCCGTCTCCTAATACTGCAGGTAGCCATTCTTGGGACACTAGATTATAGAAATGCCACATAAAGCTTCTCTTGGCTGGGACAAGAGAGCACGGGCCTATCTGAACATCCTTCTAAAAGAATAGTTGCTTCAGCATAGCACTTGAAAAGAAGCAAAACTTAATGATCTAACTCCAACGTAGAGTGTAAGTGCCAAATTCATCACCGCATCCTCACCTAGATAGAACTTACCATCATCTGAAACATGATTTCCAATATTAAGTTTCCCACCGAAATATTTTCTTGTAAATCCTGCGCAAACGATTACTCTCACAAAGTTCATCCACATAGAATAGAGAGGGCCTTCAAATGCCGGCTTAATAAATTCAAAGCCCATTGGATTCTCTGCTGATTTGCTATTGCAAGAGTAGGAAGAGCACCAGCCAAATGAAAATGCAAAGACAAACCTGATACTGAAACTGCCAAGCTGTAGAAGACATCATAAGTTATCCCACCAAACTAGAGCCATACAAAAGGAACATAGCCTGAATATTCAAGGTGTTCATCTAGCATAGAAACAGTAATAGGCTAGCGACACAGAAGACCTGCTTCTATAACATTTCATTCAACTACAAGCAGGACTGCAATGAGTGCAGACCATAAATCTGCAATGAGTGCAGACACCACCGCAGTGAGTGCGGCATCAGATCCTTACTGTTTGCGCTAGCAGCAGAGAAAGATAATAGACCGGTAAGCAGAGGAACAAGAGAACAACTTCATACCTCGCGTTAACTTGGCCTGGGCTGCCGCCATGCATTGCAGTACTAGAGGAGCTTGTTTCCAATTACTGCTCTGCCTTCCTGCTTTGCAAGGTATCACACAGGTCTGCCCCAAAGGGGTGGTCCATTTGCTCCCAACTCTCCTCTCCCAACTAGCTCTAACTTCCTCTGCTCTATACTATCTATTTGCTAGAAAGGATCTTGAAGAATAACAAACATGCAACACAGAAGCCCTGTTATGCCAGAGCTGAAAAACCATGCTTACTATTATTCAAGAACCACTAACACTAGCTGTAAAGATGCAGTCTAGAGGAGCCAAGAAAACACAACAAAAATGTTGGGGCTCAAGATTCCAAGGACTATGAAGCGCTTGCTACTGTTAGCTGAGCTGACCTTCACCAAGGCACAAGACAATAACCTGAATGCCATTTCTTACTCTGTCAAAACTTGATACAGTAGAGAAGTAGCAGGGGCATCGGCCATACTCCTATCAAACAACACTGCTGCAACCGGCCCAAATATAACCAATAAGTAATATCATTCAAGCATTTGTGAAGAACCTGGAGGGTCGGCCTAGCAGCATCCATCGCTGCTCCTCCAGCATCGAATCAGTCTGGGAGGCTCTGCACGAAACGGGCGGCCGCCGCCGCCGCCCTAGGAGGCGCTTAGGGTTCCGCCTAGCATATTTTCAATGCATTGTCTACATGGTGTGATTGAGCGACTTGCCTTTCCTTAGGCGGCGGCTCTTTGAACTGTATCTTCTTTGTATTTTTGTCTGCTGGAGCTGTATTCTTTGGACAGTTGGATTGATAATGCGAACCTCCACAATTAAAACATCCAGTCTTTGGCCCTTTACTCTGTTCCTATTTGGCCTTCTGCCCATTATTAGAGCGTTTTCTGTTCCTCCCATTGAATCTGGTCTTACGCTCTTCACGGCCCCTTTTATTTTTCTTATCTCTTCTATTTTCAAATTTTTCACGCTTTGGTCTTTTTGTTCACGAGAAGGCGCTCCTTCTCATATAACTAACTTACGAGCCTTGGGGTTCAATTTTCATTCTGCAGCTCCTGCTTTCTTAATTGCATCTTCCATGTTGACTGGTTCAATAAGATCAAGCTCTGCAAATATTTCCTCTCTTAACCCATTCACAAACTTTCTTAAAATTTCGTGTTCACCCAGGTTTCTAACTTGTGAGCCTAGATGACTAAATTTCATGTCCGTTTCTCCGTCATCCTGTTTAACAAGGTCCCATTCTTTTTGCAATATCCTATAATAGTTTGCAGGCAGGTAATGGGCTTCAAATGCACTACGAAAAACTGCCCATGAGTTAACTTCAGGCTGCATCAATCTGCGACCTTGCCACCAAACTTGAGCTTGTTCATCCAAATAGGTGTCCGGCTTGCAGTTTCTCTTATTCGGTCGCGTTAACTCTCTCAAAGAACTTTTCTCAAATTCCCAGGAAGCTTATTACCTGCATTGGCTTAACAGATACTCCGCCAGTAAAGTATGGCAGATCAACTTTTTCCAGCCATTTAGGAGCCTTATCCCTTTTAGCTGGAGTATCAGTTTCAGTAGTCATCAGAGGCTCCGGATTGTCAGTCACTGGCGGCGGATTTTCAGGTGGTGGTGGATGAGTAGGTGGAGGGTCTCTGGGTAATGGAGGTGGCTGGGCATTACTGGGGAGGAAACCATAAAGTAGAACGATCTGCTCTAATTTATATTGATAATCTTCTGGGGATGTAGGATGTGGTAGTGCAATCTGGGTAGCGATAAAATCAGCAGTTCTTAATGCCTGCTGGTATTGTTCTTCAGAGATATTGTAACGGTGTGCCATCGTCACAGGGTCAAGAGCGGACTGGCTCTGATACCAAATTGATACAATAAAGCAATCTTTTTCAACTCAAACAACTAAATCTAAAGTAAAGGAATACTCTTCAATCTTTAGAAGGAATTTATAACCACCCAACCGGGCTCAGGCTATCAGCATGAATTCGTTATCATGCTTTCAACACTGCAACCAGAAAAATCAGCAACAAAGACTCATTAACGATTTCTTTAGCAGAGCAGAGGATTTTCTAAAGCTATCAGCCGGATTACTCTGATCAATTGAAAGAAAACAGTTACATTTATAAGGCAGGTTAACCTATTTCCGGAGGATCCTTTTCTGATCACAAATATCAGTCCAAAAAGGTAAAAGATCTTGAAATACTAAGTTTCGGCTAAAAATATCTGGAACTCAATCATTGATATGGCCGGATCGACCCTTTTTCCTTGGTTTCGGGAGATTTCTTGATCTCTGATACGTTTTAGGGCAAGTTCGGCTGAGGGCTCGCGGCCCGTTATCAGCCACGCCCTAATAATATCTCAAGTTTAAACCAATGGTCCCATATTTGATATATTAACCTAACTAACTAGACCCAAATGTAAAATAAAGAATATAATCTACCCTTAACCTTGAATTACTAGCATTCGAAATGATAACTTCCATTGCGTTATGCCTGAACCACTCCCCCAAGCCGGCATCAAGCCGTAACAATGTCCCAAACTTTGTTGATCAAAATGAGCCACAAACTTGGATCCCATAAGATAATGTCTCCACTTCTTGAGTGCATGAACTAAGGCAATCAATTCCTTTTCATAGGTACTATACTTTTGCTCCAAGGATTTGAGCATTCGGCTGACATAGGCTAATGGATGTCCATCTTGCATAAGTACTGCACCAATAGCATTTCCACTGGCGTCAGAACAGACTGTAAAAGGCTTATTCTAGTCAGGCAGCACTAGTACCGGTTCAGTTGCCATGTTCTCTTTCAGAATTCGGAAAGCTTCCTCGGCTTCCGGATTCCAGACAAAGGGTGTATCTTTCTTTAAATACCTACTAAGAGGAAGGGTCACTTTTGCAAAATCCTCCACAAATCTTCGATAGTAACTGCATAGATGTACAAAAGAACGTAAATCCTTGAGGCTTTCAGGTCAAGGCCAATCAATGATAACCCTAATCTTTTCAGGATCCATCCGTATGCCATAATATGTCCCAAGTATCCAACTTCTTGCATAAAGAACCTGCTTTTGGACTCATTAACAAACAGCTTATTCTGCCTCAGAAGGTCAAAAACCTGTTGAAGGTGTTGTTTGTGCTCCTCAATAGTTCTACTATATATGAGTATATCATCAAAGAAGACTACACCACTTTTCCCTGGTACGGGTGCTAGAACTCTCCCCATGAGACGGTAGAATGTTGCCGGAGCATTGGTCAGTCCAAAAGGCATTACACGAAACTCATAATGTCCAAAAGTTGTTACGAATCTTTGTCTTGCCAATGTCCTCTTCCTTAAATCGGATTTGGTGATATCCTGATTTCAAATCAATTTTGCTAAATATGCAAGCACCTCGTAGTTCATCAAATAAATCATCAGCTCTGGGTACTGGAAATTTGTCCTTAATAGTCAGCTTGTTGAGAGCTCTATAATCCACACACATTCGATATTACTTATCCTTCTTTTTTATTAGAATGAGTGGTGTGCCAAAAGGGGAACAACTTGGCCGTATTAACTGGCGGTCTAACATCTCTGTTATCTGTCTTTCAAGCTCTAATTTTTCGAAATGACCGACTCGATAAGGTGCCCTGTTTGGAGGTTTGGCATTTTCTTGCAACTGTATTGCATGATATTCGGGATGATGAGGAGGTAAATCTAGAGTTTCCTCATCCTTGAAGAGATCATCAAATTGTCTGAGAAAACTATACAATTCAGGAGACACCTGTGGCGGTGGATCTAAGTTTCTCAAGTAAATAAAGTACGACTCTGCTTCACTCTGTATTAACTTCTTAGCTTCAGAGTATGTCAGTAGGGATTCAGCTTGAGATGCGAAATCTGTATGCAGCTTCAAAGGTTGCCCCTCAACAGTTATAGTCACTGTCTTTTCACGATAATTAGGTCGAGCATCAAATTGTTCTCGCCATCCAATTCCTAATATCACATCCATAGATCCTAAAGGGGCCATAATCAAAACTCTTTCTTCTGAATACTGCCCTATTTGGATAGGAGCTACCATATATTTGTCACATGATTCTTGGGACCCTTCAAACCCTGCACTACTGTGATTTTTGTTTGCAAATCACAAATCGATAGTCCTAACTTATACACCGTCCTGCGAGATAAACTCATGTGTTGAACCATCGACAAGTAAAACGGTGACATCTTGTCCTTTTACTGAACCTTTTATTTTAAACAACCATGCCTCCGGAGGTCCTGTATCGGCTCCCGTCAAATTCTTTAGGTATGCAATTTGCAGTCTTCCTTTTTCTTGTTCAATGGCTACAAGCTTTCCTTTATTCCTTTATTCTCCTTCCCTAGAAGTTTCTGGTCTATCTTCTACATGGTGTGATTTGCCTTTCCTTAGGCGGCGGCTCTTTGAACTGTACTTTCTTAGCGTTCTTATCTACCGGAGCTGTACTCTTTGGGCAGTTGGATTGGTAATGCGGACCTCCACAATTATAACACCCAGTCTTTGGCCCTTTACTTTGCTCCTATTTGGCTTTCTGTCCATTATTCGAGCGTTTTCCATTCCTCCCATTGAACCTGGTCCTAAGCTCTTCACGGCCTCTTTTATTTTTCTTGTCTCTTCTATTTTCAAAATTTTCTCGCTTTGGCTTTTTTTTTTCACGAGAAGGCACTCCTTCCCAAATAACTAATTTATGGGTCTTGGGGTTTAATTTCTGCTCTGCAGGTCCTGCTTTCCTAATTTTATCTTCCATATTGACTGGTTCAATGAGATCCAGCTCTGCAAATATTTCCTCTCTTAACCCATTCACAAACTTTCGTAAAAGTTCATTCTCACCCAAGTTCCTAACTTGTGAACCCAGATGGTAAATTTCATGTAATACTCGGACACCGTTTCTCCATCATCCTGTTTAACAAGGTCCCACTCTTTTTGCAGTATCCTGTAATAGTTTGCAGGCAAGTAATGAGCTTCGAATGCACTTCGAAAAGCTGACCATGAGTTAACCTCGGGCTGCATCAATCTGTGGCCTTGCCACCAAACTTGAGCTTGTTCATCAAGATAGGTGTCCATGGCTTGCAGTTTCTCTTGTTTAGTCGCGTTAACTCTCTCAAAGAACTTTTTCAAAATCCCCAGAAAACTTATTACCTGCATTGGCTTAACAGCTACTCCGCCAGTGAAGTATGGCAGATCTACTTTTTCCAACCATTTAGGAGCCTTATCCTTTTTAGTTTTGAGTATCAGCTTCCATAGCCATCAGAGGCTCTGGATTGGCATTAACTGGTGGCGGATTTTCAGGTGGTGGTGGATTAGCGGTGGAGATTCTGCGGGCAATGGTGGTGGTGAACATTCTTGGATAGGAAACCATAAAGTAGAGCGATCTGCTCTAATTTGTAGTGATAATCTTCTGGGAATGTAGGCTGTGGCGATTGCTATCACGGTAGCATAAAATCACGAGCAGTTCTTAATGCCTGCTTTGGTATTGTTCTTTGAAATATTGTAGCGGTAGGCCATCGCCCGCGCATTCAAAGCGGGTGGCTCGATACCAAATTTGATACAACACACTAAAACTCTAGAAAAAAAATAGATTATAACTTAAGCAGCGTGAGTAGTAGGATCTCGGACCCGGCAGTCGGGATCAAATCAACACGGGACCGTAGTAGGATCGCTTACATATAGTCTACAAACAAACTCCCAAGCCATCTGGGCCGTACGATACGTCCCAAAGCCATGTGAGCCGTAGGATCTCGGATCAACGGTCGAATTCAGGAGGACAAACATAAGAACATATATATGTTATGATATGATATGATATACAAGAACTTTAATGTGTCCTACGGTGCATGTTCGAGTTTTAGCATGTTTCTATGCTGCAAGTTCTTGTCGTGCCCTACATTCTAAAAGAATCTCTTGAGAATACTCTAAATTCATAGATTCTCTAAGATTCTACCAAGGTTCTCTTGGAGATTTCGTGGAGATTCCTCTAAATTTTATAAGATTCCCTCTAGATTCCATTAGATTTCCGTAGATTCTCCAAGATTCTATGAAGATCCCCTTAGATCCCTTTAGATTTTATGAGATTGCCCTAGGTTCCCTTACATTATATGAGATTCAAAGAGATTCTATAAAGATTCCCTTAGATACTCTAAGATTTCATCAACATTTTCTTAGATTCCCTTAGATTTTATGAAGATTCCCTTAGATCCCTAGAATTTTAAGAGATTCCCTTAGGCTTGTAAATATTTTTCTAGATTCTTACATTTTATGAGAGGATTCCTTTACATTCTAGAACTTTTTAGAACATTCTAAAACTTTCTGGAACATTCTGAGACTTTCAAAATATCCTAGAACTTTCTGAAAGTATTTCCCTAGATTCTCTTACATTCCTATAGATTCCCCTACATTCTAGAACATTCTAGAACTTATTAAAACAATTTGGAACTTTCTGGAAGAATTTTCTTAGGTTCCCCCCAGATTCTCTTATGTTTTAGAATTTTCTAGAATATTTTGGAACTTTCTAGAAGATTCTAGGACTTTCTAGAGCCTTCCAGGACATTCTAGGACTCTTTGAACTAGCTAGAATGTTATACTCTATTTTATCTTAATTAAAATTACCCTTAAGTACATTTAAAAGATAACTTATTCATAAATTATTTATGGAATTAATGTTTGGTTTAGTGGTTAGAATGGGGGATCTAGGAGGTCAATGACCAGGGTTCGAATCTCGCATATAACATAAAAATTTTAAAAGCCTTTTCTTAAGGGATGAGCATTCAACGTGAGCCGTAGGATTTTAAAAGCCTTTTCTTAAGGGATGAGCATTCAACGTGAGCCGTAGGATCTTGGACCCGATCAAAGGTCGAGATCTCATTACGTGACAATAAACATGAGCCATAGGATCTATTACATATAATTCCCAAAGTCATGTGCAAGTAGGATATGTGCGAAGCCATGTGGTTATGTAAGATCTGAATCGGCGATCGGGGATCAAGAATAATCTGGGCTGCGGGGATCTATTACATATAATTCCCAAAGCCATGTGCAAGTAGGATATGTCCCAAAGCAGCGTGGCCGTAGGATCTTGGGCCAAACGATGGGGATCAAATCAACTTGGGCCCGTAGGATTGCTTACATATAATCTATATACAAATTGCCAAGCCATCGGGCGTGCGATACGTCCCAAAGCCACGTGAGCCATAGGATCTCGGATCAACGGTCGGATTGAGTGGGACAAACATAAGAACATATATGAGCCATAGGATCTATTACATATAATTCCCAAAGTCATGTGCACCGTAGGTAGGATATGCTTGAAGCCATGTGAGCCGTAAGATCCTGAATCGGCGATCAAGATCAAGAATAATCTGGACCGCAGGATCTATTACATATAATTCCCAAAGCCATGTGCACCGTAGGATATGTCCCAAAGCAACGTGAGCCGTAGGATCTTGGACCGACGATCAGGATCAAATCAATCTGGACCGTAGGATCGCTTACATATAATCTATATACAAATTGCCAAGCCATCTGGGCCGTACGGTATGTTCCAAAGCCACGTGAGCCATAGGATCTCGGATCAACGGTCGGATTGAGTGGGACAAACATAAGAACATATATATGTTAGATATTCGAGTGGCCAAAGGTCGTACTCTATAATGCCTCCTATGTATATCTAGGAGCTAGGCCTCGCGTCCTGATCCATCGGTGTAGGGGGTGATCGTGGCGGCCGATGGCGTCCGGTGGATAGGCAGTAGCCAATGGGGCTGTCACAAGGAGCTTCATGCTCATCCATGGTGCTATGTCCTGCCCCAAGGCGGTAAGGGCGAAGTCTCGATGCACTAGCATATAAGTGAAAATGCGATAGGGGAGCTTCTTATGGCCCGCCAGAGTGGACAACACACGGAGGTTCCACCACGATGCTTCAGCTTCTGGGGCTAGGTCTCAGGCTACAAAAAGGACATGTCCTTGCCGAAAAGCCGATAGGAAGAAGTGTGTGAGGTGGTTCCCCAACGCTTTAACCTCCGGTGTAACCGAGGTAGCCACTTCCTTATCGAGGTCCATGGTGACCTCTTCCTCCTTAAGCTCCTGCTTTTTCTCCCTTAGATGGCTGGGGTTTTGGTAAAGATCTTCCCCTTCTTCATCCGACTCAGAAGGAATGTCGACCATATTAATATTTGGGACCTGAGGTCCCATGGCCGTAAAGGCTTCCTGAGGAGGCTGAGATGGAGGATCCTGAAGTACAAGATCCCTTAGCTGAAGGAGAGTATCGGTCGGCTCGATGGTTTCTTGATGAAACTAGAGCAGCTGCTATACCTCTGGAGGGAGTTGAACTAAAGTAAAATCAATAAAATTATCCATGCAATATTCGGCAAGCTCATAAAGCACTTGTGCTTTAGTTCGGCCCCTCGTGGCGGCCACTACATGGTATGTCCATATAATATCCTCCAATAGGTGGAACTCCTGCCCTTGGTAATAGATGGCATCCAATCCGGTCAGCCATGCCCCCTGATCTCGGTGTGGCGGCATCTGTTCTGCCAACTGCTTCCACAGCACAAAGTCATCCACTCGGATGTACTCGTCTTCTTCCTCATCTGGGGACTCAGGTACCTTGCCCTTCTCTGCCGGCAGGGTGTCATCCTCCACATACTGGTCCATAAGAATGGCCAGTGCAAAGGCCACTTCAAGGTATTGTTGGCCCTCATGTGTGACCACGGGTAGACTGCGGCCCCATCGAAGTTTGTCCTTGAGCACATCGTATACAGTTGTGTCTCCTCCCAGCATTTCCCTCACTACAGCTCGTTCTATGTAGAGCTGGGGCGGATCTCCCAAAGGAATGCAAAGAGGGAGCATCTCTTGAGTATAGAACTCAAGGAAGCCCGCATAGTCAGGATGACTCTGCATGTTGGCTATGAGGTCTATCCTCTGGAGTAAAAAGGGCTGTAAAAGATCAAAGGGGACTTGGGAGTCTCAGTTCTCTCCGTCCTGATACCATTGAAGCAGGGTTGGGGTCGTCATTGGCGCTGCAGATGCGTGGAGGAGGAGGACACAAGAAAAGGCAAGGAGTAGCAAATGAAACCCTAAGGCCTCTTTAAGTACTTTTCTCTACTTTTATGCTGACGTCAGCGTTAATATTTAAGTAATTATTGAAGTTATTTTTTATTTTTTTTGGAATAGAGTTTAAATAGATAAAACCCTAGAATAGCAAACGTTTGAAACCGCAGGTCGGTCTTGAATTCCTGAGCAATTTCGCGGACCAACCGCTGGAAGGGCAGCTTCTGTAATAGCAACTCCGTGGTCTTTTGGTACTTACGGGTCTCCTGTAAGGCCACGGTACCCGGTCTAAACCGATGAGGTTTTCTTGTGGTGGCTGCCCTCTGAGTCTGCGCGGGCTTCTTGGGCAAGGTCTTGCCCCCAGAGACTGGGTGGAGCCGTGCGGCATCCACTTATTCTTGGCGGCGGGCAGTGTTGGTGGCCTTCCCAATACCCCCGACAGTCTTGAGCTTTTCTTTGTACTGGCTTCCAGACTTGTGGGCAGTAGATTTGCGCCGTCTCTTAACGGAAGGCTTCTCAATCTGATCAGGACCACACTGGTCTCTTGCTCTGTATTGGCCTGCTGCTGGTCTTAGGTTTGCTTGGCAAGCTCCTCCGCTTGCCATTGTTGCTCGGCCCTTTCGGCCTCTTCATGTGCGGCATGGGCGGCGGTCATGCTCTCCTCCACTTCGGCCAAGCGTCGGAACGCGATCCTTCGGAGCAGTTCGGCATAATAATGGTCCGGCCGAGCTTGCATGTCCAGCTGAATCACTATCAGGTAATCCAGCGAAAAATGAGATGGGACCTCACCCCAAAGCTTTGGGTGGCCTCGTCATATTCATATGGGGGAAGGTCAAAGGGATTGCAGTTGATGATAGCTCTCCCATCACCCAAATAAACATATTCATGCCCCCTGATCTTTGGGTCCCCTCTCTCCATCTTCCTGGTGTCATCCCCAGGGGCTAGCTCTCTGACTCAGGCGGCCTCTCTCCGGATGGCTTCCTCCTCAGGAACTTCCTCGCACATGGGGGGATAAAACTTAACCAACATCATAACTTGGTCAGATTGCTCGACTATAGTGTATGGCTGACTGAAGGAGGTTAAGCTTTATCAGAAAATGCTCGGAGAGGTGGAAGATAGGGTAGGGAATCCTAAATTCGGAAATGAAGCGCTGTACTAACTCATTCAAAAGCCCCTCGACTCGGTCTGGGTCAGTCGCAAGGTGCTCTCCAAGTTGGGCGAATATTTGGGGCACCGTGAAGTTGCTGGGGCTCAAGGTACCTTTAGTGCGTGCCATAGACATAGGCGCTATGTGAAGAGGAGGCGTAACAGGAGGCGCTAGGAGTAATGATGGCATCTTGGCGTGAATGGAGGCAAGGTGCTCCAAGCTTGGGTTTCGGCGACTATGGCGGACGGCTAGACAGACGCGTGATGGAGGCAAAGGCAAACAGAGAAAAAAAGAAAGAAACGTCACTTTAATTTTAAGCTCCGGGTTTTTTTTTTTTTTTTTTTTTTTTATTTTTTAAATTTCATCTGACGGAATCTGGCGTTTTTTATCTGATCGGGCGCCATCTTGATTATCGTGCTCCGGTTCAAATTACGAGGCGCCCAAACTCGGCGGCCTTAAAGTTGATTTTTGGCGGCTTTTTCTTCATGTTTGCGGTAGGATTTTACGATGCGTAGGGTTGTTGGAGCAAAAATTTCGTCCATCCGAGCTACTTGGAGAAAGTTATGGCTTGCAAAACTCGAACCTCTAGCTCCACCATCTCATGCTAACTACTCTACTGTAGAACCCTCTCCTACCAACTAAGTTATTCCTTCCATAACTAGATGAACTCACATGCTAACTACAGAGTAGGAATACTTTAACCTAGGAAAAAAGTATTGTCAACTAGCGAGTTAGAATGCGGTCAGTGCAATGATTTGGTCTGCCAAAACCATGCTCTGATACCAATGTGGCAGCCTCGGAATCTATCACGATTAAAGTTATGCCAAACAATCTATTACGCCACCCGGAACCCCTTAAATTGAAGCCCGCCCAATTTGAATAAAACCCCAGGGACGATTTGTGTAAATATGATGTCTGATTAGATATTTTTATCAAAGCTCTCTGAACAATCTTTCCAACGAGCTAAAGAACGTTGAAAACGGAGTCCAGAGCTAAACGTTATACTGAAAAGCTTATTCTATAAGCATGGGACCCTGTAAATTGGGTGCCTGCCCATTTAAGGGGTTCCAGGGTGGCAGAATAGAACTTTTGGCATAACTTCTGCATTCGGATTCCATTTTCTATGTTCTTTAGTTAGATTAAACTTTGTTGAAGGACTTTAATAAACATAATAATTAAGCATAATATTCATACAAATGGGCTCCAAATTTGGCTCTCTTAAATAAATCGGTGTGCAAGGCAACACCATCTAGGGCAAATTGGGCGCCCGCCCAGTTTGGCCCTTGGGGAAAAACTTTTTGCCATGCCCAATTTGGCCCTTGGGACATAATCTTTTGTTCTAACCGAACTTTTATTGCTGTGCAGAATCAAGGGCTATGAGAGTCTTCACAAATCGAGAAGTCGGCTCCACATGAGGTAGAAGAGGAGGGAAATAAGTCACTGAGCTTCCAAGAATTCATGGAGAGGACGGAAGCTTTGAATAGACACGATGCCTGCCATCTCACCTACCTACATTCTCGAAATTTTGCATCATTCTAATAAAAAAAAACCCCTATATTCTAAAAATTCGGGTTCATTTCGGAGGCATATGGACTTAGAGAAAGTCCATATTATATATAGTGAAATTGTGCATCCATAAAGCATGACAGGTTTAACTAGAACACCAAAAAGCAACTTACGTAAATGCCAGCTTTCTAGGTTATTTTTCTCACATACCTGGAGCATTTAGGGTTACCTTCATACCCGCCGTTGTTAGGATTGCATTAAGCTTTTGATGGCTTTCACATTCACACCACAAGTTAGGTTAGTGTTGCATTAAGTTAAATAATTAGTATTCCATTAATTTTAGTATTCCGTTAAGTTTTTACTCAGATTCTTGCAGACAGGCCTTCTTAAATTTGATGATCATGCTTTGATTTATTTCATTTTAGCAGAGGGGCAGGTGTACATAATAATGTCTTCTGAGATGGAGGATGTGTAGGCTATTTGGGTATTTTTTTGGATTTTATATTGTAACGAAAGCACATGTTTCTGTAAGTTCCTACTTTATCCCCATTTTACAGAACAAGCTATGTATGCTTGTGTAGCGTGATTTTTGGCTGGCTTCAAGGGCCGAGTCTCTAAGGCGATGAAAAACAAAAATTTGGGACATTTGGCAACCCGGGTAAATTGATTTATTTCATGCCATTGCTTAATCTTTAAACCAATCTCTATGTGAAGTTTTATATCTATTCTTGCATTAGGGCGGCATGCCATTCTCGGGCGATTCGGTTTACGCATGGCCATCTTTGCACTCATTTTTGTCGTTCTAGATATATTCTTGCTATAGGGCTTTTGTTAGTTCAGATTGTGGTCCACCATTCTTGCTTTCCCTTGTCTAGTTCTAGAAATTTATTACTGTTGATGCTTTATTAGTCAAAACTCCATCACAAAGCTTCCACCATCTCTGCTCATTTGAGCTCTGAACAGTTGCGTGCATCTTCATTAAATGGCATGAAGAAAATATCCTGCTGGTTTGAATAACTGAATCAATTTCAAAGCTGATAGCCTTTCTGCACTAAAATCAATTGGCTTGAAGCTAAAATGCAGTTTCATGTCCTGCATCAGATGGCATTCATAATTTATCTACATATGCAGGTTTATATAGCAAAGCGAATATTAGCAAATATGAACAAGGACATTAAAGGTCTAAGATATGTTTCTTTGTTTTTTGTACAGGCGATGATAAGAGGCATTGTGGGGGCCTTTATTCTGCTTTTGGGAGGGGATCCAAGCTTATTATTGCTGGTATAGAAGCCATCAAATGTGAGTAAAGGTGTAAGAAAGAAGAAAATATTTTGTAATCACTTTTAGGCCTAGTGGCGGTACTACGTTTAACACGATTTGACTCTGCTGTCATGTTGAAGAACTTGTTATTTCATACATTTGTTAGGGCTTATAGAACCCAATAACTTCAAAGAGAGCGCCATACTTCTGCTTAAGTTATGATTGCTTTATAAGATATTAGTTCATTTTGCTTTCTTTATGGAAATGTTGAACAATGTGATGGTTTTATTTAAGTTGTTGTTCTAGTTGTAAAGAGAATGAGAATGAGAATGAGAATGATTTTTTATCATCCACTATGCTTTTATTTGATTGTTAATTGCAGCTACACAGGAAATTCTATTCTAGAATGGAATCAATATGGATTAGGGTTTCATGTCTCCCATTTCATGTCTATTTAAGGCTTAAACACCGATTCTTGCTTCATATTTTTTAGATATAACTGAATGCATGGATGGAATATGTTGCAGCTACGATGCACAAAGGCGTACATTTATTTTGGCTCTTCGAAGTCATGTAACTGTATGCCACATGCTAAAAATAGCAAATGCTTGATTATATGTGTAGGCATACATCCAGTTGAAGCAATGGCTTGATAAATGCAATGGTTTGAGGATGGGATTATATTCTATGTGTAGAATTTAAGGATTGCTAGCAATATACTCTGCAATGGATTATAAATCTATATTCTTTACCTTTCACGACCGACAATCCATCACCACATTCCATAAACAATAGAAACCTAAAACAAAAATATAGAGGCATATTAAGTTAAAAAAAAATAACTAACATAGGCATGTGCGAAGTTGTTTCCATTAACATTAAGTTAAACTAACTTAATATATATGTGAAGGAAATGCCGTTAACATTAAGTTAATGCTAACTTAATCAAGACATGTGCGAAGCCTCTTTTTGTTTCGCCGTTAAGTTAAAAAAAATAACTTAACTTATTTTTGGTGCGAAGAGATTTAACTGGTTTCCGTTATGTTAAAATCGTAACAGAAAGTTAACTTAATCTTGGCGCGAACGTAATTGTTTCTTATAAGTTTGACTGGACAGTTAAAAAAATTAACTTAATTCTAACTTAATGGCAGGTGCGAAGGTACCTTTAGTATGTAATAAAATATAAGATGTTGTGATCGTACCCTATGAACTAAAAATTGAAAAAGGAATTCCTAACATGCCTAAGGCTAGCGATTTGTCTCGGCATAAGGAGTGGCATTATTCCCATGGCCATAGACAAATGCGCTCTATATATCTATCCCTTTCCGATGAAGCAATTATTCCCAACCCCCCTGCATGACCCCTGCCAGATCTAGTACTTGAAACAAGTCGTGCTCACCTTCAGAGTTGATAGCGTCATTGATGGTACGCCCCTAGCGTTCTCACATAAAGTCCAAATACGTCTTATCAAGATCCACCTTGAGGACCCATGCGACATCTTCCGTTGGTAAGTGCTTCCACTTAATCAAATATTGTAAGATTTAAGTTCTTCGTGTCTGCTTATATGCACGATCGAGAAGAGCTTCTAGAACTATTTCCAATTGTTCTCCCATCATCTCTAAAATTGGTGGTGGTTCAAGTATCTCATTTGGGTCTGGTGTATGCATCTTCAAAAGGCTTATATGAAAGATGTTACAAACTTTAAGATGTGCGAGAAGATTGAGCCTGAGGACCTACTCACTGAATAATCTCTAAAGGTCCTGCCTATCGATGTGACGTTCCCCTAAAATATACGGTATATATTTCTAGACCACGTCACCACAAGCCTACCTTTATATTCTGTATAAGTGTGGAAGGGAGCAAGGCTAAGTTATTCACATAACTTAGCCAAACTTAGGGATGGACCACTTTCCACATGGCCCCATCCTATTGGGCATCTACTATATGGACGCACCCAATTGGAGCTACGTGGCATGAAATGGCAACCCTAACCTATAAAGCTCTCAATATGAATAGTCGATGAAGTTATCTTCTTGTTGGTGGTTGCACTGTAACAATAGTCCATTGATGTAACACCATAATGTAGCACTTGTAGAATATCTTAGTCTAGAAGATGCTCCTCCTCTACTGTGATCACCAGCATAATTGTCATGATGTCTATTGGTTGTTTCATTCTTGGCAAATCATGTGTTCATTATTGATGCCTCATCATCCTACCTGCAGTGTCCCCATCATTATTTGTGTTCAGGCTCCCTGTTCACTGTCTTATTCATCGACTTGCTGAAATTTCCTCCATAAGGTATCCTCTGATTTTGAATTGCTCGATGTGGTTGAGTAGCTCCCATAAGGATCTGCAATGAAGGTTCAGCTGGCCTATTTGACTGCATTAAAGTGTATGAAGCACCTAATACTACAACAAACAATAATTATTTGTGTCTATTATCTCTATAGTTTCTATATTCGAGCCTTGTATGTAATCTACCCCAAATAACCCTCTTAGCACGCCATGGGGTGATGGTGAGACGTGTGTTCACGGGTATACTTTGTGTGTTGGGCTAGAATACCCTGGTAGAATAGGTTCCTGGACAATTATCTATGATATCAAAGGTATGACTGAACACACTTGATTTTTCCATGGATGTCAACTCCCATTTCTCATAGTTTCTCCCCAAAGGGCTTGGTTCACCATGGTGTCGCGTGATTTGTCTGATGAATGTGAGTGGCTAGGGTCTCTGTTTCAGTTGGACGCTTTGGGGAGGAATCTACTTTCTGCTGGCAATCACCTGAGTGTCTACGCATGGCCTAGGGTCTCTAACTATCCGAGTTGTCTGCTTGTTCCTCCGGCTTCCTTGGTAGTGGCCTCTTTGAGAGCTCTTGCCTCTATTGATGGCCGACTATGTCTATTCGAGGTGTCTTTGGGTCGATCTCAGGAATTGTTTATTTGTGCACTTCATAATACCTTGAGAGATTTACTTAAAATTTGCCTTACGAGAAGGAAAAGCTCGAGCTACAACTTGGGAACTTCTAAATAATAGGGGTGCATGGATGTTTAGCGGCCACTTTTCTTAAGTTTTTATATATTTTAACCGTGGCTTATTAAAGTATTTTTCTAATCAGTTAACTATCTTTCAAAGTTTCCAATTTCCTTTGGGCCAAAAATTGGTCATTTTGTGCCATTTTCTTTCCAAGCTTCCTATTGAGTGATTTCTCGTTCAATTTCCATTTGTAAAATGGGGTTCATAAATGACTTGAGCTCAAAATTACTATAAGTTCTCTTTCGACTCTACCTTTTAACGGTAGGAGAAAATTTTTCTCCCTTCCCGAGGTTCATATTTGGAGTACTAGAACATTTGACAACTTAGGATAATGGCTAGTGCTTGATCTTGGTCAGCCAAGATCATCGCTCTGATACCATTGTGGCACTCTTTGTGCTATATATGGCAGCTTGTCATATACATAGAAGGACCTTCCCCATCCAATGGCCATCCGTTGCATGGGTCCTCTATCTAATTCGCGTCTGAGATGGCCAGACAAACGAGCAGAGGACACTGAGATGTCATTCAGGCCCATCCTCTATAGGCTCCTACATCAAAGAAAGCAAATGTGTAAACATAAACACTAACAATAACATAACAGCCATACTACCTCGAAGGGTAGTGACAATCCTTCCGACCATAATACATCATGAACATCAAATGGAGGCTCCTACCTGGCTCAGACTCAAAGGGGAGTCGACTAATGATTGGGGTTCTCTAGATAGATCAGACTAAGTTATAGCAATGACTTGGAGTGGCAATAGACAATGGCTAGAGTTGACCGCTCCATCCGCCCCTCACTGTGCATAATTTATAAATATGCTAAATCAGGCTCTGTGGTGATTGTAACCTGTCGAGATGTAATCTTATGGTATCATCAATGAGACTACTTGGGCTGCACCTCCCGGTCCGATGAGGTAAACCCTAGTTGTCTAGAGGATTGTGGCAACCTGCGCCCTTACCCAGCCCGAGCTGTCCAAAACAAGAGGCAGGCCGACACCTGCAACTCTGAGAGTCAAGGTGACATCTTTGACCCAAGTAGTGTCGGACCCATGCCCGACCCTTATAAAGTGACCGCTGTAAGCCTAGCCCACTATGAGGACCAGTAACTGCGCTCAGGAAGGTCCTTCCTCCACTTTATCATTGGCCTCATTGTATGGTGCTCAGTCACGCCATTGCCTGATGGGCTCTATACATAGGCCGCATAATAATGGGAACTAATGGTTCTAGACTAGGAGCATCATCTACTAATGAGCTACTAAATCTCTACCCCCCTCCCAATACATAGGAGGTGCAAACATGAGATCAACCACCATCATATATCAAGATAACTTGATGACAACATGAATAACAACTAAGCCTAATCACATGCACCTAGCTTATAGTTAAGGTTCATTGATTAGGATTTATAATCAGAACTGTAGGTTTTAGAATGGCTCTACTAGAAGTATGACACGCTAATTCATCTGGAATGCTAATTTCCAAATGAACTCCCGATGAACCTACTCAAAATACCTGCTCCTAAAGAGCTGTCTCCTGCTCCTGGGTCTCCATCACTTGCAAGCGGTTTGGAGTAGATGCTCCTCTCTCTGATGCAATTTGTTCCTGGGGCTATTGCAGCAAGTTATGCTGTCAAAGACGATCCTTAAATCAGAGCTATGAGTGCAAACTGGGATCAGAAACTGGTGCAGCCAAAAAGTGGCCTAGGGTTAGGTTTTAGCCTTTTATGTGTTAGGGTTCACATGAAGGCTATTAGAGTTCACATGAAAGCTACGTTGCTCTAACTAGGTGCATCCATGTGGCGGATCATCTATATAGGGTGAAGCCATGTGGAAATGAATTCCCTCCTTAGGTTGGCTAAGTTATAATAATAACTTGGCCATGCCCCCACGCTAGGTGCATACAAGTCTTAACTAATGTAGATTTGTATGATGACATGGCCTGAGATATATATATATTTATATCATATATTCTAGGGAAATGTCACACTGGCAAAAATGGCTTTTCATTTGGCTTCTCCATAATTATCTAGTCCATTTTTAAAAGTAAAATCTTCTCATATTCAAAGGCCATGTTTGTTTTGATGCACATGTTCTTATCCAGGCCCAACAACAAATTGCCAAAGCATTTAGATGGTAACTAAATGATGAAGTAAAGAGCCATATTTGCGAGCAATACCTTCGGACTTACACTTATTCATGATATATCTATCTATTTATCTTCAATATATCTATTTTTTTTCACATTGTTAGATGTTGCATTTGGGTGGGATGGATTTGCTCTAGTGAACATTTTCTCCACTGAGTTTTAGTCCCCATTGTACTTTGTTTGTAAGTTTTTCTAAATAATAAAGGCTCGTGTCCTTCAAAAATAAATAGATTGTCTGTATTTGTCCACCCTTGAGTAGAAACGACTTCACCAATACCAACAAATCAACTACCTACTATGCAACCAAAACCATGATTAGAATCAATTATAGTCATGCTAGATAGATGTTTAAACATGTACCCATAATCTGGAATTAGTAATAAGTATTTGTACATTAAGTCAACTAGGAGATGTAGATGAAGTAGACGCCGAAGACACCAGATGGACATACTAAAATTGTGGGGAAGAAAGAGGCCCATATAGATGTGCACGTTAGCAATGGGGTAGGAATAAATGAAGAAGATTTTGTGGATGTATCTAGCGAGAGGATGCTGATAGAATTGAGAAAAATTCTCAATTGAGGATGCTGAGATTCTAGTGCTCATTTTGAGAACAATAAAAGTTTGTCAAATAGAGATTATTGAAGGTGGTCCTTCAAAATTCTAAATCTAGCCAATCTTCGGAGGACGTGGAAGGATCAGAAAGTGAGGAATCACAGGCTAAGGAGGAGGCTACAACCAAATGAAGAGATTAGGGGATTGGCATTAGTGAACATGGATTGCCAACATACCTTCAATTCTCTTATAGCACTGAAAAATCCATCTTCTTTTTTATTTTGGTAAGGTGTTGGGAAATGTGCCTGGAACGCCGCAGTGCAGACGCATGCGGCGTTCCCTTCCGCATGCGTTTCCCCTCCCGACATCTTGGTTGCCAGTATTAAATTCTTATTTCGAAGTTGCCGGAGCGCTATTCAATGATGATGAATTTCCAAAACCCTTTCTTTGTACGAAATTTGGACCAGCTCTCTTCTTACGAATCTCGGTTTGGCGCCTCCGGCTTTGCGTTGGTTCAGATTATCACTGGAGCTGTGGAGCTCTTCAGCTGGGCGGCATCATCAGGTCAGCAAGACACCAAGGTAGAAAATACAGAAGCCGCATTGCTGTCTTGAAGATCTGTTTTAAAACTTGAGGATCTTCTTTTTCATGTCCGCTGTCTTCTTTTACAGGGAGTTAACACAAGGGTTGGGCCATTTCCTACATCTGTGACACGTTTGCTGGATCTCCGGAAGCTGTAAGTTTTGAATGAAGTACTCTACCATTCTGTGGCAACAAATGACAAGAAGCATAACGTGAAACCATGTATTCTTCCTTTTCCATGCTGCTGTAGTTAGACAATCTCCATGTTTGCTCTTGCATGAATGGTGAATGGAGAGACTTTAATTCTTTAATAGGTTAATGTAGTTTGAGTTTAGATATTTGGTGTCTGTATGATGAGTTGCTGCTTGATATGTGTGTATTCAGACAATTAAACTGCTCACATTCAAAACTTATTGAAGTGGTTAAGGCTGCCTATATTTTTATGGGCAACAACTTTAAGCATCCTGAGGTCAGTGCAATTGTAATCGAAATTGCAGGATGAGCTTCAAGACCTGGCCTATAAGCTTACCTCATCATTGCCAATGTTTGCCAATGCTCAACTCAGCTGGAAGACATAACACATGGTCATATGAGGTCAACGTTGGAAGGATGTAATGTAGGTGATCTGATAAATTGCACATAGGGTTCTTGCTCTGTCACCATAATCTGCTCTGTTTGAGATTGTAAAATTCATTATATTTTTCTGAATTAAGCATTGTTTCTCCCCTGTAGACCAGCCATGGTATGCGATGACTGATTGGTTGTTAAAGTTTGCTTGCAGGTTCGACCATCTTGCTCCAATCCTGCTCCAATCCCTGAATTTATTCCACCATCTTCGAAGCAGGTAGTCCGCAGCCAAGTCTTCAACATTTGGTCTCTTTGGAGGACCCTTACAGCAAGGAACTGTAGATTCTCATAAAAAAGGAACACCCTCTCAGAAATAGAAAGTATTTCTACAGAACCTACATTCTTATATTCTGTTGGCTTTAGTGTTAACAAGGCATACTTAACCTTTGCTCGAAATCTTAACCTTTGCTCGAAATCTTGTGGCAAACAAGATGACAGTTCCCCCATACCCTGAGATTAACTTTAGAAAGAATGTTGCAGAAGATGCAGAGTGGCATGTGCGCAGGGTCAGCATTAACATAGCAACAAAATGGCCAAATCTTTCTTAGCTGCTGTATTGTAGGGCACTCACAACATTAGGGGAATGATCATAGAAAAAAGCTATTAGAAGCTGATTTAGCCATCTTTGTCGCGTTGAAGTTGTATCTCAATAAAGTACTTGCTGCAGAAAATATAGACCCTGGATCACTAATATGAATAGAAATAAGGCTTTGCACCATAACCTACAGCTGATCGGGTTTTGATGTCATTACACTGCAGGCGTTTACCTCTGATTGACAATCACATGTTCACAAGTGATAAAGGTAACTTAAGTTTATATCTCATATATTACTGCGATGATGTGTTTCATCTTTTGTTCTGATGACTACTAGACTTTGTCTTGGGAATATACAAAGTGCTTTATGAACAGTGTTATACTTAAATTGCAATGAATAGAATAGACCGAGATTAATATGTTTGTTATTCTTAAGCATCAAACCTAATGAAACAGAAGATTTCCAATTTTTCTAATTCACTAGATTGGAATATTTGTTTGGGGGCAGAAAGAACTTTTCTTCATTACCAACTGCCAGGAAGTGTCTGCAATGATGTCCAGCTTGGTTTTAAAACTTTCTTTTGGTGCTAATTTACCAGTTGCAATCCCATAAGAAGTGGATGCTTCAAACAAATTTCAACTGGTTTCTGATGTTCTTGGGTGCTTTCTATATTTGGTCTATGTTACCAGTGAAGGATAATGTGCATTGCTTAGTTAAGACTAAGTAGATACACTTCTGGTGAAACGAGAACACTATTTGCGAGATATCTCTCAATGGCAATTATTCACTTAGTCTCCATTGGTTAAACTGCTTAACTGGTCCCTTCTTCACACGTGCAATATTAGCATCTGTAATATCAGCAAATTGCATAGTTTTGGTTTATCAAACTTGGTCGTAAGCAACATGCATATATAATTCTTTCTTTACAGCTATTCAGCGGCGTTCCGGGCGTTGATTCCCTTGCTCAGACAAAACCAGCAGTTCATTCAAGAGCTTTTGCAAGGTTAGTACCTTCTTAAATGCTTTCGGATTAGTTTAGATGTTAGTCGCATCTCCTTTGTTGTCAAAGCCTTGGGGTCGTGGTATGAGTGGCAGCCTTGGCGCCCATGTCCAAAATGTGTAGATGAGATGACAATGGTTGACATTGATAAGCTGCTGGTCAAGCTTGAGAACTTCTACAACGAAAGTACTTTCGTGGAAGTAAGGAAGGTCAAAGAAGTCATTGACGAGATGCTTTTTGCATTGAAGAATGGGGAAGATGGGGGGTTTAACCATAATAGTTGAGTGCCTAGGAAGCTGTATATGGTAGGTTGCTTTGTGACCAGCCCATTTTGAGCAAGTTATATAGTGCTTTTATTTTGATAAAAGAGTATGACTCTCAAATACTCTTCTATTGTACTTCATCAAAATTAATCAAGTACATGCCTTACGTACCCTGTTGATGTAACTCAATCATTTTGGTTAGTGGATAAAACAACTTATCTATCTATTTCACTCCATTTTTTTATTGTGATTTAAGATCTTGCACCTCCTCCTTTCACACGTCACTTACATGAATTTGAAAGTTGATATTATTGTTTCTTGGAAAGGAAAACAATAACTCTTTGATTTCATACCACATCAATGTGTTTAGGGTGTACTAATTAGGGTGCCAATGGCGACAAACTTTTATTTCTTTTTTTGCCTTATGCCCTTAATATGCCTATTTCTTCAACTTTTTTTTTACTATCCAATGGTCCCTTTAGGGTGGCATGGGCATGTGCTGTGTTTGAGGTCAACCCCTAGTTCCCACTCTCTAAGATGATTTTTTAGCTTCTATACTTTGACCTTATGTAAAGTATAAATGTCTTCATGTAAGATTGCTTGGTTATAGTGTTTTTAACTAAAAAAATACATAGATGGATGTAATTTTGCACACTTAGGATATTGTTGTAAGCCGTTTAATAAACTCCCCATTGGATCCATATGCTTATGTTCATAATCAGGTTATGGTGACATCAAAAAGCATGAGTCCTAGAGCGATTGGCAAGGATATGAATGTCACACGAACAAGAATCAAAGTCGACTAGAAAAGGCGTCGGCTGCATAAGCGTAAGTTAACATGGAGAACCTGGCGGCGTGGAAAGGGAGAAGATGATGTTGTGAATGATCGTGCGTGCAAAGGGAGATGGAACTACCTATGGAAGTATTGTCGAAGCTTGCAACATGAATTGAGTGTTTATCAATTGATGCATCAACAAATGCGGGTGCCATTAGTTTGTTGCCAAGTGAGATTGGAGATGATGAGCGTGATGGGGATTTACCGCGTGGCGTAACTATGTGTAGCACTTGGTGAACCTTGCTCAAACCCCATATGTTATCGACAAAATTTGACATATCAAACACCTAAGCAAGGAGAGACTATGGAGGAGAAATCGGGTAAGAATCGAAGGCGTATGGCCAAGGCTAGAGCATTAGCTAGAGAATTTGAGAATGTCATCTTGCGCCCGAGGGAGCACACCAATAGCCGTGTTTGTGAGATGAGTGTGGGGATGCAATTAATGGAGGTAATATTGGGCGACATCGGGTGAATGCTACGAACTTAGGGGGCGTAGAGAGCATATCTTGAGGGGAGATTGTTCCATGAGTACATCTGTGACATACCTTACAATCCATGACTATGAGCTTCAGGAGTTTCTAACCAAGTATAACATTGTTGTTGGTAGACTGAGTCAGCGTGTGGGACATGATATCGAGCATGTTTACTGCGTTCATGTTAAGCCACCATAGGTATGGCGGGAGGGTTTCTATACCTATAAACCCATGCAAATGAGCTTCACATTGAGCCAACAGACGTTCCTAGAGTTGTTTGGGACAGGTTCTTCATGATGTGGATCCATTGAGCCGATTGACATAACCTCTATTTGCACCAAAAATGTTTTGTATTTGTATTTATTTTTGTTTATGAACTTCATATTATGTGTACACTTTCAAAACATATATAAAGCATTCACTTTGATTCTATTCTTCAAGATTCCTTGATGCTCCATTGCATGCGCGCCAAATGTCAAAATTTTTTTTCGGGGAATATTTTTGCATTTATTGAGGAGGAGCCACAGCCACGTGACTCCCCTCACCTGTGTCTTTCTTCCTCCTTCCTTCCGCGTCTACTCTGCCGAGCTATGGTGGAGCTAGCAGAAAATGCCAGCAGGGAAACGGAGCCGTCCTCGGACCCTTTCCTTCTACCGAGTTTGTTTCCTTTGCTGCCGGATCTGTCCTCCGGCCTTGGTCTAGTTGGTTCTTCCTGGGTCTCAATTCCTTTTTTCTGCTGAAGTATCTTGGCGCATCGTGGCGGAAGTTGGTTATTCTGCTTAGCAGTAGCTAGGTGCGAGGAAGATGGCAAGGTTTGTCTTGAAACACTCGGCTTAAGTTGCTTTGAGTAGAATCTTAAATACGGTCGGATATGCTAAATCTTTTGTGAAGCCAAAACATGGAAGCGAAGAAATTGGAGTGTAAATCTCAAAGGAAGAGATTGGTTGAAAGAGAAAAAGAATGATGAAGCTGAAGCCCATTTGGTGGGTGAGCTCTTTCTTATTACCAAATCGGTAGGTGCATCCTAGTAAAAATCGCATTTCCCCTTTTCGGCACATTTTCTTGTTGATTCGAAGAGCGACATGAAAATTGCGGTTCGCAGTGTTGCTTAAATCGAAAATGGGTTAGTGCCCGGCAAACCCGAAGTAGAGTCGCGAAACATCCATCCTACCGGAGTTGCATTGCACTTATTTGGTTTAGAGCTTTGCCCTTTTCTTGCCGAATTAGGATTGCACTCAAACACAAGGGTCTTCCATTAGAACCAATATGGGTTTCTTACGGAAACCGCATAAGGCAAACAAGCTTCGAATACTTGGCCCGATCGTCGGAAGGAAGGTTTCGGTTTTGCGGCATGAAAATGATATAATATGCTCATCGTGGATGATATCTTGAATTATATTGATACAACATTTCGGAGGCATCATTGGATCGCGAGCATCTGTGGCCGAGAATGTTGTCTGCGGGAGCTAAGCTGCATTTGCGGGCTTGACAAGGGAATTAGGGATTGCGACAGCGGAGGGCCCTTCTTTTTGGCCTTTGTTTCAGCCTTAGGAAGTCTAGGTCCTAGGAAGTCTAGGACCGTTTCTTGGCTTAGTAAGACCCGGCTTATTTTAGGGGCATTACAATCGGCAAGGGAGTCCTCATTTGCTTCGCTTATTACAAGCGCATGCTCTTGCTTTCCAAGCTATGGTCGGTGAGGATGGATGTAGATTTGCTCGACATGTCGGTTTCTAAAGCTCTCATGGATCGGCCCCCTCCGGCACTTGTTAACCTCACAATTTTGCAGCATCACAGCATATTATGGGCGCCCGTATATCGAGTCCGGGATGTGGTGTTTCCGGACAATTTGCCTATGGTGTTTACGGGCGTCGAAACACCCAATGCTACGGAAGTGGTGTTTTACGGCCAAAAGTGGTATTTACGGCCAAAAACCAAGCTTGAAAGCTAGCTTGTGGCGGAGCCAAAATCTTTGGTCGGATCCTTCTTGCAGCTCCCTGGACGGCTTGAAATGCTTCAAAAGCCCTTCCAATCGCTTTGCCTTCCTCTTTAACACTAGTTTGATGAAGAAAGGAAGTGATTTGAGCTCAGATAGAGCCGGATCAAGCAAAAAATGACCTAAAACAGTTGATTCTGGGCTTAAAAGCGTGAAGTGTGCGATGGTGGCTGATACTTGGCGTCCAGAAACACCACAAAAAAAGTCCGGAAACACCACATCCCGGACTCGATATACGGGCGCCCGCATATTATGGCATATTGGTAAGGTCGTGGGGCTCTCAGATGGATTGGCCTCCACAAAGCTTGATTCTTGACGCCTTGCAGGGGCCTCGTCTTGACAAGAAGTGAAATGCGAGAAGAATGAACGGAATGAACTGCGGGGCAAAGCCTTATCAGATGCCAGATTCCAATATGGTAGCTTTTCCCTGATTTAAGAGATAATATCCACAATTTTATCTAAAACACAATGAAAAAGCAAGATAGAAAATGAATAATCATTTCAATTCTACCTTATAGCGAGAATATGTCTTTGCAAAAATATCTCGGGGCCTTGATTTCTTTCAAAGATCCATCTTCTCGAGGAGGCATGCGGAGATCCAAACCCGGATTATTTATGCTCGGGGAGAATAATAGCGATAAAATCGGCCGAGTTCTAGCCAAATACGACCCTACGATTGGTTGCAATCGGTCATCTGTCGAGATCCGTTATTGCATTTCCACGATTTAGAGACAATATACATGATACATTTTAAAACATAATTAAAAAGCAAGATAGATAAAAGCGTTCGTTCTACCTTAAAATGGATTGATGAGAATAGGGGCGAGAAATTATCTCGGGGCTATGAATCCTTTCTCTCGCCGGCGCCCGGCATGCCTGACAATCAAATATGGTCATAAATGCTCAAGGAAAGAGCATTACAAAGCAAAATCGGCCATTTTTTACTTTCAGTCCGGCCCATCCGACTTAGGATTCTCCTTGGCCGTCATCATTTAAGAGCCCATCCATATATACTTTTTAATTTAAGCGCATAATTAAAATAATCAATGGATTTTCTAAGGAAAATCTTGCACATATGGATGATGAGTAAAATCACCGAATTTTTTACCTATTAAATTGGCTGTGCCCTCAATAATTTTCGTCTATAATCCTTCTTGCATCAAACACCTTAGGCTAGAAGAGCGAGCAAGCAAAAATAGCAACCTGTGATACAATTCGGCACCCTCTAATTGCTTCGTACACCAGCATAGGCTTGAGCAATGCAATTACTTTAACTTTCACATGTCTAGAACTGGCATTGTTTCGACTTAACAATATTCGGTGGAGAGAAATGTTCGCGGCCTTGGCCGCCGCGATAAATTTCTTGTAAAGGTAAAGTTTGTTTCCTTTCAATATGTGTCTATTGCACCTAAACATATATTGCCTTAAGTGCATTGCGCACGTTCGCGACACGACAATGACTAACGCACATAAATGCCAACACATGTCCACGACTAATGCCCGGCATCGCCGGCTGCTGCGCGTTCTAGTCGTTCTTTCTTTTCAAAAGGTCTACCACTCTTCGCCAATGCAAAAGATTCAAAAATTTTGTTTATCAACAAGCATGGATCGGAAAACAAGTATGCACATGCATCTTCTTCTTACCTTGTAGTAGCTTCTGAAATTTGGGATCAGGATCCAAAATGAGTAGTTGTTTCTGTTTTCGTTTTGTTCAATCTCCATCTTCAAGAGCTTGCTGCTCCTTAGCCTTCTTCATTGTTGGACCATAAACCCTAAACCTTAAGGGTGTATGCATAGTGTAGATTCTAACAACTTGTCAACGCATTGGTCACAACAAGTAAAAAACTAATCATAGAGAAAGCAAAAAAAAAAAAATAAAAATAAAAATAATGTGTGGCCAGTCTTCACGACAACCGTTTGATCTTGCTAAAGCTCAATGTTATATCCAATTTCCTGGTACCAACCAGACTGCTTCTGTTCGTCTCACTGCCTATCAACTATGGGTGGCCAATGCTAAACAGGGTCCCCGATCCATGTTGAAAAAACTGTCACGTGCTCCTCAATAAGAACAACAAACTACACAAGCCACTCATCAAGCTAGTTTGGACCAATAGGATCAAGAAAAAATTTATCAGGCCTTAAACCCTCCCGTTCAACACTCAAATTGGGTTGGATTGGTGGCACGCCAAGCCCATGATACTTGTCCTTATCAGCTTACACCTCATGACATACGGCCTGCCTATGCAGTTGACACAATCCCTGCGGATCTACCACCAAAATGGTTCACTTTGCGCCTGATCTTGAAAACCTCATACCTCATGTTATGCCCAAAGTTCGTCAGAGTATCCTTTGTCTCATGCAAGCAGTTGAAGGTCGTACACTTGCAAATTTCTCCCTTCAAGTGTACAACTTAACCTACTTTATGACCCTGTTAATAGGGAAAAAAAATTCTCCCACGATCGAGGTTCAAAGTTGGAAAATTTTCATTCCATTCCTTAACTAGACTAGTTAATCCGACTATCCAGGGTCATGGCCAGTGCTGGATCTTGATCATTGCTCTGATAACATTGTGATGCTCCGCACAAGTATACGATGCCCTGTCGTATACTCCACGAAAAATCCCCCATCCAGCATCATCTTCTGCATGGGCTCTCTGTCTACCCCGTTCTTGGGGATGGTCAGGACACGGGAAGGAAAGGAACACGAAGGTGTCTTGCGCACCCGTCCCCTATGGGCTCCTATCATAATGGAAGCTTAAATATGACATCAGCACAAGCAATACAATACGATCACCTACCTCGAAGGGTAGTGCCATCCATCCATCAATAGGTCCATCATAGATATCAATACATCATCCATCACATGAGCTCCTACCCCACTCGGACTTGTGGGGAGAGTAGGCCCGGCTTTGGGGTCTCAAGATAGAAACAGGCCAGAGATATAACAATGGCCCTGGGTGGCAATGAACTGTCGCTAGGGTTGACCACTCCATACTATGCATACTACGGATAGGCTAAATTAGGCTCTATCATTGATTGTAACTACCCGGAAACAAGGCTACTCGGGGTTTGCATCTCCCCGGTCCGATGAGGTAGGAAGGGTTGCATCTCCCCTTCTCGAAAAGATAATGGCTCGATGGCTAGAGGATAGTGGCGACGCATCCTTGCAGACAAAACTCTCCAAAACAAGAGCCGGGCCAACACACGCAACTCACGAGGGTCGAGGCGACACCATCGATCTAGAAAGAGTGGGACTTATACCCGGCCCTCTTGAAGTGGCGGCTATAAGCCCTAGCTTCGCTCAAGTCCCCCACTCCCCATTAGCGGGTGCTCGGCCGGGGACTCCATCTATCTTGCCTTGACTCCGTTGTGTGGTGCTCAACCACTTCATAGACTCTATAGCTGGTGGGCTCTATGGGCCGAGCCGCATATAATAAGAACTAAAGGGTCTAAACTAGAAACATCATCTAAAAAGAAGGCTACTAGGTCTCTACCCCCTTTCCAATACAAGAGGATCAACATGATCAACCAACATCATATCCGCATAACATGATAATAAATGAGAATAGCATCTAATGGGTAAAAGCATGTTAGGGTGTCCTTAAAAAGTATTATTTAGTGACTAAAAGGTACCTAAAAGGTAGCCGAGAATTTGGAGTCTTGGGTACTGTATAATATCTCAATATAAGGTATGTCTTAGAACTTTTTATATATATATTGGTCTCATAAAGTAGCATTATCTTTATCTTAACTTTGAATATTACCATGTCCTTGACTTTTATTTTGGATTTTTGTATTAGTTTTAATGAAAAGAAAAATGAGAAAGTACCCGGTTGAAGTACCTAGTGTATGTACTTTGCGAGGTTTCAAAAGTGGTACACCCTAACATGCTTTTACCCTAATCTTAAATCACATGCATCCAACTTACGGTTAGGCTTCATTGATTAGGTTTCAAGGTCCAAACTAAGAGTTTTATGGGGGCTCTACTCAAGTGCGAGATATTAACTCATCACGGAATCCTAATTTCGGATGATCTACTAAAGAAACTACTCCAAATACCGCTCCTAGTGTCTCCATGGCTCTTCAAGTGGTTCAAAGTAGCTCCCCTCTCTCTGTCATGTACTGCGCTTTTGGGGCTGCTAAGCTATGTTGTCTTTGCGACATACGATTCTTGAAGCTTGAGTTTGTGTGAGGATTCCAAGACTGTAGGAGCCAGAAAAGTGGCCTAGGGTTAGGGTTAGGGTTAGGGTTAGGGTTAGAGTTAGGGTTAGGCTGTAAATAGGTTAGAGATGCCATGTCATGCCATGTGGCTCCACTAGGTGCGTCTGTGTAGCGGGTGGCCAATAGGATGGGGCCATGTGGAAATGGTTCCATCCTAAGGTTGGCAAAGTTATATAAATAACTTTAGCCATGCTCCCCTACCCACACTAAGGTATACAAGCCTACTAGAGTAGGTTTGTATGGTGACGTGGCCTAAAGTATACGAATTTATATCATATATTTTAGGGGAACATCACAAGATCATGAGTTGCCAGAAGGGTCAACTCGACGGGCTCATCACAATACAACAGATCTATCAAGAATAATCTCTTGTTCTTTCTTCTTCCTTCCTCTTTTTTGTTTCAAATGCATTATTTGTATAGGAGTAGATTCTTGCAACTTTCCATTCTATTCAACACTTAACAAAAAAATGAGGAGTAAAAGGCTAAATGTGCAAAGGTGAGCCTGCACGGTGAAGAAAAATGTTAAGGAAAACGTGGAATTGTTGGATATATTTTGAGATTTATTGCATTTTTGCATTTTGAGATTTATTGCTCTTTTCTAGAGATCCCTTTTCTTGTTATTCTCATTTCTTTTATCGAAATCTAGTGCTAGAATCATTGAATCCCCTGCTCCACAAACACAAACTATGTTTTCTCAGGTTTTGTTTCTTAGGATCATAATCCACTTTTTAAGCTTTAGGTTTGCTCAACAAAGACCACTTCCTAGGATTTAAAAGTCCACTTCTCAGGCTTCAAATCCGGCTCAGCGATGAGCTTATTTGTACCATTTCTCGGGCAGCCACATCCACCGCAAGATGGAGGGATGATCTGAGACTCCATCCGCCCGTAGCCAAAACTCTATTTTTGAAGCAAGTAAGCAATAATTTGGTGGGGGTAGTCGGTTTATTTCAAAAAAAAAAAGCAAATCTGTATGTCGCATTGAAATCGCCCCCCTTATTCTTGATGATTACGCATTAATAATTTCCACTTCTATATTCTGACCCGAACACGAAAGGCCATCCAGCGAAGGAAGCTAGCAAGAAAAAAGAAGACCATGAGGAGCACCTTATATGATGCGAGAAAGTCTTTGAAAATCAGGGCCATATCTTACGGTCTTGGCTCAGCGATACTTCAAGTATCTCTGCTGCGAACAACGAAGAAGGGTGTGGTGTTTAACATGTTCGTTATGCTCCAATATATTTATGTTTTTATTGGCGATCTAGTATGTTTTTCAGTGAACACGGGTATCTGATCTGCAAAGGGATCCGCTACTGAAATCTCCCTCAACTTTTTTTATCTTTGGATTGAATTTAAGCTCAATCTATTTGGCCCTCTGCTCTATTGCAACTTTGGAATGCTACCTTAGTTTTCATTACCATCAGCTTTGTTGCTTTGAATGAACAAGCGAACTTTTAAATAGAAGTGATGATTGTGGAGGCTCGATTATATATTTAATTGTATGTTTTTGTCAACCCAGATGATTTACCAAGACCATTTATTTCATGTCTTAGCCAAAATCAATTTTTCCCTTCGGAAATGTGCTAGTCTAGTGATCCTTTCTATTTATATTATTATTATTATCTTATAAGTTACTGTTAATGTTTGAATGTAAAGAAATGATAGAGTTAGCACACATTGGGTTGTGTTTGTGAAGATAATGTGAGTCAGATAGTGATGCCATATGATGATGAATGGAATGTTACTGCATTGATTTGGAAAAGGGTTATTTAACTTCTCATATGTTGTTTGTTTGTTTTGCTATTAATGCAGATGGTGTCCAGGAATAATATGGCTATAAGATCTGATTTTGAGCTAAACTCAATTAAGTTAAAGTGTTTATTACATGTCTATTTGAACTCTCACTATTCTTTCGGTTTGCAACTTGAATAAGCATGACCATGATTGGTATGGAAGTATGAAGTCTTTGAGTTAAATTTGTTTAAAAAACTTTGCAATACAATGGGCATCATCACATTCTGTACCTGATGTTTTTGATCGTATAAAGTGTCAGGTGCATAGTAGATTATGCTAAGCACCTAAAATTTAGATTACTATGCATTGAAGCATGAAACTTCTTCTTAGGTCTGAAACTGTGATGATCAAGAAAAGGCTTGAGATTCTATAGAAACATTGTATGATGTACCACTAAAATTATGCATTGGGGTTCTCAACCAAAATTGAAGCAATGATGTTAGAAATACTTTGTGAACCCATAAAATGAACCTAGGCTAATTAGTCAAGCTTCAGATTGAGCTAGTTCTGGTCAAGATCAAAAGAGACAAAATGATATGATGGTCTTCGAGATCAAAAAAATGCATGAATACCATCCATGGCTAAAATTTGAGATACAACTTTTTGATGGCATTACATTTTGACCTTTGTATGGACGATGCAACCTATGGTCTTGCACAACATACTCCCAAACTTCGTGCCCCAACAAAATCATTAGCTAACATAAGGAGCGATTAATTTAAAAGTATATAATTAATGTCAATGGCTTCTTTTGCAATCGCTCAAACTGAAACAGATTTCGAACATCCATATTTATGTTAGGCCTAACGACCACAATTCAAACAATAGTAAGTCAACTGGAAAGAAAAATCTTATTGCATGACCTTGGTGCGTCGTGATAAATTTTTGTAGAATATACTTTTAAGCGTTGGGTGCTCTTGGTCTTTAGAACATAATTTATAAACATTGGGTTTGGCATTTATCAAGCTTGGGAGCATTAATAAGAGCTATTATATGTGGCACTCCTATCGTGGGCCCGCGACCCGATGAATCATAATCTTTTGCCATGCGGTATCTAGCACAATGCACCTTTGAGCATGTGAATGATATGCGAGGCTGATAGCAGTACATGGATCCCGCATCTTGGGCCGACCATGTGAATGATGTGCCTAAAGATGATGGCGCGTCACGAGGGGTCCACATATACTTGCACGAGGATGCATACTTGAACCTACGTATTGTGGGTATTAGGAGGCGGGTGATTCTCTTACTCTGAGATGAAGCGCCTGATTTTTTTACCCGGTGATGCATATCCAAGCACATGGTATTGTCACCGGCCCGGCCGGGTTGGGCGGTCGCGATCGGCCCGTCCTCGTCACCTCTTGGTGCGCTTTCAAGATGCTCTTTCCGATTGCATATCTGCGACATGGCAACCATTTGAAAGGAACCACCTTCTCCGTCAGGAAGACTTGACTCGATCTGACTCTCGTAGGCGGAAAGAAGAGTTATGTGGGTGTCGCGAGAGGCTAAGCCCTCTGGCCGGAAGTGGGCTGTTTATAGGGGAGGTCAAGCTATCATTGAGATCGATTGGCCATCGATCCATGGGCACTCTTGTATAGCTCACGTATTTCTTTTGTTTTAGATTACGGTTTGGTTATTTACGTGTTGAAGCGGGGCTTGGACCCAGTGCTACTTTTGGGCTTCGGCCCTCGATCTGATAGGGCTTATGCCCCCTTTGTTTTGTTACGGTCCCATAACTTAATTGGGTTCGTGGGCGTTAAAATTTTCTTCCATCCTTCCTTCCTTCCTATCAAATCAATCATCATTTGTAGGTAAGATTATCATGAAATATGTAACTCAAGCAAAGCTATTAATGATTCTCTCCATAGTTCCATTTTCAAGGCAAATATGTGAGATCGTGGCATGCAAGAATCTCACAACCATTAGGGATAACTTGGTGCCTCTTGGAGGAGGTCATGTTAGTGAGGAGCTAGCCAATTTCATCTTCTTGACTATCTAATGTTCTTTTATGCAATTTTTCTTACTATGTATATGTTACTTAAGATTTTCGACTTTCTACCTAAGGGCTATATGATCCCCTTATTACATATGTATTTCATTCTACCCTTTCATTTGACATTGCAATTTTAAATGCGGTTCGAGGGCGAGAATGCACCATAGCAAATGTGCCCTTTTGTTTTCTAATTATTATCAATTTGCAACATTTAAGTCAAAGAGAGCCACCCACCATAGCAAATGATATGCCCTCGTTTTAATCCAAATGTAGAAAACAAAATGATATTTTTGGAAAAGTGGACAAAATTACATTCGTTATTGTTAAGCACTATGATTGTTTTGATGCACACTATCGAGGAGCACCTATCCAAAATGTTCAACGTCCTATGTGCACTTAAGCCCATTTTTCAACAAAGTCTTATGCAAATACAATAGGTCAACATCCATCTTTGTTTTTTCTTCTCTTTAAACCCCAAGTGACTGGTTTTATAAGCGAGATAAATGCAATTGTTATTTGCTTATATTTTCCATACTTCAAAACATGCAAAGCAAAAGGTCAATATTGGCATGCATTATCACGTATTATACCATGATGCATGCTCTCTTTTTGGAGGTTTGTGCACGAGCACTTTGATCGACAATGGGCTTGCCCTTAGCATTTCAAAGATCGAGTAGGAAGTTTGATTAGGGCTGGGCGGGCGGAAGAAGTAACAAGCGGAGGAAATACATCTTGATGCTCAAGTATTGGGACTTGAGGATCTGATACTGAGGGGTAGGAGTGGCCTCCCGTTGTTGTGGCAGCATCTCAAAGAAACAACAGGGGGGTCGGTAGTAGCGAGGAAGCTTGATGTCTTGAAGAGAGGTAACAGGGGCATCCGTCGGGGATCAAGCGAGGTCATAAATGTGTGGGGTTGACAAGAGGGTGAAGATGGAAAATCATTAACATAGGTGGGACTAGAGGAGACTAAGAATAGCCCTAGGCTACGATTTGCGGTGAAGAGGGTTGTGAAGGGGCCGGGGGTGCGGCATGAGAAATATAGATCTTTTGAAGTTTTGAAAATATGGTGAAGTCAGTGTTGAGCGAGGGATTTGATGAGGCATAGGGGATCCTAGACTTGAAGAACCCAGGGTAGATGGTGCCAAATGAATGCATGAATGTGGGCGACCAACTTCAATGTCATAATCTCGTGGTAGGAGTCGCGAACGACATCTGCGGTGTTGTTGTCTAGCCAGCGTAGCGGTTTAGGCGAAGCTCTTCTTGGGTAAAAGTGCGAAAAGACATCTCACTACAAGAGGATAGGGTTTTTCGTCAAACCTTGCGTCACTACCTTCTAAGGTTTGTCGATTTGTGTGAGAATCTTGAAAGTGACACAAATTAATTGATTAATGTCGGGACTTGTGTCGATACACTTGCGTCAATACTTGTCATGTTTGTGACATATTTATGTCAAACTTTTGTTACCTTTTTGTTAGCTTTGTAATGATTAGTGCATCATGTATTGCAAAAGGTGTGACATAATTTAATATCGAATATAGCTTAATAGGTTTGTGTCTACCATAACATCGTTAGGTCTAAAGTTTTGGGTCAATTTTATTAGCATTTTGTGTCACATTTTGTAGTAACTTCTTGTCATCTCTATAAAACATTTGTGTCAATATATAGTGTCAAACATATGGACAACTTTACATCAATTTTTGTTTTTATCTTGTGGCACTTATATCAGCGATTGCATAAAAAAAAGCATCAATATAGTGATATTGTAGTAGAAATGCATAGATAACTTGGCCTTAAAAGGGCTAAGTCAGTTACGTATTACAAACTTTTTGCCATGCCCAATTTTGGCCCTCTTTGGGATAATCTTTTAAGTTCTAACCGAACTTTATCACTGCACCCAAGTGGGCTATGAGGGAGCTCCCGCCAAATCATAGTCTACCCACATGAGGTAGAAGAGGAGGGAAATAAGTCACCGAAGCCCAAGAATTCATGGAGAGGGACGGAAGCTTTGAATAGACACGGCGTTCCCCCATCTCACCTACCTACATTCTCTAAATTTTGCATCATTCTAATAAAACCCTATATTCTAAAAATTCTGTCTATTTGAGGTATATGGACTTAGAGAAAGTCCATATTATATATAGTGAAATTGTGTGCATCCATAAAGCATGACAGTTTAACTAGAACACCAAAAAGCAACCCCACGTGAAATGCCAAATTTCTAGGTTATTTTTCTCACATACCCTGAGCATTTAGGGTTACCTTCATACCGGGCCAATTTCGTTGGATTAAGCTTTCTTTTGATGGCTTTCACATCTCACACCACAAAGTTAGGTTAGTGTTGCATTGGGTTAAATAATTGGGTATTCCATTAATTTTAGTATTCCTAAGTTTTTACCGACTTCTTGCGCATTGTGCCTCTTAAATTTGATGATCATGCTTTGATTTATTTCATTTAGCAGAGGTGTGTAACATAATAATGTCTTCCTCGAGATGGAGGGATGTGTAGGCTATTTGGGTATTTTTTTGGATTTTATATTGTAACGAAAAGCATGTTTCGTGAAGTTCCTACTTTATCCCTATTTTACGTAACAAGTTATGTTTGTTGTAGCAGATTTTAATGGGACAAGGACGAGCCCTAAGACGTTGAAAAACAAGTACGGACATTTGGCAACCGTGTAAATTGATTTATTTCATGCCATTGCTTAATCTTTAAAACAAATCTCTATGTGAAGTTTTATATATCTATTCTTTGCATTAGGGCAATCGGGTATGCCATTCTCCGTGCCCCGATTCCAGCCAGATGGGCCATCTTTGCACTCATTTTTTGTCGCTCTAGATATGTTTTTCCGCTATAGGGCTTTTGTTTAGTTCCGATTGTGGTCCACCATTCTTGCTTTCCCTTGTCTAGTTCTAGAAATTTATTAATCGTTGATGCTTTATTAGTCAAAACCCATCACAAAGTTTCCACCATCTCATTTGAGCTCCTAACAAGCTATGCGGTATCTTCATTAAATGGCATGAAGAAAATATCCCGCCGGTTTGAATAACTCAATCAATTTCAAAGCCGATAGCCTTTCAAGACTAAAATCAATTGGGTTTGAAGCTAAATGCACCATGTCCCTCGATCGATGGCATTCATAATCTATCTACATATGCCTGTTTATATAGCAAATATTATATTAGCAAAAATATGAACAAAGGACATTAAAGGTCTAAGATATGTTTTGTTTTTGGTAAATGTTTTTACGATAAGAGGCATTGTGGGGGCCTTTATTCCTTTGGGAGGGGATCCAAGCTTATTATTGCCGGTATAGAAGCCATCAAATGTGAGTAAAGGTGTAAGAAAGAAGAAAATATTTTGTAATCACTTTTTTAGGCCTAGTGGCTTGCATTTCACGCTTAAATGATTTGACTGGTCACATGTTGAAGAACTCTGTTATTTCATACATTTGTTAGGGGCTTATAGACCCAATAACTTCAAAGAGAGCCATACCGCTTTGTTGGGATTGCTTTATAAGATATTAGTTCATTTTGCTTTTATGGAAATGTTGAACAATGTGATGGTTTTATTTAAGTTGTTGTTCTAGTTGTAAAGAGAATGAGAATGAGAATGAGAATGATTTTATCATCCACTATGCTTTATTTGATTGTTAATTCGCTACTAATGGCCCTATTCTAGAAATGGGAATCAATATGGATTAGGGTTTCTATGCCTCCATTTCATGTCTATTTAAGGCTTAAACAATCCATTCTTGCTTCATATTTTTAGATATAACCCAATGCATGGATGGAATATGTTGCAGCTTAATGGCGCAAAAGATCTACATTTATTTTGGCTCTTGTCGCCGCTAACCCGTATGCCACATGCTAAAAAATAGCAAATGCTTCGATTATATGTGTAGGCATACATCCAAATTGAAGCAATGGCTTGATAAATGCAATGGTTTGAGGATGATTATATCTTATGTGTAGAATTTAAGGATTGCTAGCAATATACTCGCGAATGGATTATAAATCTATATTCTTTACCTTTCAATGCACCGAATAACCATCACCACATTCCATAAAACAATAGAAACCTAAAAACAAAAATATAGAGGCATATTAAGTTAAAAAATAATCCAACATAGGCATGTGCTAAGTTAGTTTTATTAACATTAAGTTAAACTAACTTAATATATATGTGAAGGAAATGTCATAATATTGTTAATGCTAACTTTAATCAAGACATGTATAAGCCTCTTTTTGTTTCGTTTTAAGGTTAAAAAATAACTTTAACTTATTTTTGGTGCCAAGAGATTTAACCAAGCTCCAAGTATGTTAAAAATCAGAATAAAAGCTTAACTTAATCTTGGCCAACGTAATTGTTTATAAGTTTGATCGACAAAGCTTAAAAAAATTAACTTAATTCTAACTTAATGGTAAAAGCGAAGGTACCTTTTTAGTATGTAATAAAAAAATATAAGATGTTGTGGATCGCATCTCTATGAACTAAAAATTGAAAAAGGAATTTTAACATGTTTAAGGCTAGCTTATTTGTCTCGCGATAAGGAGTGGCATTATTCCCATGGCCATAGACAAATGCGCCTATATATCTATCCCTTTCCGATGAAGCAATTATTCCAACCCCTGCATGACCCCCGATCTAGTACTTTGAACAAGTCGCTGCTCACCTTCGAGTCGATAGCTATTTATGGTAACGCCTAACGCTCTCACATAAAGTCCAAATACGCCTTATCAAGATCCACCCTGAGGACCCATGACATCTTCCTCCGTTGGTAAGTGTTTCCACTTTAATCAAACATTGTAAGATTTAAGTTCTTCGGGTTCCGCTTATATGCATCCATCGAAGAGCTTCTAGAACTATTTCCCAATTGTTCTCCCATCATCTCTAAAATTGGTGGTGGTCTGCTATCTCATTTGGGTCTGGTGTATGCATCTTCAAAAAGGCTTTATATGAAAGATGTTACAAACTTTAAGATGTGCGAGAAGATTCGAGCCTCCCGAGGACCTACTTAATGAATAATCTAAAGGTCCCGTTTATCGATGGACGTTCCCCAAAAATATACGGTATATTTCAGACCACGTCACCAAGCCTACCTTTATATTCTGCATAAGTGTGGAGAGCAAGGCTAAGTTATTCACATAACTTAGCCAAACTTTAGGATGGACCACTTTCCACATGGCCCCATCCCATTGGGCATCTACTATATGGACTAATCCAATTGAGCTACGGGCATGAAATGGCAACCCTAACCTATAAAGCTCTCAATATGAATAGTCGATTTTAAGTTATCTTCTTGTTGGTGGTTGCACCGTAACAATAGTCCATTGATGTAACACTATAATGTAGCACTTTGTAGAATATCTTAGTCTAGAAGATGCCTCTCCCATACCGGATCAACAAAGATAATTGTCATGATGTCTATTGGTTGTTTCCCATTCTTGGCAAAATCATGTTCATTATTGATGCCTCATCATCCTACCCGTGCTGTCCCCATCATTATTTGTGTTCAAAGCTCCCTCGCTCAATCGCCTTATTCATCTAATTTGCTGAAATTTTCCTCCATAAGGTATCCTCTCATTTTGAATTGCTCGATGTGGTTGAGAGTTCCCATAAGGATTCAGAATGAAGGTTCAAGCCGGCCTATTTGGACCCATTAAAGTGTGTATGAAGCACCTAATACTACAACAAACAATAATTATTTGTGTCCTATTATCTCTATAGTTCTATATTCGAGCCTTGTATGTAATCTACCCCAAATAACCCTCTTAGCACGCCATGGGGTGATGGTGAGACGGTGTTCACTGCATACTTTGTGTGTTGGGCTAGAACACCCCGGGGTAGAATAGGTTCCTGGGACAATTATCTATGATATCAAAGGTATGACCTAACACACTTGATTTTTCCATGGATGTCAACTCCCCATTTTTCCCCAAAGGGCTTGGCTCACCATGGTGTCGCTGCGGATTTGTCCTCGATGAATGAGTGGCTAGGGTCTCAAGCAGCTTGGACGCTTTGGGGAGGAATCTACTTTCAAGGCAATCACCTCGAAAAGTCCACGATGGCCCAGGGTCTCTAACTATCCGAGTTGTTCCGGCTTGTTCCTCCTCCTAGCCTTGGTAGTGGCCCTTGAGAGCTCTTGCCTCTATTGATGGGCTTCCACTATGTCTATTCGAGGTGTCTTGGGTCGACCCCGTGAATTGCTTATTTGTGCACTTCATAATACCTTGAGATTTTAATACTTAAAATTTGCCTTACGAAGAAGGAAAAGCTCGAAGCTACAACTTGGGAACTTCTAAATAATAGGGTGCATGGATGTTTAGCTACCACTTTTCTTAAGTTTTATATATTTTAACCGTGGCTTATTAAAGTATTTTTCTAATCGGGCTAACTATCTTTCAAAGTTTCCACTTTGGGCCAAAAAATTGGTCATTTTGTGCCATTTTCCCAAGCTTCCTATTGAGTGCGATTTCGCTCATTTCCATTTGTAAAATGGGGTTCATAAAATGACTTGAGCTCAAAATTACTATAAGTTCTTCTTCGACTCTACCTTTAATCCAGAGAAAATTTTTCCCTTCCCAGGTTCATTTTTGAGTACTAGAACATTTGACAACTTAGATATCGGCTAGTGCTTGATCTTGTCAGCCAAGATCATCGCCTTCGATAATACCATTGTGGCAATCTCTTTGTGCTATATATGGTAGCCTTGTCATATACATAGAAGGACCTTTCCCCATCCAATGGCCAACTGCTGCATGGGTCCTCTATCTAATTGCCCTCGAGATGGCTGTATTGAACGAGCGAGGGACACTGAGATGTCATTCAGCCCATCCTCTATAGGCTCCTACATCAAAGAAAGCAAAATGTGTAAAACATAAACACTAACAATAACATAACAGCCCTATACTACCTCAAGGGTAGCATGACAATCCTTCCACCATAATACATCATGAACATCAAATGGAGGTTCTACCGCTCACTCAAAGGGGAGTCAATAATGATTGGGGTTCTAGATAGATCGGACCAAGTTATAGCAATGACTTGACCGGCAATAGACAATGGCTAGAGTGGACAGGCTTCCATCCGCCCTCCCTGTATAATTTATAAATATGCTAAATCGCCTCTGCGGGTGATTTCTGTAACCTCGCCGAGATGTAATCTTATGGTATCATCCAATGAGACTACTGGCCGCACCTCCCCAACCGGGATGAGGTAAAACCCTAGTTGCTCCAGAGGATTGTGGCAAACACACGCTCTTACCCAACCGAACACCGCCCAAAAACAAGAGGCCCAGACACCGGTGAATCCCTCGAGAGTCAAGGTGACATCTTTGACCCAAGTAGTGTCGACCCATGCCCGACCCTTATAAAAGTGATCACAGAAGCCTAGCCCACTATGAGGACCAAGAATCACACAGAAGGTCCTTCCTCCACTTTTATCATTGGCCCCATCAGATGGTGCTCACCACGCCATTGCCTCATGGGCTCTATACATGGCCGATAATAATGGGGAACTAATGGTTCTAGACTAGGAGCATCATCTACTAATGAGCTACTAAATCTCTACCCCTCCCAATACATAGGGAGGTGCAAACATGAGATCAACCACCATCATATATCAAGATAACTTGATGACAACATGAATAATAACCAAGCCTAATCACATGCACCTAAATTATAGTTAAGGTTCATTGATTAGATTTATAATCAGAACCGTAGGTTTTAGAATGGCTCTACTAGAAGTATGACACGCCAATTCATCCGAATGCTAATTTCCAAATGAACTCCCCGATGAACCTACTCAAAATACCGCCTTAAAGAGTCGCTCTCCCTCTCGGTTCCATCACCTGCAAGCTGCTTGGGAGTAGATGCTCCTCTCCATGCAATTTGTTCCGGGCTATTGCAGCAAGTTATGGCCGCCAAAAGACGATCCTTAAATCGTGAGCCATGAGTGCAACCGATCGAACCGGTGCGTACCCAAAAAGTGGCCTATAGGGTTAGGTTTTAGCCTTTTATGTGTTAGGGTTCACATGAAGGCTATTAGAGTTCACATGAAAGCTAATGCTTGCTCTAACTAGGTGCATCCATGTGGCGATCATCTATATAGGGTGAAGCCATGTGGAAATGAATTCCCTCCTTAGGTTGGCTAAGTTATAATAATAACTTGGCCATGCCCCCACGCTAGGTGCATACAAGTCTTAACTAATGTAGATTTGTATGATGACATGGCCTGAGATATATATATATTTATATCATATATTCTAGGGAAATGTCACACTGGCAAAAATGGCTTTTCATTTGGCTTCTCCATAATTATCTAGTCCATTTTTAAAAGTAAAATCTTCTCATATTCAAAGGCCATGTTTGTTTTGATGCACATGTTCTTATCCAGGCCCAACAACAAATTGCCAAAGCATTTAGATGGTAACTAAATGATGAAGTAAAGAGCCATATTTGCGAGCAATACCTTCGGACTTACACTTATTCATGATATATCTATCTATTTATCTTCAATATATCTATTTTTTTTCACATTGTTAGATGTTGCATTTGGGTGGATGATGGATTTGCTCTAGTGAACATTTTCTCCAATCGAAGTTTTAGTCCCCATTGTACTTTTGTTTGTAAGTTTTTCTAAATAATAAAGGCTCGTGGTCCTTCAAAAATAAATAGATTGTCTCAGATTTGTCCACCCTTGAGTAGAAACGACTTCACCAATACCAACAACAAATCAACCACCTACTATGCAACCAAAACCATGATTAGAATCAATTATAGTCATGCTAGATAGATGTTTAAACATGTACCCATAACTGAATTAGTAATAAGTATTTGTACATTAAGTCAACTAGAGATGTAGATGAAGTAGACTTCCAAGACACCGTGATGGACATACTAAAATTGTGGGGAAGAAAGAGGCCCATATAGATGTGCACGTTAGCAATGGGGTAGGAATAAATGAAGAAGATTTTGTGGATGTATCTAGCGAGAGGATGCTGATAGAATTGAGAAAAATTCTCAATTGAGGATGCTGAGATTCTAGTGCTCATTTTGAGAACAATAAAAGTTTGTCAAATAGAGATTATTGAAGGTGGTCCTTCAAAATTCTAAATCTAGCCAATCTTCGGAGGACGTGGAAGGATCAGAAAGTGAGGAATCACAAAGCAAGGAGGAGGCTTACAACCAAATGAAGAGATTAGGATTGGCATTAGTGAACATGGATTGCCAACATACCTTCAATTCTCTTATAGCACTGAAAAATCCATCTTCTTTTTTATTTTGGTAAGGTGTTGGGAAATGTGCTCGAACGCCAGACGACGATGCGGGCTCCTTCCGGTACACGCGCTTCCCTCCCGACATCTTGGTTGCCAAGATAAATTCTTATTTCGGTTGTCGAGCTTATTCAATGATGATGAATTTCCAAAACCCTTTCTTTGTAATAAATTTGGACCAGCTCTTCTTACTTAATCTCGGGTTTGGCCCGGGCGAGCGCTGGTTCGACATATCACCGAGCCGGAGCTCTTCAGTCGGCATCATCAGGTCAAGAAGACACCAAGGCAGAAAATACGTAAGCCGCGATTGGTCGCCTTGAAGATCTGCTTTTAAAACTTGAGGATCTTCTTTTCATGTCCGCCGCCTTCTTTACGGGAGTTAACACAAGGGTTGGGCCATTTCCTACATCTCGCGGACACGCTTTTGTCGGATCTCCTAAGTCGTAAGTTTCTAATGAAGCACCAGAGAAAAATGCCGGATGCCGGATCTTCTTTTTCATGTCCGCTTGTCTTCTTTACGTGGAGTTAACACAAGGGTTGGGCCATTTCCTACATCCGCGACACGCTTGTCGGATCTCCTGAAGTCGTAGTTTCAATGAAGCACTAGGAAAAAAAAAAATGTTGATGCCGGATCTTCTTTTCATGTCCGTCGCCTTGTTTTACAGGAGTTAACACAAGGGTTTGGCCATTTCCTACATCCGTGACACACGCTTTACGATCTCCTGAAGTCAAGTTTTGAATGAAGTACTCTACCATTCTCGTGGGCAACAAATGACAAGAAGCATAACGGAAACCATGTATTCTTCCTTTTCCATGTCAGTCAGAAGTTAGACAATCCATGTTTGCTCTTGCATGAATGGTGAATGGAGAGACTTTAATTTTTTAATAGGTTAATGTAGTTTGAGTTTAGATATTTGGTGTTCAGATGATGAGTTGCCGCTGATATGTGTGTATTCGACAATTAAACCGCCACATTCAAAACTTATTGAAGTGGTTAAGGCCGCCTATATTTTTATGGGGCAACAAACTTAAGCATCCCGAGGTCGCTGTAATTGTAATCGAAATTGCAGATGAGCTTCAAGACTGCCTATAAGTTTACCTCATCATTGCTAATGTTTGCCAATGCTCAACTCAAATGGAAGACATAACACATGGTCATATGAGGTCAACGCTGGAAGGATGTAATGTAGGTGATCCGATAAATTGCACATAGGGTTCTTGCTCACACCATAATCGCCTCCGGCTTGAGATTGTAAAATTCATTATATTTTTCCTCAATTAAGCATTGTTTCTCCCCAGACCAGCCATGGTATGCGATGACCGATTGTTAAAGTTTGCTTGCAGGTTCACCATCTTGCTCCAATCCTTCCCAATCCCCTAATTTATTCCACCATCTTCGGCTGGTGTAGTCCGCAGCCAAGTCTTCAACATTTGGTCTCTTTGAGGACCCCTTACAAAGAAGGAACTCAGATTCTCATAAAAGGAACACCCTCTCTAAATAGAAAGTATTTCTACGTAACCTACATTCTTATATTCTGCTGGCTTTAGTGTTAACAAGGCATACTTAACCTTTGCTCGAAATCTTAACCCTTGTCACTCTAAATCTTGTGGCAAACAAGATGACACCTTCCATACCCCTCGAGATTAACTTTAGAAAGAATGTTGCGGTAAGATGCAGAGTGGCATGTGCTGTGGTCAGCATTAACATAGCAACAAAATGGCCAAATCTTTCTTAGTGCTGTATTGTAGGGCACCTACAACATTAGGGGAATGATCATAGAAAAAGCTATTAGAAGCTGATTTAGCCATCTTTGTCGCTATTGAAGTTGTATCTCAATAAAGTACTTGTCGCTGTAAAAATATAGACCCGGATCACTAATATGAATAGAAATAAGGCTTTGCACCATAACCTACAACCGATCTAAGTTTTGATGTCATTACACCGCAGCGCTTACTCCTCCTCGATTGATAATCACATGTTCACAAGTGATAAAGGTAACTTAAGTTTATATCTCATATATTACCAAAGCGATGATGTGTTTCATCTTTTTTCTCGATGACTACTAGACTTTGTCTTGGGAATATACAAAGTGCTTTATGAATGCTGTTATACTTAAATTGCAATGAATAGAATAGACCGAGATTAATATGTTTGTTATTCTTAAGCATCAAACCTAATGAAACAGAAGATTTCCAATTTTTCTAATTCACTAGATTGGAATATTTGTTTGGGGCCAGAAAGAACTTTTCTTCATTACCAACCCGCCAAAGAAGTGTCCCCAATGATGTCCAAAATTGGTTTTAAAACTTTCTTTGGTAATTTAATTTACCGCCTTGCAATCCCATAAGAAGTGGATGCTTCAAAACAAATTTCAACCGGGTTTCGATGTTCTTGGTGCTTTCTATATTTGGTCTATGTTACCAGTGAAGGATAATGTGCATTGCTTAGTTAAGACTAAGTAGATACACTTACAGCAGAACAGAACACTATTTGCAGATATCTCTCCAATGGCAATTATTCACTTAGTCTCCATTGGTTAAGCTCACAGAACCCGTCCCTTCTTCACACGCAATATTAGCATCCGTAATATCAAAGAAATTGCATAGTTTTGGTTTATCAAACTTGGTCGTAGCAACATGCATATATAATTTTTCTTTACAAAATATTCAACATGCTCCCGCTGATTCCCTTGCTCGCATTAAAACCAAAGAAGCTTCATTCAAGAGCTTTTTGTAAGGTTAGTACCTTCTTAAATGCTTTGATTAGTTTAGATGTTAGTCGATCTCCTTTGTTGTCAAAGCCTTGGGTCGGGTATGAGTGGCAGCCCTTGGCTTCATGTCCAAAATGTGTAGATGAGATGACAATGGTCGACATTGATAAGTCACAACAAGCTTGAGAACTTCTACAACGAAAAGTACTTTTCAGGGAAGAAAGGAAGGTCAAAGAAGTCATTGACTAGATGCTTTTGCATTGAAGAATGGGGAAGATGGGGGTTTAACCATAATAGTTGAGTGCCTAAGTCAGATATGGTAGGTTGCTTTGTGACCAGCCCATTTTGAGCAAGTTATATAGTGCTTTTATTTTGATAAAAGAGTATGACTCTCAAATACTCTTCTATTGTACTTCATCAAAATTAATCAAGTACATGCCTTACGCACTCGTTGATGTAACTCAATCATTTTGGTTAGTGGATAAAACAACTTATCTATCTATTTCACTCCATTTTTTATTGTGATTTAAGATCTTGCACCTCCTCCTTTCACACGTCACTTACATGAATTTGAAAGTTGATATTATTGTTTCTTGAAAGGAAAAACAATAACTCTTTGATTTCATACCACATCAATGTGTTTAGGGTGTACTAATTAGGTGCCAATGGCTTACAAACTTTTATTTCTTTTTTTGCCTTTATGCCCTTAATATGCCTATTTCTTCAACTTTTTTTACTATCCAATGGTCCCTTTAGGGTGGCATGGGCATGGCCGTGTTTGAGGTCAACCCCTAGTTCCCACTCTCTAAGATGATTTTTTAGCTTCTATACTTTGACCTTTATGTAAAGTATAAATGTCTTCATGTAAGATTGCTTGGTTATAGTGTTTTTAACTAAAAAAAATACATAGATGGATGTAATTTTGCACACTTAGGATATTGTTGTAAGCCGCTTAATAAACTCCCCATTGATCCATATGCTTATGTTCATAATCGTGTTATGGTGACATCAAAAGCATGAGTCCTAGAACGATTGGCAAGGATAAGGAATGTCACACCGTAACAAGAATCAAAGTCACTTAGAAAGAGGCGCCCGCTCGCAAACGAAGTTAACATGGAGGCACGAAAGCCGGGAAAGGGAGAAGATGATGTTGTGAATGATCGTATGCGGTAAGGGAGATGGAACTACCTATGGAAGTATTGTCGGCTTGCAACATGAATTGAGTGTTTATCAATTGATGCATCAACAAGCACGGGTGCCATTAGTTTGTTGCCAAGTGAGATTGGAGATGATGAACGGATGGGGATTTACCACGCGACGAACTATGTGTAGCACTTCACTGAACCTTGCTCAAACCCCATATGTTATACGACAAAATTTGACATATCAAACACCTAAGCAAGGAGAGACTATGGAGGAGAAGATACGGCATAAGAATCGAAGACGTATGGCCAAGGCTAGAGCATTAGCTAGAGAATTTGAGAATGTCATCTTAACGCCTAGGAGCACACCAATAGCTTCGCGGTTTGACATGATGAGTGTGGGGGGATGCAATTAATGGAGGTAATATTGGAGCAAAGATCGGGTGAATGCTCTGAACTTAGGGACGTAGAGCATATCGCAGGGAGATTGTTCCATGAGTACATCTGTGACATACCTTACAATCCATGACTATGAGCTTCCCGAGTTTCTAACCAAGTATAACATTGTTGTTGGTAGACCCGAGTCACGCGTGTGGGACATGATATCAGAGCATGTTTACACGTTCATGTTCGCCACCATAGGTATGACAGGAGGAGTTTCTATACCTATCAGCTTCGCAAATGAGCTTCACATTGAGCCAACAGACGTTCCTAGAGTTGTTTGGGACAGGTTCTTCATGATGTGGATCCATTGAGCCGATTGACATAACCTCTATTTGCACCAAAAATGTTTTGTATTTGTATTTATTTTTGTTTATGAACTTCATATTATGTGTACACTTTCAAAACATATATAAAGCATTCACTTTGATTCTATTCTTCAAGATTCCTTGATGCTCCATTGCATGCGCGCCAAATGTCAAAATTTTTTTTCGGGGAATATTTTTGCATTTATTGAGGAGGAGCCACAGCCCACGCATGACTCCCCACACTGTGGTTCTCTTTCTTCCTCCTTCCTTCCGCCTACTCGCCGAGCTATGGTGGAGCTAGCGTGTAAATGCCGCCAGGGAAACGGAGCCGCCCTCTGACCCTTTCCTTCACCGAAGTTTGTTTCCTTTGTCGCCGGACCGCCCTCCCCGCCTTGGTCTAGTTGGTTCTTCCCCGGTCTCAATTCCTTTTTCAGGCGGCGCGCGCATGCGATCCGGTAAGAAGTTGGTTATTCTTCCGCAGCACAAATAGGGTCCCGGTCCGAAGATGGCAAGGTTTGTCTTGAAACACTCGCTTAAGTTGCTTTGAGTAGAATCTTAAATACCGTCCAGATATGCTAAATCTTTGTGAAGCCAAAACATGGAAGCTAAGAAATTGGAGTGTAAATCTCAAGGAAGATGCCGCTGAAAGAGAAAAAAGAATGATGAAGCCGGTCACCGGTGGGTGAGCTCTTTCTTATTGCAAATACCAGAGGTGCATCCTAGTAAAAATCGTGATTTCCTTTCAAAGACATTTTCTTGTTGATTCTCAAGAACTATTATGAAAATTGCGCTTTAAAGCAGTGTGTTGCTTAAATCAAAATGGGTTCGTGGTTTCAAAAACGTATAGAGTGCGAAACATCCATCCCCACGGAGTTGCATTGCACTTATTTGGTTTAGAGCTTTGCCCTTTACCGCCGTAATTAGGATTGCACTCAAACACAAGGGTCTTCACGAGAACCAATATGGGTTTCTTCCTCGAAGCACGCAAGGCAAGCAAGCTCAATACTTGGCTTCAAATCGTCCGTATGAAGGTTTCCAGCTTTGCAAAAGATGAAAATGATATAATATGCTCATCCGTGGATGATATCTTGAATTATATTGATACAACATTTCCGTGAGGCATCATTGGATGCGAGCATACAAATGAGGCGAGAATGTTGTGTCGAGCTAGAAGTCGATTTGCCGCTTGACAAGGGAATTAGGGATTGCAAAAGAACGAGGGCCCTTCTTTTGGCCTTTGTTTCAGCCTTTAGAAGTCTAGGTCCTAGGAAGTCTAGGGACCGCTTGAACCGGGTAAGACCTCCGCTTATTTTAGGGCATTACAATCGCAAAGGGAGTCCTCATTTGCTTCGCTTATTACAAACGATGCCTTGCTTTCCAAGCTATGGTCCCGAGGATGGATGTAGATTTGCTCGACATGTCGGTTTTAAAGCTCTCATGGATCGCCCCTCCCAAGACTTGTTAACCCTCACAATTTTGCAAAGATCACAAAGATATTATGGGCTCGTGATATCGAGTCCCGGATGTGGTGTTTCCTGACAATTTGCCTATGGTGTTTCTTCGACGCCCGTAAACACCCAATGCTTCGAAGTGGTGTTTCGGCCAAAAGTGGTATTTCCGCCAAAACCAAGCGCCAAACCGCAAGGCGGGAGCCAAAATCTTTGGTCGGATCCTTCTTGCAGCCCCCGACGGCTTGAAATGCTTCAAAAGCCCTTCCAATCGCTTTGCCTTCCTTTTAACACTAGTTTGATGAAGAAAGGAAGTGATTTGAGCTCGATAGAGCCGGATCAAGCAAAAAAATGACCTAAAACAGCTTGATTCTCGCTTAAACCGAAGTGCATTAAAGGCATGATAACGGCGCCCGTAAACACCACAAAAAGTCCCGAAACACCACATCCCTGACTCGATATACGGCCGCGATATTATGGCATATTGGTAAGGTCGGGGGGCTCTCGATGGATTGGCCTCCACAAAGCTTGATTCTTGACGATTTTGCAGGGGCCTTCGCCTTGACAAGAAGTGAAATGCGAGAAGAATGAACTAATGAACTCAAGGGCAAAGCCTTATCGATGCCGATTCCAATATGGTAGCTTTTCCCCGATTTAAGAGATAATATCCACAATTTTATCTAAAACACAATGAAAAAGCAAGATAGAAAATGAATAATCATTTCAATTCTACCTTATAAATGTAATATGTACCGAAAAAATATCTCCGTGGCCTTGATTTCTTTCAAAGATCCATCTTCTCGTGAGGCATGCACCTGAGATCCAAACCGGATTATTTATGCTCCAGTGGAGAATAATAGCAAGAAAATCGCCGCTTCTAGCCAAGCACATGCCTCTTACGTTGGTTGCAGGTAATCACCACCGATCCGCTATTGCATTTCGATTTAGAGAGAGACAATATACATGATCCGCTTAAAACATAATTAAAAAGCAAGATAGATAAAGAACGCTCGCTCTACCTTTTAAAATGAATTGATGCAATAGGAACCAGAAATTATCTCCGTGGCTATGAATCCTTTCTACTTCTTCGCCACCTCCTAAAGATGCACAAAGAATCCAAATATGGTCATAAATGCTCAAGGAAGAGCATTACAAGCAAAATCGCCATTTTTACTCACCCCATTTATCCAAATTCCTCCGGATTCTCCACCGGCCATCCGTTAAGAGCCCATCCATATATACTTTTTTAATTTAAACGCAATTAAAATAATCCAATGGATTTTTCTAAGGGAAAATCTTGCACATATGGATGAGAGTAAAATCACCGAATTTTTACCTATTAAATTGGCCTGTGCCCTCAATAATTTTACGCCTATAATCCCATCGTGATCAAACACCTTCCGGCTAGAAGAGCCAGAGCAAGCAAAAATAGCAACCTGTGATACAATTCGGCACCCTCTAATTGCTTCGTACACCAGCATAGGCTTGAGCAATGCAATTACTTTAACTTTCACATGTCTAGAACTGGCATTGTTTCGACTTAACAATATTCGGTGGAGAGAAATGTTCGCAGCGGCCTTGGCCGCCGCGATAAATTTCTTGTAAAGGTAAAGTTTGTTTCCTTTCAATATGTGTCTATTGCACCTAAACATATATTGCCTTAAGTGCATTGCGCACGTTCGCGACACGACAATGACTAACGCACATAAATGCCAACACATGTCCACGACTAATGCCCGGCATCGCCGGGCACGCGTTTCTAGTCGTTCTTTCTTTTTCAAAGGTCTACCACTCTTACGCAATGCAAAAAGATTCAAAAATTTTGTTTATCAACAAGCATGGATCGGAAAACAAGTATGCACATGCATCTTCTTCTTACCTTGTAGTAGCTTCTGAAATTTGGGATCAGGATCCAAAATGAGTAGTTGTTTCTGTTTTCGTTTTGTTCAATCTCCATCTTCAAGAGCTTGCTGCTCCTTAGCCTTCTTCATTGTTGGACCATAAACCCTAAACCTTAAGGGTGTATGCATAGTGTAGATTCTAACAACTTGTCAACGCATTGGTCACAACAAGTAAAAAACTAATCATAGAGAAAGCAAAAAAAAAAAAATAAAAATAAAAATAATGTGTGGCCAGTCTTCACGACAACCGTTTGATCTTGCTAAAGCTCAATGTTATATCCAATTTCCTGGTACCAACCAGACTGCTTCTGTTCGTCTCACTGCCTATCAACTATGGGTGGCCAATGCTAAACAGGGTCCCCGATCCATGTTGAAAAAACCGCCTGTCTTCCAGGTCCAAACGACACCTCGGCCCGCCCAGCAGCAGTGTGGCCAGTCTTCACGACAAGCTTTTGATCTTGCTAAAGCTCAATGTTATCATTGCAGAGAATGAGGACACACCACTATGATGTGCCTTCAACTTCCTCAAATTCAAATCCAATTTCCTGGTACCAACCAGACTGCTTCTGTTCGTCTCACTGCCTATCAACTATGGGTGGCCAATGCTAAACAGGGTCCCCGATCCATGTTGAAAAACTGCCACGCGTGCCCTCAATAAGAACAACAAACTACACAAGCCACTCATCAAGCTAGTTTGGACCAATAGGATCAAGAAAAAAATTTATCGCCTTAAACCCTCCCCGCTCAACACTCAAATTGGGTTGGATTGGTGGCACGCCAAGCCCATGATACTTGTCCTTATCGCCTTACACCTCATGACATACGGCCTGCCTATGCGTTGACACAATCCCTCATGGATCTACCACCAAAATGGTTCACTTTATACCGATCTTGAAAACCTCATACCTCATGTTATGCCCAAAGTTCGCCGTAGTATCCTTTGTCTCATGCAAGTAGCTTGAAGGTCGTGACACTTGCAAATTTCTCCCTTCAAGTGTACAACTTAACCTACTTTATGACCCTGTTAATAGGGAAAAAAAATTCTCCCACGATCGAGGTTCAAAGTTGGAAAATTTTCATTCCATTCCTTAACTAGACTAGTTAATCCGACTATCCAGGGTCATGGCCAGTGCTGGATCTTGATCATTGCTCTGATAACATTGTGATGCTCCGCACAAGTATACGATGCCCTGTCGTATACTCCACGAAAAATCCCCCATCCAGCATCATCTTCTGCATGGGCTCTCTGTCTACCCCGTTCTTGGGGATGGTCAGGACACGGGAAGGAAAGGAACACGAAGGTGTCTTGCGCACCCGTCCCCTATGGGCTCCTATCATAATGGAAGCTTAAATATGACATCAGCACAAGCAATACAATACGATCACCTACCTCGAAGGGTAGTGCCATCCATCCATCAATAGGTCCATCATAGATATCAATACATCATCCATCACATGAGCTCCTACCCACTCTCAGACTTGTGGGGAGAGTAGACTGACGCCTGGGGTCTCAAGATAGAACAGACCGAGATATAACAATGACTGGGCTGGCAATAGACAATCGCTAGGGTTGACCACTCCATACTATGCATACTACACAGATAGGCTAAATTAGGCTCTATCGTGATTGTAACCTGCCAGAAACAAGGCTACTCGGGGTTGCATCTCCCCAGTCCGATGAGGTAGGAAGGGTTGCATCTCCCCTTCTCGAAAGATAATGGCTCGATAGGCGGCTAGAGGATAGTGGCGACACGCATCCTTACCCGACAAAACTCTCCAAAACAAGAGCCAGGCCAACACCTGCAACTCCTGAGGGTCAGGGCGACACCATCGATCTAGAAAGAGTCGGACTTATACCCGGCCCTCTTGAAGTGAGCGGCTATAAGCCTAGCTCGCTCCAAGTCCCCACTCCCCATTAGCCGTGCTCAGCAGGGACTCCATCTATCTTGCCACTGACTCCGTTGTGTGGTGCTCAACCACTTCATAGACTCTATAGCCTGGTGGGCTCTATGGACAGGCCGCATATAATAAGAACTAAAGGGTCTAAACTAGAAACATCATCTAAAGAAGGCTACTAGGTCTCTACCCCCCTTTCCAATACAAGAGGATCAACATGATCAACCAACATCATATCCGCATAACATGATAATAAATGAGAATAGCATCTAATGGGTAAAAGCATGTTAGGGTGTCCCTTAAAAAGTATTATTTAGTGACTAAAAAGGTACCTAAAAAGGTAGCCAGGACTGGGTACTGGGTACCTGTATAATATCTCAATATAAGGTATGTCTTAGAACTTTTTATATATATATTGGTCTCCGTAGCATTATCTTTATCTTAACTTTGAATATTACCATGTCCTTGACTTTTATTTTGGATTTTTGTATTAGTTTTAATGAAAAGAAAAATGAGAAAGTACCCAGTTCTGAAGTACCTAGTGTATGTACTTTTGCAGGTTCCAAAAGTGGTACACCCTAACATGCTTTTACCCTAATCTTAAATCACATGCATCCAACTTACAGTTAGGCTTCATTGATTAGGTTTCAAGGTCCAAACTAAGAGTTTTATGAGGGCTCTACTCGAGGTACGAGATATTAACTCATCTGGAATCCTAATTTCCAGATGATCTACTAAGGAAACTACTCCAAATACCGCTCCTAGTGTCTCCATGGCTCTTCAAGTGGTTCAAAGTAGCTCCCACTCTCTCTGTCATGTACACGCTTTTGGGGCTGCTAAGCTATGTTGTGCTGCAGCATACGATTCTTGAAACAGAGTTTCGAGCGCGAACAGGATTCCAAGACTGTAGGAGCCAGAAAAGTGGCCTAGGGTTAGGGTTAGGGTTAGGGTTAGGGTTAGAGTTAGGGTTAGGCTGTAAATAGGTTAGAGATGCCATGTCATGCCATGTGGCTCCACTAGGTGCGTCTGTGTAGCGGGTGGCCAATAGGATGGGGCCATGTGGAAATGGTTCCATCCTAAGGTTGGCAAAGTTATATAAATAACTTTAGCCATGCTCCCCTACCCACACTAAGGTATACAAGCCTACTAGAGTAGGTTTGTATGGTGACGTGGCCTAAAGTATACGAATTTATATCATATATTTTAGGGGAACATCACAAGATCATGAGTTGCCAGAAGGGTCAACTCGACGGGCTCATCACAATACAACAGATCTATCAAGAATAATCTCTTGTTCTTTCTTCTTCCTTCCTCTTTTTTGTTTCAAATGCATTATTTGTATAGGAGTAGATTCTTGCAACTTTCCATTCTATTCAACACTTAACAAAAAAATGAGGCGTAAAAGGCTAAATGTGCAAAGGTGAGCCTGCACGGTGAAGAAAAATGTTAAGGAAAACGTGGAATTGTTGGATATATTTTGAGATTTATTGCATTTTTGCATTTTGAGATTTATTGCTCTTTTCTAGAGATCCCTTTTCTTGTTATTCTCATTTCTTTTATCGAAATCTAGTGCTAGAATCATTGAATCCCCTGCTCCACAAACACAAACTATGTTTTCTCAGGTTTTGTTTCTTAGGATCATAATCCACTTTTTAAGCTTTAGGTTTGCTCAACAAAGACCACTTCCTAGGATTTAAAAGTCCACTTCTCAGGCTTCAAATCCGCTCAACGACGAACGCTGTACCATTTCTCGGGCAGCCACATCCACCGCAAGATGGAGGGGATGATACAGACTCCATCCGCCGTAGCCAAAACTCTATTTTGAAGCAAGTAAGCAATAATTTGGTGGGGGGTAGTCGGGATTTATTTCAAAAAAAAGCAAATCTGTATGTCCGCATTGAAATCTGCCCCCTTATTCTTGATGATTCTGCATTAATAATTTCCACTTCTATATTACAGCCAGAACCTGAAAGGCCATCACAGCGAAGGAAGCTAGCAAGAAAAAAGAAGACCATGAGGAGCACCTTATATGATGCAGAAAGTACTGAAAATCCAGGCCATATCTTCTGGTCTTGGCTCAACGATACTTCAAGTATCTCACACTGCAGACAACGAAGAAGGGTGTGGTGTTTAACATGTTCGTTATGCTCCAATATATTTATGTTTTTTTATTGACGATCTAGTATGTTTTTCCAGCTGAACCTGGGTATACAGTCTGCAAAGGGATCCACGCTACTGAAATCTCCCTCAACTTTTTTATCTTTGGATTCTGAATTTAAGCTCCAATCTATTTGGCCCTCTGCTCTATTGCAACTTTGGAATGCTACCTTAGTTTTCATTACCATCAGCTTTGTTGCTTTGAATGAACAAGTTTAACTTTTAAATAGAAGTGATGATTGTGGAGGCTCGATTATATATTTAATTGTATGTTTTTGTCAACCCAGATGATTTACCAAGACCATTTATTTCATGTCTTAGCCAAAATCAATTTTTCCTGCTCGGAAATGTGCTAGTCTAGTGATCCTTTCTATTTATATTATTATTATTATCTTATAAGTTACTGTTAATGTTTGAATGTAAAGAAATGATAGAGTTAGCACACATTGGGTTGTGTTTGTGAAGATAATGTGAGTCAGATAGTGATGCCATATGATGATGAATGGAATGTTACTGCATTGATTTGGAAAAGGGTTATTTAACTTCTCATATGTTGTTTGTTTGTTTTGCTATTAATGCAGATGGTGTCCAGGAATAATATGGCTATAAGATCTGATTTTGAGCTAAACTCAATGGCAGTTAAAGTGTTTATTACATGTCTATTTGAACTCTCACTATTCTTTCAGTTTGCAACTTGAATAAGCATGACCATGATTGGTATGGAAGTATGAAGTGCTGAGTTAGCTGTTTAAAAAACTTTGCAATACAATGGGCATCATCACATTCTGTACCTGATGTTTTTGATCGTATAAAGTGTCAGGTGCATAGTAGATTATGCTAAGCACCTAAAATTTAGATTACTATGCATTGAAGCATGAAACTTCTTCTTAGGTCTGAAACTGTGATGATCAAGAAAAGGCTTGAGATTCTATAGAAACATTGTATGATGTACCACTAAAATTATGCATTGGGGTTCTCAACCAAAATTGAAGCAATGATGTTAGAAATACTTTGTGAACCCATAAAATGAACCTAGGCTAATTAGTCAAGCTTCAGATTGAGCTAGTTCTGGTCAAGATCAAAAGAGACAAAATGATATGATGGTCTTCGAGATCAAAAAAATGCATGAATACCATCCATGGCTAAAATTTGAGATACAACTTTTTGATGGCATTACATTTTGACCTTTGTATGGACGATGCAACCTATGGTCTTGCACAACATACTCCCAAACTCGTGCCCCCAACAAAATCATTAGCTAACATAAGGAACGATTAATTTAAAAGTATATAATTAATGTCAATGGCTTCTTTTGCAATCGCTCAAACTGAAACAGATTTCGAACATCCATATTTATGTTAGGCCTAACGACCACAATTCAAACAATAGTAAGTCAACTGGAAAGAAAAATCTTCGCCGCGGCCTTGGTCGTCGTGATAAATTTTTTGTAGAATATACTTTTTTAAACGTTGGGTGCTCTTGGTCTTTAGAACATAATTTATAAACATTGGGTTTGGCATTTATCAAGCTTGGGAGCATTAATAAGAGCTATTATATGTGGCACTCCTATCTGTGGGCCACAGCCCAGTAGATCATAGTACTGCTTCGCCGGTATCTAGCACAATGCCTGCCCCTGAGCATGTGAATGATATGCACGAGGCTGATAACAGAGTACATGGATCCACGCATACTGGGCCCGACCATGTGAATGATGTGCCTAAAGATGATGACAGCGTACGAGGGTCCACATATACTTTGCCTGAGGATGCATACTTGAACCTACGTATTGTGGGTATTCAGGAGACGGGTGATTCTCTTGCTACAGATGAAGCCGCACAGTTTTTTACCCAGGTGATGCATATCCAAGCACATGGTATTGTCTCGGCCCAAATGGTTGGAGCAAAGGCGGTTCCGACCGTCCTCGTCACCTCTTGGTGCGCTTTCAAGATGCTCTTTCCCGATTGCATATCCTGCGACATGGCAACCATTTGAAAGGAACCACCTTCTCCGTCCGGGAAGACTTGACTCCAAAGATGTACCAGACGGAAAGAAGAGTTATGTCGTGGTAAGTAGAGGCTCGGCCTACGCGAAGTGGGGTCTGTTTATAGGGAGGTCAAGCTTATCATTCGAGATCGGCACATCCGATCCATGGGCACTTACCGATAGCTCAGATTTCTTTTGTTTCGCTCGGGTTTGGTTATTTCTCGGTTGAAACGGGCTTGGACCCCGTGTGCTACTTTTTTTGGGCTTCGCCCTCGATCCGTTAGGGCTTATGCCCCCTTTGTTTGTTCTGGTCCCATAACCCAATTGGGTTCCGTGGACGTTAAAATTTTCTTCCATCCTTCCTTCCTTCCTATCAAATCAATCATCATTTGTAGGTAAGATTATCATGAAATATGTAACTCAAGCAAAGCTATTAATGATTCTCTCCATAGTTCCATTTTCAAGGCAAATATGTGAGATCGTGGCATGCAAGAATCTCACAACCATTAGGGATAACTTGGTGCCTCTTGGAGGAGGTCATGTTCGTGAGGAGCTAGCCAATTTCATCTTACTGACTATCTAATGTTCTTTATGCAATTTTCTTACTATGTATATGTTACTTAAGATTTTCCAGCTTTCTACCTAAAGGGCTATATGATCCCCTTATTACATATGTATTTCATTCTACCCTTTCATTTGACATTGCAATTTTTCGCATACAAATGAGGCCGAATGCACCATAGCAAATGTGCCCCTTTTGTTTTCTAATTATTATCAATTTGCAACATTTAAGTCAAGAGAGCCACCCACCATAGCAAATGATATGCCCTCGTTTTAATCCAAATGTAGAAAACAAAATGATATTTTTGGAAAAGTGGACAAGAATTACATTCGTTATTGTTCGCACTATGATTGTTTTGATGCACACTATCGAGGAGCACCTATCCAAAAATGTTCAACGTCCTATGTGCACTTAAGCCCATTTTTCAACAAAGTCTTATGCAAATACAATAGGTCAACATCCATCTTTGTTTTTTCTTCTCTTTAAACCCCAAGTGACCTGGTTTTATAAACGAGATAAATGCAATTGTTATTTGCTTATATTTTCCATACTTCAAAACATGCAAAGCAAAGGTCAATATTGGCATGCATTATCTGTATTATACCATGATGCATGCTCTCTTTTGGAGGTTTGTGCCTGAGCACTTTGATCGACAATGGGCTTGCCCTTAGCATTTCCAAAGATCGAGTAGGGAAGTTTCAGATTCAGGCCTGGAGCAGAGACTGAAGTAACAACTGGAGGAAATACATACTGATGCTCAAGTATTGGGACTTGAGGATGCAGAGCTGCCTGAGGGTAGGAGTGGCCTCCCGTGACTGTTGTAGGCAGCATCTCAAAGAAGCCTTGGGGGTCCAGTAGTAGCAGGAAGCTTGATGTCTTGAAGAGAGGTAACAGGGCATCCGTCAGGATCAAGCGCGAGGTCATAAATGTGTGGGGTTGACAAGAGGGTGAAGATGGAAAATCATTAACATAGGTGGGACTAGAGGAGACCTAAGAATAGCCTAGGCCTCATATGTGAAGAGGGTTGTGAAGGGACAGGGGTCGGCATGGGCGAAATATAGATCTTTTTGAAGTTTGAAAATATGGTGAAGTCTGTTGAACAGGGATTTGATGAGGCATAGGGGATCCTAGACTTGAAGAAACCCCGAGGGTAGATGGTGCCAAATGAATGCATGAATGTGGGCGACCAACTTCAATGTCATACTCTCCGTAATAGGAGTCACGAACAGCATCTCGGTGTTGTTGTCTAGCCAAGCGAGTAGCAGTTTAGCTGAGAAGCGCTGCTTGGGTAAAAGTCTGAAAAGACATCTCACTACAAGAGGATAGGGTTTTTAAGGCCAAACCTTTAAGGCCACTACCTTCTAAGGTTTGTCGATTTGTGTCGAATCTTGAAAGTGACACAAATTAATTCGACAGTGTCGACTTGTGTCAAGACACTTTTAAGGCCAATAGCAATCACCATGTTTGTGACATATTTATGTCAAACTTTTGTTACCTTTTTGTTAGCTTTTGTAATGATTAGTGCATCATGTATTGCAAAAAGATTGTGACATAATTTAATATCGAATATAGCAATAGGTTTGTGTCTACCATAACATCGTTAGGTCTAAAGTTTTGGGTCAATTTTATTACGATTTGTGTCACATTTTGTAGTAACTTGTCATCTCCTATAAAAACATTTGTGTCAATATATAGTGTCAAACATATGGACAACTTTACATCAATTTTGTTTTATACTGTGGCACTTATATCACGCGATTGCATAAAAAAAGCATCAATATAGTGATATTGTGAAGTAGAAATACATAGATAACTTGACGCAAAAAGGGCTAAGTCTGACACAAAAGTGCCACTCGCTAGTATGAGGGAAACAACCTTGCAAATAGACATTTTATAGTACTAGTTTAGACTGGCAAGGCTTTTAATCACTATAACTACAAACAAGAAAAAACAAACACGAAGTTATTTTTTTTAACATTATTAAAAAGACTATACGTAATTATATGGAGGTTTGGTTTTCAAGGATATGCTCTAGTTTTCTTTAAGGATCTATAGTTCTTTTTTTTGAATGTGTGGTTTCTTAAGGAGGTGCAATTTTTTGAGGCGTGGTTTTTTTATGTTCTTCTAAGAATTTATGTATGACCAAGTTGTCCACATGCCCTATACTACCACATATATATGTCATCATAACGTCATGACATGTAGTGTCTCAATAAACAATAAGTTTGAGCGTTGATTCATTCATTTTAGTATCTAATGGTATTGCTATCCTTTGATACTATATATTGACGATATTGACCTTCAATTCAAATTTTTTTGATTGATTTTAATGGAAAGAAAAGTATGAAAGTACCAGATTCAAAAGTACCTAGTGCATGTACTTTTGAGGGTTTCAAAAGTGGTACACGTAGCATACTTTCACCCTCCGATGGATCGGTCTTTTGGCATCACGACCCTCCCGTGGCATGATGACATGGTGCCAAATCCTAGTCGAATTCGACGCAGGTAAGGTGCCAGAATCTAACCCCCTCCCAGAGTCATACGCTAATGCCTTCTCCCCGCAAGCTCGGTTCCACTATCCCATCATTGAGTCCTCCTCTCATTGACAATGACATGGGCATGTTAAGGAAAATCCATGATCGATCCGCTCAAGAAAACGCACCAAACCGCAAAATTGTCCCGGCTACCGGATAGAAACCCAATTGTTCTCGCTGCTCATGCAATGAGGACTCCATAATGCGATTCGACTTCGTCCGGCCATCTGCAACGTCAAAAATACCTTAGGGGTTAAGGATCATTGGTTAATGTCTTTATAAATGCATTTCATAGATAGATCTATAATAAATACAAGGAATAGACAGATCTATATTTGGCATAATGAAGAAAACCACTCAACTATTCGTTTACAAGCATCTTGGGCATCATTCTAATGCGATGGTATTAAGAGCCATGTTTCTCGAATTTGTGTGCACATTCAAAATGTTAGCAATCATCTTCATTATCAGAATTCAACAAATTTCATAATGGATTAGAAGTATAAGGATAATGAATGTCATTATTGCACTAGGATCGTAGTGATGTCTACAATATTACAACTTACAATTAACAGCTCTAGAGATTGTTATCCCTTTAGCTTCAAATTGGCCACAATTGGTAGACCGATGAAATAAGTTATTTAGCTCATTATAGACCTACTACATACTATCCTTAAAAGTTCATTCATATATCACAAGAAGAAATGGTCCCATAAATTTCATTGAAAGAAATGCATTAATATTACACATTCAGGTTTTCTAAAGAAGGGTACACAGACGCTTCACCAATCAGTGTTTCCAAGCAGCACCTAGGGCATTTGACTACAAGAGTATTGGACTTGGACTCCATTGGTGCTTCTTAGCCAAGGGGCAGTCTTCTGCCTATGAAACTTGGTTTCTAAAGTAATATCAAAGTTCTGAGCCAGCTGGCAAAGCCAATTTGCACCTATCCCTCTCCATGAGGTTGTTTGCTAATGCCTTTGCTTTGAGAACAACTTCCCTTATCCGGTCATTGAATCCTCCATTCGTAGACAATGTTACAGGCATGTTGAAGAAAATCCATGATCCTTCAAGGGAGACTTAACAAACCACAAATTATCATGTGGGTTACCGAGAAGAAACCCAACTGTTATGTCGTTTGTACAGGATGAAGACTTCAGAATGGCGTCTCCACTTTGCCATGCCATCCGAAATGTCAAAATTACCTTAGGGGTCAGGTTACATGGTCACATTTTTCAAAGTATGGTACACGGATGCCACACCACTCAATGTTCGCATGCAGCACCTAGGCCATGACTATAAGTGTCTTGTGTTTTGAGCTCCTTTGGTGCTTCTCGACCAAGGGACAGTCTTCTGCCATGAAACTTGGTATGGCAGAGGTCATATGCTAATGCCCTCTCTCCGGAAGCTCAGCTCCCCTATCCAACCGTTGAATCCTCTATTTACGGACAATGTTACGGGCATGTGAAGAAAATCCACGATCTGTCCAGGGAAAACTTATCAAACTGCGAATCGTTCTGTGGGCTACCGAGTAGAAACCCAATTGTTCAATCGTTTGCGCAGGAAGTGAACTCCAGAATTGCGATTCGACTTCGCCAAGCCATTCGGAATGTCGAATTACCTTAGGGGTCGCGGTCAGTTTTTCTAAAGAAGGGTACATAGACGCCTCCCCAAACAATGTTCGCAGGGTAGCACCTTGGCCAATTGCCTATAAGTATATTGGACTTTAGCTCCTTTCGCGCGTCTTGGCCAAGGGGCGGTCTTCCGCCTATGGAACTTGGTACCTAGGTAATGTCAACATTCCACATCTATTGACATAGTCAATTTGCAACTATCGAGTGGGGAATTCATTCATTTGTCGTTAGGGCCTTCCGAGAAGAGTTTTGAGGAAAGTTGCTTCCGGAGGCTTCTTAAGGATCCGTCTTTTGGCATCAAGACCCTCCGCGACTTGATGACATGGTGCCATATCCTGGTTGAATCCGACACTGGAAAACTTTCCCATAGCAGTACTGAATCGAAACAAATGAAGCATGATGCTAAAAGGCTAAATTTACAATGAGATGAAGATCAATAGCTAGGCAAATTTTATATGGAATCAAAATGGCATGAGGGGCATTGATCCTGGACCATTTTAAACTCGGTGAAGAATATGAGATAAGTTTTCAAATTATCCAGGTACCAAGAAAAGCTTATAAACCTCTAGTGTTGTAGCCATCTTCAGAGACACTTTCTTCTTCAGCAGCCTTAGAAGCCTGGATATGCCCAATAATGCACTGTGCTTGAGCTCTATCCTTTTCCAGAATTTTCTGCCAATCTTGTGAGTGTTGATTGTACCCTTTGCAATAGGGTGAAGTTTCACTACCGTTATATGTCCTGACTTATCATCCTTGATATTTGGATCTTTAACAAACCCCGTAGGTCGACTCTTTAGTTCCTCTCGCCATGAATGAAATTGATGCTAAAATAACATACAAAAAATAACGGAATTAGGTGAATAGAACATAACAACGCGCAAGGGTCCCAATGTGCAACATACTGACACTGGAAAAGTGGCTCCTATCTATATAAATCATACCTGTAGAAGAAAGTCAGAAAAGAAAAGAAATTATAACAAATTCAGAACCTGTCGGAAGCAAATTTTGAACCTGTAGAGCGGTGTTAGAACCTAAAGCTGAGGCAAGGCTTTTTGGACAGATCTAACATATCGTAACTTAATTACTTTGGCTATCAAAACTGTAAACTTCTATTCCGCATACAACTACAGGAAATTACCTGTGATATAAAGTTTAGATAGTCACAGAGAATATATACCAGCATATACCCAGAATCTCCCACTTACCCAAGATTTGGGGCAACTAATGACAATTAGCTACAATATAAAGTTTACCTAGTTACAAAGAATGTCCAAGTATATACCGGCACATACCTAGTCCCACTTACCCAAGATTTGGAGCAACTAAAAAAAAAAAGTTGACGTGGCAATGACGGTTTCAACTCTAAATAAAGAAAATTTTGAAATAGCTATAATTTGGCGCTCACGCATTCGCTTCCCGCTCGTGGCTATGGCGGCCACAAAGGCAATCAAGATATGCAGCTATGGTTTCAGATCCGAGTCCAAATTTTACGATGGAGCATCCGGCGATAGAGCATCCGGCGATGGTGAGAAGACATGGCACGATGTTCATATTTTAGACTTTCTTTTTTTTCTTTAGTTTTGCCATTTGGTTAGAATCAAGTAGCAGCAAAACATTTCTTTCTCAAGGAAGAGCCCGGCAATGCAAGAAATCAACAAATAGTTGGATGGCATCAACAAGCAACCCGTGAAGAGCATTAAGGTTTATTGTCCGATTATTTACGCCTTTTTGATCCGTAAGCCGAGTTTTGCTTTGGTTTGATCTTTAGAGCCCGATGGTGATGTGATTCCTCTAATTCAAGTAATCGATGTAATTCGCGAAAAATATGGCAAGGCAAATGAAAAGACTATGGATTTATTAGCTGCAATGTTATTGTTCCCGTGATCATTTCTTCCCCGCGCAGTACTATTCTCGCATTCATTTTTTTTTTTCTATAATTTTACATGGTCAGCTGGTTGTACCTTTCCTCATAGCTTAAAGCTTGTAGTCAATGGACATAAAAGTTATCAACTATTCAATTTGACATCTCTGGAGGTGATTTAATGTATCCGATATTTTAGAATTTCCGATGGAGTAGGATCATAAAAATAAAATGTGTTTGCTTACTATCTAGACCATTTTGTGGTTTTGGAGATTCATGCTCGCATTGTCATGATTAAATGCCACCGAAAGTGTCTTGCTTTAGTTACTGTTTCTCCCTTATTGGCCTTGCAGTGTATGTTGTTCTCGTGAAACTGGCTTACAAGATTTAGAATGAGAATTGATATCTGAATGGCTAGAACTAGCAGCTGCAGTGATAACTCTAACAACCTCTACAGTTGCTATTTTGACAAATTATGGGACCAACCTGTTCTTTCTCACCACTGTCCTCTTTGTTGATGATGCACATAGCAGTATCTCCAGTTCATATATCATCCTTGTGGCTGCAGCAAATTTCCTTGTTAGATCACAAACATTACCTTTTGCTTCTGATTGTTCAACCTCTATGTCTGAAACTTGAGTCTTAGCCTTGGCATCCGATGTAAGAAGTGTTATTACTATCTGAGATATCATTTTCTAGGATTTAGCTTTTTTGCTCCCAATTCATTAAGTGTACATCATTCTACTGCTTTGAGCGTCTCTACGACCTTTGATAATTGCGCTTACAACTCCATTTCTTTTTCAGCAGTATAAGCTTTTGTTGAAGAGTCGCTTAGCAGAGCCTTCAGGAAAAAACTCATGCTCTTGGCTTCACTGAATTTGCTCTGATTAGTTTTGCATGAAAAAAAGGAGAACGATATATTTCTGGCCAAGTTTGAACATCTTAAGATAGGTAGATGCTATTTTTGTCTCTGGTTTTGCAACATCCAACTTCTAAGCATGTTATTTTGGAATGTAGACCATGCTGGGAACAATCCTTCAGATGAACGAGCAGGTTGAAAACAAACAGGTTTGTGGGCCTCTAATCCCTTCCACAGTCCCTACTTCAGGAAATCTTAAGCCAGGTTTGTCAAAGGTGGATGCTTCTAATGAAAGCTGGCCCAGCAGTCCAACCAATTTTAGATGTACACCACCAAGAACCAGGAATTTGAGTGAGGGTTTCGATATTCTGAAGATAATTTAAATAGAGGTTCTAAATTCAATGCAGTTTAAAAAAGCCTGGAGCAACTATTTATATCATGGCGTGCAAGTCTAAATTTTGGTGGAGGGGCCAGCTGCTGCAAAAAGTGCAGATAAACCCCTACTTAATGTTGGGAACTTTAAAGATGAATTTGTTCTAAGAGGGAATGGGATTAAGGTCCCAAATGGAATTGCTCCAGTTCTTAGAGAAATGTCAACGACATGGCAAATGGCAAAAATTCAAAAGATTCTTATATGAAAAGTAGAATTATGACTGGAGGTAGTTTTACAAGAATTGCAAAGCCTGTTTTACAAGTACATGTAAAGTAGAGGCATGTTTATAATTTCAAATATTACAAAAAGAAAACCAATTGTCTTAACTATAAAACTAAAGGTTGCAATCATGTTGTAAAAATAAGATGGGCTCGTTATAAACTGCATAACAAAAAGATATAAAGCATGTTATAAGAAAGTTACAAATATGACGCAAAGGATGTAAACCTATCCAAAAATAAGAATGCCAATATGGTGAATTAATTTAATTGCATAGTCGGAGACTAGAATAATATAAATACGATGCAATTAGTGAATTGGACATAAGTTGTGACACAAATATATCATGTTGTTGCCACAAATGTAGTCATTGATATGATAGAAAATAGGACGCAATTATTAAACAACTTGGATATAAGCTCAACGCAAACGTGATATGCAATTGCCATAAATGTAGTCATTGTGTCGAGACTAATATGACAGAAAATATGACGCAATTATTGTATAACTTCGATATAAGTTCGGCACAAACATGCCATGTAATTGCCATAAATATAGTCATTATGTCATTTTTGCGTTATGTAACCGTGACACAATACTTGACGCAAAAAATGACGCCCATGCGACATCAAAGTATAGCACTTTTAGCGTCAATCTCGTGACATTTAGTGGGCCTTTGAGGACACGATAGCGCCACTTTGTTTGACGCTTTACCCGACGGAAAATACCCTATTCCATTTGTAGTGTCTTAGGAAAAAAACTACTAGGACCCGCAATCGACATCGAATGTGTTTGGGGTCCGGATCCCGATAGTTGCAAGATGATTCCTAATGAGAACCTTGGTGTCAAACAAGCAAATCCTCTAGAAGAGAGTGTCATGCGCGATTTTGTAGCAATGAGAAAACTAAAAACTAATGGATAAGAGAAGGGAACAAAGGAACAATATGTCAAGAATCTTGAATGAATCATGAGGATACATGAGCTCTCTAAACAAGGAGGTGAGACAACAAAAGTACCAAGACCAATCTAAACTTCTAGGTCTAAACTTCGATATAACAATGGCCTCGGCCCAAAATAGCAAATAGATTACCATTTCGGATCTTCAATTACCTAATCCCCAAATTCTCCGCCCAAGATGGGTAAATGGCATCAAAATATCCGAATCATAATTGCCATGATTTGTGCTACTTGTGACCCAAATGGGTTTATTTTGGGCTTGAACCATACATATACTCTTACATAGGGTTTTTTTTTTAGTTACTCGGTACAATATGTGGCTAAAATGAGGGTTTTTGGAAGATTTCTAAGGCATATACAAGGGGTTTGGACAACCTCTTACACGCATGAGGTACCCCTATATGATAGATGCATCCCCCGGGGAACTCCCCGCTTCTGGTCTCTTCTTCTTAGTTGACATGGTCTTGGCTCCTGGCGTAGACATTTGGCCCTTGCCTTTAGACTCCTTTGTGTACCTTAGAAATAGTCATGTGCCTTTGGGTAGGGGACTAACAGCACCTCCACCTCCATGCCGTGTGTAGATGACCACGAACTATGCTCTTCCTTCTAGACATGCACCTTGGCTACTCATGTCGAATGGACGCCCACACATATTACCACGGATCTCCGTTGCGATCCCCATTTTGTTCATCGTCATGGAAGGATACAGACACGTTGGAACCAATTGAATTTATCTCCCTAATGATAAGTCATAGAAGACTCCTGCTAATGATGTGGTTGGCTTAACTCAGTTTTTGACCAAGACTGCCACTTCTCTGGATCCTTTTGTCCACTGGCAAGCCGGGTTTCGTGTTTGCTCGCATTGTCTTCTCACGAAGTTCCTTGAATCGCAGGCGCCCTATTTTCCACTATAATCCGAATGCTAGTGTCAGTGCCTTTGGCTTGGAAACTCTTCTTCTTGCGGAGTGCCAATTTTTGCTGGCTCCGGCCCATCAAGCCATGGAAGAAATGGTTCAAATTAGGTTTCTTGTTGATGCAACACCAGCTATTCTCTGAATAAATCCATCACATGTCATTTCTGTCCATGTCTTCCATGCATAGACTCCATGTCAATAATAAGAGTTTTAAGCATCTATCTGCTACATACATCAATGATGCATCTCATATTGTGTTGTGCCTGGAAATTTATTTCTAGCTTGGTATAACTATCTTGTCCTTATGGTAGCTATCATTAGCAGTATTCCACACCTAAGCAATATTTGCTTCTCCTCTTATTTCTAGCTTGGTATAACTATCTTGTCCTTATGGTAGCTATCATTAGCAGTATTCCACACCTAAGCAATATTTGCTTCTCCTCTCTGACTTCGTTTATTTCCCCCTAGTACTAAAAAATTCGCATAGATATGGCTTGAAATGAAGAATATTAGAACGTGAACTAGCTATATTTACTCATAGCAAAGAGGGTTGACGCAAGACAGAGGAACTACTATTTTTATTCATTGAAAGTTCCTTTGAATTAATGGGCAGGCAATTTTTCTAAATGAAACAAGGAAAATAAGTTCACATTTTCCTTTCCCTCAATTTGGATTAGTCTCGCGTAGGCCTAAGAGTAGACATTAAGCCAGATTTCGTACAGTAATACGTTTGATGCGCCTCCTTTTTGGGTCCCATAGGCCCATTGATCTCCGTGGACAATCAAAATTCTATTCTAATCTTACACAAAAGAAAACTTCGAATATATCTAACATAGTAATTAAGATGCATATTTCCCATATTTGAAGAAGCAATGGCAAAGATTCTCGATGCAGAATTTGAACAAAAGTTCTAGGTTGAATCTGATTATACAAATAAAACCTTCCAAATTATGGCAATATATAAGAATGATATAGAAGGAAATCTAAAATCAAATCCGTTTAGAATTTGCAAGCAATTAATTACCTCTTATAGTACATAAGAAGAACATGGAAGAAAATCTAAAATTCAAAATCATTGAATGCATTTAGAAGTGGCAAAGAAGTCGCAAGAAATTAATTACTTGTTACAGTTGCAGGAGTGGATCTACACATAAAATGAAAATGATCAGGAAAAAGCTAAATAATATCAAATTTATGCTGACATGGAGATATTATGTGAAGTGGATAGGCTAGAATTGCAAGAAAGGTTGTAGAACATAGGCCCAATAAGGCTGGTGTGCTAAAAAAAACTTGCATCAGCAGCTAGGCTGCATGCAATACGGACTTTGGGCAAAATTATTACTGTTTCTTGATGCATTCATAAAAGAGTAGAGATTCTAAATATTGAGATATGAGTATGACCACTATTTGAGATGGCATGGTTGGGGCCCCCAACAATAGAAGGGGCAGATTGTAAGCAATCCCAAGTTAACACACGCCTTTTTGTTGATGGAATGAGTGTCAGCACATAAGTTCCTTTTGACAATGAAGCATCTTTTATTTGGAAGTTTGAACCAGAAAAAAGATAACAGATATGGCAGAAATTACTTGACAGATAGTTCCAGCTCTTAAACTCTGAGATTGCTTTGTGCGACTAATCATACAACAAACATATCAGATACCAATTCAGAATTGGAAGAGTTGCAGAAACAGTCACACGATTATGCTGCACCAAACTACACAGTGAGATTGCTTTGTGCGACTAATCATACAACAAACAGTCACACGATTATGCTGCACCAAACTACACAGTGAGATTGCTTTGTGCGACTAATCATACAACAAACATATCAGATACCAATCCAGAATTGGAAGAGCTGCAGAAACAGTCACACGATTATGCTGCACCAAACTACACAATCAGTTTAATACTTATTCCATATTAAGTTCATTCCATACTTAAAGCCAAGGCCAAAGTAAATTATAACAAATTGGGTACGAAAATGTGGCAGAAACAGTCACACGATTATGCTGCACCAAACTACACAATCTCTTTAATACTTATTCCATATTAAGTTCATTCCATACTTTAAGCCAAGGCCAAAGTAAATTATAACAAATTGGGTACGAAAATGTAGCAACCAAAATTCGTGTTCTGCTATTATAATAAAGCAGGCACAACTCAACAAGGATGCAAAGCAATATCATGCCCATAAAGGAACCCATGCTCATTTTTGGAGCACGCGTACTTATGAGGCAAAATAAAGCAGCTTCAAGTACAAACAGTTAAATATACAAATATGCAACCTTCGGCTGAATCGTCTCTAAAATTTCTCTAATGCTGATCTGTATAATATTTTACAACCTAAAAATAATTAACTTTTGGCTTCCCAACTAGTAATTTCTGAAAATTCCATGATACTGATCTGTATAATACTGTACAATCTAAAGATCATGTTTTTACATTTCAGAGACCCCTGCATTAACATCCTCTAGATTATCATTCTCTACAGTCTTCGCACCTGGTGATTCTGAAAGGCTGACTACTTTATCTTCGGCCTTAGGATCTTCTGAAACTTTTTCAGCTATTTTTCTCTTGCTGGAAGATCCCTTCTTCTTGCTTTCTGACTTCTTGATTTCATTATCCTTCCTAAAACCTGCATTTCAATAATCAGAGCTTAATCATTTGAAGTGTACAATTATAATTAAAAGGATAAAATACCTTCAAGTGCTGACTTCAGTGGCTCTATAAAATCTGCAAATTCAATCTCATCTAATGCCTTCAAAACATCATCTGCATTGATAGTCTGTCTCTTCGATTCTTTGCATATGTCATTGGCACTATGCACATAAAACAGCCCAAAAATGAGCTAAATGAAACTAAAACCGCACTAGCACAAGCATGCAAACCCAAAAAAAACTATAGAAAACAAGAACTCACGTAGCAGAGAGGTAATGGATAAAGATCTTGGCACTTTCTGAGAAAGCAAGCAAAGCGTCCTTCTGTACAGGCAAGTCGCGATTTGGATCGTGGTTAGGAAGACGAGTTCTAACTAGTTCCGCGAGCTTAGACTTGACGACTCTTTTGACATTAGCTAATGGAAGATCCTCTGCCTCCACCGGACCCATGGCCTCCACAACAACCCTTTTCTGAAAGATCAGCACCGTTTACATTAGGTTTCCAAATTAGGTTTCGGTGTGAACCCTATAAGTATCACCTATAACCAAATTAGGTTTTCGGTGTGAACACAACGGCCATTAGGTTAAGTGCTGTGCATGTACGAGTTGATTCTCACGTCGCATCTAGGTCATTTAGTATAAGGTAATCGCGAGTGGCGGCGCCGCCAGGTTTCTGGTGGCGTAGGTTATCATACGTGGCCTTCACGACCCACAGATTACCTCGCATCCTGTTTTCTAGTTTTTTCAGATCTCGAATGCCATCTGAATCCGTTGTTCCTTGTCTTGATTTTTAGGTCGATCTGGACTTTTTTGGCGAAGATCGGCTATGGTAGTTGATGCAGAGCTTGCAAGCTTCTGGCTATGGCTCAGGGCATAAAATAGTCCATCTATGGTATGAAACAGCTTACAGAATGGCTTGAGGCATAAAATAGTCTGGCTATGGCATGAAACAGCTTACAGAACTTCGGAACAAAGAGATCCAGCGAAGTTACGGATGGCAAAGAACTGCTTCGCGGAAGAGAGCTATCCGGGCGAAGCTATGGCAAAGAAGGGAAAATGCGGCCAAGCTATGGCAGAGCCCTTTCCAGGCAGACTGTTTGAAAACTCTGTTGGCGCCGCCGCTAAACCGCCGCTAGAAAAAACATCCAAGAATTACCCGAAACTAAAAATAGCTATAATCTCAAGTAATCTGTGGGTCGTGAAGGTTACGGTACTAAAACAGACACTTGACGTGGCACGCTATCTCACCACCCAACCACGAGCCCTCAGCTATGACACAGCTGCCCCAGAGCTCTCCCCCGAGCTACTATATAGCATGCACGCCCCTTTGGTCCATCTTTGGACCAAAGCCCTCTTTGGACCATAGGCCCCCTTTTGGACTAAAGGCCCTCTTTGGCCTAAAAGCCATCTTTGGACTCCACGTCCTTAGCATATAGCATTCCCCCCCTCTTGACATTGCGGCCCCCTCTGGCACGCAAAAGGGTATCTAAATACCTTTAGCCATCCGAGCATAATCCTTCCTTGGCCCTCGCTTAGGCCGGCTAGTAGAAGCCTGTGCTTGGACTTCCTCTTGTCCCTCGGCTTCCTTTGCTTTCCGATCTTTATATTCTCTAAGAATATCCGGATAAGCTTCTAAAACATTGCCACGCACCCATGAAGCGTCCTCCAAAGGTTTGTGAGCGAACTTAACCAAATATTGTCTTGAACCACTAGTGGATTTATCCGCCAAAATTGTTTCCTGGCTCTAGAACTTGAATCATCAATCAATTACGCTCGATTAACCTCCCAAGTTGAGGTAACTCCTTACCATGATAAGCCTTTAGGAATGAAACATTCACTACATCATGCATTTTCCAACCTTGAGGCAATCTTAATTGATATGCATTCTCATTGACCACTTTAATAACTTGAAATGGTCCATGGAAACGGGGTGCCAACTTAAGATCCTTCTTGCGCGCATCTTTCTTAAAGTGGCCTTTATGGATCCTCATCCATACCCAATCTCCTTCCTTAAAAACTATTGGTTGCCGCAACTTAGATGATTTATTTGCAAAAGATGCTTGAGCATCTCGTATACGAGCTTGAAGCAAGTCTATGAGATCCTTATGCTCAATAACCAAATCATCAGCAGCTGGAACATCTTCACACACTCGAAAGAGTGGCTCCCATGAGTCAGTGACCATAGACCGCTGAAAAGGAGTCATCTTTATGGTAGACCGATAGGTATTATTATACACAAATTCAGCAATAGGCAAATACTCTTCCCAATGACCTTGATGTTCATTGACAAACCCCCTTAAGATGGAACAAATAACTTTATTGACCACCTCGGATTGTCCATCAGTTTCTAGGTGAAAAGCAGTGGAGAACCTCAACTCTGTCCCCAATTGCATAAATAATGCCTTCCAGAATTTACTAGTAAACTTTGTATCAATGATCGGATACAATAATCTTTGGCAAACCATGTAGCCTAAATATCTCTTTGATAAAGAGCGTGGCCGCACTATAAGCCGCCAACTTATCCGGAACAAGGAATAAAATGAGCGTGCTTAGTTAAACAATCAACAATTGTCCAAATGACGTTGTTCTTGCGAGAACCGGGAGGAAGACCAACAATAAAATCCATAGTGATCTGTTCCCCCACTTTGCCTCCTAATAGGCAAGGATAAAGGAACACCATGAGGTTTCTTGTTCGCTTTCTTTATCCGTTGACAAGTAACACAATGCCTAATATGAACCAAAACATCTCTCCGTAATCCGTGCCAAATAAAGTATGGTTCAAGCTTTGCCAAAGTTGCCCCCACGCCCGATGACCCGCCGTGGGTGCATCATGGACTTCTTTAAGAATAAGTGATCGAAAATTCAACAATGCATAGCTTTGGACCTTTATACAAGAACCCATTAACGATCTTATACCCATATGCATTGCCATTTTGAGCTAACAACCAAATATCCTTATAATCGGGTCGATGGCATACAATGGCTTCATTTCCTCCAAATGGTTGGATTGTGCTATAGAAAGAGAACAAACTGCATAACGCCTACTTAAAGCATCAGCTACAACATTCTCTTTACCAGGACGATAATCCACTGAGAAATCATATTGCTGCATAAAAGCAACCCATTTCAACCGCCTTTCCGATAATGTTTTACGGAAACAATGTGCCTAATGCTTTGGTGGTCAATCAAAATATGAACTGTTGACCCTATAAGATAGTGTCGCCACACTTTCAAAGCATGAATGATGACTAGAAATTCCTTATCATAAACACTATATCTACTTTCCGTGTCAGAAAACTTCCGACTTTCATAAGCAATAGGATGACCATCCTGCATCAAAACCGCGCCCAAAGCCATACCACTTGCATCAACACATAACAAGAAAGGTAGACCAAACTTTGGCAAACGCAGAAATGGGAGGATTAACCATGGCATCCTTTAAAACTTGGAAAGCAAACCGATGATTATGATTCCATTGGAAAGGAACGCCTTTTCAGAAGCAACAAATATAAATCTGAAGCTAAACGAGCAAAATTGCATACAAACTTCCTATAATAACGCATAAGCCCAAAAAGGAACGCAATGCAAAGAATCGGAAGTAGGTACAAAGCCAATCCACAATTGCTTGTACCTTCTTTGGGATCAACTTTAAGACCCTCAAAAAAAACAATATGACCCAAATATTCAATTTCCGATTGGAAAAATATACTTTTCTTAGGATTAAGACTAATAGACTCCTCCCTTAACCGACGGAAAACCTCCCCATAAATGCAAGTAATGGTCTTCCTCGGACTTACTAAAAACTAATATGTCATCAAAGAACACGACAACATAAACCCCATGCACATCTTCAAATATTCGCCCCATTAGCCTCAAGAAAAGAAGTCGGGCATTTGTAAGTCCAAATGGCATGACTAAAAACTCATAATGTCCAAAGGTTGTCCTAAACGCAGTCATTGTGAACATCTTCAGGCGCAACCTTAAGTTGCCAATACCCTGACTTAAGATCAAGACGGCTAAAAACTGTGGCACCTTGGAGTTGATCAAACAAATCATCCGCCCTTGGTATAGGAAACCGATTCTTTATGGTTATCTTATTCAAAGCGCGATAATCTATACACATGCGCCAGGAATTATCTTTTTTCTTAACCAACAAGACAGGAGCTTGATAGTCAGATAAATCGTCTAATTAGTCAGTTAATTTGGCATTTATTAGTCAGTGCAATAGCTAGAATATTGGTCATCATATTTGCCGGTCTACACGTATTGTGATGTTTATATACCAAACAATGATGATATTCCAGCTTGTAACAAGACTCTAAACTTAATATAATGTATACAACGGGAGGCACCTGTGATGGTGGATCAAAGTTTCTCAAGTAAATGAAGTACGACTCTGCTTCACTCTGCATTAACTTTTTAGCTTCAGAATATGTCAGTAGGGACTCAGCTTGAGACGTGCAATCTGTACATAGCTTTAAAGGTTGCCCTTCAACAGTTATAGTTACTGTCTTTTCTCGGTAATTAGGTCGGGCATCAAACTGTTCTCGCCAGTCAATTCCTAATATCACATCCATAGTTCCTAGAGGAGCCATAATCAAAACTCTTTCTTCTGAATACTGCCCTATTTGGATAGGAGCTATCACATATTTATCACACTGATTCCTAGGACCTTTCAAACCCTGCATAATTGTGATTTTCGTTTGCAAATCACAAATAGGTAATCCTAATTTATACACCAAGTCCTGCGAGATAAAATCATGTGTTGAACCATCGTCAAGTAAAAACAAATCATCTTGACCTTTTTATCGAACCTTTCATTTTAAAACAACCATGCTTCTTGAGGCCTTGTATCGTCTTCCAACAGATTCTTTAAGTATGCAATTTGCAGTCTCCCTTTTTCTTGTTCGATGGCTGCAAGCTTTCCTTTATTCCTTCCCTGGAGGATTCTGGTCTGTCTTCTACATGGTGTGATTTTTTTTTTTTTTTTTTTTTTTTTTTTTTTTTTTGAGGGTAAGATTTTTATTTTTATTAATATAAAATTGGTACAAAGCCCTTATTCACCTAGTGAAGAGCATAGCAAGATACATAGCCAGCCACTGCAGTACTCTATTGGAGGTCTCTCAACCTCTTCCTTGCTCATTAGTACTATGGGGGGCCACTGCTTTTCCAAAAAGTACTATAGCAATAGCCGCAGCCTCTTCCCAACAACCAAGTACTATGGAAGATATAATTCCTCAATTTCCTAAGTTAGCTGCTTATGTAACCAACCCGCCCCACTAACCTCAAAAAAAAACTGGCCCTAAGTTGTAGCACTTAAAGACCAAACTCTATGAGACAATTCCAATCACTAGTGGCACCAGAACAGCCTTTGCAAGCTGTCAATTTTGACCCATGATCCCGATGAAGCTTCTCCCCGAAAATAGCAGCTTCAAATGACAACTGGATACTATGGGAGCCTTGCTCTACCTCTTCTCCAACCCTCACTCCATGCGAAACTGCCCTAGAATCGAAGTGCCAAAACTGACCCATAACATCTAGCCCTAGTGGCCTTGTCTCCACTAGAACCATGCGCGCATATATCAGGGGCCTCCCGTCTCCTAATACTGCAGGTAGCCATTCTTGGGACACTAGATTATAGAAATGCCACATAAAGCTTCTCTTGGTCGGGACAAGAGAGCACGGGCCTATCTCAACATCCTTCTAAAAAGAATAGTTGCTTCAAAGATAGCACTTGAAAAGAAGCAAAACTTAATGATCTAACTCCAACGTGAGAGTGTAAGTGCCAAATTCATCACCGCATCCTCACCTAGATAGAACTTACCATCATCCTCAAAACATGATTTCCAATATTAAGTTTCCCAATCAAATATTTTCTTGTAAATCCTGCAAAAAACGATTACTCTCACAAAGTTCATCCACATAGAATAGAGAGGGCCTTCAAATGCCGGCTTAATAAATTCAAAGCCCATTGGATTCTCTCACTGATTTGCTATTGCAAGAGTAGGAAGAGCACCAGCCAAATGAAAATGCAAAGACAAACCTGATACTGAAACTGCCAAGCTGTAGAAGACATCATAAGTTATCCCACCAAACTAGAGCCATACAAAAGGAACATAGCCTGAATATTCAAGGTGTTCATCTAGCATAGAAACAGTAATAGGCTAGCGACACAGAAGACCTGCTTCTATAACATTTCATTCAACTACAAGCAGGACTGCAATGAGTGCAGACCATAAATCTGCAATGAGTGCGGACACCCACCGCAGATGAGTGCGGCATCGATCCTTATCGCTTTGCGCTTAGCAAAGCAGAGAAAGATAATAGACCCGGTAGCGGAGGAACAAGAGAACAACTTCATACCTCAAGCGTTAACTTGGCACTGGCTGCCGCCATGCATTGCAGTACTAGAGGAGCTTGTTTCCAATTACTGCTCTGCCTTCCTGCTTTGCAAGGTATCACACAGGTCTGCCCCAAAGGGGTGGTCCATTTGCTCCCAACTCTCCTCTCCCAACTAGCTCTAACTTCCTCTGCTCTATACTATCTATTTGCTAGAAAGGATCTTGAAGAATAACAAACATGCAACACGTAAGCCCCGTTATGCCGGAGCTGAAAACCATGCTTACTATTATTCAAGAACCACTAACACTAGTCAGAAGATGCAGCCTCTAGAGGAGCCAAGAAAACACAACAAAAATGTTGGGGCTCAAGATTCCAAGGACTATGAAGCGCTTTGCTACATCAAGTAATGAGCTGACCTTCACCAAGGCACAAGACAATAACCGAATGCCATTTCTTACTCTGTCAAAACTTGATACAAAGAGAGAAGTAGCAGGGCATCGGCCATACTCCTATCAAACAACACCGCAGAACCGCCCAAATATAACCAATAAGTAATATCATTCAAGCATTTGTGAAGAACCGGAGGGTCGGCCTAGCAAATCCATCGCCGCTCCTCCAAAGATCGAATCGGGCCTGAGGCTCAGATTTAAACGGGCGGGTGCCCGCCGCCCTAGGAGGCGCTTAGGGTTCCGCCTAGCATATTTTCAATGCATTGTCTACATGGTGTGATTGAGCGACTTGCCTTTCCTTAGGCGGCGGCTCTTTGAACTGTATCTTCTTTGTATTTTTGTCTGGCCGGAGTCAGATTCTTTGGACGCTTGGATTGATAATGCGAACCTCCACAATTAAAACATCCAGTCTTTGGCCCTTTACTCTGTTCCTATTTGGCCTTCTGCCCATTATTAGAGCGTTTTCTGTTCCTCCCATTGAATCTGGTCTTACGCTCTTCACGGCCCCTTTTATTTTTCTTATCTCTTCTATTTTCAAATTTTTCACGCTTTGGTCTTTTTGTTCACGAGAAGGCGCTCCTTCTCATATAACTAACTTACGAGCCTTGGGGTTCAATTTTCATTCTGCAGCTCCTGCTTTCTTAATTGCATCTTCCATGTTGACTGGTTCAATAAGATCAAGCTCTGCAAATATTTCCTCTCTTAACCCATTCACAAACTTTCTTAAAATTTCGTGTTCACCCAGGTTTCTAACTTGTGAGCCTAGATGACTAAATTTCATGTCCGTTTCTCCGTCATCCTGTTTAACAAGGTCCCATTCTTTTTGCAATATCCTATAATAGTTTGCAGGCAGGTAATGGGCTTCAAATGCACTACGAAAAACTGCCCATGAGTTAACTTCAGGCTGCATCAATCTGCGACCTTGCCACCAAACTTGAGCTTGTTCATCCAAATAGGTGTCCGGCTTGCAGTTTCTCTTATTCGGTCGCGTTAACTCTCTCAAAGAACTTTTCTCAAATTCCCAGGAAGCTTATTACCTGCATTGGCTTAACAGATACTCCGCCAATTAAAGTATGGCGATCAACTTTTTCCAGCCATTTAGGAGCCTTATCCCTTTTAGCCGAGTATCGGTTTCAGAGAGTCATCGAGGGCTCGGATTGTCACCACCGGGCGGCGGATTTTCGTGTGGTGGTGGATGAGTAGGTGGAGGGTCTCGGGTAATGGAGGTGGTCAAGCATTACCGGGAGGAAACCATAAAGTAGAGCGATCCGCTCTAATTTATATTGATAATCTTCTCGGGATGTAGGATGTGGTAGTGCAATGCGGTAGCGATAAAATCAGCAGCCTCTTAATGCCCGGCCGGTATTGTTCTTCGAGATATTGTAACGGTGCCATCGTCCACGTGGTCAAGAGCGGACCGCTCGATACCAAATTGATACAATAAAGCAATCTTTTTCAACTCAAACAACTAAATCTAAAGTAAAGGAATACTCTTCAATCTTTAGAAGGAATTTATAACCACCCAACCGGGCTCAGGCTATCAGCATGAATTCGTTATCATGCTTTCAACACTGCAACCAGAAAAATCAGCAACAAAGACTCATTAACGATTTCTTTAGCAGAGCAGAGGATTTTCTAAAGCTATCAGCCGGATTACTCTGATCAATTGAAAGAAAACAGTTACATTTATAAGGCAGGTTAACCTATTTCCGGAGGATCCTTTTCTGATCACAAATATCAGTCCAAAAAGGTAAAAGATCTTGAAATACTAAGTTTCGGCTAAAAATATCTGGAACTCAATCATTGATATGGCCGGATCGACCCTTTTTCCTTGGTTTCGGGAGATTTCTTGATCTCTGATACGTTTTAGGGCAAGTTCGGCTGAGGGCTCGCGGCCCGTTATCAGCCACGCCCTAATAATATCTCAAGTTTAAACCAATGGTCCCATATTTGATATATTAACCTAACTAACTAGACCCAAATGTAAAATAAAGAATATAATCTACCCTTAACCTTGAATTACTAGCATTCGAAATGATAACTTCCATTGCGTTATGCCTGAACCACTCCCCCAAGCCGGCATCAAGCCGTAACAATGTCCCAAACTTTGTTGATCAAAATGAGCCACAAACTTGGATCCCATAAGATAATGTCTCCACTTCTTGAGTGCATGAACTAAGGCAATCAATTCCTTTTCATAGGTACTATACTTTTGCTCCAAGGATTTGAGCATTCGGCTGACATAGGCTAATGGATGTCCATCTTGCATAAGTACTGCACCAATAGCATTTCCAATCGGGCGCCGTAACGAATCACCGTAAAAGGCTTATTCTAGTCAGGCAGCACTAGTACCGGTTCAGTTGCCATGTTCTCTTTCAGAAATTCGAAAGCTTCCTCGGCTTCCGGATTCCAGACAAAGGGTGTATCTTTCTTTAAATACCTACTAAGAGGAAGGGTCACTTTTGCAAAATCCTCCACAAATCTTCGATAGTAACTGCATAGATGTACAAAAGAACGTAAATCCTTGAGGCTTTCAGGTCAAGGCCAATCAATGATAACCCTAATCTTTTCAGGATCCATCCGTATGCCATAATATGTCCCAAGTATCCAACTTCTTGCATAAAGAACCTGCTTTTGGACTCATTAACAAACAGCTTATTCTGCCTCAGAAGGTCAAAAACCTGTTGAAGGTGTTGTTTGTGCTCCTCAATAGTTCTACTATATATGAGTATATCATCAAAGAAGACTACACCACTTTTCCCTGGTACGGGTGCTAGAACTCTCCCCATGAGACGGTAGAATGTTGCCGGAGCATTGGTCAGTCCAAAAGGCATTACACGAAACTCATAATGTCCAAAAGTTGTTCTGAATGCTGTCTTGCCAATGTCCTCTTCCTTAAATCGGATTTGGTGATATCCTGATTTCAAATCAATTTTGCTAAATATGCAAGCACCTCGTAGTTCATCAAATAAATCATCAGCTCTGGGTACTGGAAATTTGTCCTTAATAGTCAGCTTGTTGAGAGCTCTATAATCCACACACATTCGATATTACTTATCCTTCTTTTTTATTAGAATGAGTGGTGTGCCAAAAGGGGAACAACTTGGCCGTATTAACTGGCGGTCTAACATCTCTGTTATCTGTCTTTCAAGCTCTAATTTTTCGAAATGACCGACTCGATAAGGTGCCCTGTTTGGAGGTTTGGCATTTTCTTGCAACTGTATTGCATGATATTCGGGATGATGAGGAGGTAAATCTAGAGTTTCCTCATCCTTGAAGAGATCATCAAATTGTCTGAGAAAACTATACAATTCAGGAGACACCTGTGGCGGTGGATCTAAGTTTCTCAAGTAAATAAAGTACGACTCTGCTTCACTCTGTATTAACTTCTTAGCTTCAGAGTATGTCAGTAGGGATTCAGCTTGAGATGCGAAATCTGTATGCAGCTTCAAAGGTTGCCCCTCAACAGTTATAGTCACTGTCTTTTCACGATAATTAGGTCGAGCATCAAATTGTTCTCGCCATCCAATTCCTAATATCACATCCATAGATCCTAAAGGGGCCATAATCAAAACTCTTTCTTCTGAATACTGCCCTATTTGGATAGGAGCTACCATATATTTGTCACATGATTCTTGGGACCCTTCAAACCCCCGCACTATCAGTGATTTTTGTTTGCAAATCACAAATCGATAGTCCTAACTTATACACCGTCCTGCGAGATAAACTCATGTGTTGAACCATCGACAAGTAAAACGGTGACATCTTGTCCTTTTACTGAACCTTTTATTTTAAACAACCATGCCTCCGGAGGTCCTTAGATCGGGCCCCCAAAATTCTTTAGGTATGCAATTTGCAGTCTTCCTTTTTCTTGTTCAATGGCTACAAGCTTTCCTTTATTCCTTTATTCTCCTTCCCTAGAAGTTTCTGGTCTATCTTCTACATGGTGTGATTTGCCTTTCCTTAGGCGGCGGCTCTTTGAACTGTACTTTCTTAGCGTTCTTATCTACCGGAGCTGTACTCTTTGGGCAGTTGGATTGGTAATGCGGACCTCCACAATTATAACACCCAGTCTTTGGCCCTTTACTTTGCTCCTATTTGGCTTTCTGTCCATTATTCGAGCGTTTTCCATTCCTCCCATTGAACCTGGTCCTAAGCTCTTCACGGCCTCTTTTATTTTTCTTGTCTCTTCTATTTTCAAAATTTTCTCGCTTTGGCTTTTTTTTTTCACGAGAAGGCACTCCTTCCCAAATAACTAATTTATGGGTCTTGGGGTTTAATTTCTGCTCTGCAGGTCCTGCTTTCCTAATTTTATCTTCCATATTGACTGGTTCAATGAGATCCAGCTCTGCAAATATTTCCTCTCTTAACCCATTCACAAACTTTCGTAAAAGTTCATTCTCACCCAAGTTCCTAACTTGTGAACCCAGATGGTATATTTCATGTAATACTTTGGACACCGCTTTCCATCATCCCGCTTAACAAGGTCCCACTCTTTTGCAAGATCCTCGTAATAGTTTGCGTGCAAGTAATGAGCTTCAATGCACTTCAAAAGTCGACCATGAGTTAACCTCCTGGCAGCATCAATCTGCGGCCTTGCCACCAAACTTGAGCTTGTTCATCAAGATAGGTGTCCATGGCTTGCGCTCTTGTTTAGTCGCTAAATCTCTCTCAAAGAACTTTTTCAAAATCCCCAGAAAACTTATTACCTGCATTGGCTTAACAGCTACTCCGCCAGTGAAGTATGGCAGATCTACTTTTTCCAACCATTTAGGAGCCTTATCCTTTTTAGTTTTGAGTATCAGCTTCCATAGCCATCAGAGGCTCTGGATTGGCATTAACTGGTGGCGGATTTTCAGGTGGTGGTGGATTAGCAGGTGGAGATTCTCTGGGCAATGGTGGTGGCTGAACATTACTGGATAGGAAACCATAAAGTAGAGCGATCTGCTCTAATTTGTAGTGATAATCTTCTGGGAATGTAGGCTGTGGCAGTGCTATCTGAGTAGCAATAAAATCAACAGTTCTTAATGCCTGCTGGTATTGTTCTTCAGAAATATTGTAACGGTAGGCCATCGCCACAGATTCAAGAGCGGGCTGGCTCTGATACCAAATTTGATACAACACACTAAAACTCTAGAAAAAAATAGATTATAACTTAAGCAACGTGAGCCGTAGGATCTCGGACCGACGGTCAGGATCAAATCAACCTGGACCGTAGGATCGCTTACATATAGTCTACAAACAAACTCCCAAGCCATCTGGGCCGTACGATACGTCCCAAAGCCATGTGAGCCGTAGGATCTCGGATCAACGGTCGGATTCAGGAGGACAAACATAAGAACATATATATGTTATGATATGATATGATATACAAGAACTTTAATGTGTCCTACGGTGCATGTTCGAGTTTTAGCATGTTTCTATGCTGCAAGTTCTTGTCGTGCCCTACATTCTAAAAGAATCTCTTGAGAATACTCTAAATTCATAGATTCTCTAAGATTCTACCAAGGTTCTCTTGGAGATTTCGTGGAGATTCCTCTAAATTTTATAAGATTCCCTCTAGATTCCATTAGATTTCCGTAGATTCTCCAAGATTCTATGAAGATCCCCTTAGATCCCTTTAGATTTTATGAGATTGCCCTAGGTTCCCTTACATTATATGAGATTCAAAGAGATTCTATAAAGATTCCCTTAGATACTCTAAGATTTCATCAACATTTTCTTAGATTCCCTTAGATTTTATGAAGATTCCCTTAGATCCCCTAGATTTTAAGAGATTCCCTTAGGCTTGTAAATATTTTTCTAGATTCTTACATTTTATGAGAGGATTCCTTTACATTCTAGAACTTTTTAGAACATTCTAAAACTTTCTGGAACATTCTGAGACTTTCAAAATATCCTAGAACTTTCTGAAAGTATTTCCCTAGATTCTCTTACATTCCTATAGATTCCCCTACATTCTAGAACATTCTAGAACTTATTAAAACAATTTGGAACTTTCTGGAAGAATTTTCTTAGGTTCCCCCCAGATTCTCTTATGTTTTAGAATTTTCTAGAATATTTTGGAACTTTCTAGAAGATTCTAGGACTTTCTAGAGCCTTCCAGGACATTCTAGGACTCTTTGAACTAGCTAGAATGTTATACTCTATTTTATCTTAATTAAAATTACCCTTAAGTACATTTAAAAGATAACTTATTCATAAATTATTTATGGAATTAATGTTTGGTTTAGTGGTTAGAATGGGGGATCTAGGAGGTCAATGACCAGGGTTCGAATCTCGCATATAACATAAAAATTTTAAAAGCCTTTTCTTAAGGGATGAGCATTCAACGTGAGCCGTAGGATTTTAAAAGCCTTTTCTTAAGGGATGAGCATTCAACGTGAGCCGTAGGATCTTGGACCCGATCAAAGGTCGAGATCTCATTACGTGACAATAAACATGAGCCATAGGATCTATTACATATAATTCCCAAAGTCATGTGCACCGTAGGATATGTGCGAAGCCATGTGAGCTGTAAGATCCTGAATCGACGATCAGGATCAAGAATAATCTGGACTGCAGGATCTATTACATATAATTCCCAAAGCCATGTGCACCGTAGGATATGTCCCAAAGCAACGTGAGCCGTAGGATCTTGGACCGACGATCAGGATCAAATCAACCTGGACCGTAGGATTGCTTACATATAATCTATATACAAATTGCCAAGCCATCTGGGCCGTACGATACGTCCCAAAGCCACGTGAGCCATAGGATCTCGGATCAACGGTCGGATTGAGTGGGACAAACATAAGAACATATATGAGCCATAGGATCTATTACATATAATTCCCAAAGTCATGTGCACCGTAGGATATGTGCGAAGCCATGTGAGCCGTAAGATCCTGAATCGACGATCAAGATCAAGAATAATCTGGACCGCAGGATCTATTACATATAATTCCCAAAGCCATGTGCACCGTAGGATATGTCCCAAAGCAACGTGAGCCGTAGGATCTTGGACCGACGATCAGGATCAAATCAATCTGGACCGTAGGATCGCTTACATATAATCTATATACAAATTGCCAAGCCATCTGGGCCGTACGGTATGTTCCAAAGCCACGTGAGCCATAGGATCTCGGATCAACGGTCGGATTGAGTGGGACAAACATAAGAACATATATATGTTAGATATTCGAGTGGCCAAAGGTCGTACTCTATAATGCCTCCTATGTATATCTAGGAGCTAGGCCTCGCGTCCTGATCCATCGGTGTAGGGGGTGATCGTGGCGGCCGATGGCGTCCGGTGGATAGGCAGTAGCCAATGGGGCTGTCACAAGGAGCTTCATGCTCATCCATGGTGCTATGTCCTGCCCCAAGGCGGTAAGGGCGAAGTCTCGATGCACTAGCATATAAGTGAAAATGCGATAGGGGAGCTTCTTATGGCCCGCCAGAGTGGACAACACACGGAGGTTCCACCACGATGCTTCAGCTTCTGGGGCTAGGTCTCAGGCTACAAAAAGGACATGTCCTTGCCGATAAGCCGATAGGAAGAAGTGTGTGAGGTGGTTCCCCAACGCTTTAACCTCCGGTGTAACCGAGGTAGCCACTTCCTTATCGAGGTCCATGGTGACCTCTTCCTCCTTAAGCTCCTCGCTTTTTCCCCTTAGATGGCTGGGGTTTTGGTAAAGATCTTCCCTTCTTCATCCGGACTTCCCGTAAGGAATGTCGACCATATTAATATTTGGGACCCGAGGTCCCATGGTCGTAAGGCTTCCCCGAGGAGGTCGAGATGGAGGATCCCCGGCACAAGATCCCTTTAGTCAAGGAGAGTATCGGGTCGGCTCGATGGTTTCTTGATGAAACTAGAGCACCGCTATACCTCCTCGAGGGAGTTGAACTAAAGTAAAATCAATAAAATTATCCATGCAATATTCGCAAGCTCATAAAGCACTTGTGCTTTAGTTCGCCCCTCGTGGGCCCACTACATGGTATGTCCATATAATATCCTCCAATAGGTGGAACTCCCGCGCCCTTGGTAATAGATGGCATCCAATCCGGGCCAGCCATGCCCCCGATCTCGGTGTGGCGGCATCTGTTCCGCCAACCGCTTCCACAAAGACAAAGTCATCCACTGGATGTACTGCCTTCTTCCTCATCCGGGGACTCGTGTACCTTGCCCTTCTCTCACCGGCTAGGTGTCATCCTCCACATACCGGGTCCATAAGAATGGCTGCAAAGGCCACTTCAAGGTATTGTTGGCCCTCATGTGTGACCACGGGTAGATCAAGGCCCCATCGGTTTGTCCTTGAGCACATCAGATACAGGGCCAGGTCTCCTCCCAAAGATTTCACTACAGCTCGCTCTATGTAGAGCTCATGATCTCCCAAAGGAATGCAAAGAGGGAGCATCTCTTGAGTATAGAACTCAAGGAAGCCCGCATAGTCGATGACTCGCATGTTGGCTATGAGGTCTATCCTCCGAGTAAAAAGGGCCAGTAAAAGATCAAAGGGGACTTGGGAGTCTCGGGCTCTCCGGCCCCGATACCATTGAAGCTGTGGTTGGGGTCGCATTATGCCGCAGATGCGGAGGAGGAGGACACAAGAAAAGGCAAGGAGTAGCAAATGAAACCCTAAGGCCTCTTTAAGTACTTTTCTACTTTTATGCCGACGACGTCAATATTTTTAAGTAATTATTGAAGTTATTTTTATTTTTTTGGAATAGAGTTTAAATAGATAAAACCCTAGAATAGCAACGCTTGAAACCGCAGGTCGGTCTTGAATTCCCGAGCAATTTCAAGGACCAACCGCCCGGAAGGGCAGCCTTCTCAGTAATAGCAACTCCGGGTCTTTGGTACTTACGGCTCCCCTGTAAGGCCACGGCACCCGGCCTAAAACCGATGAGGTTTTCTTGTGGTGGCTGCCCTCCGAGTCTCGCGCTGGCTTCTTGGGCAAGGTCTTGCCCCCAGAGACTGGGTGGAGCCGTGCGGCATCCACTTATTCTTGGCGGCGGGCAGTGTTGGTGGCCTTCCCAATACCCCCCGGCAGCCTTGAGCTTTCTTTGTAATCGCTTCCGCACTTGTGGGCGTGATTTGCGCTCGCCTCTTAACTCCGGCTTCTCAATCCGACCGTGACCACACCGGGTCTCTTTGCTCTCAGATTGGCCCCGGCCGCTGGTCTTAGGTTTGCTTTGGCAAGCTCCTCCGCTTGCCATTGTTGCTCGGCCCTTTCGGCCTCTTCATGTGCGGCATGGGCGGCGGTCATGCTCTCCTCCACTTCGGCCAAGCGTCGGAACGCGATCCTTCGGAGCAGTTCGGCATAATAATGGTCCGGCCGAGCTTGCATGTCCAGCTGAATCACTATCGTAATCCAAATAAAAATGAGATGGGACCTCACCCCAAAGCTTTGGGTGGCCTCGTCATATTCATATGGGGAAGGTCAAAGGGATTGCAGCTTGATGATAGCTCTCCCATCACCCAAATAAACATATTCATGCCCCCGATCTTTGGGTCCCTCTCCATCTTCCCTCGTGTCATCCCTGTGGGCTAGCTCTCTCCACTCAGCGGCCTCTCCCGATGGCTTCCTCCTCAGAACTTCCTCAAGACATGGGGATAAAACTTAACCAACATCATAACTTGGTCGATTGCTCGACTATAGTGTATGGCTGACTGAAGGAGGTTAAGCTTTATCAGAAAATGCTCGGAGAGGTGGAAGATAGGGTAGGGAATCCTAAATTCGGAAATGAAGCGCTGTACTAACTCATTCAAAAGCCCCTCGACCTCTGGCCCCGGGTCACCGCAAGGTGCTCTCCAAGTTGGGCTAATATTTGGGGCACCGTGGAAGTTGCCGGGCTCAAAGGTACCTTTAGTGCGTGCCATAGACATAGGCGCTATGTGAAGAGGAGGCGTAACAGGAGGCGCTAGGAGTAATGATGGCATCTTGGCGTGAATGGAGGCAAGGTGCTCCAAGCTTGGGTTTCGGCGACTATGGCGGACGGCTAGACAGACGCGTGATGGAGGCAAAGGCAAACAGAGAAAAAAAGAAAGAAACGTCACTTTAATTTTAAGCTCCGGGTTTTTTTTTTTTTTTTTTTTTATTTTTTAAATTTCATACGACGGAATACGCGTTTTATACAGTCGGGCGCCATCTTGATTATACGTGCTCCAGTTCAAATTCTGAGACGCCCAAACTCGAGCAAATACAAGTTGATTTTTGGCCGGCTTTTTCTTCATGTTGCAGCCGGGTTACGATGCCCGTAGGGTTGTTGGAGCAAAAATTTCGTCCATCCGAGCTACTTGGAGAAAGTTATGGCGCTTGCAAAACTCGAACCTCTAGCTCCACCATCTCATGCTAACTACTCTACTGTAGAACCCTCTCCTACCAACTAAGTTATTCCTTCCATAACTAGATGAACTCACATGCTAACTACAGAGTAGGAATACTTTAACCTAGGAAAAAAGTATTGTCAACTAGCGAGTTAGAATGCGGTCAGTGCAATGATTTGGTCTGCCAAAACCATGCTCTGATACCAATGTGACGCTCCCAGAATCTATACGATTAAAGTTATGCCAAACAATCTATTCTGCCACCCCGGAACCCCTTAAATTGGGCGCCCGCCCAATTTGAGCCAAATTTGGGGACGATTTGTGTAAATATGATGTCTGATTAGATATTTTTATCAAAGCTCTCTGAACAATCTTTCCAACGAGCTAAAGAACGTTGAAAACGGAGTCCAGAGCTAAACGTTATACTGAAAAGCTTATTCTATAAGCATGGGACCCTGTAAATTGGGTGCCTGCCCATTTAAGGGGTTCCAGGGTGGCAGAATAGAACTTTTGGCATAACTTCTGCATTCGGATTCCATTTTCTATGTTCTTTAGTTCGTTAGAAAGCTTGTTCAGAGGACTTTAATAAACATAATAATTAAGCATAATATTCATACAAATGGGCTCCAAATTTGGCTCTTGGGTCGTCCAGTGTGCAAGGCAACACCATCTAGGGCAAATTGGGCGCCCGCCCAGTTTGGCCCTTGGGGAAAAACTTTTTGCCATGCCCAATTTGGCCCTTGGGACATAATCTTTTGTTCTAACCGAACTTTTATTGCTGTGCAGAATCAAGGGCTATGAGAGTCTTCACAAATCGAGAAGTCGGCTCCACATGAGGTAGAAGAGGAGGGAAATAAGTCACTGAGCTTCCAAGAATTCATGGAGAGGACGGAAGCTTTGAATAGACACGATGCCTGCCATCTCACCTACCTACATTCTCGAAATTTTGCATCATTCTAATAAAAAAAAACCCCTATATTCTAAAAATTCGGGTTCATTTCGGAGGCATATGGACTTAGAGAAAGTCCATATTATATATAGTGAAATTGTGCATCCATAAAGCATGACAGGTTTAACTAGAACACCAAAAAGCAACTTACGTAAATGCCAGCTTTCTAGGTTATTTTTCTCACATACCTGGAGCATTTAGGGTTACCTTCATACCCGCCGTTGTTAGGATTGCATTAAGCTTTTGATGGCTTTCACATTCACACCACAAGTTAGGTTAGTGTTGCATTAAGTTAAATAATTAGTATTCCATTAATTTTAGTATTCCGTTAAGTTTTTACTCAGATTCTTGCAGACAGGCCTTCTTAAATTTGATGATCATGCTTTGATTTATTTCATTTTAGCAGAGGGGCAGGTGTACATAATAATGTCTTCTGAGATGGAGGATGTGTAGGCTATTTGGGTATTTTTTTGGATTTTATATTGTAACGAAAGCACATGTTTCTGTAAGTTCCTACTTTATCCCCATTTTACAGAACAAGCTATGTATGCTTGTGTAGCAGATTTTGGGCTGGCTTCAAGGACAGAGTCTCTAAGACAGTGAAAAACAAGGCTGGGACATTTGGCAACCAGGTAAATTGATTTATTTCATGCCATTGCTTAATCTTTAAACCAATCTCTATGTGAAGTTTTATATCTATTCTTGCATTAGGGCACTGGCATGCCATTCTCCAGGCTTGATTCCAGTTTCTGCATGGCCATCTTTGCACTCATTTTTTGTCGTTCTAGATATGTTACTGCTATAGGGCTTTTGTTAGTTCAGATTGTGGTCCACCATTCTTGCTTTCCCTTGTCTAGTTCTAGAAATTTATTACTGTTGATGCTTTATTAGTCAAAACTCCATCACAAAGCTTCCACCATCTCTGCTCATTTGAGCTCTGAACAGTTGCGTGCATCTTCATTAAATGGCATGAAGAAAATATCCTGCTGGTTTGAATAACTGAATCAATTTCAAAGCTGATAGCCTTTCTGCACTAAAATCAATTGGCTTGAAGCTAAAATGCAGTTTCATGTCCTGCATCAGATGGCATTCATAATTTATCTACATATGCAGGTTTATATAGCAAAGCGAATATTAGCAAATATGAACAAGGACATTAAAGGTCTAAGATATGTTTCTTTGTTTTTTGTACAGGCGATGATAAGAGGCATTGTGGGGGCCTTTATTCTGCTTTTGGGAGGGGATCCAAGCTTATTATTGCTGGTATAGAAGCCATCAAATGTGAGTAAAGGTGTAAGAAAGAAGAAAATATTTTGTAATCACTTTTAGGCCTAGTGGCGGTACTACGTTTAACACGATTTGACTCTGCTGTCATGTTGAAGAACTTGTTATTTCATACATTTGTTAGGGCTTATAGAACCCAATAACTTCAAAGAGAGCGCCATACTTCTGCTTAAGTTATGATTGCTTTATAAGATATTAGTTCATTTTGCTTTCTTTATGGAAATGTTGAACAATGTGATGGTTTTATTTAAGTTGTTGTTCTAGTTGTAAAGAGAATGAGAATGAGAATGAGAATGATTTTTTATCATCCACTATGCTTTTATTTGATTGTTAATTGCAGCTACACAGGAAATTCTATTCTAGAATGGAATCAATATGGATTAGGGTTTCATGTCTCCCATTTCATGTCTATTTAAGGCTTAAACACCGATTCTTGCTTCATATTTTTTAGATATAACTGAATGCATGGATGGAATATGTTGCAGCTACGATGCACAAAGACGTACATTTATTTTGGCTCTTGCCGTCGCGAACTGTATGCCACATGCTAAAAATAGCAAATGCTTGATTATATGTGTAGGCATACATCCAGTTGAAGCAATGGCTTGATAAATGCAATGGTTTGAGGATGGGATTATATTCTATGTGTAGAATTTAAGGATTGCTAGCAATATACTCTGCAATGGATTATAAATCTATATTCTTTACCTTTCACGACCGACAATCCATCACCACATTCCATAAACAATAGAAACCTAAAAACAAAAATATAGAGGCATATTAAGTTAAAAAAAAATAACTAACATAGGCATGTGCGAAGTTGTTTCCATTAACATTAAGTTAAACTAACTTAATATATATGTGAAGGAAATGCCGTTAACATTAAGTTAATGCTAACTTAATCAAGACATGTGCGAAGCCTCTTTTTGTTTCGCCGTTAAGTTAAAAAAAATAACTTAACTTATTTTTGGTGCGAAGAGATTTAACTGGTTTCCGTTATGTTAAAATCGTAACAGAAAGTTAACTTAATCTTGGCGCGAACGTAATTGTTTCTTATAAGTTTGACTGGACAGTTAAAAAAATTAACTTAATTCTAACTTAATGGCAGGTGCGAAGGTACCTTTAGTATGTAATAAAATATAAGATGTTGTGATCGTACCCTATGAACTAAAAATTGAAAAAGGAATTCCTAACATGCCTAAGGCTAGCGATTTGTCTCGGCATAAGGAGTGGCATTATTCCCATGGCCATAGACAAATGCGCTCTATATATCTATCCCTTTCCGATGAAGCAATTATTCCCAACCCCCCTGCATGACCCCTGCCAGATCTAGTACTTGAAACAAGTCGTGCTCACCTTCAGAGTTGATAGCGTCATTGATGGTACGCCCCTAGCGTTCTCACATAAAGTCCAAATACGTCTTATCAAGATCCACCTTGAGGACCCATGCGACATCTTCCGTTGGTAAGTGCTTCCACTTAATCAAATATTGTAAGATTTAAGTTCTTCGTGTCTGCTTATATGCACGATCGAGAAGAGCTTCTAGAACTATTTCCAATTGTTCTCCCATCATCTCTAAAATTGGTGGTGGTTCAAGTATCTCATTTGGGTCTGGTGTATGCATCTTCAAAAGGCTTATATGAAAGATGTTACAAACTTTAAGATGTGCGAGAAGATTGAGCCTGAGGACCTACTCACTGAATAATCTCTAAAGGTCCTGCCTATCGATGTGACGTTCCCCTAAAATATACGGTATATATTTCTAGACCACGTCACCACAAGCCTACCTTTTATATTCGTGATAAGTGTGGAAGGGAGCAAGGCTAAGTTATTCACATAACTTAGCCAAACTTAGGGATGGACCACTTTCCACATGGCCCCATCCTATTGGGCATCTACTATATGGACGCACCCAATTGGAGCTACGTGGCATGAAATGGCAACCCTAACCTATAAAGCTCTCAATATGAATAGTCGATGAAGTTATCTTCTTGTTGGTGGTTGCACTGTAACAATAGTCCATTGATGTAACACCATAATGTAGCACTTGTAGAATATCTTAGTCTAGAAGATGCTCCTCCTCTACTGTGATCACCAGCATAATTGTCATGATGTCTATTGGTTGTTTCATTCTTGGCAAATCATGTGTTCATTATTGATGCCTCATCATCCTACCGCGCAGTCCCCATCATTATTTGTGTTCAAAGCCCCTGCTCAATGCCTTATTCATCGACTTGCTGAAATTTCTCCATAAGGTATCCTCTGATTTTGAATTGCTCGATGTGGTTGAGTAGCTCCCATAAGGATCTGCAATGAAGGTTCAGCTGGCCTATTTGACTGCATTAAAGTGTATGAAGCACCTAATACTACAACAAACAATAATTATTTGTGTCTATTATCTCTATAGTTTCTATATTCGAGCCTTGTATGTAATCTACCCCAAATAACCCTCTTAGCACGCCATGGGGTGATGGTGAGACGGTGTTCACTGCATACTTTGTGTGTTGGGCTAGAATACCCTGGTAGAATAGGTTCCTGGACAATTATCTATGATATCAAAGGTATGACTGAACACACTTGATTTTTCCATGGATGTCAACTCCCATTTCTCATAGTTTCTCCCCAAAGGGCTTGGTTCACCATGGTGTCGCGTGATTTGTCTGATGAATGTGAGTGGCTAGGGTCTCGCTTCCGCTTGGACTTTGGGGAGGAATCTACTTTCACGGGCAATCACCGAAGTGTCTACGCATGGCCTAGGGTCTCTTAACTATCCGAAGTTGTTCCGCTTGTTCCTCCGGCTTCCTTGGTAGTGGCCTCTTTGAGAGCTCTTGCCTCTATTGATGGCCGACTATGTCTATTCGAGGTGTCTTTGGGTCGATCTCAGGAATTGTTTATTTGTGCACTTCATAATACCTTGAGAGATTTACTTAAAATTTGCCTTACGAGAAGGAAAAGCTCGAGCTACAACTTGGGAACTTCTAAATAATAGGGTGCATGGATGTTTAGCGCCACTTTTCTTAAGTTTTTATATATTTTAACCGTGGGCTTATTAAAGTATTTTTCTAATCGCTTAACTATCTTCAAAGTTTCCAATTTCCTTTGGGCCAAAAAATTGGTCATTTTGTGCCATTTTCTTTCCAAGCTTCCTATTGAGTGATTTCTCGTTCAATTTCCATTTGTAAAATGGGGTTCATAAATGACTTGAGCTCAAAATTACTATAAGTTCTCTTTCGACTCTACCTTTTAACGGTAGGAGAAAATTTTTCTCCCTTCCCGAGGTTCATATTTGGAGTACTAGAACATTTGACAACTTAGGATAATGGCTAGTGCTTGATCTTGGTCAGCCAAGATCATCGCTCTGATACCATTGTGGCACTCTTTGTGCTATATATGGCAGCTTGTCATATACATAGAAGGACCTTCCCCATCCAATGGCCATCCGTTGCATGGGTCCTCTATCTAATTCGCGTCTGAGATGGCCAGACAAACGAGCAGAGGACACTGAGATGTCATTCAGGCCCATCCTCTATAGGCTCCTACATCAAAGAAAGCAAATGTGTAAACATAAACACTAACAATAACATAACAGCCATACTACCTCGAAGGGTAGTGACAATCCTTCCGACCATAATACATCATGAACATCAAATGGAGGCTCCTACCTGGCTCAGACTCAAAGGGGAGTCGACTAATGATTGGGGTTCTCTAGATAGATCAGACTAAGTTATAGCAATGACTTGGACTGGCAATAGACAATGGCTAGAGTTGACCGCTCCATCCGCCCCTCCTGTGCATAATTTATAAATATGCTAAATCAGGCTCTGTGGTGATTGTAACCTGTCGAGATGTAATCTTATGGTATCATCCAATGAGACTACTTCGGGCTGCACCTCCCCAGTCCGATGAGGTAAACCCTAGTTGTCTAGAGGATTGTGGCAACACACGCCCTTACCCAACTGAACTGTCCAAAACAAGAGGCAGGCCGACACCTGCAACTCTGAGAGTCAAGGTGACATCTTTGACCCAAGTAGTGTCGGACCCATGCCCGACCCTTATAAAGTGACCGCTGTAAGCCTAGCCCACTATGAGGACCAGTAACTGCGCTCAGGAAGGTCCTTCCTCCACTTTATCATTGGCCTCATTGTATGGTGCTCAGTCACGCCATTGCCTGATGGGCTCTATACATAGGCCGCATAATAATGGGAACTAATGGTTCTAGACTAGGAGCATCATCTACTAATGAGCTACTAAATTCCCTACCCTCCCAATACATAGGAGGTGCAAACATGAGATCAACCACCATCATATATCAAGATAACTTGATGACAACATGAATAATAACTAAGCCAATCACATGCACCTAGCTTATAGTTAAGGTTCATTGATTAGGATTTATAATCGAATCCTGTAGGGTTTTAGAATGGCTCTACTAGAAGTATGACACGCTAATTCATCCGAATGCTAATTTCCAAATGAACTCCCCGATGAACCTACTCAAAATACCGGGCCTCCTAAAGAGTCTCACATCCCTTCCGGTCTCCATCACTTGCAAGCGGTTTGGGAGATGCTCCTCTCTCCGATGCAATTTGTTCCCGGGGCTATTGCAGCAAGAATTATCTTTATAAAGACGATCCTTAAATCGAGCTATGAGTGCAAACCCGATCAAAACCGTGCAACCAAAAGTGGCCTAGGGTTAGGTTTTAGCCTTTTATGTGTTAGGGTTCACATGAAGGCTATTAGAGTTCACATGAAAGCTACGCTGCTCTAACTAGGTGCATCCATGTATGGATCATCTATATAGGGTGAAGCCATGTGGAAATGAATTCCCCTCCTTAGGGTTGGCTAAGTTATAATAATAACTTGGCCATGCCCCCACGCTAGGTGCATACAAGTCTTAACTAATGTAGATTTGTATGATGACATGGCCTGAGATATATATATATTTATATCATATATTCTAGGGAAATGTCACACTGGCAAAAATGGCTTTTCATTTGGCTTCTCCATAATTATCTAGTCCATTTTTAAAAGTAAAATCTTCTCATATTCAAAGGCCATGTTTGTTTTGATGCACATGTTCTTATCCAGGCCCAACAACAAATTGCCAAAGCATTTAGATGGTAACTAAATGATGAAGTAAAGAGCCATATTTAAGAAAGCAATACCTTCGATTCTTACACTTATTCATGATATATCTATCTATTTATCTTCAATATATCTATTTTTTTCACATTGTTAGATGTTGCATTTGGGTGGGATGGATTTGCTCTAGTGAACATTTTCCCATCGAAGTTTTAGTCCCCATTGTACTTTTGTTTGTAAGTTTTTCTAAAATAATAAAGGCTCGTGGTCCTTCAAAAAATAAATAGATTGTCTCAGATTTTGTCCAATTTTTGAGTAGAAACGACTTCACCAATACCAACAAATCAACTACCTACTATAACCAAAACCATGATTAGAATCAATTATAGTCATGCTAGATAGATGTTTAAACATGTACCCATAATCCGAATTAGTAATAAGTATTTGTACATTAAGTCAACTAGAGATGTAGATGAAGTAGACGCCAAGACACCCGATGGACATACTAAAATTGTGGGGAAGAAAGAGGCCCATATAGATGTGCACGCTAGCAATGGGGTAGGAATAAATGAAGAAGATTTTGTGGATGTATCTAGCTTAGAGGATGTTGATAGAATTGAGAAAATTCCAATTGAGGATGCCGAGATTCTAGTGCTCATTTTGAGAACAATAAAAGTTTGTCAATAGAGATTATTGAAGGTGGTCCTTCAAAAATTCTAAATCAGCCAATCTTCTGAGGACGGGAAGGATCGAAGTGAGGAATCACAGCTAAGGAGGAGGCTACAACCAAATGAAGAGATTAGGATTGGCATTAGTGAACATGGATTGCCAACATACCTTCAATTTCTTATAGCACTCGAAAAATCCATCTTCTTTATTTTTGGTAAGGTGTTGGGAATGTGTTCGAACGCCAGTATGCACGCATTTACGCGGCGCCTCTTCCGCATGCTTCCCCTCCCGACATCTTGGTTGCCAAGATAAATTTTATTTCGGGTTGCCGGAGCGCTTATTCAATGATGATGAATTTCCAAAAACCCTTTTTTTGTAACGAAATTTGGACCAGCTTCTCTTCTTACGAATCTCGGTTTGGCGCCTCCGGCTTTGCGTTGGTTCAGATTATCACTGGAGCTGTGGAGCTCTTCAGCTGGGCGGCATCATCAGGTCAGCAAGACAATTAAGGTAGAAAAATACGTAAGCCGCGATTGTCGCCTTGAAGATCCGCTTTTAAAACTTGAGGATCTTCTTTCATGTCCGCCTTTCTTTGCTGTGGATTAATACAAGGGTTGGGCCATTTCCACACATCTGTGACACGCTTGTCGGATCTCCTGGTCGCGAAGTTTCTAATGAAGCACTAGAGAAAAAATGCCGGATGTCGGATCTTCTTTTCATGTCCGCTTGTCTTTTACGTGGAGTTAACACAAGGGTTGGGCCATTTCCTACATCCGGTGACACGCTTGTCGATCTCCTGAAGTCGTAAGTTTCTAATGAAGCACTAGAAAAAAATGTTGATGCCGGATCTTCTTTTTCATGTCCGCTGTCTTGTTTTACAGGAGTTAACACAAGGGTTTGGCCATTTCCTACATCCGTGACACGCTTGCTGATCTCCGAAGTCGTAAGTTTTGAATGAAGTACTTACCATTCTCAGGGCAACAAAATGACAAGAAGCATAACGCAGAAACCATGTATTCTTCCCTTTCCATGCCAAGTCAGAAGTTAGACAATTCCATGTTTGCTCTTGCATGAATGAAATGGAGAGACTTTAATTTTTTTATAGGTTAATGTAGTTTGAGTTTAGATATTTGGTGTCCGTGATGGATGAGTTGCCGCTGATATGTGTGTATTCGTGACAATTAAACCGCCACATTCAAAACTTATTGAAGTGGTTAAGGCTGCCTATATTTTTATGGGCAACAACTTTAAGCATCCTGAGGTCAGTGCAATTGTAATCGAAATTGCAGGATGAGCTTCAAGACCTGGCCTATAAGCTTACCCTCATCATTGCCAATGTTTGCCAATGCTCAACTCACCGAAGACATAACACATGGTCATATGAGGTCAACGCCGGCTGGATGTAATGTAGGTGATCCGATAAATTGCACATAGGGTTCTTGCCCACCACCATAATCGCGCTTCCGCTTGAGATTGTAAAATTCATTATATTTTTCCAATTAAGCATTGTTTCTCCCCTGTAGACCAGCCATGGTATGCGATGACTGATTGGTTGTTAAAGTTTGCTTGCAGGTTCGACCATCTTGCTCCAATCCTGCTCCAATCCCTGAATTTATTCCACCATCTTCAAGCAGTAGTCCGCAGCCAAGTCTTCAACATTTGGTCTCTTTTGAGGACCCTTACAAAGAAGGAACCAGAGATTCTCATAAAAAGGAACACCTCCTCGTAAATAGAAAGTATTTTCTACGTAACCTACATTCTTATATTCTCGTTGGTTTTTAGTGTTAACAAGGCATACTTTAACCTTTGCTCGAATCTTAACCTTGCTCGAAATCTTGTGGCAAACAAGATGACAGCTCCCCATACCCCGAGATTAACTTTAGAAAGAATGTTGCGTAAGATGCGTAGGGCATGTGCCAGGCTTCAATTAATTGATAGCAACAAAATGGCCAAATCTTTTCTTAGTCTGCTGCATTGTAGGGCACTCACAACATTAGGGGAATGATCATAGAAAAGCTATTAGAAGTCGGATGAACCATCTTTTGTCGCTTGAAGTTGTATCTCAATAAAGTACTTGCCGCAGAAAACATAGACCCCCGATCACTAATATGAATAGAAATAAGGCTTTGCACCATAACCCACAAATGATCGGTTTTGATGTCATTATTAATCAAAGTGCTTACCTTCTCGATTGACAATCACATGTTCACAAGTGATAAAAAAAAAAGACTTAAGTTTATATCTCATATAATATCACATGATGTGTTTCATCTTTGTTCTGATGACTACTAGACTTTGTCTTGGGAATATACAGTGCTTTATGAACAGTAAGTTATACTTAAATTGCAATGAATAGAATAATAGACCGAGATTAATATGTTTGTTATTCTACATCAAACCTAATGAAACGTAAGATTTCCAATTTTTCTAATTCACTAGATTGGAATATTTGTTTGGGGCGAAAAGAACTTTTTCATTACCAACCGCCAGAATGATGTCCCTCAAAATTGGTTTTAAACTTTCTTTTGGTGTTAATTTACCAGCTTGCAAATCCCATAAGAAGTGGATGCTTCAAACAAATTTCAACTGGTTTCTGATGTTCTTGGGTGCTTATTTATTTGGTCTATGTTTACCAAAGTGAAGGATAATGTGCATTGCTTAGTTAAGACTCAAGTAGCGATACACTTTACAGTAATGTAACACTATTTGTGACATCTCTCCAATGGCACTATTCACTTAGTCTCCATTGGTTGCCCGCCTCAACCCCGGTCCCTTCTCCACACGTGCAATATTAGTATCCAGTAATATCAGCAACCGGTATAGTTTTGGTTTAACAACCTAATAAAGCCAACATGCATATATAATTTTTCTTTACGCCTATTCACAAGGCTCCTATTGATTCCTTGCTCCTATTAAACCAGTACTATCCAGCTTTTGTGCGGTTAGCATTCTTAAATGCTTTCTCGGATTAGTTTAGATGTTAGTCGATCTCCTTGTTGTCAAAGCCCTGGGGTCGTGGTGCATGTATAAAATTCCTGGCTTCCATGTATGTCCAAAAATGTGTAGGATGAGGATGACAATGGGTTGACACGATGTGTCACTGTCAAGCTTGAGAACTCTACACAACGAAGTACTTCTGGAAGTGTTGAAGGTCAAAGTAGTCATTGACGAGATGCTTTGCATTGAAGAACGGGGGAAGATGGGGTTTGAACCACACAGTCAGGAGTGCCCAGGAAGTCAGATATGGTAGGTTGCTTTGTAGGACCAAACTTACATTCTTGAGTGTTATATAGTGCTTTTTAGTCTGATAAAAGAGCATGGACTTCAACACTTCTCTATTGTACTTCATCAAAATTAACTCAAGTATGCGTCTTCATTTTAATTCCGTTGATGTAACTCAATCATTTTGCTTAGTGGATGTTCAACTTTATCTTATCTATTCACTCCATTTTTTCTTATTGTGATTTAAGATCTTGCACCTCCTCCCTTTCATATCGCCGTACTTTACATGAATCTCCATGAAAGTTGATATTATCATTTTGAAAGGAAAACAATAACCTTTGATTCTACCACATCAATGTGTTTAGGGTACCAATTAGGCCAATGGCTACAAACTTTTATTTCTTTCTTTTTTGCCTTATGCCCTTTATATGCCTTATTTCTTCAACTTTTTTACTTCATCCAATGGTCCCTTTGGGGTGGCATGGGCATGTGGCGGGTTTGAGGTCAACCCCTAGTTCCCACTCTAAAGATGATTTTAGCTTCTATACTTTGACCTTATGTAAAGTATAAATGTCTTCATGTAAGATTGCTTGGTTATAGTGTTTTAACTAAAAAATACATAGATGGATGTAATTTTGCACACTTAGGATATTGTTGTGTCGCTTAATAAACTCCCATTGGATCCATATGCTTATGTTCATAATCGCATGGTGACATCAAAAAAAGCATGAGTCCTAGAACGATTGGCAAGGATAAGGAAATGTCACAACTGCAACAAGAATCAAAGTCACTTAGAAAGAGGGCCCCCTGCTCGGCAAACGTAAGTTAACATGGAGGCACGAGCGGCGGAAAAGGAGAAGATGATGTTGTGAATGATCGTACAGGTAAGGGAGATGGAACTACCTTATGGAAGTATTGTCAAGCTTGCAACATGAATTGAGTGTTTATCAACGATGCATCAACAAGCCACGGTGCCATTAGTTTGTTGCCAAGTGATTGGAGATGATGAACGGATGGGGATTTACCACGGACGGTAACTATGTGTAGCACTTCAAAGGAACTCGCTCAAACCCCATATGTTATACGACAAAAATTTTGACATATCAAACACCCTAAGCAAGGAGAGACTATGGAGGAGAAGATACGGCGTGAAGAATCGAAGACGATGGCCAAGGCTAGAGCATTAGCTAGAGAATTTTGAGAATGTCATCTTAACGCCTGTGAGCACACCGGCGGTTTGACAGCATGAGTGTGCGGGGATGCAACAGGTAATATTGAGCAAGATCGGGTGAATCGCTCCGAACTTAGGGACGGTATATTATCGCAGGGAGATTGTTCCATGAGCAATATCCATCCATACCCTTACAATCCATGACTATGAGCTCCGGAAGCTTCTAACCAAGTATAAAATTGTTGTTGGTAGACCCGAGTCACGCCGCATGATATGATATCGATAGCATGTTTACACGCTCATGTTCGCCACCATAGTATGACAGAGGAGTTTTATACCTATCAGCTTCGAAATGAGCCTACATTGAGCCAACAGACGCTCCTAGAGCCGTTTGGGGACAAAGTTCTTCAGGGATGGATCCATTGAGTTTATTGACATAACCCTCTATTTGCACCAAAAATGTTTTGTATTTGTATTTATTTTTGTTTATGAACTTCATATTATGTGTACACTTTCAAAACATATATAAAGCATTCACTTTGATTCTATTCTTCAAGATTCCTTTGATGCTCCATTGCATGCTTCAAATGTCAAAAATTTTTTTTCGAATATTTTTGCATTTATTGAGGAGGAGCCGTACGTTCACGTTGACTCCCTCACCCGCGGTCTTTCCTCCCTTCCTTCGCCTCACGAGCCGGAAGCCATGGTGGAGCCAGCAGAAAATGCCGCCAGGGAACTGGAGCCGCCCTCTACTCTTCCCCACCGAGTTTGTTTCCTTTTGTTGCTGACCGTCTCTATTTTGGTCTAGTTGGTTCCTTCCCTGGGTCTCACCTTTTTTCTCGCATATGCGCAGCTGCGATCCGTATGGTTGGTTATTCTCCTGCTTTTAGCACAATGTGGTCTGCCAAGATGGTGTAAGGTTTGTCTTGAACACCGCTTGTTGCTTTGGAGAGAATCTTAACAATGGGTCCGGTGAGCATATGCAATCTTTGTGAAGCCAAAACATGGAAGCGAAGAATTGGAGTGCAATCTCAAGGAAGATGTCATGGAAAGAGAAAAAGAATGATGAAGCTGAGTCATCAGCAGGTGAGCTTCTTCTTATTGCAACTCCAGAGGTGCATCTCTAGTAAAAATCGATTTCTTTCTCTCAAAGACATTTTCTTTGTTGGATTTGGGAATTATTATGAAATTGCGTTTTGTGCTGCGTGCTGCTTAAATCAAAATGTCCGTAAGTAGAGTGTGCTAAACATCCATCCTCCGGAAAGCTGCATTGCACTTATTTGGTTTAGAGCTTTGCCCTTTTACTCGTAATTAGGATTGCACAAACACAAGGGTCTTCACCGTGAACCAATATATGGGGTTTTCCATTCAAGCACGCAAGCAAGCTCTTCATTCTTGGCTTCTGGGGCCGTATGTGAAGCTTCAGCTTTGCAGCATGAAAATGATATAATATGCTCATCCGCGGATGATATCTTGAATTATATTGATAACATTTCCGCAGGCATCATTACGCAGAGCATACAAATGAGGCGAGAATGTTGTGCCGGAGCTAGAAGTCGTGATTTGCCGTGCCTTGACAAGGAATTAGGATTGGCAGCAAACGGAGGGCCCCTTCTTTTGGCCTTTGTTTCAAATTCTTTAAGTCTAGGTCCCAGGGAAGTCTAGGACCGCTTGAACCGTAAGACCTTCCCGCTTGCCTTTAGGGCATTAATCGGTAAGAAAGGGAGTCCTCATTTGCTCGCTTATTACAAACGCAGATGTCTTGCTTTCCAAGCCGGGTCCTGAGGATGGATGTAGATTTGCTCGATGTCGGGTTTCTAAAGCTCTCATGGATCGCCCCTCCACTTGTTAACCTCAATTTTGCGCGATCACAAAGATATGGGCTACTGTATATCGAAACCGGATGTGGTGTTTCCTGACAATTTGTTTATGGTGTTTTCGGACGCCCGTGAACACCCAATGCTTCGAAGTGGTGTTTCGCCAAAAAGTGGTATTTGGCCAAAAACCAAGCGCCAAAATCGCGCGAGCCAAAATCTTTGGTCGGATCCTTCTTGCAGCCTCCCCGGATCTTTGAAATGCTTCAAAAGCCCTTCAATCGCTGGCCTTCCTTTTAACACTAGTTTGATGAAGAAAAGGAAGTGATTTGAGCTCGATAGAGCCGGATCAAGCAAAAAAATGACCTAAAAACAGCTTGATTCCCGCTTAAACCGCGAAGTGCAATAAGTACGAGCAACGGCGCCCGTAAACAATTGACATACAAAGTCCGGAAACACCAATATCCTCGACTCCTATATACCTGCTCGCGATATTATGGCATATTGGTAAAGGTCGCGGGGCTCTCGATGGATTGGCCTCCACAAAGCTTGATTCTTGACGGTGGGCCTCGCTCGACAAGAAGTGAAATGCGAAAAGAAATGAACTAATGAACTCAAGCAAGCCTTATCGACGCCGTGATTCCAATATGGTAGCTTTTCCCGATTTAAGAGATAATATCCACAATTTTATCTAAAACACAATGAAAAGCAAGATAGAAAATGAATAATCGACATTTTTCAATTCTACCTTATAACGTAATATGTCTTTGCAAAAATATCTCCGGACTTTTGATTTCTTTCCTTCAAAGATCCATCTTCTCGGAGGCATGCACGGAGATCCAAACCGGATTATTTGCGTCTGGGGAGAATAATAGCAAAGTTGCGTCGCCAGATTCTAGCCAAAATCGTTCTACGTTGGTGTAATCGGTCTGTCGATCCGCTTGGCCATTTCCACGATTTAAGAGAGACAATATACATGATCCGCTTAAAACATAATTAAAAAGCAAGATAGATAAAGAACGCTCTCGTTCTACCTTAAAATGGATTGACAGAATAGGAACCGAAATTATCTCGAGTATTATGAATCCTTTCTCTACTTAGAAATGCACATTAAGACAATCAAATATGGTCATAAATGCTCAAGGAAGAGCATTACAAGCAAAATCGGCCATTTTTTACTCGACCAGGCCCATCCAAATTCGATTCTCCATCGATCAATATCCGTTAGAGCCCATCCATATAATACTTTTTAATTTAAACGCGAATTAAAATAATCCAATGGATTTTCTAAGGGAAAATCTTGCACATATGGATGAGAGTAAAAATCACCTAATTTTTACCTATTAAATTGGCCCCGTGCCCTCAATAATTTTAAATCCTATAATCCCACTTTTGCATCAAACACCTTCCCATTAGAAGAGCCAGAGCAAAAAAATAGCAACCTGTGATACAATTCGGCACCCTCTAATTGCTTCGTACACCAGCATAGGCTTGAGCAATGCAATTACTTTAACTTTCACATGTCTAGAACTGGCATTGTTTCGACTTAACAATATTCGGTGGAAGAAATGTTCGTCGGCCCGCCTTGGCCGCTGATAAATTTTGTAAAGGTAAAGTTGTTTCCTTTCAATATGTGTCTATTGCACCTAAACATATATTGCCTTAAGTGCATTGCAGACGCTTCGCGCGACCGCGACAATGACTAACGCACATAAATGCCAACACATGTCGATGATAATGCCCGGTATCGCCGCATTCTTAGTCGTTCTTTCTTTTTCAAAGGTCTACCACTCTTACGCAATGCAAAAAGATTCAAAAATTTTGTTTATCAACAAGCATGGATCGGAAAACAAGTATGCACATGCATCTTCTTCTTACCTTGTAGTAGCTTCTGAAATTTGGGGATCAGGATCCAAAATGAGTAGTTGTTTTTCTATTTCGCTTTGTTCAATCTCCATCTTCAAGAGCTTGTCGCCCCTTAGCCTTCTTCATTGTTGGACCATAAACCCTAAACCTTTAAGGGTGTATGCATAGTGTGATTCTAAACAACTTGTCAACGATTGGTCACAACAAGTAAAAACTAATCATAGAGAAAGCAAAAAAAAAAAATAAAAATAAAATAATGTGGCCTTCACGACAACCGCTTTGATTTTGCTAAAGCTCAATTAATGTTATATCCACCTCCCCGTACCAACCGTGACCGCTTCTGCTCGTTCTTCACCTTATCAACTATGGGTGGCCAATGCTAAAATGGTCCCCGATCCATGTTGAAAACGTCCGCCTTCCGTGTCCAAACGACACCTCGCCCACGCAGCTAAGGTGGCCAGGCTTTCACCACAAGCTTTTGATCTTGCTAAAGCTCAATGTTAATATTGCAGAATGAGGACACCACTATGATGTGCCTTCAACTTCCTCAAATTAAATCCAATTTCCCGTACCAACCAGTGATCGCTCGCTCATTCCCAATCGCCTATCAACTATGGGTGGCCACGCAAACGTGGTCCCCGATCCATGTTGAAAAAAACTGTCACGCCTCCCTGAATAAGAACAACAAACTAGCCGCTTCACTCATCAAGCTAGTTTGGACCAATAGGATCAAGAAAAATTTATCGCCCAAACCTCCGTCAACACTAAATTGGGTTGGATTGCGGCACGCTGCCCATGATACTTGTCCTTATCACTACACCTCATGACATACCTACTTCGCCTATGCAGCTTTACTAACTCTGGCGGATCTACCACCAAAATGGTTCACTTTGCTACCGATCTTGAAAACTTCATACCTCATGTTATGCCCAAAGTTCTTCGAGTATCCTTTGTCTCATGCAAGTAGCGCTGGAAGGTCGTGACACTTGCAAATTTCTCCTTCCGCGTACAACTTAACCTTACTTTATGACCTCGCTAATAGGAAAAAAAAATTTCCCACGCATCGAGGTTCAAAGTTGGAAAATTTTCATTCCATTCCTTAACTAGACTAGTTAATCCCAATGGTCCAGGTCATGGCCAAAGTGGGTCGGATTCATCATTGCTCGATAACATTGTGATGCTCCGCGACAAGTATACATGCCCCGTCAGCATACCCACGAAAAATCCCCCATCCAAAGATCATCTTCCTCGCGATGGGCTCTCTCGCCTACCCCGCTCTGGGATGGGTCGACACGGGAAGAAAGGAACACCTAAGGTGTCTTTGGCGACCCGGCCCCCTATGGGCTCATCATAATGGAAGCTTAAATATGACAATGCCATGCCAATACAATACGCCATCACCCACCAAGGGTAGTGCCATCCATCCATCAATAGGTCCATCATAGATATCAATACATCATCCATCACATGAGCTCCTACCCAATTTCTCGACTTGTGGGGAGAGTAGATCGACCGGGTCTCAAGATAGAACGCATCGGTGATATAACAATGACTGGGCTGGCAATAGACAATCGCTAGGGTTGACCAATCCGCACACGGTAGGGCTAAATTAGGCTCTATCGCGGATTGTAACCTCGCCGTAAAACAAGGCTACTCGGGTTGTAGATCTCCCAGTCCGGCTGAGGTGCAGGGAAGGGTTGCATCTCCCCTTCTCAAAGATAATGGCTCGATAGGGCGCTAGAGGATAGTGGCTAGCACGCATCCTGCCCGACAAACTCTTCCAAAACAAGAGCTGTGCTAACACTTAACTCGAGGTCGTGGCGCATACCATCGATCTTAGAAAGAGTCGACTTATACCCTACTCTTTTGAAGTGGAGCTGCTATAAGCCTAGCTCGCCCAAGTCCCTAATTCCCCATTAGCCGTGCCTGCCAGGACTCCATCTATCTTAAGCATCGGACTCATGGTGTGGTGCTCAAACTTGACTTCATTTGGTGACTCTATAGCCCTCAGGGGCCTATGATGTCGCATATAATAAGAACTAAAGGGTCTAAACTAGAAACATCTACCCAAAGAAGGCTACTAGGTCTCTACCCCTCTTTCCAATACAAGAGGATCAACATGATCAACCAACATCATATCCGCGATAACATGATAATAAATGAGAATAGCATCTAATGGGTAAAGCATGTTGAAGTGTCCCTTAAAAAAGTATTATTTTAGTGACTAAAAGTACCTTAAAAAGGTAGCCGTGGATCGCACTGGGTACCAGATAATATCCTCAATATAAGGTGTATGTCTTTAGAACTTTTATATATATATTGGCCCTTAGCATTATCTTTTATCTTAACTTTGAATAATATTACCAGCGTCCTTTTGACTTTATTTTGATTTTGTATTAGTTTAATGAAAAAGAAATGAGAAAGTACCCAGTTCTCGGCAATTTAGTGTATGTACTTTTGCAGGTTCCAAAGTGGTACACCCTAACATGCTTTCTTTAATTCCTTAATTCAAATCACATGCACCAACTTTACGCTAGGGCTTCATTGATTAGGTTCTCAAGGTCCAAACTAAGAGTTT